>JBCNJP010000008.1:29227902-29346773 GCA_039602395.1 Deinandra increscens subsp. villosa | reverse complement strand
GAAATGTTGTGTAAAACCGTATATGGATCGTTTCCAGATCATAGAATGATAGAGACGGAAGTTTGTCATTCAATTATAGTCAAATGATTACAATACCGAGAGAGTATACATCAATTAAGCTCTGGAGGAGGTTTGGACAGAACCTCCTCTCTCTCACACAGACCACACAGAATGAAATGAACAAACTTGGAGATGATCAACATACCAATCCTATTTATAGGAAACCAGCTGGCGTACCATATGGTCCGCCGGACCAGTTGGTCCGGCGTACCAACTGGTACGCTGGTTGATATGTTGATATCACCATATACAATAAACCCTATACATTCAATCTATTCTATTCGTACAGTAACGACCACACACAGAAACTTGTCCTAACAAATTCCCCCTTGGACGTTACTGTCGAATGTAAATCTTTAACTTCAAGCAATCTTCAGTCAGTCTGCTGCAGACGCCTCTATCTTCAGCAAACTCCCCTTGACCGAAACTTCAGGTATGCATGACACAGTTCAGAATCTTGTACAATCACCACAACCAATAAAGTTCCCCCTCGCTTCAAACACTTCCACATCAGGCAAAAGATAACGGTTCACTTCATTAGTCGTTCCCGGCAATTGTTTAAGATCTCTTAATCATCACTACATTTTGACAGAAATCTTCAATCTTCACCGAATTGTAATACATTCTGATCTAGATGAAAACAGACACGATCAGCATCTTCAATCATAGAAATTCCCCCTCAGAATGAAATCCATCCCAATATATCAACAATCAAAGGCTATAACGTCAACTTCATGACTTAACAATGTATCGGGCATTTGATTAGAGAGTTCCAAACCATAATCGAAAACTTTGACATATCGGTTTGCACGAACATCAGAATACACCACCTTTCCATGAAGATCAAAAATCACCATCATCCCCGAATTGATTGCTTTTGAATATTCACTTTTTCAATTGTGAAACTTTGAAATTTTCAAGGGTCTCAATTTCCCCCTAAACAAGTGACATATTCAATTCTCGATTCCAACCCAGCAAGCAATGTGTGTTTTTCAAGTAGCTTGCAATGGAATCACATATTTTCTTCAGTTTTGTAAGTAATCATATCCATGTCTCTGAATCTCTGTCCATCATCAGAAACAAGTGTTCATGAATCTCTGTCCATCATCACGAACAATGAATACCCACAAACATCTTTTTCAGAAATTCGACGACTAATTCTTGATAAGCATCGGAATCTGGTAAATCTTCAATCATAATAACCCACAGCTATCGAATCAAGGGTAAACTCGATAACTGATTTAAATCATTGAAATTCCCACGACCTCTCCCCATACCCGAAAACAACCCCCAGATGTTAATTACTGATTAACGGGGGTTCGGGGGCAGCGCCCCCGAGAAGCGGGGTCCAAGGGGCGGCAGCCCCTGGCGGGGTCCAAGGGGCAGAGCCCCTGGCTGGGGCCGTGCTGTGGATCAGAAGCTTCAGCGGTGGATCAGAAGCTTCAGCGGACCAAATCATTATCAGCGGACCAAAATCCGGACCAACTTTACCAGCGGATCAGACTCGTACCGGCGGACCAGGTGCGGACCAGATATGGTACGGCGGATCAGATTTGGTACGGCGGACCAGATGTGGTACGGCGGACCAGATGTGATACGCTGAAACTGCTCCGGACCACGTTGAAGATTGTCTTCCTGACCATCTGATCCGGCGGATGAATCAATTGATCCGGCGGTTGAATATTGCCTGGCGGATGAGCTGCGGACCAGCGGCGGATCAGACCTCAAAAACGTGAAATTCTCAAATTTCACTCCAGATTCACAATGTTGTCGAATTTCTTCAATCAAACACCACTGTTAGGTGCGAAAATGACTCAGGAAGGTTCGTTTGAACAAGAATCAAACAAAACGACACTGAATCACACCTAATCAGCCATTTAACGTCTCAAAAACTTCAAAAACTCAAGAACAAGGTCTGGAAATTGAACCAACGGCTCTGATACCAGTTGTAAAACCGTATATGGATCGTTTCCAGATCATAGAATGATAGAGACGGAAGTTTGTCATTCAATTATAGTCAAATGATTACAATACCGAGAGAGTATACATCAATTAAGCTCTGGAGGAGGTTTGGACAGAACCTCCTCTCTCTCACACAGACCACACAGAATGAAATGAACAAACTTGGAGATGATCAACATACCAATCCTATTTATAGGAAACCAGCTGGCGTACCATATGGTCCGCCGGACCAGTTGGTCCGGCGTACCAACTGGTACGCTGGTTGATATGTTGATATCACCATATACAATAAACCCTATACATTCAATCTATTCTATTCGTACAGTAACGACCACACACAGAAACTTGTCCTAACATGTTGGATTGATGGTAGATGGTGGAGTTGACGTTTCGGTTCCTTGTCATGGTCATAATTCCCTAATTTGCAACATGTTGCCTAGTAGTTGATAGAAATATAATCAAGGTTAGCATGCTTTTGGTGTAATAACCCACGTAATGAACCGGCAACCCATTTCCACAAATTGTGAGTTTTGTGCCTACACTACTGTTTATCATATGCATGTTTGTTCAATGAGTGTGGCTATGTGATTATTACTTTAGAACTTGTGCAATTGATACGTTCCGAAATCTCAGTTTGAACATGTGGCAAAAGTGATCTAGGCATTTAGGTTAAGCCTCGTCTGGATGTGTGCGAGTGTGGGAATTGGGGGTTGGGCCTCATGCATTACATATATGAGCTTGGTAAAAGTGAGGGGCGGGGGTTTGGGTCCATTAGAAGCCATGTTGGGCCTTTTGCTTATTGATTGATCACCCGAGCCTACTCCATTCATGTTATTACCCCTAGTGTCCAATTCGGCTTATAGTTCATTTTCCGGCACTAGATAGATGTGAAGAATGTAGTTGGTGAAGTTGTGGTAGTCGGCATGTAATCTAAGCGTTAGACGCTTTTTACATCGATCATAAAAAAAAAAATTAAAAAAAAAAAAAAAAAGCAAAATATGAGATCATATGGTTGAATATTGAGCAGCAAAAAGATTGTGATTTAGTAGTTAGTTCAGTTGTGTATATATTAGTTGTTTGCTTCTTGTTTGATTGTAATAAATAAGCCGGATTGGATTACTTGAGCCACTTGAAAAATATTCCCATTCCACACCCTACACCTAGCCCCGTTACAACCCATTTTAAGTCCTATAGATTTGTTTGCATGTTTTAACTTGCTTGAGATGGAGGTTCGAGAATTGTACAAGCTTATGATAGTGAGACATCACATCTGCCAAATGAGTGCAAACTAGCTCACCACGCTAGCCCTTAAATGTTAACCGAGAGGAGCGTTATTGTGAGGGGTTTGTTGCGTGTGTAAAAGGCTGGAAGCATGTTAGGTTTGATTTAAGTGCTTATGGTTTGAATGTTGCATTTTTCTTCTGGCTAGTGCATCTATAATGTTGGGAATAGGGTATGACTTGGAACCTTAGCTGAAACTGGGTTTGACTGGGATTGTTGGTTGGATGGCAAGGAAATAATTTTGAGTTGCTTGGGGTCAAGCAACGGGTAAGTGTGGGGATGTGACGGTTGCACCGTGTTTTAGTAATTAACAATGATAAATGCGGGTGGTTAAACTAGTTTTTATGGTTATTTCATATGATGTTGGATGATTACGGTTTTCCCAAGTATTTGCAGGTTATATGGGCTTAAACGAGTCAAATATGGAAGCATTGGAGGAACCGGGTGAATATGATTCGTTAGAAGGTTCAAATTGACGAAGAAATGAAGTGTGGATACTGGGCAAACCGTAGCTTACGGTTCTAAACCGTAGCTTACGGTTTGGTTGATATAGAAAAAGGCAAACCGTCGGCCAGCCAGTTCAAACCGTAGTTTACGGCCCAAACCGTAGCTTACGGTTTGGGAACCGTAGCTTACGGTTCGGGCCAGATCAGGAGTCGGCTAGTTTGGTTAAAAACGTGAATTGGGAAGGTTTTTGGGGAGCTCTTCGATTGGAAACCCTGGGGGGACGACTAGAGG
This sequence comes from Deinandra increscens subsp. villosa, assembly GCA_039602395.1. Lineage (NCBI taxonomy): Eukaryota > Viridiplantae > Streptophyta > Magnoliopsida > Asterales > Asteraceae > Deinandra > Deinandra increscens. The sequence goes on along the minus strand of JBCNJP010000008.1, from coordinate 29,342,732 downwards.
CGATCTTGAACGAATTTTAGAGGCAAGAAAGAGCTCGGAGAAGATAACTAACATCAAGATAACATCAAGATCATCCATGGACTCAATCATCATCATCTTTGCAATCAAATTCACCATGAGAGGCTAAGTCGTTGTGTTCTTCTTGGATATAAGGTTTTCATGTAAACAACTTGACTTTGTGTATTTGATTTCTGGAATATTGATCTAATCATTCGATGATTTTCAATATGATGTTTGTGTGATTGTTTGTAAACGGTTAACACTTTGTTGAATCTAATTTGCGAACCATACGTTCTTGGTGCCATTGGCAATCGGGATTTAGTGGGAAGGGATTAGGGTTGGCATTTGTTGATTGATCATCGGGTGATAACCTCGTGTTTATAACCCGAGTACTTAGTCCCCTTTTATCACGAACAATTACACTTGCATGAATCATGTCTATGTGATTCTTTCCAGTATACATTCATATTGTTGTTTCACATGAAAACCTGAAATCCGAGAAGATCACTTTTGTTTAATTGTTAAGAAAACTCATAAACCACATTGCTGTTTAAATTTTAATACAAGCTTTGACACAACAAATCACTCTCATTGATCTTTACATTAAAAAAATCTTAGTTAAAGTACATTCCAATTTGCATTCAAGTAATACATGTTCCACAATCTCCCTGAGTTCGACACCCGCTTACCGCTAACTAAGTAGTGTAATTGGGATTATTTTTGCGTGAGACTTCGACATCACGTCAGCAGCTAGCTTTTCAGCTAGTGCGCCAAACACAGCCTAAAAAACATCCACGAACAAAATCGACATACTAAAAATAACGAATAACAACTCCACCTATTAATCTCAATATTTGTTGACTAGCCAGTGACCCGGGTAAATACCCGAAGCTATGATATAAAAAGAATTATGCGAAATAAAAGATGAACCTAAATTGGGAAAGAAAAATTGAACTGAATAATACATAAAGCTAAAGAGCCGATAAATATTCAATAATATTAAATTTACAAGTTTAAAAAAAGATTTGAATACAATGTTTTTTGTTACATTCGTCTGACGACCATCTTTATCTAAAATTAAGATTGTAAGACTCTTTTTGCTTTTCACTCTTAATAGAGCAACGCACAGCTGGCCATAGAAGAATACCGGGTTCTTTAAAAACAATCAAACTCTATACAGCGAATGACCTTAGCTTTTTTATGGTCATTGCAAAAAAAAGAAAAACCCGAAATTAGAAATTGGTTTATTTGAAATCTGAAAGCAATCCACTTAGTTGGAATCAATGAAAGTCTTGGAATAAACGTCTGATTCGTTGATCAAAACCTAAACAATATGGGTCTAGTTTTGTTAGGTTTTCTGTCACGAATCCAAAGCAATTTACGAATTGAATTTTTGTTGAAAAGTAAAGGAGATATGATGAATAAAAGTTGTGGTATTGTAAACAAAAATATGGATAATTCTTCTATGGAAAGAATTTAATTTAATGTAATTTTTTTAATTCTAAATTATTGGAAATTAACAAGTAAGCAAATCCAATGTGGCACACCTAAAATTATGCCACATGGACTTTAAAAACTCATGTTTATTATATAGATAGATGTCTCAAATACAATGTATGATCGTTATATAGAAATCCAAAACCTACCAAATGAACATCTAGCCTACCAATTTTAACTACATTTATAATTTTGACCAACTTCAACGTAACCTACTAACTCACAAATTAATTATGACAATTGTCAAATTCTCAGGTTAACGCCGTTAACTTTTTCCATTAGTTTCGTTAGCAAATCTGTAGCCCGTTACCTGAATGTTTGTTTATTTAATTATATTTAAGTTACTAATTAATCTTAGTAATTTATTTCGTGACTTTATGTGTTACTTGAAAATTTGCATTGGGCTTCGTGTACAAATTGAGTTTTATATCTGTAAATGATATTTATACTCGTCCCGACTAAACATTTCATGTTAAATGAGTTAAAAACATTTAGAAACATTTCTAGTAATTTTATTTTACAAGTTTTAGGGTTAAAACCCATTTATTTGAGTTTTGGACATTATGTGTTTAAAAGGGAACTTTGAGGGGCCAATTATGTAAATTCCCTTAAACAAAATTTTCCCCAAACATGTCTCCTCCCTCATTCACACATCCGCTCCATCCCCCCTATCTTCTTCACGGTCACGCACACAACACACCTAGACTTGCGATTTTGGTGAAATCAAGCCTCAAGATTCAAGGGATTGAAGTTTTAAGCTTCCATAAGCTCCAAGAACACCAAAGGAAGCTTTCTCTCCATCTCATCTTCTCTATCTCGCCATTTTCTTTCAAGACTTGTAAGCCCTAGAATTTCATAACTCGAAATTGGTTGAATGCATGTGTTAATCTAGTGTTTATGTGCAATTTGATGTGTGTAAATGCTCATAGAACATGATTTAGGTTAAGTTATGTTGGTTTGTGATTTGGGGCTGTAATGAGGTCAAGTTAAGGGCTGTAAATGTGATAATTTTTCTGCCATGAAATGTTCTTGAAGTTCCTTTATATGAATGAGCATTAATTTTAGGTGAAATTGCTATGTGCAAGCGTTATGCTCGATTTTTGCTATGATCTTGGTATGATTATGTTTAAAACTGAAAATATATGTCTAATGGTCGTTCATGATGTTACAAATCTGTACAAGAGGAGTGATGTGAAAAACACAATACGGATCTTGCTAGTGCATTATTACATTCGGATTCGGACACACAAGGTAAATAATCTTCCGTATATTGATCACAGCTTGTAAACAGAGAGAAACACAGAGTATTCAGGTTACACTTTGTAAAACACACACTTAAGAAAGCTCAAACCTCACTCACACTCTCTGAATCAAACTGAAACCTATATATAGGGACTGGGCCAGCGGACCAACTTACCAGCGTATCAGGTGGTCCGGCGGATCACCTGATCCGCCACTGATCCGCTGGATACATAAAACACAAACTAATAAAATACATATTCAAAACATCAAGAACTAGCACTAGACAACACAAAATGCTCTAACAAACTCCCCCTTGTCTTGTGCTAGTCTTCAGAAGCTTTTGATTCTGTCTTCTTCCAATCACGTCTTCTGTTATTCCCAGCATGAATCCCACCACCAAAACAAACATTTATCACCTTTTGAAACTGCATTGCTTGATCACGACATTCAGGTTTGTAGAGAATCTTGCTAGAATGAAGCTTTTCAATATCATCCTTTGACAAGTTTATCAACGACATCGGGTCATAGATTCTTACAACCTTGTTGTCTTCTTGAACCACAATAACAGCTTCACCAGTCACCTCATCATAATACCACCACCTCAAAGTCTTGATGAAATCTTGTTCAAGCCTTTTGAGAGGTATTTTCTTGAGCTGAATCGGCTTCTTATACTTCAGAACTACTACTGGTCTGCCTGTGATATGATGTATATCTGTTGGATGCTCAGAATAAGTTGGTCTTTGCGGAGTCAAAAACCTGAATCTTCCTTGACATTCTTCGATTAACTTCTCCTTAAACACAGCAGCCAAACTATTTCCTCCAGGATTCAAAAATTGACTTCTAGCCAAGTCTCTCACATCACAAACAGGTAATGTATTGAACCTTGTAGCATTCTTCAAATATACAGTCCCGAACTCCCTCTTGATAGCATAGCATTTGAGTTCAGAATCGTACATCCAGCTGATAATCTTTCCAGTAGCTTGTCTTCCTTTTCTATCAAAAAATCTTTTCTGATCAACAGATTTTGACGACTTTTCAACTTGGACTGGGACTGGAGGTTTCTTAGCCCTTTGATCTTTTAACCAAGCTTCAAATAACAGCTTCTTTTCTTCTTCTTCAGATATATTAACAGATTCAGATACTTCAGGTTGTTCTGATGGTTTCTCTGTCTCAACCTTATCTTCACTGTCTTTTCCAAAGAAATTAAAACCTTCAGAATAGTCATTATCAGAAAAATTTCCATACATCGTTGGATCATCAGGATATTCTTCTGCCGTCATGTCTTCCACTTCCACATGTTCATCTTCAAATACCACCTCTTCCTCTGAATTATCTTCCTGATATGGCTCAGCAACTGGCACATTCTCAACATCATCCACATTTAAAGCAAAAATAGCTGCCAGCTGCTCTTTTGTGAAGGGATTAACCAACTCTCCCTCTTTCATTTCAACCCTCGATATCGGAGTTACATCATATATGTCTTTGTCTGTAGACTCCCCCTGAGATGTCGTACCAGCAGCAGCAGCCGATGATGTTCCTGCTGTATCAGTACCAGCACCAGCACCACTAGCACCACCATCAGGATTATCAGGATCATCGTTTAAAAACTTCATCACATCCTCTTCTTCCCTGCACGTTTCTTCAGGATTCGGCCTCTTCTCCCCCTGAGCAGCTAAAGCTGTAAGCACTTGCTTAAGCTGCTCACCCATAGATAGAGACAATTGCTTTAACTGAGCAATTTCCCGATCTTTTGCCTCATCCTGAGCTTTTAACCGAGCAAGCTCCTTTGTATGAGAATGATCTCTAGCAACCAATTCTTTACACAAATTTTTCAGCCCAGAGATCTCTTCAGCCTGCACTTTGTTTGTATGTTCTACTCTCTCAAATCGAGCTTGAAACAAAGCAAGCTTCAAATCAACAGAAGAAATTGTGGAAGTCGTTGAAGACGTGGAAGCAGAACCGGTAGTTGACGGTCTTTTGATGGTTAACTTTCTGACTGGAGGTTGTTGAGAACTCTGAACATCAGCTGTTTTGGTGGTTGGTTGAGTTGGAATAGAAGACGACGAAGTCACTTTCTGCTTCTTGCTAGGAGGACTTTGCCCAGACTTTCTGGCATCAGCAAGAAACGACCCAGGCTTCACTCCTTTATATCCGACAGCCACACTTTTCACACGTTTGCCAGAAGCAACTGCAGGAGCTTTGCCTTTATCAACCGGTTTTGACTTAGCCACAGGCTCATCCATACTCGGAGTATAAGATGGATCATTATCAGTATCTTCAGCCTGTTTTGTTCTATTCTCAAAAACAGAGGTATCTTGATTATGAGCTTTTAGATAAGCAATATGAGCCCTAGACCCTCTCCTTACAGGAACTTCTCTTGTATTGTGCAGGATGGTAACATATTCACCAGAATCTGATTCAGTTTCTGATGAACTACCAATAACATCATCACCCTCATCTGAAATATTCACCCGGTCAGATTCATTGACAGCTTCAGTAGTTACTGGCTCTGGATTTTGTTCTTGAACTACAGGTTGTTGTACTACAGGTTCTTGCACAACATGTTCTTGTACTACAGGCTCTTGATTTACAGGTTGCTCACCATCATCTTCTGCAACTTCAGTTGGAAATCCATGATCATTGTAATGTAGTTCATCATCAGAACTGTCATCATGTTTTGCAGCACCATTATCTGGAGCCACATAAGCCGGATTAGCAAGATGACCAATCAACCTCTTATTTGGTGGAGGAATGGCATTTCCCTTTCTCTTGTAGTACACAGGGATCTTGCCAACAGCTACTCTATTCATATGCTTCATATCTATGATAGCAGCAGCGTTCTTTGGAAGGTTTGGATGTAAATCATTCAGAATCATCTGTAGAAATCTTGGATACATGATACTGCGTACTTGTTTCACCAAGATATTTTCCCTCATGTAGTTAAAAACCCAACCAGAAAAATTGAATTCTCTGTTTAACACCAAAGCACTAAAGAAAGACAGCACCTTCAAGTCAAACTCTTCTTGGCCTCTTGTTCGATTTCCAAAACATTTAATAATCACATGCATCAAGTACTTATAAGGAGGACTCAGATTTGCCTTAAGATACCATGGAACATATAGTTGTCCATCATACTTGATCCTTTTCAATAATGCCACCAAATCTTCTTCAGGAAATTCAGTCGGAAAAGTATCTTGATCATTGAATCTTAAAACTCTTCTCACATCAGCTTCAGATATCACCACATCAGTTTCTAGAATCTTTGCACGAATAACAGATGGAGTCACCGAACAGTCTACTTGTGCTGAATTCCAGAACATGACTAACAAGTCTTTATACGGCGGACATTCATGAGTTGCAGCATAAAATATTCTTGAACGCCTGACGAACTCAAAAATATTAAGAAAATGCGGCCTCCACTTTTCTGCAACATCAAGATAGGCACAAACGTTTTGTTCTCCAATTGATTTAAAATCAGCCATTTCTGTTCATGTCATCAAAACAAACTGTCATTAGAATCAATTAACATAATCAAAACGCTCAATGACAATCGCTGATATTAGACAAATCACTCAAACGACTAACTTTTGAAAAAAAAAATTCTGAGCGGATCAACCCACGGATCAAATCTATGTATCCGGATCATCTGGTCCGGCGGACCAGTTGCGGATCATATTATTCAGCAGATCATTTGATCCGGCGGATCACTTGATCCGGCGGATCACAATCGTTGACCGCGGATCAGATTAGTCAACCGGATCAGCTCCGTATCAATTTGAAAATCTGGTCCGGCGGATCAGTTGATCCGGCGGACGATCAGTTATCGAACAGTCACTTTCAAATTTTTCCAACATTCAAGTGTTTGTTTTGGAATCACAGAACAAGTATTCAACCAAGAGTATACTACGACTCGAATCATGTGCTTTGAGACCATTGACATTGATTAAAACAGATTAAACAAGTATCAAGTGGGGTTTTTCAAAAAACCGAGACTTTAAATCTCAAATTTAACAGTGATTATTCAACCATTGCAGAAAGTAAATACATCAACCTGTGCGTAATCACACAACCTACCTGTAGCATCAAAAATTTCGGTCAGAGCTTCGGTAACAACTGAGATATCAAGAAAAATGTGAAAATATGGGTTCGAGGGTTTTTCTGAGTTGAACGTATTTGATCCGCGAGTAATGAACTCTCGCGGATCAGATTGGTATTTATACCCAATCATTTGGTCCGCCGGCGGATCAGCTGATCCGCCGGATCAAAGAAAGACCAAATTGCCCTTTTTCATTAAAATCTCATTTTTCATCAAAAATGTTCAATGTTTTTCAATCTCAAATACTTTATGAACTGATTTTTGCATCGATTGTGGTTCATCAAACAACAGATTGTCGATTCTGAAATTCAGTTGATCCAAAATAAAGCAGAAAGAAAATCTTTTTGAATTTTGACAAATTTATATCAAAACACACTAAAATCTTTTTGATTTTTCGAACTTATGCTAAAACACACCTAAAATCTTTTTGATTTTTCTAATATAAGCAGGAAACGTAAATCAACAGAAAACAAGAAATCAAACAAAAGTACCAATAACTTATATTTTTGTGAGAAAGATCGCAACATGAGATCATATCAGTGAGATGCACTTAACACACTTCAATTTCGACCTAATAAGCATGCAAATCAAGTTGTCCACGAATACAACACATAATGTTTATTTCAGCCAATTCAAATCAATTTTTACATCTTTCTGATATGCATTAAGTATGTTTATCAAGTACAGAAATCATGGCACCCACAGACTCAAGTAATTGATAATCTGATTTATTCTATTTTTGATTTTTCACTGATTCATCACAGAATCTATTTACAGAGACAATCGGTTCATAGTGTTTCATGCAAAAAGAAAGCAGAACCCTAAACAAACAACAATCAGGTCGGCTGGCAAGCACGCAGAGAAAGTCCGATTGTTTAGGAAAATAAGAAATAGAAAATAAAGCAGAAAGCGTATAATCCAACAACAATCAGGTCGATCTTTCGATACGCAGAGAAAGTCCGATGGATTATACTAAACACCAAGAAAATAAAGCAGAACGTCAAACGAACAACAATCAGGTCGATCTTTCGATACGCAGAGAAAGTCCGATCGTTTGACAAAATAAAGAAAATAAAACAAGTTTAAATCTTTGCAAAATAACGCATGCATACACTAAGACCATCTCTTATTCTCTTTTTGGATTTTTCCACATAGGCTCAGCATTAAACAAAAACAAGAATCATGGTACGCCACAGATTTCAGACAGGCATTATCTTTATATCATACTCACATGTATCAGATATGAATGGCACATTCAATGAAACAAACAAGTATCTACAGCCTTTCAATCTAGTCTATCCATGGTCAGTAACATTCACTGATGTACTATCATTTCTCACGAGGTTGGATCACATTTCTCAGATTTTTAATTTTCCAATTTTTTATACTTTTGCATTTTTCAATTTTTTTTTATGCTTTTTCATTTCTAGAACACAAAGCAACACACTATTTTTGTATTTTTCATATATCTCCCCCTAAAAAGCAAAAATAATAGCAGAAAAATAAAACGAAAAGCAAAAACGATCAACTGAATCGAATCATGTGACATTTAACTTAGTAATTCCATTGATTTTCAACAAAAATTGGAATCGAGTTTTATCAAAAGCTTTTGTAAACAAATCAGCTCGCTGAAAATCCGTGTGAATTTTCTGCAAATCAATTAGTTTCTTTTCAAAACAATCACGGATAAAGTGATATCGAATCTCAATGTGTTTAGTTTTCGAATGCTGAACTGGGTTTTTAGTAATGGATATGGCAGCCGAGTTATCAATAAAGATCGGAGTAGTAAGAAAATTCAAACCATAGTCGCGTAACTGCTGTTGTATCCACAAGACTTGTGAACAGCAACTAGAAGCAGCCACATATTCCGCCTCTGCTGTAGACGTTGCAACTGAAGTTTGCTTTTTACATTGCCACGACACCAGTCGTTCTCCCAAAAATTGACATCCTGCGGTTGTGGATTTGAAATTGATTTTACATCCACCGTAGTCGGAATCAGAATATGCTGATAACTCGAACTTATTATCATTAGGATACCAGATCCCCAGATCCGGATTACCCTTCAAATAAGCAAAAATCCTCTTTACCGCCATCAAGTGAGAAGCCTTTGGAGTAGCCTGATACCTAGCACACATGCACACAGCAAACATTATATCAGGACGAGATGCAGTTAAGTACATAAGCGAACCAATCATAGCCCTAAACAATGTGGGATCAATAGATTCACCAGTCTCATCTGGTGCTAAACCATGTGAAACCTGGATTGGTGTACTAGGAACCCGAACATCGCCAATCTTGAACCTTGCCAAAATATCAGACACATATTTGGTTTGGTGTAAGAATATTCCTTTGGCCGATTGATGAACTTGAAGACCTAGAAAAAACCCCATCTCGCCCATAGAACTCATTTCAAACTTGGTTTGCATTACACGTTCAAAATCCTTGCATAACGCATCATTTGTGCTTCCAAAAATAATATCGTCCACATAGACTTGGACAAGCAACAGATCCTTTCCAAACTTCTTCGAAAACAGTGTACAATCCACCTTTCCACGCCGAAAACCGTTTTCCAGCAGGTGCGTAGATAAAGTTTCATACCAAGCTCTCGGGGCTTGATGCAATCCATATAACGCCTTGTCTAACTTGTACACTTTGTTTGGATAATCGGGATCATAAAAACCAGGCGGCTGCTTCACATACACTTCCTCACGAATCAACCCATTAAGAAATGCACTCTTGACATCCATTTGATACACTTTGAATCCATGATATGCCGCGAAAGCTAAAAAGATTCTGATAGCCTCGATCCTTGCAACAGGAGCATAAACTTCATTGAAATCAACACCTTCAATCTGTGAGAAACCCTGAACCACCAATCGAGCCTTGTTTCGAACAATTATGCCTCTATCATCTTTCTTACACTTAAATACCCATTTAGTACCACATGGTTCTTTGGAATTAGCGGGTAAGTCCACGAGATGCCATACACCCAATTTCTGAAATTGTTGCAACTCTTCTTGCATAGCCTCAACCCAAGAAGCATCTTCCAACGCCTGATTGACATTGGTTGGTTCAACTTGAGACAGAAAACAAGAATGAAACACGTCATTCTGAACTCCTGAATCCCTGATTTCAGCAATCAAAGCATCAACGGAATCTGCTAGTTGATTACGTGTGCGAACTCCAGAACTCGGATCACCAATGATATTCTCTTGAGGATGAATAGTGTGTATCCTCAAAGTAGTTGAATCAGCAACAGGAATATCATCCGCCAATTGATTAGGTAAACTTGCATCTGCTTCTTCTGTTCCTGACATATCATCTAACGGTAAAGAAACTGGTACCGAAGAACTTGTACTTGGTAACGATATTGGATCGTCAACAGGTGTTGACTCAGCTTCATGATACGAACTTTCATCATCATCGTCAGACGAACTCATCGTTTCCAAACTAGAAACATCCTGACTAGACGAAGAAGTAACCGATGAAGTAGGAAGCTTAGGAATCCATGAACCGGAACCAGGAGTAGACAATGTATACATGATAGCAGCAGATAAGATTTCAGACTCATCTTCTTTAGCAGAACTCTTTTGTGCAGCCGAGAACGAATCAACAAAAGAATTATAATCAAAAGCTCGAGAATCAACCGATTTAGGTTGTCGAAAGGTATGCCGATGACAATCCACATTCATATGATTCTCAATGGTTTTGGAAGATGAAAAATAAACTCTTTTCATTGGATGATGATATCCAACAAAAATACCTTCAACAGCTTTAGCATCAAACTTCCCACCTCCCTTGAGAACCGTGCATGAACACCCAAATGGTTCCAAGAAATTCAAATTCGGCTTTCGACCTCGGAGCAATTCATAACTCGTCTTGTTAAATCTTTTAACAATCAGAACACGATTGAGGACATAACATGCAGTATGAACAGCTTCAGACCAAAACGTAATTGGTAACTGTGCATCCGCTAGCATCGTTCGAGCAGTTTCAATCAATGTTCTATTCTTTCGCTCAGCAACCCCATTTTGTTGTGGAGTATACGGCGCACTGAATTCATGATAAATTCCCAACGAACCACAAAAATCCTTCATTTTGACATTGTTGAATTCAGAACCATTGTCAGTACGAATTCGACAAACTTTATGTTTGTACAACGATTCAAACTTAGACAACATGTTTCGAATGGAATCTGGAGTATCAGCCTTGGACGCCAAAGAAGCCACCCATGAAAATCTTGAGAAATCATCCGTAATCACTAAGCAGTAATAACTACCCTCAATACTACGAACATTCATAGGACCAAACAGATCCATATGAAGCAGTTCCAAGGGAGTGACAATGGAATTCAAACGCTTAGACGGATGAGACTTCTTTTTCTGTTTACCTTTCTTACATGAGACACACACATCATTTATAGAAAATCTATTCTTGGAAACGCCTTCTACCAACGAATGATTGACCAAGTAATTCATTTTTCGGTAATTGATGTGACCCATGCGCCTATGCCACAGAATTGATTCCTTTTCAGTAGCTTTGGAGATAAAACACGTAGCAGATACAGCAGATGAAGTCTGATTCATATTTAACACATATAAGTCCCGAAATCTTGGAGCTCGCATCACAATCCAGTCTTCAGGAATTCGAATGCCAGGTTTCAAAATCAAGCATTCTGAACTTGTAAAAGCAGCTGTGTACTGCTTATCACAAATTTGAGATACGCTTAACAAGTTGTGCTGCAACTCTTGCACAAATTGGACTTTTTCAAAAGTAATCTTCTCGTTCCCCATCTTTCCTTCACCGGTTATTTTCCCACCTTTATTGCCAGCAAAAGTAACATTTCCTCCTTGAATTGGTTTGACTTCAGACAGCAAGGAAATATTACCCGTCATGTGCCTGGATGCTCCACTATCAACGACCCAAAAGTTGTTAACAGCTGGCTTTCGAGCACCCTGCACATAGTAGCAAGCAATTAGTGAGTATCTGGACCCAAGCATTCAGCTTTGGGTCGACCGGTATCTTCTGAAAAATCCTCAGTGGCTTTTGAAGTCATTTTAGGCAGCCACTTTTGCCTAACAGATGGAATAGATGAATCAGCAGTAGAATCTGAAGTAGAATGATTACCAAAAACTTTGTAAGATTTATTGAAAAAGTTTTTCCTTTTAAAATGTTGTTTGGTAACAATCTTATCATCATCCATCTTGGTCTTTGTATCAGATTTCGAATCTGAATTTGTTTGCATATATGCTGAAGCCCTCTTCCTAGCTAAAACAGGACACCGTTTACGAATATGTCCTATTTCAAAACAACAATAACACCTCCTGGGATCAACAACACCCTGAGAAACATCACCCTCACCTTGTTTAGAAACATTGGTTTTAAACCTTCTTCCTTTGGAGTTTGGTAAAGGTTTAAACAACGGACCAATGTATCCATGTTCATTATAAAACCCATAGTCATCAACACCACAACGATCAGCATATCCTTTAGGTTTAACCTTTGTGGTCTTGTTTTGTTCAAACTTACCAAAATCATCATAAAAATTGTAATCATCACAAAAACCAAATGCTTCATAATCAAAACTATTAGTTTCTGATGAATACTGACCATCAGAGTTGTAAAAACTCTTTGGTGAGTAAGATGATTGTTTTGATTTAGTCTTAAACTTTTGATCAGTTGATGACTTTGGTTTCTCAAAAAACTTTTGAGATTTGGAAGATGATGCTTGATCATTTGAACCAGACGACACATCAGACAACACAACAAACTGCTCGTCTACAACATCTGACTTAATCACCTCAGAAGGATCTACATACCACACTTTGGCAACTCGTGATGGATCAACACAAATTAAAGGAAAATCTAAATCAGAAAATACTGACTCACTTCCTTTCAAACTATACATTCTCAATTTCTGAGACGTATCACCATCAACAGTTTTGCCTTTCAAAGTTTCATCAAACTTACCATTTGTGGCAAATTTCTTTTCACGTTTCTGAAATTTCTGAGGTTTCTTTTGATTGACCTTAGAATTTTCAGCAAACTGTCCAAACCCAATACCATTGAATTTTGCACTTCTTTCAGGTGCTTCTGGTATAGTATTGACATCAGGTGTACTTGTGTTACTTACAGAAACGGCATTTCTCTCAAAAAACAAATCTGGACCTTTAGCAAATTGTGAATTTTCAAATGTTTTCATTGTTTTTGCAGTTTCCAAAATTTTCTGAGCAGCCTCTAATGGTGTCAGTTTGACACTTTGAGGCTTAACCTTAGTTACAGGTTTTTCAATCTTAGAATCACTGGACTCAACTTGTTTTGACACCTCAACCTTAGGTTTGGACACATGTTTGCCTGATTTCTTCTTATCAGTGCTTTTGGATTTATCAGATGATCCCTCAGTAAACATTGAGTAATCAAACACAACTTTGGTCTCAGGTTCCTTTGGACCTAAACCATGAACAATGGGTGGAGGAACTGAGTTACACCTGGATTCTTTGAGCAAATCTTTTAGATTTTCATCTTTGCAAAGAAAACTTGCAAAGGAAGATGAATTTTTGAAATTTTCAAGTTGCCTGTTAAGATCCAAAATTTCAATGTTTAATTCGGAAATTTTAGCATTGGCTTCAGCAAGCTTCTTTTCACAAAAAATATAATCTTCTGTTTTGTTATTAAGCTCAATTTTTGTGCTCAGAACCACAGCATGTTCACTTTTCAGTTCAGCTTTAACAGCTTCCCACCGTTGTTTGTAAATTTTGACATTCTCCTCTGCTAATGAGTATTTGTCAAAATACATGGTTTTCTCAGCAGAAACTTCCTTCAACTGATTAGCAGAATTAAGACAAAGTTCAGAAGAAGTAGAATTAACCTGAACGTCGGCCATAAATGCATGTTGACCTTCAGCAAAAAAATCTTCACCTGGAAGATCAGGATCATCTTCAATCTTTACACTCTTCTCCTCAATACACAGAAAAGCAGATTCATCTGGAAAATCATCAGCCCAATCATATCCTTCTCCAGTTTGTGAAACCAACGCTTTATTGTCTGAATTTGAGCCACTAGCATTTGCATTTGAACTTGAAGGATTAGTATTGCTTCCCGATGGCTTGTTACTCTGTGCAGCATACTTTTGATACAACTTTGACGTTTCTTGCTGCTTTCCCTTGGTACACTCCTTGGCAAAATGCCCATAATTCTGACAATTGTAGCAACGAACCTTAGACTTATCAAATCCAAGTTTTCCTTCAGGATTTAAATCCTTCCGACCTGTTCTTTGCATATACTTTTTTCCTCTGCGAACAAGCATCGCCATGGACCAGTTAATATCCATCAATTCTAAGTCATCAGGATCAATTTGTTCATAATCTTCATCAGTTAACTCAGCACTAGTTAACTTTCCTGCAACAACTCCATCATAAGACGAAACCATTGCTGAAAATAAAGCCATGAAGTCATTTGTAGTCTTTGCTGAAAAAGCACTCTGATTGTGACTTGAAGCAGGAGATGATTGATGTGAATACACAGGATATGTTACAGCAGCTTTACTAGCATAGCTTCCACTTGAAGACCTCTAGACATGTTGGCACGACCACTTGACGTATTTTCTACATAAAAAGCAGTAGATGGTGGATTTGTGCTCGCTTTTGCTTTAGCATGCATGGTAGAAGCATTTTCACCAAAATAAACATCAGGATTCTGAACTTGAGATGGTAAAGTTTTCACACGCATCATATCCAGTTCCCTTGCTAGTAAATTCCTTGTCAGTTCATCATAGGTGAGATCATCAAAGCTTTTATCATGAGTCAGCAGCAAAATGTAACCTTCCCATTTCTCAGGCAACGCATCTAATAGCTTTTCTTTCAATTCTCCAGCTTCAATCTTTACTCCAACAATATCAAGTTCACTAACCAAATGAGACAACCTTGAAATGAGATCATTAATGGTTTCACTCGGAACATGAGCAAAATTATCATACTCTCGTAACAACACCTTCTTCTTGCTCTTCTTGTATTGTGCATTACCTTCACATCGATGACATAAAGCATCCCACAATTTCTTAGATGTATTATGCATTTTAAACTGATGCAAAATATCCTTAGGTAACGCCATTGACAAATTGGAATACGCTTTTCTTTCAAGTTTGAAAGCTTCTTTCTCAGCATCGTTCATCTTGTTGAACGGCTTCTCTTGACCAATAAACTCCCCAGTTGTGAATTTTGGAATCTCATACACATCAAGCATAGGAGTCCAAACACTAACATCGTTCACACCGATATACGACTCATACCGTGTTTTCCAATTATGGAAATCCTCAAATCTCATCAGTTTAGGAACTTTATTCGTCGTTCCTATTTCATTATCGTAGTTCAGCAACGCTTGAACAGTAGTAGACATAGCAGCAAAAGCTTGAAACGGATCCATGATCAACCAAGCTTCAATTCTGTAATCAGCGGACCAGAATGTCGACCTCCGGATCAACCTTAGTCCTCCGGATCAAACTTCAAATCTACCGGATCAGAATTTGATCCGCCGGATCAAAACCACTTAGCGGATTAAATGATACGCTGCGGATCAATTGATACGCTGCTACCTGATACGCTGGAACTGCCGCGTATCAAACAATAACTGCCACGGATCAAGTGTTGAAGATTGCTTAGCGGATCAAATTCAGCGGATCACTGTACGGATCTTGCTAGTGCATTATTACATTCGGATTCGGACACACAAGGTAAATAAACTTCCGTATATTGATCACAACTTGTAAACAGAGAGAAACACAGAGTATTCAGGTTACACTTTGTAAAACACACACTTAAGAAAGCTCAAACCTCACTCACACTCTCTGAATCAAACTGAAACCTATATATAGGGACTGGGCCAGCGGACCAACTTACCAGCGTATCAGGTGGTCCGGCGGATCACCTGATCCGCCACTGATCCGC
This sequence comes from Deinandra increscens subsp. villosa, assembly GCA_039602395.1. Classification (NCBI taxonomy): domain Eukaryota; kingdom Viridiplantae; phylum Streptophyta; class Magnoliopsida; order Asterales; family Asteraceae; genus Deinandra; species Deinandra increscens. The sequence goes on along the minus strand of JBCNJP010000008.1, from coordinate 29,326,955 downwards.
TGGATACATAAAATACAAACTTATAGATTACATATTCAAAACATCAAGATCTAGCACTAGACAACACAGAATGCTCTAACATGATGACCAAAGTGATACTCAAAACTTTTAAACCGAAACCCTTGTAATCTCCCATTTTTTGACAGATTCTATCCAGTTTTTGGGTCAACTTGCACATGTCAATATGTCATAACTTGCTCAATTTTCATCGAAATCAGTTGATTCTTTTTCCGTAGTAAAGTTCCATGTCTTTGCTTTAAATGGGCTGCTCGCACATTTCCTAAAACCTCCGTTTGGTTACCTAAAAGGCTGATGCAAGTTATGCGTGCAGGGCTATATTTTTTAGTTAAAAATAAACTTTGCATTTTGGTTGGGCATGATTATTGTGTTTTAATGAAGGGATTATTGAATCTAAATGATAGGTTTATATATTAAAACTAAGATCTGGAAGTTTTGATAAACAAATTCTAAGTTTTGATCAGGTTATGCAATTATTAAGCCTACTTTGACTATTTGGTAAAAAGCTGATTTTGTCAACTTCCGATGCGCATAACTTTCTCAATACTTAACTTTTTGAGTTGATTCTTTTTGCAACATTCCCTAAACGTTGAATAGTTTGTGCCTGCAAAATTTTAGGAGTTAACTCCAAGAAATTAGTAAGTTAGGCGTGCCACCTAATGTGTGTTCTATGTTTGACTTTCAAGGCTTGTGTGTATGCATTTTGACTTAGATGATATATGAAAACATGACTGAATGTGTTAAGCTATATTTCGTTCTAGCGACGACCTCTAATTTGGTTAAGATAGTATTCACACAAATAGGTCAATCCTAACCAATCCGTAAAGTCAAGTGCCGCGTACCAGTGCACCCTAAGGTGATTTCACTTACAATTATAGTTATATCCGTTTTAAGATGATAACGCACAAATGAACAGATAGTTGCATCCGGTGAAGGATGACAACAAAACGGTATATGTATTTCTTTACTAAAGTAGTTATCCACTATATATCACATGTTTCACTGATTTGATTTTAATATCAAAAGTCCTTACTTTATCGGGCTAGTAATATAGAATAGCGAGGTAATGTTAAGTAGTACTACTGGGGACTGATACCCCCGCTAAGCAATGCACAGGATGCACCCTCCCGATTGGCGGTCGGACTGAGACCAATATTAGCCTAGGACTATCGTGATCAGGAAAGACACGGGGAAGGCAAATATTACATAGGTTATACCTGTGATACAATGTCAGCTTTGGTTTCGAACATTTAGGTGAACATAAGCATAGGCTAGCTACCTATTGATATGGATATTGCTTGCAACTTGTATGTTATATTACGAATTGATCTTTTACTTTTCGTATGCATTGCTGGTCGACACAGTGTTGTGTAGACTGCATTAGTGAACACCAGCCTTGGCTGACACTTGATTGTTGAACGCTTTTCAGGTCGCTAGGAGGATCATGGATGGAACGGGCGGTGACAGTACATCTTTATGCAAACTTTTTGGGGAATTATATTTCAAAACACTTTAATTTGCAATTTTTGTAATATCAAACTTGTAATTACTTAACTGCTTCCGTTGAATTGTTAACTAACCTTTGTTTTGTAAATCGTGCTTTATGTTAAGTTAAATCTCTTTTATGGCTTGGTTGTAACTAAAGACTTGGATCCTGGTCTGGATCATACCCCCATACGATTATACTCCGTTAGTGAAAATTGATGGTGTGACATTAATTCTTTTCTATCTTAACTAAATTATTAAAACAACTTCTAATTAAACTAAATAACTCAAATATTAAATCAAGATTAATCCGTCACATGGTAAATTTAATTCAATTTAATCAATTATTAGCACACATTAAGACGTATATAAATTGACTTGATCGAACATCCCCAATTTATCTTCTTTCATCCCGAGAAAGGCTAAAGTTTGAAATTATAATTTATTTCCATTTCATATGTCTAACACATAATTAGTTTTTAGTGCCACAATGGTTATTATTTTAATCATCTTGTTTATTGGTTTCTTCAATGTGATTTTGTGATTGTGCACTTTTAAACATCTTACACTACATAATGCTCCTATAATGTTGGATCCCCGCCACTTTTGTGACACTTCGGTCATTTCGAATATAATTTTACCCGATCCGTTTCCAATTTCAGATTGTAATTATAATCTTAAAGCAATAAAGAATCATTTCCCGTTCATCAATTATTTTGTTTCAAATGTATTGTATAATTGAATAATTATAAATCACTATTCGAAAAACTATCGAACGTTTTTAATTTAAACGTTATTCAATTCAAATTCGTTGTTTATCATAAAACAACACAAATTAAGTATATCTAAACTTGTATTTTATTTGTGTGTAATACTAGTCACGCATACGAATAAATATTTGCAAAGTTTTATGAAAAGTTGAAATTTATGAAAAACGATGAAGATTCGACGATTTACGCGATATTCGGTGTTAACCGGAAGTTCCGTAAGTATCAAAATGAAGAATATTTTGTTTCAAAACTTTAAAACTTATAAAAAATGTGTTTATAAAGTTTTATAAAAAATTATGGGGTAAATCTCGTACAAATCTAAACTGCAAGGGCTAAATGAAAATTTTCCAAAATCTGTCAGAAAAGTATCCCTCGCGGACCACGCGTGCCCATCTCCTCGACCCTAGCAGTCAGCGACTGGGCACCTGGCGCACCTACGAGCTAGGCCGCGATCTGGTTTGATTTTGTATATCATGGTGTCGATTTTGAGCAGATTACTCACCACCGAACGTGTCTCTACCGTATTTGGACCCATCCCCTATAAAAACCAACTTAGATCACTTCCTAAATTCATCCAATTTCATGATTTTACACCCAAAATCTCTCAAACCCGTATCCGAATCTTTGCACTCGAAATTCTCTCAACACATCAGCTCTCCAAGTCTCGTTTTCTCCAGTCCTACATCGTTTGGTACGTAGAACAAAGCCCTCTATCTATTTCAGTTCATATCGTTGTTTTGATTGAATTCTAGATAGGCTAAAAATCTAGGGTTCTTGAGCTATTTTATCAAAATTAGAACAATTTGTTTAGAATTAGGAGCCAAAATTTTAAGGATTGTCATACGAAATCATAATAAAAGAAATCCCTGAGTCAATTTTATGAATGGGTCACATTTTTCCGGTTAAAACGAGATTTTACGGCGTTGTAATATCAAAATCTAACAATCGGTTATGAATTTGGTTTCAAATTTTAGGGGATATCTTTATATACTATCGAGATTAACACCCTAAATTTTTATCATTATTCGAGCACGTTTGATATTATTCGTAAAATTGATAAATACAAATATTGTTAAAAACAAATATATATATATATATATATATATATATATATATATATATGATCATAAATTAATATTTGATATTATATGATTATATATATATATATAGATATATACTTTAATTTTTTTCAAACATTATTATCAATATATACAATGTATTTTATATATATATATATATATATATATATATATTTGTTTAGGTTTTTAATTATATATATATATATATATATATATATATATATATATAGGGGAAAGATCCTGTGAAAACACCTTTTTTTGGTGAGAATTGTGTAAACAAATCTTAAAACCTACATAACTTTTTCATACGTTAATATTTTTTTAAAAAATTTGCACCAAAAGTCTTAAAATATTGTTATCTTTAATCCTATAAAAGTTTTAAAAAACTTAACGTTATTTTTTTTTTTGCGTGGTGCACATGGGCATCACAAAAAAAAAACTCATACTTTTAGTATGAGTTAATGTTTTATTTTTCTTAGCCGCACCATATGTCATATACTTTCATCATTTTTTTGTGTTTTTATTGAATGATGCACATGTGCATCATACAAAAAAAAAACCCTTATACATGTGATATACATTAATAGGTTTAAAAAGAAATTGCACCCTAAATCTTATATTTGTGTTATCTTTAGATTTAAAGAAAAAAATAACATTTTATAACTTTTTTTAATTATACGATGCACATGTGCATCACACGAAAAAAAACGTTAGGTTTTTTTTAATATTTTGCTCCAGAATTAAAGATAACGTAATTCTAAGACTTTTGGTGCAAATTTTATGAAAAATCGTTAACGTATGAAAAAGTTACGTGGGTTTTAATATGTGTTTTCGCAGTTTTCACAAAAAATGTGTTTTTGCAGGATCCTAACCCTATATATATATATATATATATATATATATATATATATATATATATATAGGTAAAAGATCCGTGTAGACCCCTTATTTTTCGTAGACCCCGTAGACCCCTTATAAAACTCAATAAAACTCACTAAAAATAAAACTCAGTTTTATTAATTTGGTTTTTTTTATTTGCGATAAGCTTTTAAGAACAAAAAAAGACAATTAAAAAAAAAGAAAAACGAAAAACATTAAATTGAACATTTTAAGACAATGAGTATTAAAAATCAATGAGTTTAAAACTCAATAAACTCAATAAAAGTCAGTGTTGCGTTTAAAACTCATTATTTTAAAACTCATTGTCTTAAAACGTTTGATTTTTAATGTTTTTTGTTTTTTTTTAATTAATTTATTTATTTATTTTGGTTCTTAAAAGCTTATCGTAATAAAAAAACCAAATTTACAACACTGAGTTTTATTTTTATTGAGTTTTATAGGGGTCTACGGGGTCTACAAAATTTAAGGGGTCTACACGGAACCCTTCCCTATATATATATATATATATATATATATAGGGTGAGGTTCATTGTAGACACTTTCACATGTGAAATAGCTCTTTTTCACATGTGAAATGCTCTGAACAATTGGAAAAAGGAAAAAAAGGAAAAAATGAAATTATCACAACCACTAGATCAAGAGATCTAATGGTGAAATAGGGTGTCTACATGTCTACACTTATGAGGGTGTCTACAATGAACTTTTCACTATATATATATATATATATATATATATATATATATATATATATATATATTTGATTTGAGAACTAAAAAGAACTAATGTGAGCCACAAGTTTATTTAAATGTATCCCCACTCCCATGAATTGTAGTGGTCCCCCCTGAAATTTGTGGTTGAGATTTAGTTTTCAAAAGTTCTCAAAACAAAAAGTTCTCATTTGAACCTAACCCTATATATATATATATATATATATATATAAAACAAAGGATTAAAACATATATCCGGTTATCTTCATAAACTATTTTTATTATTTAAAAAAAACTATTTAGAACTCGCGCTGACCGGAAGGGTAAACACCTGTACATTGGTGTTTCTGGCAAAGCGAGGGTGTCGCATAAATCCCAACTGGGACCTGGCACACCTCACTAGGCGATCCTGGAGTGAGTGTTTACTTATAGGAAAACGCGATTTCATATTATCACTAATCTTTGCTTCAATCTTAAAATACAGATATAGTCTCTTGACATAATAGCAACACCCGACATTATTCAAGAACCCTGTCCAATTGAAACAATATATGTTATTCTTTGTATTTATTTAGCCTATTCATGATAATAGGCTAATCTCATGATCTGCCATATCACTCTCACTGTTATCTTTCATCCTCAATCTTTTCAACATGTGAGTATACATACCCCTCTATTTTATTACTATGGGATGTGATACGATAATCAACTCCTGTTATCATTAGAAGGGTGATTCCTTTGAATGATAATTCAAATAGTGAGTACTCGTAGCCCCTCTTCTTTTGTTATTTGGGGTGCAACATGTATCCTATATCAAAATCATTATTCTCTAGTCATGATACATAACAAAGAAATTATATGAGTATTTGTGTGATTCTTGATATGCCTACTTGTGTGAGACTTCATACGTGAAACTTGAGACTTGATAAACTTGAAACGTGAGAAACGTGAAACTTTATTCTTGCGTAAACATTAACAACACCAAGCCTTTGGTTCATTAATAACTATTGATTGACAACCCACCTAGGATATTGAGACGTAATCGTGTCTTCAAATAGGTGATTGAAAGCTAAATTGTCAAGGTTTGTTTTGCGCGTTAATATCTTGCCTCTATTACTTGTTTGTCATATTCTTTATCATACTCTTGACACATTGATCGCAAGATTTAAACCTATACTTTATATAAAACCTATGTGTACTCACCAACTCATTGTAGTTGACAGATATTTTATACATGTTGCAGGAAATGCTACTTGAGGTTTCAGTTATGTTATCACGCTAGGCATTTTTGGACCTAGTTAATCTTAAATCATGTCTGTTTGTGTTATGTTTTGTAAGATATTAATGTTATGAAATAAAATGGCATGATTAAGTATATCGAAACTGTAATTTAACTAGTTGTGAGCATGTGGAAAATTTATCACGCCCCGACATATTCCGATGACGGTCAGGGTGTGACAACTTTCAAACCGCCGGAAATCTTTCCGGCTACCGGCCGGTACCGCCGGTCTCCTCCAAACCATGCTTCGATGATTATGAAGTCAATCAATGGTCTTTTTCGCAAAAAACGAATTCGTTCGACCCCTGAACAACCATCTGCTTCACGTATCGATCGAGTTCATACATCGTCTAATCCTGGATTCAATGATTTGAAACGCGTATCCACTGCAGTCTTCATCACCAACTTCCCGCCATCGTCCTCCGTTCAATATGTCAGGAAAGCATGTGAACCTTGGGGAGACGGTTCGGTTTCGTTAGATACATTGGTGTGAATGATACCAATAAACTAACTGAAAACATCCGTACAGTCTGGATTGGATTATATCACCTATTCGTAGATTTTATTCGAGATCATAAGGAAATTCCGGCCTCTAAATTAATTCCGGTTGCAACTCAAGAAAAAGGAGATTCCTAGGCCGAACCCTAATAATGCTACTAGATTTCAAAACACTTCGGAACTTGCCAAGTCCTTCGTCGATATCCTTAAGCTCATTGTCGAGCAGAAAGTGTCGCCTCTGAAGCCGGTTACTAAGAAGAGGATTTCGATCGCTAAGGAAGATTGTATCGAGCCTAAGGACTTTAATTTCATTATGGGTAAAGTTCACGATCCTATTTCTATTCTGAATTTACCCGCGCTCTTTTTGAAAGAAGGTTTTCATGATGTGAGGTTCCGTTATATTGGTGGTCGTTGGATCGGAATGTTTTTCCCAAACATGGATCAAGTCTTGAAATTTAACTAATGTTCAAGTCTCATCAAATGTTTCTCAGTTGTTCAACCTTTGAATAATACGTTTATTCCAGATGAAAGAGTTGTATGGATTTAGAGGAAGTGGCCCTTGACAAGTCAATTGTGGATCATCAGCCTATTTTGCTGAAACTCTCTTCGCGTGTCTTTGGTCCTATCCTACTTAAATTTTACAACTCATGGCTTTCCATAAACGGGTTTGAGGAGATTGTTAAACATTCTTGGGCCGATCCAAATGTCCACGTTTCGAAATTTATCCAATTCAAGACGAAACTCAAACGTCTCAAAGATTGCTTGAAATCTTAGCGCAAAATCTGCCCGGATCCTCAATTATCTGTTTCGAGACTTAATGAGAAGGTGCATGAGATCGATGTACTCATTGATAATGGCAAAGGCGACGAAGAATTATGCAATCCTCGTCTTAGACTAGTTAAGAATATCAAAGAAATTGAAACGCCTTTAAAAGATGATTTGGCCCAAAAGGCTAAGATTAGATGGGGAAAATTTGGAGATGAAAACTCAAAAAAATTTCACGGCGTGGTCATTTCTAAAAGAAGGAAAAAAACTATTAACGGGTTGAATATTGATGGTAATTGGATTGATGACCCCTCTAAAATTAAGAAAGCGTTTGTTTCGTTTTTCTCCGATAAGTTCAAGAAAGTTAACGATATCAAATTGACCAAGAGGAGTGACAGGTTTCGGTCTCGCCCAATGGTTGATCAAATTGCGAAAAAAAAAACTTCCTTCTATGGACAAGATTAGAGCCGCCATCTGGGATTGTGGTTCCGATAAAGCCCTGGGTCCGGATGGTTTTGCTTTTGGTTTTGTGAAGAAATTCTAAGACTTATTAAAGGACGATATCAGAGATTTCGTTATTGAGTTTTTCGAGTCGGTTTACTTTCCGTTGGGATGCAACGCTTCTTTTATCTCCTTATTGCCCAAGATTCAAACCGGTGTCTTTTTCTGATTATAGGCCCATTAGTCTTGTGGGCCTTCAATACAAAATCATCGCTAAAATCTTGGCAAACCGTTTGTCTAATGTTATTGGTCACGTAGTTAGCCACGAGCAATCTGCCTTCACTAAAGAGCGTCAAATTTTGGATGGCCCGTTAATGCTCAATGAAAGAATTGAGTGGTTTGAGATTAAGAAGAAAAAACTCCTCCTTTTTAAATCGATTTTGCAAAGGCCTATGATTTGTTTTCGTGGGAGTTTCTTGATACTATGCTTGAGTCACGGCCTTTAGGTCAGGTGGAGGGGATGGATTAGAGCTTGTCTTTCATCTACGAGTCGTCGATATTGGTGAACGGAAGTCCTTCGGAGGAGTTTAACGTTGGTAGAGGTCTTCGCCAAGGTAACTATTAGAACACAATGTAAATGTAACAGAAAACAGTCAAGTATTAGAAGAAAAGACAAGATATATCCTCATAAGAGAAATGATATGAAAATCTGTAGGAATTACAGATTTCTGTATTCATACAGAACTACTCCGGAAATTCCGAATTAGTTATGTACAGACCAAATTCTATAGAAATCCTCATTTCTGTAGAAGACTTCTAATGGGAAGCATCAACAGTCTTCAAAGAAGAGTTCTGGACTATCAGAAGATAAAATTTACGAGGAGAACAATTCTGCCTTTGTGTGAGGAACAAGCAAATTGAACACCAACTTGCCATTAATCACTGAAGCAGTTAAAGACAGTTGAAAATGAGATAAATTGAATATCCTCAATTTATCTCTATATACTTTGACACACTCCAAATTCAACCGTCCTCAACCACCTTATCCAATTGCAACTTGCTATATCTTCATATAAATAGCAAACTGACTTCACCAAACAAAGTAAGACAACAAGCATACAATTCAATATCTTCTTAAAGCAATTATAACTTACTCCCGTAGAAAAGTTATTTATGTTGATACATTGTTATACTATAAACTCGTGTAAACCATTATTTACATTTGAGATATACAGAAAACCCTAATTTTTATGAATTGTTGTCTTTCAATTTGATTTACTTTCGCAACTTGTTTATTTTGTTTAAATCAAGTTGTGCCAACATTGTTAAAGAGCCCCTCATGAGACCCAACAATTGGTATCTGAGCAGATTTAACAATCAATATTCAAAGATCCTGCTCTTTAACATCTTCTCCTTAACACTCTCTCAAAAATGTCTTCAAGCTGGAACAATGGAAAATCACTTGGCTCATTGGCAAAACCCCATATGCTTGCTAGGGAGGAATATCCATAGTGGAAAATCAGAATAACCAACTTCCTAGAAGAAGTTGATAGTTCCCTGTTGGAATTCATAGCCAAGGGACCTCATTGTCCCACAGTCGACATTCCTGAGATAAAGGAAACTAAAACCTCAGCTGGTGTTCCCACTCACACCATCCCCAAAGAAAGAACATGGTGGAATGCTGAGGACAAGACCAAAGAAACTAATAAGGACAGAGCCAAGAAAGTCCTCATTATGGCTCTTCCTCATGAGATATTCTTTCAAGTTGACTGCAATACCTCAGCCAAGGGCATTTTGAATGCCCTTGAGAAACTCTTTGATGGGGGGATCAAATGAAAAGAAAAAAAAGAACTAAAGCACTAAACGAATATGAATCTTTCAAGTCACTCCCAAGCGAGTCACTCTTAAACACCTACAATCGTTTTGCCACAATTATTCACAATCTAAGAAAGTTCAATGTCTCTAAATCTAATGAGGAAAAAAACATTAAATTTATTAAAAGCCTTCCTCATGAATGGAGAAGTCTAACCATGACTCTTTAATCAACTTTGGATTTAGAAGAAAAAATCTAAATGATCTCTTATGTATTTTAGACTCTCAAGAGTCTGAAATATTGGACATCTCCAAATTCAAAGTTGATCCTCTGGCTCTTTACTCTTAAATGAGGAAAAGAAACACAAAACAAAGCTAACCCACTCAAAGAGGAAAGAATTAAGTGACTCAGAAAACGAATATTCAGAAAGTGAAACAGAAAATGAGTCATTTGAAAAATCACTAGCATTACTGACCAAACAGTTTGGAAGATTAAAAAAGAATCCTTCCTGGTCAACCAGAAACAATTTCTCAGAAAATTAAGAAAGCAAGAAACCAACATCTGAATATAAAAAACCTGAAATTGACAAGAGTGAGATAAAGTGCTCAAATGTGGAATAATGTGCCACTATGCCTCAGAATGCAAGAATAAGAACTCAATGATGTAGCAACATGTCAATATATTATAAAGTTCTTCAAGAAACTCAAAAAGAAACAAACCTTTAAATGAGAAAAAGTTTAAAACTTTTGAAGAAGAAATCAACTCTCTCCTATCTGAACTTTAATTGTTAAGATTAAGACAACTAGAAACATAGAACTTGAGCAACAAGGCTAAAATTCATCATTATGAGACTAAACGTTCAACTTTGTATCAAAGATTGCACATGGAAACAAACAAAATAAATGGTCTCATAAATGCTCATGATCAACTTGAAAATATGACAAACACACCAAGGAATTATGGTCGGGGATTGGGTATATTCAAGGAACTAAAAGTTCCAAGACTATCTTTGTAAAAATTAGCAGTCAAAACGACTCATTATTAGACAACAAAGAAATAAACAAAAAACCAGCTTCTGAAACTCTGATTATAAATCAGTCCAATCCTGATGACTCTAACAAATCCAATCTGAGTCAACCAGTTCCTCCAATCAAAATTTTGAAAATTACGAAGAAAATATCATATACGAACATTGTATGTGTACTGAAATGGTAAAACTAATTGGAAAACACTACAACATAAAAAGAGCATACTGTGCGAACTCTAACACCTCCTTGAATGTCTCCTCCAAGTCTATTAAAATCAAAAGAAAAAAAGGAAACCACAGAAAAAATAAACAAAAAACCCAAAAACAAATGGGTTCCAAAAACCAAATAAAGTCTCTTCCAAAAAGTTAAACAGATACTATTCAAAATTTCTGAAGAATATCTATATCAACTACAGGACTCCCATCCTAGCACCTACCTAGGGGGAGTCTTTCTTTTCTTTTCTTTTCTTTCGTAACAATTTTCTTTATTTATTTTTCTTCTAAAATTAATAAATGATCTCAAAAGACACTTGTCACTTTCTGAATCTCTATTAAAAAGTTGACTTTTTCTTCTTCCTGATAAGAAATGATGACCATCAAATCACATATTTAAATGACAATAGGCATATCAGGGAACAAATCTTTGTGAGTTAAGGCATCCGAAAAGAGGTAATAATAACTCTAAAATAGGAGAATAATGAAAGTAAGAGTTAATTCCCTCTCACAAACCATCCCAACAACCTCTATCAGATGTCTAAACAACCGACAAAGCCCAAAAGTCTTACTGTCAAATCTCCAGACCTCTGAACTATTCCCGATTATAAATAGATGGATATCACTCTCAACTCATCCAAGAACACATCCAAACAAATCCAATCTTCATCCAAATCCTCATTAGAAAATGGATTTTCAACCTCTGTTAGAAAGACAAGCCTTCCAAATCCCACTTCACTAAACTCACAACCTTTGTCTTCATACATCTAACCATCAGCAAACCTTTACCAGAATGATGAGGTTCTTGCAAACTTGTGCTATTGGTTTTGCACTCACTTATAACACTCCCTTCAGATACGAGTTTCTAAGGGAATTCTGGGTCAATGCAAGATCTGAACCTAACCTACCTGGAAGCCCAATAAGAACTCGAGTGAACCACCTCTCCTTTGAAGTCACTGAGGACTCCATTCGCTCTGCTCTCAATCTAAATGACAGAAATGGAGCTACTCACTTTAACAAGGCCCTTGTCATTGAAACTTTCATTTACATTGGGTATGATGGAGAATTTTTCGAAGAACAGGCCAAGAGATTCCACCTTCCCCCTATCTGGCAATTCTTCTTCTCTCAAATCCAAATCTGCTTCTCCTCCTAGGTCAATAATCATCATCTTGCTGACCATGATACCCAAATGGTCCTGCATGCTCTAATTCACGGACTGGACATGAACTTCTCTCACTATCTTCTACAGAACATGAAAAAAAACTGCTACATTCCTGTAGAAGATAGAGTTATTCTATATCCCCGTTTTGTAACAAGCATAATTTTCCAGGCCAAGCAATAGGAAGGAATCCCTCGTGGCTATCACACCCAACTCGTACCCTCCTAAAGGTATCTTGGTCTTCATCTAACTGGACTTCCAAATGACATAATAGAGGAAGAAGATGAGGGCCCGATACCTATCTCGCATAACAACATTCCCCTCCAACTTGAAGCCAGAGCTCATCCTCCTGTGCCCACCAGAATTATCCTACCTTGTACTTGTAGAACTACATGCACTCACTTAAACTTAATGTTTAAATAAGTTCTGTACTAGGTGTTTTTTCTGTAAAAATTGTTGAAATAGAATCTTTTGGGGATGTTGCAAGAAAAGCTCAAATTATGTAAATTTAGAGCATCACATCCGAAAATTCTTTGATTTCTCACTGAGAAACAAGTCATACAGAATGACTCTGGAATTTCCGAAGTAGTTTTGTACATAAGTAAAAGTGCTAGTATGAAACACAAAAGGGAAAAAAGAATTTGTTGCACTTTCTCACACACACACATACACACACTTACAAAAAAAGGTTTGAAGAAAAGGAAAGAAGGATGAAAAAGGGAACAATAATTCCTATTGTGGTTGCTGAAGAACACATTTGTTCTTTGCCGAAAAAAATCACCTCAAAATTTGGAATTAAAATTAATCTTTCATCAAGATTATTAGTCCCAAACAAAAATGAAGATGAAAAAAAAACTCTCAATGAATAGGAACGGTAACTTTTTTTGGTTACAAGGAAATTAGTGATCCAACGGATATCCATTTCACCACCTTATGTGTCACAAAATAAATATATAAATTATACACATTGTCCCTCATTTAAACGGGTTTTATTGTATATTTTTATGAATCGATTCTTATTTAGTTCATATTTACTTTTTGTAGGATTCGGGAGACCACGAGTGGAAACAACCCAAAATGATGTTTGAGCTCTCGATTCATGTTACAGATTAGTGACGAGGTTGATGGAAAATCATGGAATCAAAATAGAAAAAAACACATATCAACTAATTACTAAAGATTTAGTGGACTAATATGTCTTATGGGATGTCCACGTGAGCAACAAAGGAAGCAAAGTTATATTGAAAAAGGGTGCTAACATTTGGATTACTTTTAGTCCATCACACGAATTAAATGACAGAGAAACCATGTGGGCTGCGATTTCTATTTGTTGGACTTAAAGAGAAGTCAACAATGAAAAAGGAAAATACAATATTTAGGAAGGGGCAATTCGGTCAAAAAGGAGATTTTGGAGGGATCATCGCAAGGAACAAGAAAAGGGGGCGACACACAGCAGCAAAAATCAGAGGATTTTAAGGCTGAACAACAAACAAATATTTTGTTTGTGTGGGCCTTTTGACGCAGAAGAAAGCAAGAGATCAAGGGAAAGAAGGGCTGTCTTTTATTTGGGGGAGTATTAACAGAAAAGGAGAGGACGAAAGTAGTAAGCAGATTTGGGGGAAGAACAAAAACCCTAATACTCCATCTTCAAAAACTCTAGTTTAATCTCATCTAAACTTCATAAATAAAAAGTGAAGATCGTCATCTGGAAGGAGATTTAAGTGTTTCTCAACCCATCTACACTTTGATTTTCGTTTAATTCATCATCATTAGACATGTTTCACTCCGATTTTGTAAGTTGTCTTTTGGGTATTTTTGTAGCTAGTATGAGCTAAACTCTTGATTCACTTAGATGAGATGAATCCTAGCTAAACTTTGATGATCTACATATAATTTTTGGTGATGATTATGTTGAGGACTTTAACAATATTATGAATGTTCTTCAATGGTTATGTGTATTTGTTTAACTCGATTTTATGTTTAATCTCGTGGATATCTTGGCCATATCATGTTGGAAAACCGTATGTGTTAAGGTATTTATTCATGAAAATATATATGCAAGTATGTATGTTCATGACATTTGACTAGGAATGGTGGATGGAGATTTCAGCATTTAAGATTGTTAACAAATGTACATCCTTGTGTATTGTTTTGGTCAAAAATTCACAAAGGAACCTCGTATTCCAAACTTAGAATGTGAGGTAGTGTGCTTGTCAATACGCTTGGAATGTAAAGTTGAACACAAGGATGTAACGAGGGAAAAATCCAGGATCCTTCGAGTTGCCTCTAGGAATCCTAGCAAAAAAACCTCGGGAGCCGGCCTGAAGAGCCCGCTACCACACAATTTTATTGATAATCAAATGAAATATTACAATGGGTTGGAGGTTTGATCGATCAGAACTATGTGATACAATGTTGTGCGTTCTAAAGTGTGTTTAATCGGTGTTGATTGTGTGTCCCTACTGATCGAATCCTCGATTTATATAATAAATACAATGATAACAAAATTTCCGGGATTCCCGGGATCTTAACGTCCAACTAACTTGACCGTTATGGGTCTTCCTCGTCCACTTGGTCCACGATCTACCGTAGCTGGAGCTTAAGTTTCGGAAGTAGTTATCGACTTTACTTGTACATGGTCAAATAAAACACGTGGCAAATATGAGGGTTAGCAAAATAAAAATAATCAGGATACCTGAGTAGACGGGATTCCCAGATGATAATAAGATTCTTGAACTATCTGAGCTTCCTGCGAGCATCCTGAAAATAGACCCTCAACAATTTCCCCTTGAATTTCAACAGGTGTGGATAAGCTCGACAACTGTTAAAATTCAAAAAGATTCCATTTTTCACGGCGTTTAGACGGTAAAAGTGGTTATGATGGGATAGATTTCTTGGGGTCCAAGTACTAATCATGATCTTTTCTTTAAATAGGAGATCCGAAATGGAGATTTTCACCGTCTTCTTCACAAAACCTCTCGAGCTTCTCCGAAATTCCAGGTCAGTCCCTTCTTCGTCTTCTTGCTTCCTTCTCGTTTTTCGGCCATGGCCAAGAAAAACACCCGGTCATCTTCTTCGTTAAGCTCCCCGGTCGTCTAGGATTTCCATGATCAGGGGTACATTATCCCCTGTGAGGAAGAAACATGCACTTTCGACGATCGCGACATCCTTGATTTGAAGAATTCCGGCATTTTTCCGCTGGAAACTGTTTTTCGACCCTTCGATTCTCTTACCAAGTCCGATTTCATCTCCACAACTTGGGTTTGCTTTATGACTATCCTTTCCTGCTTGGGATGACGTTCCCCTTTCCGGAGCTTATCACTCAGTTTTTCAAAACCACCCCGCTTTCTTACTCCCAAACCATGCCGATGGTCTGGAGAATCTTTTATTCTCTGGACTAGTTAAACCAAACCAGGAATCTCAACATTGGGATTCCTGAAATCTGTGAAGCGTATCAGTTAAGAACCCATGGTTGTAGCCGGTTTGTTCTCACGGCTCGCACCTCCACCTCCCAGTTGATTCCTCGAGCTTCCCACAATGACCATGACTGGAAGAAACGCTTTTTCTTCGTCAAACGAGACTCGATTCCTAGGGGGATGGAGTTACCGTTGAAGTGGGTTGAGAAGGGTAGGATACTGATGTTTCTTGTTGTTGCTGAATTTCCAATATGTTTCTAACTTTTCTGTTGTTTTCTTTTTTGTAGCACCCGAGTTTGAGAATCTCATCAAGAAGCAGCTTGATTTCAAGAAGCTTGAAGTAATTTACCAGATTCCTGTCAGCGAGAGAGCCCTGGTTCTTGAAGCAACAGCTAGCGAAAACAACTATTCATCCGACCACACTCCCGCCATGTTTGGTAAGTCTTCGTAGGATTCTGAATTGTTTACTTATTCGAGCATCTTGGATGTTAATAACCTCTTTCTGTTCACAGCTCCCAAATCCAGCGCCTCATTTTCCCTGAAGTATCTTGACAGTGTGCTCAAGATCAAAAAGGAACAGCTCGAGCATCCCACCACCTCCAAGCCGCCTGTCAGCCGGCCGAAGGCCTCAGCTTCCAAGAAGCGGAAGGCTCCTGAGACTCCTACAGCTCCTGTGGTGTACCTGGAATCCTGTTGCAGCTGTTGACCAGGATTCCTGTTTGTGTAGGGTATTGAGAAGCTGAGCACCCAGGCCATGGACATGGAGCGGAAGCTTGCTGAAGCCCACGAGAAGATCCAGGCCCAAGCCAACACTGCTAAGGGTAAAACCCTGTTCTACGAGCACAAGCTCGCCGAGCAGCGTCAAGCCCTGGAAGCCAAGATGGCCACAGATGCTGAAATAGGCCAACTCTCGGCAGCCCAGAGCGTCCTGGAATGCAAAATCCAGATGGCTGAAGAGGCTGAAGCAGCTGGCTTCCAAGTGCCAGGTTGGGACATCGCAGGCTGGAAACTAGTCTTGGAATCGTTGGGAGGAGATGGTGATGTGGAAGGGAAAAATGGGAACGATGGTGGCTCCTCAAAAATGGTTCCGGATTCTCCGGTAGCGATGACAAGGGCTTTTGTGTTGGAGCTAGGAGAGGGCCAGAAGCTGGAGGATGTGGTAAAGCAGGTGGAGGAGGAGAAGAGAGTGGGCGATGAGGACAATGCAACGGTCTGAGCCCACTTTTTTAGGTTTTTTGGTGGTTCTTTTGGTGAAACTTCTTCTTTTCCCTGTAATGAACAAGTAGCAAACAACAATGGTAGGGATCCTGGTGGAGGGATCTTGTGTTTACAAGACGAAGCCAGGATTCCTAAAAACAATCTTTTGACCTGCGAACTTCTCAAGTGGAGGGATCCTGAGGTTTTCAGGACGAAGCTTGAGAAGCTCATAACCTTTCGAAATTATCAATAATATCAGTATCTTTTGGCTTCTCATGTTATGTTTTGTATTGAAATTTCTATAGATAGGGTAAGTTTACAAAAATTATCAAGAAGCTTAAAAATGACTTGTAAGTTGAAAACCATTTAGGATTTAAACAGTTAAATAAGTCAAGTTTCAAGATCAATAAAAACTTAAGTCACCTGTCCTTCACACGATTCCTACCTTCAGGCCGAACCCGGCCTGAATCGCTTCGGCCGGCCGAAGCTAATGCTTCCGAAAGTAAAATAATTTAAAAAATAAGCCGGGAATAAACCCGGGATTCTTGGGACTAAGCCAAAAACTGGGGACAAGCCCGATAAACTTGGGACTAAGCCAAAACTGGGGTCAAGCCCATACGTGTGTGACATGAAAATGCCAAAACCTTAGATAACACGTTAGTGTTATAAACCTTGAGAATCCTCCCAGCAGCCTCCAGTGACAAGATTGTCAGCCACCCCTGGAGTGGACTGGTCCGGCCACCTTGAGCATACTGGGGGATAACGTGCGCTACTGGCGAGGGTCGTGCGCTACTGGCGATTACCCAAAGTTAGGAGAGGAGTCAGCCTCTCAAACCTTAGAAGGTATGCGGGATACCTTAAACGTAGGAGAAGTGACCAACCTCTAATTGGGGATATACCCAAAATTCTCTAGGATTCTCAAAATCTGCAAAACACTCAACACTTGGTGAGGGGTGGGTGTTAGCTTAGCTAACACCACTCCGATGCTTAAGTCAGTAATGAGTCATAGGAATAATAAGAATAAATTGAAATAGGATTAGTATACGCACCTTGGAATATTTAAGCCGGTGAGGATCCTTGGAATTCTGCCTGAGATTTTCAATGGGATTCTCACATAAAATACGCTTTAAGGTGGATGGCATTCCAAGCTCTTGGCAGAGGTTCTCCTTCCATATTTACCAAACGGTATGCTCCCTTTCCTTCTTCAGAATCTATAAGGTAAGGGCCTTCCCACTTGGGTGCTTATTTCCCATCAGCAGGATTGGTAGTATTCTGAAAAGCCTTCCTTAAGACCAAGTCACCTATTTGGAATCTTCTTAGCCTGGTATTCTTGTTATAAGATTTTGCTATCCGCTGTTGATAAGATGCCATTCGGATTCTGGCCATATCTCTGAGCTCCTCGACTGTTTCAAGATCCTGAAGGAGATTCTGGATGTTGGTTTCAGGATCCTGGAAGTTGACTCTGGCTGTTGAGAGTACCATCTCTGTAGGGATCACAACTTCTGCTCCAAACACTAACGAGAATGGCGTTTGGCCAGTAGCAATTTTAGGTGTAGTTCTGTCTGCCCAAAGGACAAACGGTAGCTCTTCAGCCCATTTCCCTTTCTTGGAGCCCAGCTTCTTCTTGAGGTTGTTGATTATGATCTTATTGCTGGATTCTGCCTGCCCATTAGCCTGCGGGTGGACAGGTGTTGAAGTGATCATCTTGATATCCCAGCTTTCACAAAAGCTTGTAGTTCTTTTGCCTATAAACTGGGAGCCATTTTCGCATATGATTTATGCCGGAATCCCAAATCTGGTGAGCATGTTCCTTTTGATGAAGGATATCACTTCTTTTTCTCTCACTTAAACAAAGGCTTCTGCTTCAATCCACTTGGAGAAGTAATCCGTCATGGCAAGCATAAACACCTTTCCTCCAGGAGCCTTTGGTAGTTTGCCCACAATATCCATGCCCCACTTCATGAATGGCCATGGGGATACTATAGGATGCAGATGCTCAGCAGGTTGGTGGAGGATATTGCCATGCCGTTGAAAAGCATCACATTTCTGAGAGAAGTTTGCGGCATCCTTCTTCATAGTTGGCCAATAATACCCGAATCTAAGAACTTTAGAGAACAGTGCCCTGCCCCCTGTATGGTTCCCACAATCTCCACTGTGGATGTCTTCAAGCGCCTCAAGAGCTTCTGATTCCTCTAGGCACCTTAAGTAGACACCTGCAAGAGATCTTCTATATAGGATATTGTCAATAATAGTATAGGGTACTACCTTTGTGCGAAAAGCCCTGGAATTTTCGCCCTTGGGAATCTCCCCATCTTTGAGATATCTCTTGATTGGATAAGTCCAGGATTCCTGAACGTCTTCAGGACTCTCAACGTCTGCGCCTGTATTATTGTTAACAGCCTGAGCTTCCTGTAGAGCTATCGCTGGCGTCAGGATGTGAGTTATTAGAATCTTGACATCCTCAGGAATCTAGAGCGATGAAGCCAAGTTTGCCAAGGAATCGGCTTCTGCATTATCTTCTCTTGGTACCTGTGAAATGTTAAACTTTTCGAAAAATAGAGACAATTTTTTAACAATTTCAAGGTATTTGATCAGATTTTCTCCTCTCACTGCATAAGAACCATTAAATTGGTTAGTCAATAAGAGAGAATCAACAAACACTTGTATGGACAGGATTCCCATATCCCTAGCCAGCTGTAATCCAGCAATCAAAGCTTCATATTCAGCTTCATTATTGGTAGCCTGAAATTCACAAGATATGGATAGAGGTATTATGTCCCCCTGTGGCGATTTTAGCAGGATTCCCAGCCCCGTTCCTCTGACATTTGAGGAGCCGCAGTATAGAGGATCCAGTCTTCCTTGAGCTTCTCAAGCTACTGGACCTCCTTTTCAACTTCTGGTTCAATATCACTGCTGAAATCCGCCACAAAGTCAGCTAATGCTTGGGACTTGATTGCTGTTCTTGGTTCATATTTAATGTCATAGGCACTCAGCTTGACTGCCCACTTAGCCATCCTTCCTGACATTTCCGGCTTCCTGAGAACTGCCTTGATATGATAGTTAGATTTTACAATTATAGTATGGGTTTCAAAATAATGTCTAAGGTGGTGTTTGTTTTTCCTGAAAAAGCTCTTCTGTCCTCTTATGTCTGCGTCGCGCAGACCACGCGCAGATATTTAGGTCTGCAGACTGTTTGTTTTTGCGAAGACATTTCATTAAATAATGTCTGCGCGGCCTCTTCTTGGTGCAGATGTGGTTCAGTCACTCCTGACATCTTCTAACATCTGCTAACATTCTCTTTAAACTATTTTTTCATAAACAAACATTTTTTAACATAGTTTTTCAAAAAAAAAAGAAAACATTTCTAAACAATTTTTTTATGATAAAAACATTTTTTTAAAGTTTTTTCTAAAAAACCTTTTTTAAAAACTTTTTAAATAGATATAGTGGCTCTCCATCTTCTGGTTTCATTAGCAACGGGGCTGCTGACAGGTAGTCTTTCAGGCACTTCAGGGCTTCTTCATGCTTCTCAGTCCACTCGAATTTCTTATTTTTCCTCAGGATATCATAGAAATCCTTACTCTTTTTAGAGGATCTTGAAATGAACCTGTTGAGTGCTGCGATTCTTCCTGTCAACCTTTGTACTTCTTTTATATTTGATGGGGACTTCAAATTTAGGATTGCTTTGATCTGTTCTGGACTCGCTTCGATTCCTCTTTCGGTAACCATGTATCCTAAGAATTTTCCAGCTCGCACTCCAAAGTGGCATTTGGAGGGATTGAGCTTCATATTATACTGATCAAGGATATCAAAGGCAGTTTGGAGATACCTCATGTGATCTTCAGCTTTCTTGGATTTTTACCACCATGTCATCTATGTAGACTTCCATCGTGTCCCCCAATTGCTCTTTGAACATCATATTGACGAGCCTCTGGTAGGTGGCACCTGCATTTCTTAAACCAAAGGGCATAGCTGTGTAACAATATATACCTGTTGGAGTCATAAATGCCGTATGCTCCTGATCACATGGTTCCATCTGAATCTGTTGGAATCCTACTGAAGCATCCATGAAGGTGAGCATCTCGTGACCAGCCGTGGCATCCACCATAGCATCAATATGGGGAAGTGGAAACGGATCCTTAGGACAGGCTTTGTTCAAGTCTGTGTAATCGACACAAACTCTCCATTTTCCACTCTTCTTCTGGACCACCACCACATTCGCTAGCCACCTAGGATATTTGACTTCTCTAATCATCTTGGTTTTGAGAAGCTTGTCAACTTCCTCCTGGATGATTATATTCTTCTCTGGCGCGAACTTCCTCCTTTTTTCCTGTATAGGCCTGAAAGAAAGATCTAAACCAAGTTTATGAGTAATTACATGTTTAGGGATACCTGTCATATCTTCGTGCTTCCAGGCAAAAGTTGAAGTTCTGGCTTTGAGAAGTTGAAGTAATTCCTGCTCAACATTAGCTGGGATTCTTGTTCCCATGAGCACCTTGATTTCAGAATTTGCAGGGTCTAGAGGCACTTCTTTGACATCAAGCTCCCTGTCCTCCTGTACTTAAAGTGCTTTTTTCTATAATTGCTATCATTTCGTCACCTTAGTGGTGTTCTTCATTGAAGTAGAGTAACAGTTCTTGGCTTCCTGTTGGTCACTTTCAATTCTTACAACTCCCCAAGGCGTAGGAAGCTTGATACACTGGTGATAAGTTGAGGGAACTGCCTTCATCTCGTGTATCCATGGCCTACCAAGAATAATATTGCAGCAAGAGAGAGAATCTATAACACATAATTTTTTCATAGAGTTTACCCCCTTTATATATACCGGCAACCTGATATCCCCAATGGTGCTTTTAGTTTCACTGCTGAAGCCAACCAGGACTGGGGATCTTGCAACTATTTCAGTTTCTGGGATCCCCATCTTTTTTAGCACATCAAGACGGATTATGTTTACTGAGCTTCCATTATCAATCAGGATCATGCGAACAAAGTGGTTATAAATATATAAAGTAACCACAAGACTATCATGATGAGGATCCTGAACATGAGAACGATCACTCTCATCAAAGGATATGAGTTTGTCTTGAGTTAGAGTGGACGTCCGGACAGGTCTGTCACCCTGTTCAGATTTGGATTCCTTAGCATGCTTTTTGGCTGAGGAATACGAAGTGCCGCAGATGTCGGAGCCTCCTGAGATGAAGTTGATTATCTGGGCATCCTGTGGTGGAGAAGCTGCTCTCTGAGGCACCTTGTCGGCTTCCTGAGTCTTGACCTTCTTTCTTCCTATCAATTCTTTAAGATGCCCCTTGCTGAGTTGAATAGCTGATTTCCTTTCGGAGTGCTATACATTCATCTGTTAGGTGGCCAAAATCTTCATGGAAGGCACAGCACTTGGTCTTGTCTTTCCAAGATCCTTGCTTGGTATCCTTCCTGGGCCATCTTGCCTTTTCACCTAGGTCCTGCATAGCACACATCAAACCACCAATATCAACTGAAAAACAGTATTCAGATACCTTAGGGTACTCCTCATCATCATCGTCTTGGTCAACAGCATTGACTTTGTGATTTTCCGATTTGGAGTATGGACGAGATCTATATGGCTTCCCGGGGGATTCCGCCTTCTTGCTGTTAGGATCATATTTAGGAACCTCCAATCTTTGGTGGATCCTCTTGTCATCTTCCAAACGGATAAATCTCAAGGCTCTACTGCGTACTTCATCAAGGTTCCTACAAGGAGCCATGACAAGGTCATCGTAAAAACGTGAATCCTTTGAGAGCCCCATTTTAAAGGCTTCTACTGTTGCTGCCATATCCAGATTAGGAATCTCAAGGGATTCTCGTCCGAATCTGGCAATGTATTCCCTGAGAGGCTCATCTGGCTTCTGAATTATTCGGTACAGGTCACCTGTGAGCTTCTCAAAGGTCCTTCTGCAAGAAAATTGATTGTTAAACAAGTTAACTAAATGAGAATATGATGTAATAGTGTTAGGAGGAATGCTCAGTAGCCATTTCATGGTTGGTACCGTTAAGGTTGATCCGAAGCCTTTGCATAGACATGCTTCTTTGATTTCTGTCGGAATATGATTGATCTCCATACGCTCCCGGTAATGTGCTACGTGTTCTTCAGGATCTGTGGTTCCATCGTAAAGCTTCATACATGGAGTTTTGAAGCGTTTCGGGATCTCCACTTGGGATATTGGCAAAGTAAATCTAGAGATCTTGTGGCTTTCCAAAGGAACCTTAGGAATAGGTTTCAGGATCCCTGGAACATTTGATATCATTTCTTTCAACTTCTGGAGCTCCCTAGCGATACTTGGATGAATACCTACATCATAAGGAGCACCCTAGTTAGAAACGATAGGAATTGAATTGGATACATGTAGGGCTATAGTTTGTAAGGCATGAACATTAGTTGGGCTTTAGTTTTTGGGCTTAGTCTAGCTTAGTTAATAGGCCATGTGGGCCATTTGAATGTTTATGATTGGGCTAGATTAGTGATTATGATTGGCCCAAGTTCTTGTATGAGGTGGTATAAATACCACCTCATTGTAATCGATTTGTAAAAAGCTTTTCTAATACAATTTAAGTGTTTACGATTTCTGTCTCACAAAGGGTTTACGATCAGCTTCCAATAGTAGTTGTTCTTCATTCAAGGCTTCATCTTTTCACTAGATCTAGTCTTTTCTTCTACTATTGTTCTTGAATCGATCTTATACAAGGATTCCGCACTTGTATTTGATTTGATATCGTGTGTTTGGGAGATTTCCGGACCTACAATTGGTATCAGAGCCAAGAATCTTCGATTCGAGGCTCTCACGATATTGATTCAAGTGTTTTTCTGGGTTTTTGTTCGAGATTTTGAGGTTTCGAGTGTGTTTTTGGGGTTTACGACCGTTTCTGCTACTGTTCTTCGCAAGTTCTGGGTTTTCAGAGTGTTCACGATCAGTTCCTGTTGAAGATTGCCTATTTACGACCCGGAGTTTCAGTGTTTACGAGTGTACTGGTGTTTACGACTTGGCATAATCGTAAAAGGGTGTTTACGATTTTTTTAAACCGGAAATAGGTGTTTACGACCAACGGGGTCGTAATCAAGAATCGTAATCTGCGTTTACGATACAGAAAGGCGGTTTGTGTTTACGAGTGACACGTGTGATCGGGAACGGTATTTCCGATCGTAATCAAGCTGTTTCAATCGTAATCGGCTTGTTTGGATCGTAATCAGGTGTTTATAATCGTAAACAGTGTTGTTTGGACTTTTGGACATTAGGTTAAGTTTCCCAAGCTATTGAAATGGATTTTGAACCGAGCATGTATCAAAAGTTGGACTTTGAAATTGGGTCTATTACTCGTCCACCCAGACTTACTTCGGCGGATAACTTTTTGGAATGGAAATATAGGTTCGAAAACCACTTGAAGAGTGTTGATTTAAGGTTATGGAGAGCAGTGCTGAATGGACCACACATACCGATGCATGGAGCGGGAGCTAAAGTAGGAAAGGCCAAGACTGAAGATGAGTTTGAGGATGATGACTGGGAAAGATGTAACAAGGCTGAGAGGGCCTTTGCTATTATGACAATGGCATTGACACCAGATATTGCTCAAGGCTTTAAGCATTGCAAGACGGCAAAGGAACTGTGGAATGCATTGATTGTTGCATATGAAGGAAATCCAGACATCAAGGCAAGTCGAAAGCAGATGTTGAAGCATAAATTCAATTTGTTTAATCACATCCAAGGTGAATCTTTCGAGGCACAAGTGCAAAGATTTGTCTCTCTGATGGCAGAAATGTCAAGTTATGGTGTGGAGCCAGAAACGGAAGATAAGAATTTGAAGCTGCTAAACAGTTTGCCAAAGTCATGGAACACCAATATCTCAATTATTAAGGACAACAACAAATTGAGTGAGCTGTCTCTGGATGAAATGATCAACAAGTTGAAGTCCAAGCTTATTGATGATAAGCAGCGTGAGTTGAATCATATAAGCTCACTTAGTTTGGCTGGGAAGCTAAATCAAGCTTTATTGTCGGAAGAGGTTGATGAGAAGAAGAAAGGAAAGACTGTTGGAAGTGGATCAAGTTCGATGTCCCAAACGAAGGCATTTGTGGCACAACCCCAATCTAGTTCAAGTGGAGGTGACACATCTGAGGCTAACAACGATCCTAATTTTGCACTGGGTATGGGATTCATGAATAGTTACCATGCTTTAATGGCCGGAACCCTAATTCCTTCTGAGATTCTTTCGGGGGAGCTTAATCAGATTAATCCAGAGGATGTGGAGATGTTGGACGTCTCTTGGCAAATGGCTATGGCGGTGTTCAGGGCTAAGAAGTTTATGGCTACTACAGGGCGAAATGTTTGGAAGGATCAAGACAAGATCAGAATGGGGTTTGATAAGACAAAGCTTAGGTGCTACAATTGTGATGAATATGGACATTTTGCTAGGGAGTGCAGCAAACCAAGGAAGGAGAAAGCAGAGATGAAGAAGCCAGCTGATGGGAAGGCTAAGGCCGAAACAAGTGCCTTGATAGTGCAGGGAGGTGGAGGTTATGACTGGACCCCCCAGCTGAAAGATCTGACCCCCCAGCTGAAGGATCTTAGTCTGACACATGCTATGATGACAACTATGGATGATGATGATGAGGAGGAGCATGCTTTTGTGGTTACTGAAGAAGAACCTGAGGAGAATGAAGCTATGGCAGCAGACCACACCAAGGTATGTTCTAATCCTGTTTGTGATCGTATAATTACTACTCTTAGACAATATTGCAAAAACTTTGAATCTGAATTGTTTGAAGTAAAATGTGAAAAGAGTTCATTTAAGGGTAGATGGCAAAAGAACGAAGAAAAGGTTAAAGCCCAGAAATTAGATATAACAAAATATAAGAACCTTGCAACTGAGAATGCCTATTTGTATGACAATGCTAAGTTAGAAATAGCTGAGCTAAGTAAACAGATAGAAGACCTTAAGCATAAGAACAATGAGATGCAGGTTAAGCTTGATATCAACCTTATGAGAAGCAAAAGGATGTTGCAGGCTAGTAAATCTTTAGATACTTGCATAACTGAGGTTAGAATGGGAAAGGACAAAGGTGGAATAGGAATTAGCTTTACAAGCAAGAACGTTGTTCCTCAAGACAAAACTAGAGATGTTATAGGAATGATCTTAGAGGAGGATCAGATAGATAGATCTGCATCGGAAATGCATGAGGAAGGACCTCCCTTAGATAGTGTCTTGGTAGGAGTGAAGCCTTTGACTGAAGAGGAAATTGAGAATGAAAAACACATGACTTATGGGTTGGGTAAAATGGACAGAGTGATGACAGACCCATGTGAAGCAGGTCCATCCAATACTTCACTGAATAACTGTGTGAGCGCTTCTAATGTATCTGTTTGTTGTGCAGATGAAGTAGAAATCAAAGACATTTCTGAGAAGGATGCAGAGTGTCAGAGAGTGGATGAGAGTCATGCGTCTAGTAGTTCTAGTAGTTCTAGTTTATGTTTACCTAAGGATGATGTATTGGCACTTGTGTCAGAACTAGAAACATCCAAGTCAAAACAAGTAGCTGTATCGTTATTAAAAAAGGTTTCAGAATCTAATGAAAAAGTGTCTGGTTTTAAAATTCGTGTGCCTAACACAAAAACAGGTCGTGAGACTAAGCCCAAAGACTTTGTTGCTTATCCCCAGGTTGTGTCAGCTTTTAATAGAACAAACAAATCTAAATCGGAACAATTTTGTTTAATTACACAATCTGATAAGGATGAACAACGTGTTATACACAAATGGGATGATAAGCCAGAGTGGAAGTCGTCTTATCCAAGACGCTCATACCTCTGTAGTCATGTCAATGGGCCTAGACTCATGAATTGCTTTCAATGTGGAAAGCCAGGACATTTTGCAGCTAACTGTGTGAATAGACCTTACCAACCATACTATCCGCAAAACCCACGGACTAGTATGTTGGAGAAAATGATGACAGGTGAAAAACAAAAACAAAAGCAGAAGCAACAAGCTGTGTTTCAGGGGAAGCAGCGTTTTGAACCAATGAAGACTGAACAGTCTAAGGTTTCAAATGCAAGAGCACCTGTGACAAAGCCTGTTGTTGATAAGTGGAAAGTGACCAGAACTCCAAAACAAACTTATGTATCTAAAGGAGTTTCCCACAAGATAAAACCAGAATTTGTTGAAAAACAAGTGGCTAAAGTAAAAAGAGCTAATCAACCTAATGGCAAAGCGAAAGCCGAGCAACAGGTCTTGAAACAAAAAGGTGTCGCTCAAACAAAACAACTTGTGTATACTAAACTGAAACTTGAGTGGACACCAATTAAAAAGCCAACTGGTAAAAAGGTCATTTCACCACAAAAGAAACCTGTGATTGTCAACAATTCAACAACTGTGTTGAAACCAGAGAAAACCACCACATGGAAACCAAAAGTCAACATTCAAAATGAGAATGTGTCTGGATCAAAGTCTGAAATGATTCTCCAATCCGTTAACTACATTGATTCAAAAGGTGTGCCCAGATCTGTTATGGCCTGGGTACCTGGATCTCATTAATTTCTTATTCTTGTAGGGACAGCTAAGAAGATCTATCAGCAATCTCTGGTACGTTGATAGTGGTTGCTCCCGACACATGACCGGAGATCTGTCCCTTTTGGAAGATGTAGAAGATTTCGATGGTGGAGGAGTTTCATTTGCAGGTGGTGTGGGTGGTAGAATTAGTAAGAAAGGTGTGGTGAGGAGTGGAAATCTGTCTTTTTCTGATGTTCATTATGTGGAGGAACTATCGCACAGTTTGCTGAGTGTTTCTCAGATCTGTGACAAGGACTATTCGGTGATGTTCAATCGAAAGGAGTGTATTATTTTGAAGCCTGGTGTGAAGATTCCCGAGGAGTGCGTACTGATGCGTACTCCAAGACGATCAAATTCATATCTTCTAAACATGGGCAAACCTCCAACGTCAGAAGAAGCATGCCTAATATCAAAACAGAATGAAAATTTGGCTATGTTGTGGCATCGACGACTAGGGCATGCTAATATGAAGAATTTGACCAAGCTCGCGAAGGGAGAGCATGTCAGAAAGCTGCCGATTAAAGACTTCTCCTCTATTGAAAAATGTGTGGCATGTGCGAAGGGGAAGCAGCACAAGTTGCCACATCGTCCAAAGATAGCAAATTCAGTGTCATCAGTTCTACAACTCTTACACATGGACTTATTTGGGCCTATGCAAGTTCAGAGCATCAGCAAGTTCTCCTATTGTCTTGTGATTGTGGACGACTATTCACGTTTTACTTGGGTCTTCTTCTTGTCTAACAAGTATGAAACTCCAGCCCTAGTGAAACAGTTTGTCACACTCATAGAAAACCAGCTGAACAAGAAGGTCAAAGCTATCAGATCGGATAACGGAACGGAATTCAAGAATGCTGAGTTGAATATGTTTTGTGGGGCTAAAGGCATAGACATACAGTTTAGTGCTCCCTACACTCCACAACAGAATGGAGTAGCCGAGAGAAGGAATAGGACACTGGGAGATTTCCGGACCTACAATACATTATCTGGGCCAGGATTCTGGACTGGGATCCTGGGATTATATCCATAGCCCGCTGGGATGCTCGGCTCTGTAGTAGCTGCTGCTTGCATGGGGATGACGTCACCATCATGCACTTCTGAGGAGCTGGTCTTGAAGATCCCTACAAAAACAGAAAGGTTAGAGTATGGATATCCCTGGGGATCCTGGCTTGGATTCCTAACAGAAAAAGGATATCCTTGAGACGGCGAGGCTGAGGTCCCCAACAGTGGTGGAAACCAAGGACCCTTGTAGCGTGTCTGTGAGGATTCTGGTGGGACAGCTCCTGAGAATCCAGCAGTACTTTCTGCATATCCAGCGGCCTGAGAAGTCTTTGTAGGGGCTGTAGTGAAGCCTGATGCTGATTTGTAATTGTAGCGAGACGGATCTGAGGATCCTGAAGCATTGAAGTCAAGATGCCTGGAAAATAGAGGACTTTGTTCCTCCACGGGTTTCTTAGACTTCTTAAGCTCTTCAATCTCCTTCATCACCGTTTGATTGGTTTTTTCTTGCTGATCCATTTGATTTTTCACCTGTTTAATCAAGGAAAACAAATCATTGTTAGTAATAACAGGATCAACAGATTGAACCTGGGATCCTGTGAAGACAGGATAGTCAGTATTTCTCGGCTGCTCGTCCACTTTCTTCTGACGGTCA
Organism: Deinandra increscens subsp. villosa; assembly: GCA_039602395.1. Classification (NCBI taxonomy): domain Eukaryota; kingdom Viridiplantae; phylum Streptophyta; class Magnoliopsida; order Asterales; family Asteraceae; genus Deinandra; species Deinandra increscens. Next base: position 29,297,968 of record JBCNJP010000008.1, on the reverse strand, counting down.
TTAGTCTTCTTCTGGCTTCCTGGAAGGGAAGGAAGAGGAGGGATGGAGGACGATGTAGAGGCCGAAACAGTCTTCTGTTGGTTTGACATTTTCGAGATTAGAGATAAAATAGAGCGGATGATGAATGGAATTTTCTTAGAATAAAGCACCACTTGCCCCACGGTGGGCGCCAAACTGTTTTGGTCAAAAATTCACAAAGGAATCTCGTATTCCTAACTTAGAATGTGAGGTAGTGTGCTTGTCAATACGCTTGAAATGTAAAGTTGAACAAAAGGATATAACGAGGGAAAAATCCAGGATCCTTCGAGTTGCCTCTAGGAATCCTAGCAAAAAAACCTCGGGAGCCGTCCTGAAGAGCCCGCTACCACACAATTTTATTGATAACTATATGAAATATTACAATGGGTTGGAGGTTTGATCGATCAGAACTATGTGATACAATGTTGTGCGTTCTAAAGTGTGTTTAATCGGTGTTGATTGTGTGTCCCTACTGATCGAATCCTCGATTTATATAACAAATACAATGATAACAAACTTTCCGGGATTCCCGGGATCTTAACGTCCAACTAACTCGACCGTTATGGGTCTTCCTCGTTCACTTGGTCCACGATCTACCGTAGCTGGAGCTTAAGTTACAGAAGTAGTTATCGACTTCACTTGTACCTGGTCAAATGAAACACGTGGCAAATATGAGGGTTAGCAAAATAAAAATAATCAGGATACCTGAGTAGACGGGATTCCCAGATGATAATAGGATTCTTGAACTATCTGAGCTTCCTGCGAGCATCCTGAAAATAGACCCTCAACATGTATATGCTTGGAAAGGTCGTTACACTCGTTATGAATCCCAGGTATCATTGTGTATGTGTGATTATGGTTTACTAGCGTAAATTCGTAGTTCATGTATCCGTGGTAAAATATTTACAAGTTGAATAGCTTCATGATATTGTTTTCATTACGTGATTCGAGGTCGTTAATATGTGTTCATCGTATTAGCTTTCCAAAGGATTATGGGATTAAATAACCTTGACAGGAGTTTAGTCCATCTTTATAATCAACATAATTATATCATTGGTACTTTATTGCATGACTTTAGGTGGCTATTGTGTGTTTATCGTTCTAGCTGTCCGAACAGTCATATGATTAGATAGCCTTGACGGGGGTCTAGTCTATTCCCATGTTTCATGTGTAGATAATGATCTCATCAGAAATATATGTATGTTGTCATTGTCCGGCTAGGTGGATTCGAAGTCTAAGTGATCTCTTTCTTTATTGATCATCTTCACCTTTGTTACCCGCTTTATTTAGATTAATTACTAGTTAATTTAGTTAAAAACAATTGAAAAAATCCATCATCTATTATCGGCTAGACAATGATAAAGATTTAGTACCAGGAGCTCTCGCGTATTTGGATCGATACTTGGTTCTTACCAAAGCTATACTACTAATCAATAGGTACACTTGCCTATTCGTGTGTGGTTTAGTTCCGAGGTGAAAATCGTTTTTATAAATTTAAAACCAAAAGTGTGAAAACTTATTAAAAAATATATATACATTCACACGACATCAAGTTTTCGACGCCGTTTCCAGGGACGTGGCAATTCTGAGAAAGATTCTAGTCATGGATTTAGCTACTTTTGTTTATTTGTTTCTTTATTATGAGTTAGTTATTTTTATCTTTTGTTCCTGTTTACGTTTTCTTGGTCTTGTGTTGTGCTCGCAGGTGGTTTATGTTCCCATCTCCTATCGGTGATCTAGTAGAGCCATATTGTGACCCTGAAAGAGTAGTTCACAGAAGGTTGAGAGAAAAGGCTCGAGTTGTAGCAGCAGCCATAGAGGGAGCAGCCATAGAATGAAATATATTGGGAGAAAACAGTACCGGAAACACATCGGTAGAAACACCCGAAGACACCATGGCAGGTCTAGCATCACCAGACCATCTGTTCTAGCCAACACCTTTGAAATAAAGTCAAGTACCATTCAGATGGTGCAGAACTCGTGTCTATTTGAAGGATTAACGAATGATAATCCAAATTCTCACATTGCAAATTTCTTGGAGATTTGCAACATGTTTAAGATAAATGGAGTTACTGATGACGCTATCAGACTTAGATTGTTCCCGTTCTCACTTCGCGACTGAGCGAAGGAATGGTTAAACTCACTCCCAGTAGGTTTCATCACAACTTGGAACCAAATTGCCCAGGAGTTTCTTTTAAAGTATTTTCCACCATCTAAAACTGCTACATTCAGAAATAACATAACTTCTTTTGTGCAGGAAGATGGAGAATCACTTTATGATGCGTGGGAGAGATACAAATATTTGATGTGGATGTGCCCACATCATGGTTTAGAGCTTTGGATTCAAGTCCAAACATTTTATAATGGGTTGAATTCATAGAGTCGGGGAATCATAGATACATCAGCAGGAGGTACTCTGTGAAACAAAAGAGCAGAGGATGCTTACAAACTAATTGTGGATATAGCTAGAAACAATGATTCATGGCAAGGTTCGAGGAGTAAGGCATCTAGATAAGGTGCCCACCAGGTTGATGCATATACCTCTTTGTCTGCACAGGTGGATGCGCTTTCTAGAAAAAATGATCAAATGCATGTGAATCAAGCTCAAACAGGTTGTGATATTTGTGGGGTCTACATATGAGTAAGGATTGTCAACAAGGTATGTATGCTTCTCATGAGCAAGTTGATTTTATGGGTAGTCAGTTTCGGCCTCAAAACAACCCATACAGTAATACATACAATCCGGGTTGGAGGAATCATCCCAATTTCAGTTGGAAGGATAGTAGAAACAACTAACCTCCAGGATTTCAGCAGAGACCACCATTTCAACAAAATTAACCATCTTTTCAGCAACAACAGCATAACCAGTACCGCCCACAAAATGAACATCAACGTCAACAATACCAACATCAGGGTTCTAGCAGTTGTGCATAACCTGATAGAAAATCAGATCTTGAGGATATGATGGCATAATTGTTATCTACAGCAGAAAGCCGCCATCAACAATCTGAAGCCCGTCATCAACAAACTAAAACTAAGTTGAGAAATCAAAGGGCCTCAATGCATAATATTGAGAGTCAAGTGGGGCAAATTTCTAAGTTGTTATATGAAAGGCAACATGGAAGCCTACCAAGTAACACAGAAAGAAATCCAAAAGAGCAAGATAAAGCTATTACATTGAGAAGTGGGAAGACCACCCAACCCACTAATTTGCCCTCCACATCAAAGCCAATCATTGTTTAAGAAGAAGTTGAGGTCCAAGATGAGGTGCAACATACTAGGCTAAGCCCATCAAGTACAACACAAGTCAAGGAGCCTCAAAGAGAGTATAAGCCCATAATTCCTTATCCGGACCGATTGAAAAAGGAAAAAATGGAAGCGTAAATTTCTTGAACTTTTTAAACAATTGCATATAAATTTACCATATTTTGAACCTTTGTCACAGATGCCAAAGTATGCTAAGTTTCTCAAGGACATCCTTACAAACAAGAAGAAACTTTAGGATCTTGTGACTTTGAATAAGGAATGCTCGGTAGTGCTTCAAAACAAGCTACCCAAGAAGATGAAAGATCCAAGGAGTTTCACTATCCCTTGTTTGATTGGTAGTTTGTCAGTTAGCAATGCATTAGCTAATTTAGGTGCTAGCATAAATTTGATGCCATATTCTGTTTTTGAAAAGCTAGACCTAGGAAAACCCACACCAACACGAATGAGTATTTAACTAGCAGATAGATCAATAAAATATCCTAGGGGGATAGTTGAAAACTTGTTGGTGAAAATTGATAAATTTGTTTTTCCAGTAGATTTTGTGATATTAGATATGGATGAGGACAAGAATGTGCCACTTATCTTAGGCCGTCCTTTCTTAGCTACCTCAAGAGCCTTAGTTGATGTGTTTGAGGGTAAACTAACTCTTAGGGTAGATGAGGATGAGGTGATCTTTGACATTAAAAATTCCATGCGACATACACAAAATCATGATGATTCACTATATTTCATTGACACTATTAACTCACATGTGGAACTTCATTTGCAGAAAACCACTGAAGAAAAGGCTTTAGACACCCAGTTACTTGGTGGGGGAGATCTTAATACATGTGAAGCTAATCACAATTGTGATGAGACGGGTTTTTCATTAGCACACGACTCTCACCCAAGTCCAGAAGTCTTTGAAGTAATTGAAAGAGAAGAAGAACATAAATCCAAACCTTCCATTGAAGAACCACCATCCTTAGAGCTGAAAGATCTGCCATCTCATCTTGAGTATGCATTTTTAGATGGTGATTCTAAATTACCTGTGATTATTTCCTCTAGTTTGACAGGTGATGAAAAGGAGAAATTGTTGGATGTTCTTAAAGAGCACAAGAAGGCCACAGCTTGGAAGATCATGGATATCAAAGGCATAAATCCATCATTTTGAACACATAAAATCCTTATGGAAGATGACTTCAAGTCGGTTGTTCAACATCAAAGGAGACTCAACCCAAACATGTAAGATGTAGTTAAAAAGTAGGTGATCAAGCTACTTGATGCAGGCTTGATTTACCCTATTTCAGATTCTTTGACATTAAAAATTCCATGCGACATACACAAAATCCATATGGAAGATGACTTAAAGTCACTTTAAAACGAGAAATAAATCCATTTCGCAATTATTACGCATGTTCGGTACTCGTTTTATCAATAATCAAAGGAAGTTTAGGTCTTTACTAGCTTACTAGTCCAAATTAAGTCTTTTAAATGTCTCATTATATTTTTCCAAGTCAAAGGAATTAATCGTTCAATTTTTAGATAATCGATTTACATAAAAAAAAGTAAAATGATTTTCGGTTTTAGCGCGAATTTGGAAATTAACCGGACGATCCGCGAATCTCATAAATCACATTTTATGGTTTCATAATGTTCATTTAGGTATTTATAGTTGTGTTTCAAATTTGAAGTCCATCCGATGTGTAACGAGCAAGTTGGAGCAAAAAGAAAAAAATAAAGACAGAAAGAAGTTGAAAGAAAGAAAAAAAAAATGTTTGCTGGCCGCTGGATTCGAACCGCCGACCTCAGGGTTTACAAGACAAGCATCTAACCATTGAGGCAGCGCCATTGTTGAACTGGATTCGGTTTCATCGTTTATATACCTTGACCGGTCGCGACCTGATCGCGTTTTGGGTAATTTTCGGGCTAAATTATTCGTTTCTAATTCGTTTTTGACCTGGTTTTCTTCTGTAACTCCCTCTTAAAATCCCCATACGTGTTTGTCAAGTTAATACCATGTCCAATTTGATTTCCTTGATCAATTACAATCATTTCCTTACTTGATTTTTCTAAACTTTCTCTTCAATACTTTTCTTTTACTAATTTAAAACCCTAGAAGACCTCCACTCTATAAATACCAGTTGTTATGGCCTTCGTAAACCATGTCCTAGCTTCTGCAACAACCAATTTCATGCCAAGATCATTCGTTTAAGTTTTCAAAAGTCAATGCTTGTCAGTTTGACCGTCCGATTGGATCATCCTCCTTTGACTTCACGAGTAAGTTTCTACATCAAATTTTCTTCTTTTTGTATGCTCTACAATAACCCATCGCTGGATTTGACCAAAACCCCGCCGTGTTAAAAGTCAAACTTTAAATATGCACTTTAATTAGGGAAAATCGCATATAATCACAATTACTATAAATCAATGAACCTAATTCTAAAAAGTTTTAAAAATATATTATGATGATTTGAACCTGTCAAAACTGAGTTTTATCATAAACAAAAGTGTTATGCATTTGACCCGTTAAAGTAAGTGTTTTACCGCATAGTTTGCTTAACATTTTCATAACCAACGAAACCTACTAATCCACTTCTAGAATGTTAATAGTTTTTTTATAAGTCTAAATATGATCGTCGTGCAATATTGCAACTTTTAGGCCAATTATGTAATTGTTGAAACTTAAGGGGTAGAAAGTGTAATTTACTAAAGATATGAAATTCTCAGAATTGTTATGATGTTTTAGTAATTATATAATTAACCCTAAATTCTGGAAATTATACTTTTAAGACTTTGTTGAATTGACATAATTAAACCCTAAGTTTGAGAAATTACAATTTTAACCCTAAACTTTCCATAATTATCAAAAAGGGGTATTTATGTTCACAAAAGGGGTCTTTTAGTACTATTAACCATTAAATAAAATAGGACATAAGTAATTAGTAAATTCTCCAATTAATCATTTAAATAATTGTTTGGTCGTATTGGTCTTTATATTGTTCGATCCTTCAAATCATTAGGTCTTCGTCAGGGTTAGTTCTTCTCGTGCGTTGCTCATTCTTTGTCACCTGCTTGCTTACCAGGTGAGTATTCATAGCCCGATTTTTGTTTTATGTTTTGGGGTGTAACATGTACACTTATCGAACTTTCATACTATGTATTTTTCATTTAACTCAAATGCAATTCTTGTTCGTTATTATGTGTTTTGCTTGTATGTGAACTGTATGTCATATTGCATGTTGTTCTTTCATGATCATTCACGTAACATTAACTATAAAAAGCCTGGGTTCCAATAATAGATCTATTGGGGTGACGTCCCACTTGACTTGACCGGTTTTGGCGTCAAGTGATTGGTAACCTAAACGTCAAGGATTGGTTTATGCACCACTCTAGTACTTGCTTTATTTCATTACATGTTCTTTCATACTTATGCATTTCCACGTAACGTTGGATCGCATGTTTCCACTTACATTCTATACTAAATTTATGTTTACTCACCAACTCTAGTAGTTGACTTTATTATGTTGTACATGTTGCAGGACATAAGTGATGATTATTTATGGACGCATAGGACATGCTTTTGGACCTAGATTAAGTTTAAAATAAGTTATGTTCGAATATTATTTGTTTAGTTGTATGACATTATTTATGATAAATAAATGGCAGGTTTAAATACACTAACTATATTGAGTTATCTTGAGTATCTGGATAATCATCATGCCCCAACGTGTTCCGTCGTTGGTTGGGGTGTGACAGATACCTGCCAGGACTATAACAGGTTAGAGAATTTGTATTGATTGCCGCAAACTCAATGATGCCACAAGAAAGGACCATTTCCCTTTACCTTTTATTGATCAAATGTTAGATAGGTTATCTGGGAATATGTTTTATTGTTTTCTTGATGGTTTTTCAGGGTATTTTCAGATCCTAATTGCACCCGAGGATCAAGAGAAAACCACATTCACATGTTCCTATGGCACATTTTCTTACCGGTGAATGCCCTTTGGATTGTGTAATGCTCCAGCCACGTTTCAACGGTGTGTGGTGGCCATTTTTCATGACATGACCGAGGACTCAATGGAAGTATTTATGGATGATTTCTCGGTTTTTGGTAGCTCCTTTGATCATTGTCTAACTAATTTGAAGAAAATGCTCGCTAGATGCGAAGAGTCCAATTTGGTTTTGAATTGGGAAAAATGCCATTTTATGGTAAGGGAGGGCATTGTTTTAGGGCACAAAATCTCAAGTGCCGGGTTGGAAGTGGATAGAGCAAAAGTAGAAACAATTTCAAAACTACCACCACCCACCTCTGTTAAAGCAATTAGGAGTTTTCTAGGTCATGCGGGTTTTTATAGACGTTTTATAAAAGATTTTTCAAAAATTACACGACCTTTAACCCAACTCCTAGAAAAAGATATCAAATTTGATTTCAATGATGAATGCTTAAGTGCATTCAACTTTTTAAAAGAAAAATTGATTAATGCCCCCATTATGGTAGCCATCGATTGGACTCTTCCATTCGAGCTCATGTGCGATGCAAGCGACTACGCAGTTCGGGCGGTCTTAGGTCAAAGAAAAGATAAGTGTTTTCATCTGATTTATTATGCAAGCAAGACACTCAATGATACTCAAGAAAATTACAACACCACTGAAAAGGAGCTTCTTGCAGTTGTTATTGCTTTTGATAAATTTTGGTCTTATCTTGTTCTTTCTAAAACTGTTGTGTATACAGATCATGCAGCTCTCAGGTACCTATTTAACAAACAAGATGCAAAGCCGAGGCTTATTCGATGGATATTACTTTTGCAGGAGTTTGATATAGAGATACAAGACAAGAAAGGAGCTGAGAATGTTGATGCAGATCACCTTTCTCGCCTTGAAAACCCATCTTTGAAAGAAACTCGAGGAATTCACATAAATGAAAATTTCCCTCATGATTTTCTTATGCAGGTTCAGGTGATTGATGAGTACCCTTGGTGGAGTTCTTATGAAGGGTATGACCTATCAGCAAAAGAGGAAGTTTCTAGCTGATTTCAAGAAGATCCATATTTATTCAGAATTGGTGCAGATCAAGTAGTGAGAAGATGTGTGTATGGAAGTGAGGCAATGAGTATTCTTCTCCATTGCCATGAAGGTCCCATGGGTGGGCATCACGGAGCAAATTATACCGCCAAGAAAGTCTTTGACTCCGGATTCTATTGACCCACCATCTTCAAGGACGCACACGTGTTGGTTAAAGCATGTGATGCTTGCCAACGTGCAGGTAACATCTCGTCCCGTGATGAGATGCCCCAAAATAGTATTCAAGTTCGTGAGGTATTTGACATTTCGGGCGTTGACTTCATGGGACCATTTCCATCTTCACATGGTCACAAGTACATCCTAGTAGCCGTTGACAATGTTTCAAAATGGGTCGAAGCGCAAGCTTTACCCACAAATGATGCTACGGTGGTTGTGAAGTTTTTAAAGAAATTGTTTGCAAGATTTGGCGCCCCTAAAGCCTTGATAAGTGACCGAGGTACTCATTTTTGCAATTCTTAACTTGAGAAAGCATTGTCACGGTATGGAGTGAGCCATAGATTTTCTACACCTTACCACCCACAAATGAGTGGACAAGTTGAGGTCACTAATCGAGGCCTTAAGCGAATTCTTGAGTAGACGGTTAGCCAAAACCGAAAGGATTGGACGGATAAATTAGATGATGCTTTATGGGCTTTTCGAACTGCATTCAAAACACCTATTGGTACTACACCATTTAGGTTGATTTATGGAAAAGCATGTCATCTCCCTGTTGAACTTGAACATAAAGCTTATTGGGCCTTAAAATCAGTTAACTTTGATTTGAAAAGTGCAGGTGAAAACAGGTTTTTACAAGTCCACGAGCTTGAGGAATTGAGGAGTCAAGCTTATAAAAATTCCAAGATTTACAAGGAAAGAACGAAGAAATTACATGATAACCACTTAAAGAACAACAAACAATTCCAAGTGGGCGATCGTGTACTGCTTTACAGTTCAAGACTTCGTTTGTTTCTCGGTAAATTGAAATCAAGGTGGAAGGGTCCTTACATGGTGAAACAAGTTTTCAACTATGGCACGGATGAAATTAAGCATTCGGATGGTAGAATATTCAAAGTCAATGGTCATAGGTTGAAACATTACATTCAAGGCCCGGGGGACGGAAAAGACTTGGAAGTTGTGGAACTGCACCCCAAGAATGACTAAAAACGGGGTCGAGTCAAGATACTGACTCGTTAATAAACAAAGCGCTTCCGGGAGGCAACCCGAGGTTTGGTATCGTTGTTCTTGGTTGTTTCTTTTTTATTTTTGCTTATTATATTTTGTTTGTGTTTTTATGAGTTTTTGGGATGCATGGTGTAATCTAGGAAAAATTCATGGTGCAATTTTGGTTTTGGACTTTGATGTGCTCGGAACGTACCTAAAAATAACTATTAAAACCTAGACCTAGACACACCTAAATTTTACCGAAACTACCTAAAACCGAATGGAACCCTAAGGCAGCGAACCTGTCGGATTGTAGCTAAGCTAAGGTAAGACCGGATATCGAACCCTAGAGACACTCTATAGACAAAATTAACCTAGGACCTAAGAAATGGAACCTAGGACCTAAGAAATGGAAATACTGAGTAAATTGATTTGGGTTTTTGATTTTAGGAATTAAATTAACTTACTTAACTAAACAACGCAACTAGCAAACAGACAGCAGGAAAACTTAGGTAATAATCAGACACGAGAAAGACACCACCTAGAACTAGAATCCCAACCAATACCTACAACTTAATCTGGCTATGACAACTCTGATGGAAGCTAATTCACCTTTTAAGTCCTTCTTAGCAAATGTTCCTAATGTTTGGACAGGAGTTCACCTTATGGGTACATCAACCTCAACTAGACCTAACCACCCTCGAAACAATCTAAGGCACCCTAGGCTAGCGGGAACTACCGCTAATCAACACAACTGACACTGAATAGCAAATTAACTAATATCCTAGGGCATCCCTCTCCTGATGGTGATGGGATCCTAATCCACTAATCAACCCGACTACCCGACCTAGTTATCACCTCCCGGCTTGTCTAACTAGAGCAGAACACTGAATTCAAGGAATCAACTTTCAATTAGAAATTCAAAATCAACAGCGAACACATAATCACACTATCAATTAACCTAACTCAAACCGAAAGACATTCGCAAGCAAGGTAACTACTAATTGGAAATAATCGAAAACCTAATTTCTATACTCATATGCATACAATCATGTTAATCAACAGAACTGAATAGAAACATAACATCAATCAAGTTGTCAAAAGCCAAATAAAGTCATAAAGAGCAGTTATTCATCATAAACGGTTTAGGCGGTGATGAACGCCTAGCCTACAATCATGTCTAGATCAGAAAACATCATAAAGGTTTTGTCTTTAACCATAAACATAACTGAGTCTAAGAATTAAACGAGAAACAAGAAAAACCCGGATGATTTGATGATGAATCGTGATGTAGAATTGATCACCCGTTGATTCCTCTGCAGTTCCAACCCTTCCTTGCCCCTAAAAATCGCCTCTGGTTCGCATTTTGCCGTCTGGAAGTCGTGATATGTCGAAGTGAAACCCTAAAATCAATTTTATAAGCCGAAGCCTTTTTCTGCGGATTAAACACCTCCAAACGTATCGCTTGGAGGTTAAGAACTTTGACGCGATACGCCTGGAGTACACAAAGCAACAAAATAGTTGCGGCTCGATATTACACCGCCTTTACTCCTTCGCGTATCGCTTGGGGCTTTCTCAGGTCCAGACGATACGCCTAGACCTCGTTTCAGCAACTCTATGATTTATTTCTTTATCATATCTTGTCCGCTTCTCACCGACTTCTCTTGTCACCTCGGGAATTCATTAAACTCCTAAAAACATATAAAAGCACAAATAAAGACTCAACAACTCTAACTAAACTAAAAGCAACTAAAATGAATACAAACCGACTCAATTTGACTCAAATATATATAAAAACAACTTGGAAAATAAGATGTGTTTGCAACACTTCAAACATCCCCACACTGACTCTTTTTTCGTCCTCGAAAAATACTTCAATGGAATCATAACCAGGACTTTGATTTCTAATTTATTATTTCTCATTAATTTATTTTTCTATTAGCATACTCACATCCCGGTAGCAATTATTGATATTTCAATCCGATTAAACCCAACCACCAACCTTTATAGCCCCTAAAAGTGTCAATCTTTATTCTTTTACCTAACCAGTAAACCTAATGGATCCCACACTCAAACATCAGAACTTTGCCTAATTCCATCTCAAGATTTCAAGCCACAAGTTTAAACCGTTTAGGTTCTCCTACCCTAATATTTAAGTATATATTTGTCTCTAAAATGGTGGAATGATGGATGAATGGTCTGCTATTTTTGAACTTTATATATTTTTTTCTTTCAACGAGCTTCACCTAGAGGAGCATCCAATGAGAGTGAACCCGATGGGTAGCACATAGGGTATTTAGCTCAGCTCATGCAGAAGTATAGATGGAATGTGGATTTTTTATTTTTTTCATGGAAGCGCCACCAAAGTCGGATTTATTTTCATAAAAAGACAAAAGCGTGCTTTGATATTTTTAAAGACAAGTCTATCTTTAAATATTAAGGTACCTATCTTCTATTTTTGACAATTTCAGCATCCTCGTTTCAATCTAAGGCAGGAACCCACTAAGTATCCTGATTTTCTATACATTAATTCCAATTTTCAGACACAATTAGGATATTTAAGCTTTTTAAGTCGGCTGGGCCTACCAATACATCACTAACCGAAAATGTTTTAAGCTTTTATTTATTTATATTTAATATTTAAGCACAAAATTAGCAAACCAAATCCTGATTGTACTATCATCTTCCATTTAATTGCAGCCAGAAATCTCGGACATTTTTGAACAATTTTTTAATTTTTTTTTTTGATTTTTGGACTTTATTGACTTTTTTTTATAACACACTAAAATCAAAAGAAAAAAGACGCAAGGCATCCCATCCCCACATTTGAACCACACATTGCCCACAATGAGGAATGGAAATAAAACAAAGCAGAAAGAAAAATAAACATAAACACACGAACGATAAAAATAAAAAATGCAAACGAAAAATAAAAGTAAATAAAATAAAGCGGAACGAACTCCCCTGATTTTTAATGTAGATGAATTGCAAGCGAGCTCGTAACCGCAGGTCCTCCACTGAAGTATATGCAAATCCTATGCGCGAATATCATCGGACCTGTATGACAAAAACAAACGACTCGACCGAAACATTAGTAACGAATACGAAAAGAAAATCACAAAACTTTAAACTAAGGACGAAATAAAATAAAATAAAAAATTAAGTTGAATTGGTGTTACCTGGAAAAACGAGAACTCACTAACCCAAAAAAACAGAAATGAAAAAAAAATTTTAAGAACTTTCCTTATCGCCGACCCCTCGCGTATCGCGAGGGGTATCTGCTCAACTCTCGCGTAACGCGAGGACTTATCAAAACTAGCGGGTCGAAAACCTCTCAGGCATATCGCCTACACCTGCCAACTTTCCAGGCGATACGCCTGGAACTCATTTTCCAGAGGATTTCCTGAATTTTGCCTTGAAAATATTCTATCTCTTTTGCTCTCCACTCCAGGTCTCTTGGTCGAAATTTCCACCCAAACCTGCACTTTAGACCTGCAAATCTCACCCGGAATTCCCCATCTCATATTTCCTACATCTCAAGTCTCAAGAATCACCTGCAAACACCGAAAAACACAAAAACGAAAAAGACGCAAAATGCACGAAAACTAAAAATTGCAGAAAATTAAAGCACACAATTACAAAACATACAACCCGAGCACTTAGTCAATTAGCACAAAATATCAAAACAACCTCCCAAACCATCCGGAGGCTTTGATTTCACATCCTTAACCGCAAAATTACCGGTTTTCACCCAGTTCTCATTCTCCCAACCACCAACTAACATCCTAATCCATAAAGCAACCAACTCTAGTAACTCCAACGAGTTTTTAACCTTCCAATGCTTATAACGACCCGGTAAAAACTTAACTTTTTCCTGGAAAACTCAAAGTCGGGTCGTTCTCACTCATAACCATCACCAATTTCCCCACACTTGGCCTAAACACTATTCTTTCCTCAAATTCACCTATATCGCCAAGTGTGGCTCTCCTACAACTACTCTTAACCACCAACACCTCTCTGACCACTAATTCACCCCCAGGTTCTACTAACGCGTCAAAAATCTCATTTTTATCAACTAAATCCTCTAACCCCCCGGGATCTTCCCCACACTTATCCTCATCTATCGGTTCACCCTCCAACCTATTTACAACTACCAAATCTTCACCTGTGACATAACTAACACAACTATCCACCATAGACATGAAAGATCCTAGAAAGTATACGGATTCGTTGCTTTTGTCACTAGACCCACCAACTCTAAACTCAACCGACTCATCTTCAACCCTCAAAGTGATGGTGCCCGCAAACACATCAACTAACGCCCGGGCAGTCCTAAGGAAAGGCCTACCTAGAATCAATGGGCACCTCACATCATAATCACTGTCTACAACCACAAAGTCTATAGGGAATAAAAACTTGTCTATCTTAACTAGCACATTTTCCACTATTCCTTTGGGCTTAACTACCGACCTATCAGCTAAGGAAATTGTCATCCAAGTCGGCGCTAATTCTCCTAACCCTAGGTGCATAAAAACAGAATATGGCATGACATTAATACTAGCACCTAAATCAGCTAAAGCACGAGTAACAGATGAACTACCAAACACACAAGGAATTGTAATAGTACCACGATCATTTAATCTTTCAGGAAATCTATTCTGTACTACAGCTGAACAATTAGCATCAAGGGTTAAATGATTCAAGTTTCTTTTTACTACTTAACTTATCTTTTGAAAAACCGAGGTGGTGGGCAAATACCTTGGTTGCGGAAGCGGATCGAGTCTTTGTGTAACTCGTTTTTGTAGAAACAAATGAACACCCGGATATGAACACGATGGTGTTTGAGATGTGATGATGATGATGAGCAAAGCTAGTGTAAACATGGATATATGAAGAACAAGATAGATAGATAAACAAGGTGGAATTATAGATAAATAAAGATAATCGAATGATTACATTTTACCTACCCCACGCATTCCCGGGTATCATGAACTTGCTAGGTGAGTTCATGAACCCTCGACAAGCTTCAAAGAACCATGACTAACTCTCTCTCAAAGTATCACTCATCATCAAGTCTTTCACATGAGAAAGACTTGCTATATATACTACAAACTCACTAAGGGCATAATAGTAAAACTACCAACTAGTGACAATATTTAAATAATAAATAATATTCACTAGAGCCTTTTCTTTAGTTGAGTCTTGTGTCTTGAGTTGTCTTGTTCTTCACCGTGTTGTCGGGACAGTAAATGTTAAGTGGCCGTTGAGTATTGATCACATCTATCCAAATCATGTTGGCTCGGTATCTCAATTCCCAACAATCTCCCCCTATTTGGTTGATGGTATACTCAACACTTGTGACATTGATTCTTTGTATTCTTGCATCTTGACTTCAAGAAAATCTTCATGTAATTTCAAGTCTTTCATTCTTCAATTCTCCTTTGTGAATTTCCCCCTACAATAAACATTCTTCTAGCCCCAAACCATAGGCTGTAAATGTATAGGGTGTTTACAGATTTCAACACAATGGCAAGCTGCTTGAGGACTAAGTCATAACTCAAGGTACCAATATTGTTGAAAGTAAACAAGATAAAGGATCTATGAAAAACTCGAGAATTTATTCCACAATTCAACCGTCTTGAAATACTCGGCCGAATACCAAACCAATGCTTTGCACGAAGATAAACCACTTCTTTTGCTTTCTTTTGCTAAACTCGTTGCCAGAAGTCTCATCAAATCATCACATTTTCTCCCCCTAGACTTTTGCAACCCGTAGCAAAATAAATAAGCATGTTTTTGTTGTAGACAAAACACATCCAAGTAGCATATCACAAACAAAAATACGCCTTGCAATATCAACCGGTTAATCTTCATAATCCAACCAATAATAAATCCCGTTCGTCTTCAACATATCGACCCAAACTTGCGCATAACTTTCATAACCAATTCACCTCATAGCACGTCTGCCGTAGAGAAGGAACTTGATATAAAAGCATAATTTAGGTGTACCTGAAATATTTAAGACGAATCGTGTTCTCGAGAGAACGAATAATGTTGGAGAAACAATATGAAGTGGTTGATGTGGATCCTCATGGCTTCAATTCGGTTGCTACTATGTGTTGACAACAAAATAAAAATAATAACAGTAACCAACTGTATTATTTTCATCCCAATCTGTCTTCAAGTTTCTGGCTCAATTTGCTAATTTTATGTAGCCCAATCTTCTTTAAATTGTGACACCCCAATCAAAGATAAATAAACTGGCCCAAATCGATTGACTCAAATTTCCAGCCCATTTCTTCAATTAAAGAAGAAATCCCTAAGTGTGGTTAACAAAAGAAAAAGCATACCAGAAAAGTTTATATGCGCCTCTCATCTTCTATGTCGACGAGAAACAACCAGCAGCCCTGATGCGATTTCCGGCGAGTTGAGACGCGAACAGTGACTTTCTTTGTCAAAGCTGAGTTTTAATAGAGGCATCATCGACGGACTAGAGCATCACTGGTGAGAACCGTCATCTCCGGTAAACTGAAAACCAAACAGTGGCCTTACAGGTTGAGGATACAACTTCCGGTTGAAGTCGGGATTCCGGTTGAGATCTCCGTGTGATGTTCGAACGGAACATGGATGAAGCGGATTTGGTCTTCCGCTTGAAGATGGAGCGGAACAAAGTTTCCAGTTGAACTCAAAGTCTCCGGTTGAAGTTCAGATTTTCCGGTTGAAGCTGTAAGTTCCGTTTGAAGTCAAACTTCCGGTTGAACTTGACATTTCCGGTTGGTTCTCGTTTTCCGGTTGAACCTCAAAGTTCCGGTTGATCTTCAAGCTCTCCGGGTTAACTTTTTCCGGTTCAAGTTCGGTTTCCGGTGAACGGCTTGCTGTACAGGTTGAACTGATAAAGCTCCGGCTAACCCGTCACCGTCAACTTCGTCACTGTTACCCAGATTCCGAACATGTTGCCTTCATTCTCGCCAAACCCTAGAATGATGTAGTAGCAACGTCGTCACCTTCATCAACTGAGGAGCCCAGAAGCGTCGTCACGTTTACATGACAGAAATCCTAAACCCGTTGATCATCTTCTTCGTCAACCCAGACAACTTTTACCGCCATCTCGAACATATCAAGAGACAGTCTCATCCCTTGACCCAGATCTACCCTCTGTCACCTTTGTCTTCATTATAGAACTGAGAAGAAACTGGTAACGAACATGTTCGAGCTGCAGTCTCGTGTGTTCGTGTTTCTGAGTTCATCGTTTTCTTTTGTTAAACATGTAGATCACTCAATATTCATGTAGTTTTTGTTCTTCTAATTTTTCAAGAGAGAGAGAGAGAGAGAGTACTTGGTTAACATTAAAGAATGTGAATGTGACATGTGGGTTGCTTGATGACAGGAAAAAGAATTGGATAAAAGAATGAATTTAGTAAAAAGTACACTTGTTTTGGGGGACTCAATAAAAGTAAAGTCAAAAAGCTAAAAAAACAATTTGATTTATACACACAAACAGACAGAGTGTGATGTGATAAGAATAATCACACCTTTCAAGAATTCTTGAGATCTACAATTTCAAAAGCAAATTTGACCATGAATTTTGAATTGAAAAATATGCATATGTAAAATATGCAGGAAGTTCATGTTTGAGGCTAGATTTTGACACCATGCAAATATCAAAGAAATCTATTTGTGTAGCAAGATTTAAACACAAACACTCAAGAAAATTTACTTTCGATGACTCAAGAATAATACATGTACAAATAGATCTTGACTATTCTATAAAAGAAAAATCCAAGGATCTTTTTCAAAAACTTTGAAAGACATGGAGGGGAGTTCAAAATCTTTCTAAAAAGTTTACATCTCCATTTGTTTACAAAAACAAGCATATGAACACAAAGTTGAGATATCAACCGTGAGGTTGCATTATCTCGACCATGGCTCTGATACCAATTGAAAAACCGAGGTGGTGGGCAAATACCTTGGTTGCGGAAACGGATCGAGTCTTTGTGTAACTCGTTTTTGTAGAAACAAATGAACACCCGGATATGAACACGATGGTGTTTGAGATGTGATGATGATGATGTGCAAAGCTAGTGTAAACATGGATATATGAAGAACAAGATAGATAGATAGATAAACAAGGTGGAATGATAGATAAATAAAGATAATCGAATGATTACATTTTACCTACCCCACGCATTCCCAGGTATCATGAACTTACTAGGTGAGTTCATGAACCCTCGACAAGCTTCAAAGAACCATGACTAACTCTCTCTCAAAGTATCACTCATCATCAAGTCTTTCACATGAGAAAGACTTGCTATATATACTACAAACTCACTAAGGGCATAATAGTAAAACTACCAACTAGTGACAATATTTAAACAATAAATAATATTCAGTAGAGCCTTTTCTTTAGTTGAGTCTTGTGTCTTGAGTTGTCATGTTCTTCACCGTGTTGTCGGGACGGTAAATGTTAAGTGGCCGTTGAGTATTGATCACATCTATCCAAATCATGTTGGCTCGGTATCTCGATTCCCAACATCTTTCAAAAATTTAGCATACTTAAGAATTTTATTTATAACTTCAGTGAAAGGTAATGTAATCCTAAGCTGCCTAAGAATGTCAAGAAACTGACCATATTCATGCGTATTTTTCTGTTGAATTAATCTCTCAGGATAGGGCACATGCTTCAGGTCATCCGTAGTAATCGGTTTACTCGCGAATCTCACTTTCTTCTTCTCTTTTGCCGCCTCCCACTTCGTCTGCTTCTCTCTAGCTGGTGTCTTTTCTTTCGCTCCTTCAGCCCCGACGTTTGGTACGGTACTTCCTGACCTTACGCTCTCATGCACCCTCCCGTCAGGCATCTCCAGTTCAATCTCCTCATCAACCGGCTCCTCCTCAATGACCGCCGGTGATGGTCCTTCAACTACTATCCCGCTCTGTGTAGTAATGGCATTGACATTTGCATTGGGGTTTTTATAGGTGCTTCTAGAAAATTGACCCCCGCGGGAATTCAGCTCCTTGAGCTGTTTCGCAATATCACTAACCGAACACTGTAGATCCAAGAACGAAGCTTGTTGATTTCTCAGTAACGTCTCATGCTCCATCAGCTTCTTCTGGGTAGCCTCATCCCGCGACACTATCTGCTGCAGGATTCAGGTCTGGTTAGCTATCAGGTCCCTCATCTCCTTCAAACCAGAACCGTCATCTCCTCCACCATAGTTATTCCTTGGCGGAAAACCAGGTGGGTTTCCTCCCTCTCGCCATCCTGAATTCTAGCCACTCCTCCACCTGGACTGGAAAGAATTACCGAACTGTTTCGGTTTCCAATATAGTCGACCTGCTCAGCGGGAGAAAGCGGGTAGTCTTGGGTGTCGTGAGTGCCTCTACACAGCTCACATTTGGCATTGATATGGAGTTTGATTTCTTCTAAAGCCCTATAGATGTTCTTTAACTCCTTAGGGGTCATGGTCTCTTAGCCAATGTGACTGACACTCCGGGTAGATGTAGAAGGTCCAAGTGATCTAGTCGGGGCCAAGGTGGCTCTCCGATCTCCGGGTGTCTGCTGTTCAGCTAATGCGAAGCTCTCAAAAAGTGATTTACATTCATCCACAGTGAGCTTTTCCATCATGTGACCTCCAGCCAAAATGTTGAACTCCTTCTGAACAGAATAAGGAAGTCCATTGTAGAACTTTTCGATAATAGCCCATTCCATCAACCCGTGTTGCAGACATTTGCTCAGAAGGGTGTTGAATCTATCGTATGCGACCGAATAAGGCTCATCGGGATCCATCCTGAAGGAGTGGATTCCTCCCGAGTACGTGCAGCCTTGGCTGGAGGATGATACTGTTTCAGGAATTTTAATTTCAGATCGTCCCAGGTGACGATCGAATTTGGCGAGAGCGTCTCGAGCCACTCGGTGGCTCGAGAGGTAAGGGAGAATGGTAACAACCACAGATAGATGGTATCGTTTGTGACTCTCGTGAGTCCGAACGTGTTGCAGATCTGAATAAAGCGAGATATATGCGTCGGTGCATCTTCGTCCTCACGTCCATGAAACTGGATGGAATTTGTGAGCGCGTTTATGACGTGAGACGGGACTTGCCAATTGGTGGTGTTGGCAATGTTGGGTTGCGTGATAACAGACCGAGCGTCGTTGACTCCGCCACTGGCCTGCTCGTGGACGGTGCGACGTGTCGCCATGGTGGTGAGATAAGGAAATGGAATGGGTTTGGTGTCGTGTGGGATGTGTGTGGAAGTGGTGTGAATGGTTTGGAGTGAGTGGTGGAAAGAATGAACGCCTCAAGTTCCGCGCGAAGTGCGCAGAACCGTTCACGAATGTCCTTGTCGGGATCAGAAATTGGTGTAAGCTCAGATGGACCTTGCGAATGGGTGTGTGGCAAACAGGTCTGAAAAACCTAAAATAAAAAATAGAAAAATTTAAAATAAAAAAAACAGAAAAATTAAAATCCTAAAAATCTAGACTCGAAATCAGAAAATCCTAAGACTCTAGACACGGAAAAACCTAAAAGACTCAAAATTTCCTAACAACGACCTAAGTTAATCTTGCTATTGCCAAGTGTCCCCGGCAACGGCGCCAAAAACTTGATGTGCTCGGAACGTACCTAAAAATAACTATTAAAACCTAGACCTAGACACATCTAAATTTTACCGAAACTACCTAAAACCGAACCGAACCCTAAGGCAGTGAACCTGTCGGATTGTAGCTAAGCTAAGGTAAGACCGGATATCGAACCCTAGAGACACTCTATAGACAAAATTAACCTAGGACCTAAGAAATGGAAATACTGAGTAAATTGATTTGGGTTTTGGATTTTAGGAATTAAATTAACTAACTTAACTAAACAACGCAACTAGCAAACGGACAGCAGGAAAACTTAGGTAATAATCAGACACGAGAAATACACCACCTAGACCTAGAATCCCAACCAATACCTACAACTTAATCTGGCTATGAGAACTCTGATGGAAGCTAATTCACTTTTTAAGTCCTTCTTAGCAAATGTTCCTAACGTTCGGACAGGAGTTCACCTTATGGGTACATCCAACCTCAACTAGACCTAACCACCCTCGAAACAATTAATCTAAGGCACCCTAGGCTAGCAGGAACTACCACTAATCAACAACCCTGA
Organism: Deinandra increscens subsp. villosa; assembly: GCA_039602395.1. NCBI lineage: Eukaryota > Viridiplantae > Streptophyta > Magnoliopsida > Asterales > Asteraceae > Deinandra > Deinandra increscens. Next base: position 29,277,335 of record JBCNJP010000008.1, on the reverse strand, counting down.
CACGGAATAGCAAATTAACTAATATCCTAGGGCATCCCTCTCCCGATGGCGATGTGAACCTAATCCACTAATCAACCTGACTACCCGACCTAGTTATCACCTCCCGGCTTGTCTAACTAGAGCAGAACACTGAATTCAAGGAATCAACTTTCAAATAGAAATTCAAAATCAACAGCGAACACATAATCACACTATCAATTAACCTAACTCAAACCGAAAGACATTCGCAAGAAAGGTAACTACTAATTAGAAATCGAAACCCTAATTTCAATACTCATATGCATACAATCATGTTAATCAACAGAACTATACAGAAACATAACATTAATCAAGTTGTCAAAAGCCAAATAAAGTCATAAATAACAGGTATTCATCATAAACGGTCTAGGCGGTGATGAACGCCTAGCCTACAATTATGTCTAGATCAGAAAACATCATAAAGGTTCTGTCTTTAACCATAAACATAACTGAGTCTAAGAATTAAATGAGAAACAAGAAAAACCCGGATGATTTGATGATGAATCGTGATGTAGAATTGATCACCCGTTGATTCCTCTACAGTTCCAGCCCTTCCTTGCCTCTAAAAATCGCCTCTGGTTCACTTTTTGCCGTTTGGAAGTCATGATATGTCGAAGTGAAACCCTAAAATCAATTTTATAAGCCGAAGCCTTTTTCTGCAGATTAAACACCTCCAAGCGTATCGCTTAGAGGTTAAGAACTTGGACGTGATACGCCTGGAGTACACAAAGCGACAAAATAGTCGCGGCTCGATTTTACACCGCCTTTACTCCTTCGTGTATCGCTTGGGACTTTCTCAGGTCCAGGCGATACGCCTAGACCTCGTTTCAGTGACTCTATGATTTATTTCTTTATCAAATCTTGTCCGCTTCTCACCGACTTCTCTTATCACCTCGGGAATTCATTAAACTCCTAAAAAAGCATATAAAAGCACAAATAAAGACTCAACAGCTCAAACTAAACTAAAAGCAACTAAAATGAATGCAAACCGACTCAATTTGACTCAAATATATATAAAAACGACTTGGAAAATAAGATGTGTTTGCAACACATGGTACATCGTTCATTAGCCAGGGGAGTTTTTTGGTTCCCTTTTCCTACCATTTTCTTTACTCTTATGTACATTGGGGACAATGTACAGTTTAAGTGTGGGGATGGGGTATTAAAGGGCATAGAAACTCTCATATTCCTAGCATATCTCTCTACACATGAAAATTTCCCATTTTTGGCGTGAATTTTTTTTAATTGGCATCCATGTTGCATATATTCTAGATCCTTATGCATAACTGTATTTTTAATATTACATAATCGAAAAGAAACTATCGAGTGTTAATAAATAATTTTGGAATATCTCAAGCGTTACAAGTTGAAAGAATGATAATTATGCATGAATTTACATCTTTACCCTATCACTTTCGTTTCCTGTGAGCATATTTTGAGCCTACTTGAGCATTTTCACATCATTTTATATTGCTTGCTCACATTTCTGTGGACTTTTGAGTGTGTCGGGTGTTGCGTTCATTTTAGAACTTGTATATGTTATGCATTTCAGGATCATAAAATGAGAATCTGCATGAAAATGATAGAGGCACTAGGAAAACCCTTATGTTTAGACTTTTCTTTTGTATTTTACCAAACCCGAGCATTACCCCTAGTAGCCTTGTTGAGCCTTCTCTTGTTTTCTTGTTTTTACCCACATCTTAAACCCACTAGCCAAAATTAGCCTTTTTGTTTTAAACCCATGTGTTAACTTCTGGTTGTAGTTGAGGTCTAATTTGTGCTATCTAGTTATGTGTTTAGTTTCATTGTCATTGTATCCTATTGTGTTTTCGTCATTGTATATGTATGTTCTCCAATTCTATAAAAATGAAAAAGAAAAAGAAAAAAAGGAAAAGAGAGATGAAAAAAAGAAAAGAAAAGAAAAAGAAAGAAAGAAGGCATTATGCAGTGTTTTATCTTCTCGTCTTAGGTCAAATTATATAAATGTTGAGTAATTTTGTGTCTCGAGATGTAATATCCTATTAGTAGCTCATTTGAAGTAAGTTTATCTCAACTTATGTTTAGTTTGTCCATATTTTTTGTGTTACGTTGTCTTTCATGTTTAGCCCCTAGCTTCACCGGATTGTTAACCATTTAGCCACTTTTATATTCAAATTCCATACCCATAACCCAAGCCACGTTACAACCCGATTAAAATCCTATTTATTGGTGCATTTTCTTATATTAATTGGTGGAGATTTGATTTCTATACAAGCTTATGATAATGTTTGCTTCATCTCTTGGCATTGAGTGATCATATATACACGTATACACATATAAATAAGCCGAGTGTTGAGTGTATCTTTGTAAGGGATGTAAGTTTGTGCATAATAGGAATTTGATTAGGCATGTTACGCTTGTCTGGATATTGTCATCCTTTTGAAAAAATCATGTTAACTCGTTTGGTTTTCTTTTTTTTCAATTGTTGCATCGTCTTGAGAATCGTTTATGCATTTGGATCTCTAATATGCTTTTGGATTGCTCAACACTCCGTTGTTTAAGTGTGAGGATGTTTGACGTGTCACAAAATATATATATAAATTATACACATTGTCCCTCTTTTAAACGGCTTTTCATGGTATATTTTTATGAATCGATTCTTATTTAGTTCATATTTACTTTTTGTAGGATTTGGGAGACCACGAGTGGAAACAACCCAAAATGATATTAAAGCTCTCGATTCATGTCAAAGATTAGTGATGAGGTTGATGGAAAATCATGGAATCAAAATAGAAAAAAAAACATATATCAACTAATTACTAAAGATTTAGTGGACTAATATATCTTATGGGATGTCCACGTGAGCAACAAAGGAAGAAAAGTTATATTGAAAAAGGGTGCTAACATTTGGATTACTTTTGGTCCATCACACGAATTAAATGACAGAGAAACCATGTGGGCTGCGATTTCTATTTGTTGGACTTAAAGAGAAGTCAACAAAGAAAAAGGAAAATACAATATTTAGGAAGGGGCTATTCGGTCAAAAAGGAGATTTTGGAGGGATCATCGCAAGGAACAAGAAAAGGGGGCGGCGCACAACAGAAAAAATCAGAGGATTTTAAGGCTGAACAACAAAAAGATATTTTGTTTGTGTGGGCCTTTTGACGCAGAAGAAAGCAAGAGATCAGGGGAAAGAAGGACTGTCTTTTATTTGGGGGAGTATAAAAAGAAAAGGAGAGGACAGAAGCAGTAAGCAGATTTACGGGGAGAACAAAAACCCTAATACTCCATCTTCAAAAACTCTAGTTTAATCTCATCTCAACTTTATAAATAAAAAGTAAAGATCGTCATCTTGGAAGGAGATTCAAGTGTTTCTCAACCCATCTACACTTCGATTTTGGTTTAATTCATCATCATTAGACATGTTTCACTCCGATTTTGTAAGTTGTCTTTTGGGTATTTTGTAGCTAGTATGAGCTAAACTCTTGATTCACTTAGATGAGATGAATCCTAGCTAAACTTTGATGATCAACATATAATTTTCGGTGATGATTATGTTGAGGACTTTAACAATATTATGAATGTTCTTCAATGGTTATGTGTATTTGTTTAACTCGATTTTATGTTTAATATCGTGGATATCTTGGCCATATCATGTTGGAAAACCGTATGTGTTAAGGTATTTATTCATGAAAATATATATGCAAGTATGTATGTTCATGACATTTGACTAGGAATGGTGGATGGAGATTTCAGCATTTAAGATTGTTAAGAAATGTACATCCTTGGGTATATGCTTGGAAAGGTCGTTACACTCGTTGAGAATCCCTTGTATCATTGTGTATGTGTGATTATGGTTTACTAGCGTAAATTCGTAGTTCATATATTCGTGGTAAAATATTTACAAGTTGAATAGCTTCACAATATTATTTTCATTACGTGATTCGAGGTGGTTAATATGTGTTCATCGTATTAGCTTTCCAAATGATTATGGGATTAAATAACCTTGACAGGAGTTTAGTCCATCTTTATAATCAACATAATTATATCATTAGTACTTTATTGCATGACTTTAGGTGGGTATTGTGTGTTTATCGTTCTAGCTTTCCGAACAGTCATATAATTAGATAGCCTTGACGGGGGTCTAGTCTATTCCCATGTTTCATGTGTAGAAAATGATCTCATTAGAAATATATGTATGTTGTTATTGTCCGGCTAGGTGGATTCGAAGTCTAAGTGATCTCTTTCTTTATTGATCATCTTCACCTTTGTTACCCGCTTTATTTAGATTAATTACTAGTTAATTTAGTTAAAAACAATTGAAACAATCCATCATCTATTATCGGCTAGACAATGAAAAAGATTTAATACCAGGAGCTCTCGCGTATTTTGATCGATACTTGGTTCTTACCAAAGCTATACTACTAATCGATAGGTACACTTGCCTATTCGTGTGTGGTTTAGTTCCGAGGTGAAAATCATTTTTATAAATTTAAAACCAAAAGTGTGAAAACTAATTGAAAAATATATATACATTCACACGACATCAAGTTTTCGGCGCCGTTGACGGGGACGTGGCAATTCTGAGAAAGATTCTAGTCATTGATTTAGCTACTTTTGTTTAATTGTTTCTTTATTATGAGTTAGTTATTTTTATCTTTTGTTCCTTTTTACGTTTTCTTGGTCTTGTGTTGTGCTCGCAGGTGGTTTATGTTCCCATCTTCTCCTATCGGTGATCTAGTAGAGCCATATTCTGACCCTGAAAGAGTAGTTCACAGAAGGTTGAGAGAAAAGGCTCGAGCTATTGCAGCAGCCATAGAGGGAGCAACCATAGAATGGAATATATTGGGAGAAAACAGTACCGGAAACACATCGGTAGAAACACCCGAAGACACCATGGCAGGTCTAGCATTACTAGACCATCTATTGTAGCCAACACCTTTGAAATCAAGTCAAGTACCATTCAGATGGTGCAAAACTCGTGTCTATTTGAAGGATTAGCGAATGATAATCCAAATTCTCACATCTTGAACTTTTTAAACAATTGCCTATAAATTTACCATTTGTTGAAGCTTTGTCATAGATGCCAAAGTATGCTAAGTTTCTCAAGGACATCCTTACAAACAAGAAGAAACTTGAGGATCTTGTGACTTTGAATGAGGAATGCTCAGCAGTGCTTCAAAACAAGCTACCCAAGAAGATGAATGATCCAGGGAGTTTCACTATCCCTTGTTTGATTGGTAGTTTATCAGTTAGCAATGCATTAGCTGATTTAGGTGCTAGCATAAATTTTATGCCATATTCTGTTTTTTAAAACTAGACCTAGGAGAACCCACACCAACACGATTGAGTATTCAACTAGAAGATAGATCAATAAAATATCCTAGGGGGATAGTTGAAAACATGTTGGTGAAAATTGATAAATTTGTTTTTCTAGTAGATTTTGTGATATTAGCCATGGATGAGGACAAGAATGTGCAACTTATCTTAGGTCGTCCTTTCTTAGGTACCTCAAGAGCCTTAGTTGATGTGTTTGAGGGTAAACTAACTCTTATGGTAGATGAGGATGAGGTGATCTTTGACATCAAAAATTCCATGCGACATACACAAAATCATGATGATTCACTATATTTCATTGACACTATTAACTCACATGTGGAACTTCATTTATAGGAAACCTCTGAAGAAAAGGCTTTGAACACCTAGTTACTTGGTGGGGGAGAGCTTGTTACCTGTCAAGCTAATCACAATTGTGATGAGACAGCTTTTTCATTAGCACACGACTCTCACCCAAGTCCAAAAGTCTTTGAAGTAATTGAAAGAGAAGAAGAACATAAATCCAAACCTTCCATTAAAGAACCACCATCCTTAGAGCTGAAAGATCTGCCATCTCATCTTGAGTATGCATTTTTAGATGGTGATTTTAAATTACCTGTGATTATTTCCTCTAGTTTGACAGGTGATGAGAAGGAGAAATTGTTGGATTGGAAGATCATGGATATCAAAGGCATAAATCCATCATTTTTCACACATAAAATCCTTATGGAAGATGACTTCAAGCCGATTGTTCAACATCAAAGGAGACACAACCCAAACATGCAAGATGTAGTTAAAAATGAGGTGATCAAGCTACTTGTTGCAGGCTTGATTTACCCCATTTCAGATTTTGCATGGGTGAGTCCAGTTCAAGTATTCCCAAAGAAAGGAGGTATGACAATGGTGACAAATGAAAAGAATGAATTGATATGTAACATCCGCCTCCGACCTGTTTAGCAAAACCCGAACCGTTTCGAGTTTTCTTTCTGCTTGGAAATTTTATCAAAGCATTTTGAACATTTGGTTAAACATTTTACATGATCCTTAACTATTTTCTATAATCAAAATAATTTTATATTATTTGTATATTAAAGTCGCTTTATAAACGAGAAATAAATCCATTTCGCAATAATTACGCATGTTCGATACTCGTTTTATCAATAATCAAAGGAAGTTTAGGTATTTACTAGCTTACTAGTCCAAATGAAGTCTTTTAAATGTCTCATAATAATTTTCCAAGTCAAAGGAATTAATCATTCAATTTTTAGATAATCGATTTACATAAAACAAAAGTAAAATGATTTTCGGTTTTAGCGCGAATTTGGAATTTAACCGGATGATCCGCGAATCTCGGAAATCGCGTTTTGGGTAATTTTTGGGCAAAAATCTTCGTTTCTAATTCGTTTTTAACCCGGTTTTCTTCTGTAACTCCCTCTTAAAATCCCAATACATGTTTGTCAAGTTAATACCATGTCCAATTTTATTTCCTTGATCAATTACAATCGTTTCCTTACTTGATTTTTCTAAACTTTCTCTTCAAGACTTTCCTTTTACTAATTTAAAACCCTAGAAGACCTCCACTCTATAAATACCAGTTGTTATGGCCTTCATAAACCATGTCCTAGCTTCTGCAACAACCAATTTCATGCCAAGCTCTTTCGTTTAAGTTTTCAAAAGTCAATGCTTGTCAGTTTGACCGTCCGATTGGATCATCCTCCTTTGACTTTCACGAGTAAGTTTCTTCATCAAATTTTCATACTATGTATTTTTCATTTAACTAAAATGCAATTCTTGTTCGTTATTGTGTGTTTTGCTTGTATGTGAACTGTATGTCATATTGCATGTTGTTCTTTCATGATCATTCGCGTAACATTAACTGTAAAAAGCCTGGGTTCCAATAATAGATCTATTGGGGTGACGTCCCCCACTTGACTTGACCGGTTTTGGCGTCGGTGATTGGTAACCTAAACGTCAGGATTGGCTTATGCACCACTCTAGTACTTGCTTTATTTCATTACATGTTCTTTCATACTTATGCATTTCCACGTAACGTTAGATCGCATGTTTCCACTTACATTCTATACTAAATTTATGTTTACTCACCAACTCTAGTAGTTGAATTTATTATGTTGTACATGTTACAAGACATAGCTGATGAATATTTATGGACGCATAGGACATGCTTTTGGACCTAGATTAAGTTTAAAATAAGTTTTGTTCAAATATTATTTGTTTAGTTGTATGACATTATTTATGATAAATAAATGGCATGTTTAAATACGGTAACTATATTGAGTTATCTTGAGCATTTGGACAATCATCATGCCCCAACGTGTTTCGCCGTTGGATGGGGTGTGACAGATACCTACCAGGACTGTAACAGGTTGGAGAGTTTGTATTGACTGCCGCAAACTCAATGATGCCACGAGAAAGGACCATTTCCCTTTACCTTTTATTGATCAAATGTTAGAAAGGTTATCTGGGAATATGTTTTATTGTTTTCTTGATGGTTTTTTAGGGTATTTTCAGATCCCAATTGCACCCGAGGATCAAGAGAAGACCACATTCACATGTCCCTATGGCACATTTGCTTACCGGCGAATGCCCTTTGGATTGTGTAATGCTCCAGCCACTTTCAACGGTGTATGGTGGCCATTTTTCATGACATGATCGAGGACTCAATGGAAGTATTTATGGATGATTTCTCGGTTTTTGGTTGCTCCTGTGATCATTGTCCAACTAATTTGAAGAAAATGCTCGCTAGATGCGAAGAGTCCAATTTGGTTTTGAATTGGGAAAAATGCCATTTTATTGTAAGGGAGGGCATTGTTCCAGGGCACAAAATCTCAAGTGTCGGGTTGGAAGTGGATAGAGAAAAAGTAGAAACAATTTCAAAACTACCACCACCCACCTCTGTTAAAGCAATTAGGAGTTTTCTAGGTCATGCGGGTTTTTATAGACGTTTTATAAAAGATTTTTCAAAAATTACACGACCTTTAACCCAACTCCTTGAAAAAGATATCAAATTTGATTTCAATGACGAATGCTTAAGTGCATTCAACTTTTTAAAAGAAAATTTGATTAATGCCCCCGTTATGGTAGCCACCGATTGGACTCTTCCATTTGAGCTCATGTGCGATGCAAGCGACTACGTAGTTCGGGCGGTCTTAGGTCAAAGAAAAGATAAGTGTTCTCATCTGATTTATTATGCAAGCAAGACACTCAATGATGCTCAAGAAAATTACACCACCACTGAAAAGGAGCTTCTTGCAGTTGTTATTGCTTTTGATAAATTTCGGTCTTATCTTGTTCTTTCTAAAACTGTTGTGTATATAGATCATGCAGCTCTCAGGTACCTATTTAGCAAACAAGATGCAAAGCCGAGGCTTATTCGATGGATATTACTTTTGTAGGAGTTTGATATAGAGATACAAGATAAGAAATGAGCTAAGAATGTTGCTTCAGATCACCTTTCTCGCCTTGAAAACCCATCTTTCGGAGAAACTCGAGGAATTCACATAAATGACAATTTCTCAGGAAGAATTATTAGCTATGACAGGAGCTAAGCACAACTCAACCACTCTGAGAATTCTAAAAATTTGAATCAGGTCTATATCCTTTGTACCTTCTTCATTGCTATCATATATACCAGATGAATCCCCAGTTCTGATAAAATATAAAGAAGGAATAGAACCACAGAAACAGAACTCATCTGTGAGATAGAACAACCAATCCCAGGACACAGCCCACAAACATCCCATTTTTTTGAATCAGTCAATCTGAACAGAATATCACCAGACTCTCCCACATCCAACTCCACCACCCCATCCTATAAAGATTTCCACTTCAGTCCACCAAACTCATCACCTCACATCCATATTCCTGAAATAGCCACCAAGCCTAGCCTGTTTGATGACTCTGAAAGTCATAAACAAGCACCAACAAGTGGAGACTCAATGAGTCAAGGAAGCTTGGAAAGAATCCACAGGGATTGGTTCCCTAAGGATTCGACACATGATATTCTGAAAGAATACTCAAACAACACACGAGTCTGAATCATCCAAGATGAAGACAATGAATTTGGAAGACCTAGGAACACCAAATATCTCTGGTTCTCTAGGCACTAACAAAATTCTTAACAGAGAATTTGTTAGTCAAACAGATGGACATGTGTTATCCACTGGTGTGTTAGAAGGAGAAAGATCATCTGTTGATCCCTCTCCAAGCTTACCCAGTGTCCTACTCAAAACTGATCTCTTAAATTTTTCTCAGACAATCAGAGAGAAAATATTTAACTTCAAAAGAGATCAGAAAGTTGACCTTCATGACCTAGGAAAACTCAATTCCTCAAACCCAGAAAAGCTCATGAAGGTGGAAAGAAACACAGCTCAAAACACCAATCATCTAACTACTCTAGCAGATGAGCTAAAGACTTGGAGAGAAGAACTCAAAGAAGAGGCCAACCAGATATCAGAAGATATCAACAGAAGTCTCCAAAACCTGCCATCTGTAGACACAAGTGCTGATTAATCAATGATCAAAACCCTGTTTACAGAACTAATAAACAAGAAAATAACTCTTGAAGATATGGGAAGAAATCAAGCAAAGGAAGCACAGGAGCTAATAAAATTGGTCAGAAGCAACATGAAAAGAAATCAAATGACTTCAGTGAATCTAGAAATCAAACACTCTTTCCAAGAAGATCAGATGAGAGAAATAGAAAGAGAATGGAAACAGAAGATAAAAGGAACATGTGAGAAAATAAAGCCAGCCACTATCCCTGTTCAACCTCCAACAAAGAAGACAAAGCTTTAGGGTGATGACCAAAGTGAACAACAAGAGGAGGAAAAACAACTCAACACGAAAAATTCAAAGAAATGCAGAGCTCCATCTCAAGCTTATGAAGGTATGCCTCCACCTCCACATCCTTCTTTCCATAAATCTCCATCAAAAACAACCAAGAGAGCAAATACTTCTCAAACCCTCTCCACCGGAACAACAAAGAAAAACCCAGCAAAGCAGACTCAAATGCAATCGCCTTCATTAGTTGGATATTTCATATCTGGATCCGCCTTTGAAGATGATTATACTGAAAAACAGAACATGCAAAAAGTTATCTGGGAAGAAGTTAGAGAGTTGCATTTCAGACTACTCAAGAGAGAAGAGGATAAACCCTCAATGAGTCCTCTCTCTAGAAAGGCATTTGACAGGACCACTGGAAATCCAGTTAAGGAAGATCCAATCTACACAATGCCTAAAATTATTGAGTTCATAAAGATCAAAGCCCAATCAATGACAAGACATCTATGGGTAGATCACTTCAACTGGTACAGAGTTAAGACACATGGTGAAAACTTCAAGGAATTCACTAACAAAGATCTGCAGCAGTTTAACCCATTACAGTTGATTTCATTTATAAGGTACTTTTTAAATCAACCTTCAAAAATTGAAAGAGTAAGCACTGCTTTTTATCAAGGCATTGAAGCTGAAAAAAGAATGTTCAGAAGACAAGCTCAAGTGGGTGTTGAATTAGCAAAAGACTTAGACATCCCTCTCCTGTTTTTAACAAAACCAAATGAAGACATTCCTCCTGGAATCTCATGGAGAGGGTCAGGAACAACATTTTCTTGGTCAAATCCCTGGTATATGCTTCAGAGACCACTTTGAAGAAATAAGATTCTTTAAACTGAAAGAAAAAATGAAGTACACAAATTTGGCCTTAGACTTCTTCCTATTTATCTTAGCGAAATGCAGGACAAACGACAACAGAACGAAGAAAGTCATCAAAACATAAATTGAAGCCTTAACAAAAGAGAGAACAGTCTTTCGAACCCTGCAGGGAGAATGCTCTAAAGACTACAAGTTTGAAATTAACTCACTAACTGGTAGGGCAACGATTAAAAAAATTTGTAAAACTTTATTTACTATTTCTGTAGAATGATCAGTGAAAATGATCTATGCACCTTTTACTTTCTCGTTTGATTAATTTTCTTCAGATACTTATGCCCTGTTCCCGAGTTAACTTTAGAAGAGAAAGGAAAAGAAAGGGAAGGGTGGAAAGGAAAAGAAATGAAAGGGAGAGATGTCTTTCCTTTCTTTTCTCTCCATTTTCTCTCCAAATTGGAAGGAAAGAAAAACATGCAAATTTAGCCTAACTTTTCTTCCCTTTCCTTTCTTTTCCTTCCTTAAGTGAGACTCGGGAACACCACTTATTTTAACTTCCTTTCTTTTCCTCCCTTATATGACAATCAGGAACACAAGTATATTTCTATTTCCTTCCAACTCCTTTCTTTTCTCTCATTAAGTAAACTCGGGAACAGGGTGTTCGGGGGAGATTGTTAGAACACAATGTAAATGTAACAGAAAACAGTCAAGTATTAGAAGAAAAGATAAGATTTATCCTCAAAAGAGAAAGGATATGAAAATCTGTATGAATTACAGATTTCTGTATTCATACAAAACTACTCCGGAAATTCCAAAGTGGTTTTGTACAGACCAAATTCTACATAGATCCTCAATTCTGTAGAAGACTTCTAATGGAAAGCATCAATAGTTGATGTGTTGTAAACACATCTCATTTTTCGGGTATTTTATATATTTATTTGAATCAATTTGAGTCGGTTTTCTTTAGTTTTAATTTGTTTTTAGTAATTGTGTGGTTGGAGTCTTTATTTATGTGTTTTATGTGTTTTTGTAGGTATTGGATAAATTCTCGAGGCCACAAGAGAAGCGGACAAGATTTAACAAGGAAAATGTCAAAGGGTACTGAAAAGAAGGGACTAGTTGTATCGCCTAGTCCAGTAACAATCTTAGACCATACGCGTGGCTAGGAAAAGTCAACAAAAGGCTAAGTCGGTTTGACCGACTATTTTGTCGCCGAGTGACCCCAGGCGTATCGCCTGGGGGTTGCTACACTAGTACACGATACGCGTAGAAAGCTAAAATCCGCAAAAGAAGTAATCGGCCTTTAAATTCGACTTTAGGGTTTAGTTTTGAGGGATCACGACTTCTATACGAATTCCAGAGCGACCAGAGGAGATTTTCAGAGGTGGAAGGATTTGTGATCAAGGAGAAGCATCGGGGGATCAAGCATTCACTACAAATCAATATCTGGTTCTTCCGATTTCTTCAAATTCATTACAAACTCCTAGTTTCTATCATGTTCTTGAACCAAGATCCAAAATTTATTATGTTAACTATTTTAGACATGATTGTAGGCTAAATTGATTGTACCATCTAGACTGTTTTGATGAGTAATTGGTTCTTTGACTTTATTTTCGGCTTTTAATTAAATGATTGATTTTACTATTCTATTAAATTCTTATGATTGCCATGTTTGATGCATATGTGTGTTGTTGAGCAGATCCATAGTTGATTATTAATGAATGTTTTACCCACGAATGTCTTTCGGTTTAGGTAAATTATCTAAAGTAGTTAACTCTAGGGTTAATTGCAATAGAGTAGTTTAGGTTTTCTCTTGAACTATTGTGTTGATTGTTAATTAAGGATTTGATTGCAATGTGCCGCCTATTCTAAGACTCAATAGGTAAAGAATTGTCGGGTAGTTGGGTTGGTTAATGAATTAGGTTAGCATTATCTCAAAAGGAATTGTCCTAGGAAATTGGTCAACTTGTCATTCCGTGTCATTCATGGTAGTTATTGGTACCTCCTGCTAGCCTAGGGTACCTTAGATTGTTTCGAGGGTGGTTAGCTTTAGTTGAGGTAGGATGTACCCAAAAGGTGAACTCCTGTTAGGGCGTTAGAATTGTTGTCTAGGAAGGACTTAAAAGGTGAACTAGCCACCATCAGATTAGTTAAATCCGAGGTAAAGTTTAGGTGTCAATTACGATTCTAGGTCTAGGTGGTATATCTTTCATCATCTGAATTTCTCCAAAAGGTTTCCTGTTCTCGTTTGCTAGTTGCCTTCATTAGTTAATTTAGTAATTAATTCCTAAAAAACAAAAACCCAAATCAAATTCTTAAATTTCCAATTTCTTATGTCTAGGTTGTGTCTTGTCTATAGAGTGTCTATAGCGTTCGATATTCCCGCTCTTCCTTAGCTTTACTACAATCCGACAGGTTCACTGCCTTAGGCTTTGGTTCGGTCCGGTTCAGGTTGTGTCGGTAAAATTAGGTGTGACTTAGGTCTAGGTTTAGTATTTTTTTTAGTGTCGTTCCGAGCACATCAAGTTTTTGGCGCCATTGCCAGGGACACTTGGTAATAGCAAGATCAACTTAGGGCGTTGTTAGGAAATTTTGAGTCTTTTAGGTTTTTCCGTGTCTAGAGTCTTAGGATTTCTTTTCTCGAGTCTAGATTTTTAGGTTTTTATTTTTTATTTTTTATTTCTTTTTCGTTTTATGCCACACACCCGTTCGTGAGGTCCACCTGAGCTTGCACCACTTCTTGATCCCGACAAGGACATTCGTGAACGGTTCTACGTACTTCGCACGAAACTCGAGGCGTTCATTCTTTCCACAACTCACTCCAAACCATCCACCTCCACACAAATCTCACGCGACACCAAACCCATTCCATTTCCTGACCTCACCACCATGGCGGCACATCGCACCGTCCACGAGCAGGCCAGCGCCGGAGTTAACAAAGCTCAGTTGCTATCGCGCAACCCAACATTGCCAACACTGCTAATTGGCAAGTTCCGTCACACGTCATTAATGCACTCACAAACTCTATTCAATTCCATGGACGTGATGATGAAGATGCACCGATGCATATCTCGCACTTCATTCGAATCAGCAACATGTTCGGACTCACGGGAGTCACGAATGATGTTATTTACCTTCGGTTGTTCCCGTTCTCACTCACCGCTCGAGCCGCCGTTTGGCTCGAGACGCTTCCACCAGATTCGATCGCCACCTGGGACGATCTAAAATCCAATTTCCTGAAGAAATATCATCCTCCAGCTAAGGCTGCACATACTCGGGAGGAAATCAATTCCTTCAAGATGGATCCCGACGAGCGTGGCGTATGAGAGATTCAACACCCTTCTGAGCATATGTCCGCAACACAGGTTGACGGAATGGGCTATTATTGAAAAGTTCTACATTATTCTGTTCAGAAGGAGTTCAATATTTCGGCTGGAGAACATATGTTAGATAAGCTCTCCGTAGAGGAATGTAAACAACGGTTTGAGAGCTTTGCGATAGCTGAACAGCAGACATCCGGAGATCGCAGAGCCGTCGTGGCCCCGACTAGATCACTCGCACCTTCTACTTCTACATGGAGTGTCCATCACATTGGCTTAGAGACCATGATGCCAAAGGAGTTGGAGAACATATACAAAGCTTTGGAGGAAATTAAACTCCACATCAAAGGCAAATGTGAGCTGTGTCGAGGCACTCACGACACCCCAGACTGTCCGCTCGCCTCCGCTTAGCAGGTTGACTACATTGGAAACCGAAACTAGTTCGGTAATTCTTTTCAGTCCGGGTGGAGGAGTGGCCAGAATCCAGGATGGCGAGAGGGAGGAAACCCACTGGGGTTTCAGACGAGGAACAGTCAGTACAAGAGAGGAGATGATGGGTCCAGCTTGGGAGAGATGAGGGAGCTTATAGCTAACCAGACCCAGATCCTGGCACAGATGAATGCGCGAGATGAGGCTACACAGAAGAAGCTTTCCGAGCATGACACGCTGCTATGAAATCAGCAGGCTTCATTCTTAGATTTATCTCGTCTAGTTGGAGATATAGCGAAGCAGCTCAAGGAGTTAAATTCCTGCGAGGTCAATTTTCCGATAGTACGTATAAAAACCCCAACGCCAATGTCAATGCCATTACTACACGGAGCGGGAGAGTAGGTGAGAGTCCATCGCCGGCAGTCATTGAGGAGGAGCAGGTCGATGAGGAGTTAGAGCTAGAGACGCCTGACGGGAGGGTGCATTCGAGTGTGAAGCCAGCAAGTACCGTAACAAACGTCGAGGCTGAGGGAGTGAAGAAGCCACCGGCTAGATAGAAGCCGATGAAGTGGGAGGCGGTGAAGGAGAAGAAGAGGGTCCAATTTACACCTCAACCAATTACATCTGAGTACTTGAAGCGTATGCCCTAACTGGGGAGATTAATTCAACAAAAGAATGCACATGAGTACGGTCAGTTTCTTGATATTCTAGGAACTTAGGATTACATTGCCCTTTATTGAAGTTTTAAATAAAATGCCTAAGTATGCAAAATAATTTATAGATATGCTATGTAATAAAAAGAAACTTGAAGCTTCATCTGATATAACTCTTGATGCAAATTGTTCAGCTGTATTTCAGAATAAATTACCCAAGAAATTAAACGATCTGGGGATTTTTATAATTCCTTGTATTTTCGGTAGTTCTTCTGTTACTTATGCTTTAGCTGATTTAGGTGCTTCCATAAATGTCATGCCTTCTGTTTTTGAGCACTTAGGATTAGGAGATTTAACCCCTACCTGCATGAGTATATCTTTAGCTGATAAGTCGCTTGTGAGAGCCAAAGGAATAGTGGAAAATGTACTTGTGAAAGTTAATAAGATTTTGTTCCCTATAGACTTTGTGGTAGTTGATAGCGCATATGATGTTAGATGCCCTCTGATTTTAGGTAGACCTTTCCTTAGGACTGCCCGAGCAGTAGTTGATGTGTTTGAGGGTACAATAACTTTAAGGGTTGACAATGAGAGGGTGACATTTGAGGTAGGCAAATCGGGTGATAGTGGGAAGGAAACAGTGTGTTTGTTGGATACTTTATTCTAATTCATAGATCTAGTGGTGGTAGGAAATCGATTAGAGGATGAAGAGATAGAAGAGATTGAGTGTGAGAGAGCACCGGGGGGTTAAGTGAAAAAGTTAAAATTTTTGACCCATTAGAAGAACCTGGTGAGGTAGAAAGTGAAAAAATGGTTTAGGTAGTTAAGGATGAGGTTATGATAGAGGATAAGTGTGGGGAGGACTCCGGGAGTGATGAGATTGTTAATGAGGTTTTAGATGATCAAATTGTGAAACCCGGTGCATTGGTTGATGCAGAAAAGGAGTTGGTAATTAAAGAGGTGGTTAGAAGGGCCACACTTGGTGATCTAGGTGTTTTAATGATGATATGGAGTTTAGGCCAAGTGGGGGGGAGGTTAAAGGTGGTTATTAGTGAAAATGACCCGGCTTTGAGTTTTCTAGAAAAAGTTAAGTTTCTCTCGGTGTAACATCCCGAGTTTCGTAATAAATTGGGTGTTTAATTCTGATTGTGATTTACTTGGGGTTTAGAGTAATAAGCGGGTTT
Organism: Deinandra increscens subsp. villosa; assembly: GCA_039602395.1. Lineage (NCBI taxonomy): Eukaryota > Viridiplantae > Streptophyta > Magnoliopsida > Asterales > Asteraceae > Deinandra > Deinandra increscens. The sequence goes on along the minus strand of JBCNJP010000008.1, from coordinate 29,260,775 downwards.
AGAAGGTTAACCGGGTTATTTAATGGGGATTCTTAGTTAAAAAGTTAACTTTACTAATAGATGTTAAAACTAAAGGAAAGTTGGAGGATTAATTGTGTAAATGAGGGTTTTGGCTAAATTTTATAAAACATGATATTAGAGGGACCATAGCTGAAAATTTTAAGAGGAGAAAACAAGTCTGGGATTACCCCAGACTCAGAAATTGCGACAGAGAGAGAGAGAGGGAGGGGGTATAGCCCTAGTTCTTGAAAAATCTCCAAATTGTAGGTGAAAGAGAGGCTAACTAGGAAGGAGGAAGCTGAATTCGGGTTTAGGAGGTCCCCTATACCCCAATTCCATCTTTATTTCTTGAGTTCTTGACCAAGTAAGTGAATTCTAGATGTAGGTGATTTTATGGGTTTGAATCAAAGGTCAAAATGTTGCATGAAATCTGTGGTAAATGTGTTTGTGAGTTAATTTGATGCTTAATTCCATCTTGCATGATTGATTGTATGCATGTTTAGTAGAAATTAGGTTGGGTGAAGCCCCCACCTCATAGAATTCGAAATTTATGGTGAATGGGTGATTTGGGTTGGTTAGTTGAGCTCCATGTATGCAAGTAGACTCGTTATGAGCAATCGATTTAGTATAAAAGCTGAATTTTATGTTGTGTAGTGATTTATGGGTGGAATGAAAGCATGTAAGCTTCTAAAACTGTAGAACACTATGTATGCATATAAGGTGTTTGATGAAATGCTTGAATGAAGTTGATTATGTCTATGAGCTGAATTTTTATGAATTTTGTAGTGATGGAGTGTAGAATGTATGCATGATGAATGTGGAATTGAGGAATTTAATCAATGATTTGGTTATAGGTGAAGCTAGTGGAAGTGCAAATCATCATCGTGAAGGCAAGGCTAAATCCTAAAGGTAACACATAGTAGCTTATGATTAGTGTCATAGAATATGATAATGAGTTGTGAATGAATTGGTAATTGGTGATGAATATGTAATTTATTCATTGATAATCAAATTGTGAAATTAGTCATGTCGCATGACCTGTTAGAGCTGCGGAAACATGACCCATTTGGGTTGAGCTGGAAAATGGTGGCAAATTGAGGAACTATGGGGGATATGGACCTCAAATTGACCCAACGAGTAGTTGAGCGGCTTGGCACATTCAATATGTGCCAAGGAAATGATATGATGGAGGAATTATTGGAGAAGAAATGGTTAATGGTTGAAATTGCTGAATTATATGCTAACAGGTCAAACGGGTTAGGAAAATTGGAACACCAATCTTTATGACTTGTAGGTAGATATAAACATGAATGGATATATGTTGTGTGAAACCTTTAAGATGCAGGTGATAAGAGAATTAGAATGTTGGATTGGAGGTGGATAAAAGTCATGTTGGAGCATAACTGAAAATTAGCCAAAAATGACTAAGTATAGAAAATCTGGCCTGGAGCCCTAGAAAGTAGGCTCCAGGCGTATCGCCTACTGGAACAGTAGCTCCAAGCGATACGCTTGGAGCAAGTGTCCGGGTTTTCTCTTTTGTTTCTTGCTTGTAAATGATGTTTTGTGTTGATAGCTGTAGTATGCCATTAATACTAATGTGTTACTAGTGTTATTGGCAGGTAAACAATCGTAGACGGGTCAGGATCGAATCGAAGAGCTTTGGAGCCGAACATCACATCTTTTGGGACCTAGATGCATATGCTTGTTATTGTGAATGTTTTGTAGTATTCCTATGAAGTTAATGGTGTCGAACACCTGATTTTGTAAATGTGTCATGGCAAAGGATGAAATTATGTTTATGTTATGAAATTTTCAAACTCTGATTTTCGAAACGATGTTAATACCTGAAAATGGGATTGAGGCCTTACAAGTTGGTATCAGAGCCACGGTTTGAGGGATTCAAGTGTCATGGGGGCACTTGAACTCAAACCAAGTGCTCGTGATAGGGAAAGATGTTCGGTTCAAGGTTTGATCTTCTGACCCGGTATGTGACTTAAGTAAGTGATTTAAATTATATATTGTGATATTGAATGATGAAAGGTGCGGTATGGACCATTTTGAATGGTTAAGCTGAAAATTTCGAGTGAGTGAAAAGCGGAAGTATGTGATTATGATGCTAACCTATTGTAAACTTTCAGTTTACTATGGCGGATGAAAACAACCCAGCTGGGGCTCTTACAGAGCCTATGATTGCAGAAGTGAAGAAGCTGATCTCAGATGAAATTGAGACTTCGGTGGAAACAGCGATACGAACCCATGTGGGTCAAATGGAAAATGCCTTGATGGAGGCATTGGAAAAGAAGCTGGAATCGATGAGGAATGACCTTATGACGGAAGGAAGTGGGAAGAAAGATAAGGGGAGGTGTACATACAAAGATTTCATGGCGTGTAAGCCTCCCCTATATACTAGTGAGGCGGATCCGATAGCCTGTTATTGATGGCTAGCGGAAATTGAAGCGGTATTTGAGCGAAGTCACTGTGGGCCGGAGGTTCAAGTAATGTTTGCCACCGGGCAACTCCGGTCGCATGCAAAAGACTGGTGGGATATGACACGTGAGGAAAAGGGAAGGGAGGCCATAAAGGCCATGAATTGGGAAGAGTTTAAAGCGGTGTTTGCGGTATATCATAGCCCTGAGTCGGAAGTAAACAAAATACAAGATGAGTTGATGCCGTTTCGCCAAAGGAAGGGACAACCGATCGGGGAGGTGATCAGTTACTTCCTGGATCGGATGAAATTCAGTAAAGAGCTGCTGAGAACAGAGAAGCAAAAGATCTACCAGTTTAACAATATGCTGAACGCTGATTTTAGGGAGTTCATTAATGCTTCCCGATGTGTGACTCTCGAGGAGCTGATCAATGCTTGTCGAGAGAGAGAATTGGAGCTGAAAAAGCAGGTGGAAAGAGGCTAGAAGAGGGGAGTAGAAGGCAGTTCTACCCCAAACAAGAAGCCAAGGGTGAATGAATCACCCAAGAAAGCTGAAAATAAGAAGAGTGGATCATCTGATTGCCCACATTGTGGGAGAGCTCATAAGGGGGAGTGTTTCTTTTTAACAAAGCAGTGCTATGGTTGTGGAAAGACGGGACATAGTATAGCACAATGTCCTAGTCCGGCACGGTTATGTTTTGGATGCGGAAAGACGGGCCATAAAAAGAGTGAATGCCCAAACCCGTGTGCGGGGGCGGGTCAAAGCGGAGTGAAGCCAGATATTCCTCGAGCGAGAGGAAGATCTTATCAGCTGACTGTGGAGGAGGGAAAGGTGGATCCAGGGGTAGTGACAGGTATCTTTCTTGTCAATTCTATCCCTGCATATGTATTGTTTGATACGGGGGCGAGTAGGTCATCTGTTTCTTATGATTTTACCCGCCACCCTTCTTTTGTTATTAATAAGCTGTCTGTGCCTATAGAAGTAGAAATAGCAGATAACAAGAGTGTCTTAGTCTTCGATGTGTGTCGTGATTGTAAAATCTCTATAGAAGATGAAGATTACTCTATCGATTTAATACCAATGATGATGGGAGAATTCAAGGTGATAGTGGGAATGGATTGGTTATCTAAATACCAAGCCAATGTGGTGTGTAACCGCAAGGTGATTGAACTAATATCGCCAAGCGGGAAGCAGGTTGTTGTTCAAGGAGAAAGAAAGAATGAGATCACGTTGTGTTCAGTAATGGAGGCAAGGAAATACATCCAACACGGGTGTAAATCCTATCTGGCATATGTGGTGGATACTGAACGTGAGAATAATAAAGCAGAAGCGGTACCCGTTGTGCAAGAATTCTTAGACGTTTTTCCTGAAGACCTTCCGGGTATACCACCGGATAGGGATGTGGAATTCCGGATCGATTTGGTACCTGGGGCAAAGCCGGTGGCACGAGCTCCGTATCTGCTAGCCCCTACTGAGATGCAAGAATTGATGAAGCAGCTGCAGGATTTGCTTGATAAGGGGTTTATTCGGCCAAGTGTATCCCCTTGGGGTGCACCGGTGTTATTTGTGAAGAAGAAAGACGGTAGTCTACGGATGTGTATAGACTATCGTGAGCTGAATAAGCTGACCATTGAAGAACACATATCCCTTGCCCCGAATTGATGATCTGTTTGACCAGTTACAAGGGGCGAGTTGCTTCTCCAAGATCGATTTAAGATCGGGGTACCATCAGCTGAAGGTGAGAGAGGAGGATGTCCCAAAGACAACTTTTCGAACGCGGTATGGGCATTACGAGTTCTTAGTAATGTCCTTCGGACTGACTAATGCACCGGCGGCTTTCATGGACCTTATGAACCGCGTGTGTAAGCCGATGTTGGATCGATCCGTTATTGTGTTTATTGATGATATCTTGGTATATTCTCGGAGTGAGGAAGAGCATGCCAAACACTTACGTGAGGTGTTGCAAACTTTGAGGCGGGAGAAACTTTACGCGAAGTTCTCAAAGTGTGCCTTCTGGTTACAGGAGGTACAATTTTTGGGACATGTGGTGAATGCTGAGGGGGTATTAGTAGACCCTGCCAAGGTTAAAGCAGTAGCGGGATGGAAAACACCTAAGAACCCGACTGAAATCCGGAGTTTCTTAGGATTGGCAGGCTACTATAGGAGATTTATTCAAGACTTCTCCAAAATAGCCTTGCCATTGACCCGACTTACAAGGAAGGATGTGAAATTTGAGTGGGGTGAAAAACAAGAAGAGTCTTTCCGGACCCTAAAGGAAAAGTTAACACATGCTCCCGTGTTAGCTTTACCCGATGGGACGAGGATTTGGTGATATACTCAGATGCGTCATACCTCGGCTTGGGGTGTGTACTTATGCAGCGGGGTAGAGTGATAGCCTATGCTTCGAGGCAATTGAAGAGTAGCGAGGTTAATTATCCAACTCATGATCTTGAGCTGGCAGCGGTGGTGTTCGCCTTAAAAATTTGGCGGCATTATTTATATGGTATTCCGTGCACCATCTATACTGATCACAAAAGCTTGAAATATTCGTTTGATCAGAAGGAGTTAAATATGAGACAGCGAAGGTGGTTAGAGCTGATTAAAGATTATGATTGCGAGATTCATTATCATCCGGGAAAGACCAATGAGGTGGCGGATGCCTTAAGTAGAAAAGGAGATTACGCTCCTATTAAGGTGAAATAGATGAAGCTGGTTATAACCTCTAGTATTCTTGATTCAATCAAGAAAGCACAAGAAGAAGCGGTAAAAGAAGAAAATTGGAAGAAAGAGCGGATAAAGGGGGCGGTGAAAGACTTAGTCCACGAGGACAATGGTCTTAAATATCGCTTTGGACGGATTTGGATTCTTAACACTTGCGGGGTAAAAGAGTTGCTCTTAGACGAGGCTCATAAATCTCGGTACTCTATCCATCCGGGAGCCACGAAAATGTACCATGATCTAAAACGCGAGTATTGGTGGCCGGGCATGAAGCGGGATATAGTAAAATATGTCGAGAAATATTTGACTTGTCTTCAAGTCAAAGCTGAACATCAGAAGCCGTATGGTAAGCTGCAACCACTCAAGATACCGGAGTGGAAATGGGAGCATATCACGATGGATTTGCTCATAAAGTTGCCAAAAACAAGGAGAAATTTCGATGCTATTTGGGTGATAGTGGACCGACTTACTAAAAGTGCACACTTCTTGCCTATTAGTGAGTCGTATTCATCCGAGGGAATGGCGAATGTCTATGTGGAAGACATTGTATCGAGACACGGAGTCCCGGTGTCAATCGTGTCGGATAGGGACACCTGCTTCACGTCTAAATTCTGGCGGGAATTTCAGGAATGTATGGGTACTCGGTTACTCTTTAGTACTGCATACCATCCTCAAACCAATGGGCAAAGCGAGAGAACAATCCAAACACTCGAGGATATGCTGCGAGCGTGTGTGTTGGATTTTGGAGGAAGTTGGGACACTCATTTACCTTTGGTGGAATTCTCGTACAATAATAGCTATCATACTAGTATTGGAATGTCCCCATATGAGGCACTTTATGGGCGGAAGTGTAGAACACCGTTGTGTTGGGGTGAAGCGGATCAAAGGGAGTTGGCCCATAAGGATGTGGTCAAGGCTACTACTGAGAAGATTCACATCGTTAGGGCGCGTTTAAAGGCCGCCCAGGATCGGCAGAAATCGTATGCAGATAAGAGGCGTAGAGATATTGAATTTAAAGAGGGAGACCATGTGTTGCTAAAAGTGACACCGTGGAAAGGAGTTATTAGATTCCGAAAGAGGGGAAAATTAAGCCCACGATTTATCGGGCCTTTTAAAATCCTTGCTAAAGTGGGTCAAAATGCTTACCAATTGGAGTTACCCGAAGAATTGAGTGGAATCCATAATACATTCCAAGTGGCTAATCTGAGAAAATGTTTAGCTGACGAGGCTGCCAATGTGCCTTTGGATGACATCGTGATTGATGACAAGCTGAATTATGTGGAAAGACCGATTGAAATTCTTGACCGCAAGACTAAGCGGCTAAGAAACAGAGAATTTGACCAAGTAAAGGTGAAATGGGAGCATAGGAAGGGATCGGACACCACGTGGGAGTCCGAGGAAGAGATGCGGAGATACTACCCTTACTTGTTCCGGTATGTAATTCTAGTTTCGGGGACATAACTCCCTTTAAGGGGGGTGGAGTTGTAACATCCCGAGTTTCGTTATAAATTGGGTGTTTAATTCTAATTATGATTTACTTGGGGTTTAGAGTAATAAGCGGGTTTAGAAGGTTAACCGGGTTATTTAATGGGGATTCTTAGTTAAAAATTTAACTTTACTAATAGATGTTAAAACTAAAGGAAAGTTGGAGGATTAATTGTGTAAATGAGGGTTTTGGCTAAATTTTATAAAACATGATATTAGAGGGACCATAGCTGAAAATTTAAGAGGAGAAAACAAGTCTGGGATTACCCCAGACTCAGAAATCACGACAGAGAGAGAGAGGGAGGGGGTATAGCCCTAGTTCTTGAAGAATCTCCAAATTGAAGGTGAAAGAGAGGCTAACTAGGAAGGAGGAAGCTGAATTCGGGTTTAGGAGGTCCCCTATACCCCAATTCCATCTTTATTTCTTGAGTTCTTGACCAAGTAAGTGAATTCTCGATGTAGGTGTTTTTATGGGTTTGAATCAAAGGTCAAATTGTTGCATGAAATCTGTGGTAAATGTGTTTGTGAGTTAAGTTGATGCTTAATTCCATCTTGCATGATTGATTGTATGCATGTTTAGTAGAAATTAGGTGGGTGAAGCCCCCACCTCATAGAATTCGAAATTTATGGTGAATGGGTGATTTGGGTTGGTTAGTTGAGCTCCATGTATGCAAGTAGACTCGTTATGAGCAATCGATTTAGTATAAAAGCTGAATTTTATGTTGTGTAGTGATTTATGGGTGGAATGAAAGCATGTAAGCTTCTAAAACTGTAGAACACTATGTATGCATATAAGGTGTTTGATGAAATGCTTGAATGAAGTTGATTATGTCTATGAGCTGAATTTTTATGAATTTAGTAGTGATGGAGTGTAGAATGTATGCATGATGAATGTGGAATTGAGGAATTTAATCAATGATTTGGTTATATGTGAAGCTAGTGGAAGTGCAAATCATCATCGTGAAGGCAAGGCTAAATCCTAAAGGTAACACATAGTAGCTTATGATTAGTGTCATAGAATATGATAATGAGTTGTGAATGAATTGGTAATTGGTGATGAATATGTAATTTATTCATTGATAATCAAATTGTGAAATTGGTCATGTCGCATGACCTGTTAGAGCTGCGGAAACATGACCCATTTGGGTTGAGCTGGAAAATGGTGGCAAATTGAGGAACTATGGGGGATATGGACCTCAAATTGACCCAACGAGTAGTTGAGCGGCTTGGCACATTCAATATGTGCCAAGGAAATGATATGATGGAGGAATTATTGGAGAAGAAATGGTTAATGGTTGAAATTGCTGAATTATATGCTAACAGGTCAAACGGGTTAGGAAAATTGGAACACCAATCTTTATGACTTGTAGGTAGATATAAACATGAATGGATATATGTTGTGTGAAATCTTTAAGATGCAGGTGATAAGAGAATTAGAATGTTGGATTGGAGGTGGATAAAAGTCATGTTGGAGCATAACTGAAAATTGGCCAAAAATGACTAAGTATAGAAAATCTGGCCTGGAGCCATGGAAAGTAGGCTCCAGGCGTATCGCCTGCTGGAACAGAAGCTCCAAGCGATACGCTTGGAGCAACTGTCCGGGTTTTCTCTTTTGTTTCTTGCTTGTAAATGATGTTTTGTGTTGATAGTTGTAGTATGCCATTAATACTAATGTGTTACTAGTGTTATTGGCAGGTAAACAATCGTAGACGGGTCGGGATCGAATCGAAGAGCTTTGGAACCGAACATCACATATTTTGGGACCTAGATGCATATGCTTGTTATTGTGAATGTTTTGTAGTATTCCTATGAAGTTAATGGTGTCAAACACCTGATTTTGTAAATGTGTCATGGCAAAGGATGAAATTATGTTTATGTTATGAAATTTTCAAACTCTGATTTTCGAAACGATGTTAATACGTGAAAATGGGATTGGGGCCTTACACTCGGGTCGTTATAATCATTAGAAAGTTAAAAATTCGTTGGAATTGATAAAGTTAGATGCTTTGAGGGATAGGAAGTTAGTTGGTAGTTTGCAGGATGAGAAACAGATGAAAACCGGTAGTTGTGGGCATAAGGATGTGAAATCAAAGCCTCCGGATGGTTTGCGAGGTTTTTCTATATGTTTTGAGCTAAATGTTTAAGTGCCCGGGCTGTATATTTTTTACTTGTGTCTTTTATTTCTGCAATCTTTGGTTTTTGTGCATTTTGCGTCTTTTGGTTTTGTGTTTTTCGGTGTTTGCAGGTGATTCGGGAGGCTCACGATCGTCGGAATGAGAGGAGGAATTGTCCGGGTATGATTTACAGTTCTAAAGTGCAGGTCTTGGCTAGAAAGATCGACCAAAGGGGGCCTTGGAGTAGCAAAAGAGATAAAAAAAATTTGGGGCCAAATTTCAAAAATTCCCTAGAAAAGTCATTGCACGTGTATCGCTTAGAGGAAGGGGGAGGAGGCGATATGCATGGCAGTTGGTTCGTAGTCAGGTTATATTGATGTCCTAGGCGTATCGCATGGGAAGCCCAGTGAGCTAGGTGATACACCTAGAGAGGTAATACAGGAACTTATTTTAAATTTTTAATTTTTATTTGTTTCTTGGTTACCGACTTTGTTCCGGCTTGGGTTTGGTCCGTGTTCTGAGTCTCTGGAGTTTCTAGTAAGCCGTTTCAATTTATTTTTATTTTATTTTTGTTCTTATTTATTTTTACTTTTTCGTGATTAATATTGTTTTTGTCGAGTTGTTTGTTTTTTTCTTGTCTTACAGGTCTGATGATATTCACACTTTGGATACGCTCATGGAATTCAATGGAGGACCTGCGGATACGAGCTCGCTTGCCATTCATCTAAATAACTAATCAGGGGAGTCCGTTCCAGTTTATTTTTCTTTTTCGTTGCAGTTTTTTATTATTTGTCGTGAGTTTATTTTTATTTCTGTTTTATTTTGTTCTCATCCACATTGAGGACAATGTGTCGTTCAAGTGTGGGGATGGGAAGACTTTGTCTATAGTCCGGTTTATTTTTACTTTTTGTTTATTTGAGTCATTGATAAAAAAAATGAAAAATTATTCAAAAATGTCCAAGAATCTAGTTGCAATTAAATGGAAGATGATAGTACAATCAGGATCAATTTTCTAACGAAACGTGCATAAATGATAAATTATAATTGTTAGTGGTATCTTTAGCTAGTTTCGATGTATTAGTAGGCCCAGCTAATCTATTAGGCTCAAAAATCCTTATGCATCATAAGAAATATAATGGATCATTAAAGTGATGTAAATCGAAACTGTGAAAAATAGATGATAGGTACCTTAATATATTCATATATACTTGTCTCTTAAATAATTAGCACGCCTTTATCTTTTTATGAAAATAAATTCGATACTGGTGGCGCTTCCATTTGCATTTCCATTTGATTGAGCTAGATATAAAGAAAATAATAGAATAAAATACCGAAGTCTATGTGTTTCCCTTTGGGATAGCGACTTGAAGGATACGTGTAAAACCATGGAGGAATCTTACCTATGATTTGGTAAATCAAGAAATACAAAAGTAAATAAAGTTGGCTTTATTGATTCACAAAGAGGTTACACATGTAGAGAGAGAAACACACTCAATACACATAGTTAAGAGATGGAGAAATGACAGAACTAGTTAATTCTCTCTAACACAAACTATTTATAGTGCACAACATAACAAAGGCGGACCACCCAGCGTACCATTGGTACGCCCGTACCAATGGTAAGGCGGACCAAGTGGCACGGCCACCTTGGTAAGTTGCCACTAAGACTCACACAAACGCTCTAGTTTAGATACAATACACGAGACACATCGTAGCATAGAAATATGCTCTAACAAACTCCCCTTAACGTGTAGTTTATCTAGCTATCTATCTATCCAACTAAAACTTCAGTCTTCAATCTCCAGTATTGCTGCGTCTGATCTTCAATTGAAATCTTGTCAGAAATACAGTTTGCATGGCTGGATCAATCTTGAACAATCTTTGAACTTCAAGATCCACTTGAAAGATATTACATACTCCCCCTTTCACCATGCTTGAGTCTTGTCACACAGATAACCTGCAATTTCAGAAGAGAGAAACATGGCTTTCCTTTTTCTTTTTGAAAATTAATTTAATCTTGGCGCAAAACTTCTCTTCGAGAATCCAAGATATAGATTTTGAAATTTTGATTTCGTATCTTGTATCGATCGGTCGAAAACAAATAAGAAACACAATATTTTTGGCTTTTTGAAACTTTAAATCAAAACACACCGAAATTATTTTTGATTTTTCTAAGTTTATGCTAAAACACACTTAAAATCTTTTTGGAATTTTCAGATATGAAATATAAATACAATATTGAATCAAACACTATTTTTGTCTTTTGCGAGAAAGATCACAACTTGGAATCATATTGGTCATAACATGCTGAACTACACTTCAATTTCAATTACATAAGCACATAAGTCATCTCGATTGCTGATATAATTTGTCCATCTTAAACTCAGGCACAATCATACTCATAACATCTGGATATGTTATTGTATTGATTATTGCTTTGACCAGTGTACCCACACTATCAGACATACTCAGATATGCATTTGCATATCACATTTTGTGATTTAACACATAATGATTGTATTCATGATATCGTCAACTGTGTTCCATGCAAATATAAATAAGAACGTTAAATCGTCTACCTTAAGGTCGATCTTTCAATACGCAGATAAGGCCTCGGATTTAACAACATAAGATAATAAAAACAAGTTGAAATTGTATAACCCAACAACAATCAGGTCAGTACTCCCGTACACGCAGAGATAGTCCGATGAGTTATACGAAACACCAAAGAAAATAAAGCAGAATGTCAACGAACAACAATCAGGTCGGTCTTGTGGACACGCAGAGAAAGTCCGATCGTTTGACAAAATAAAGAAAATCAAACAAATTTAAATTTTTGCAAAATGAACACATGTATACACAGTGACTTCTCATTTTCTTTTTCACACATCTTTTGATATATCTTGAGACACGCTTCAAGATGTTGTCCATTTGGTCAAGCATTAGCATTTAAAGAATATCATACTTGAATACTTTCTGATTTGATTAGCATTTAAAGAATATCACATTTGAATACTTTCTGATTTAATGTCGAGTCTACGAAGCACATCAAACAATGATCTTATGGTTTTTCATCTATTTTATCCATGATTTAGACACGTAAGCCAATGTACCATCATTTCCCAAATATGTCAAATACAATTTCTTATTTTTTTAATGTTTTTGTATTTTTCCATTTTCTCCCCCTTAAAATGAAAACTCTATTTTTGGATTTTTATTTTAACAAAAACACAAATACACTATTTTTGGTTTTCAATTTTCTCACCCTAAGCTACATACGGAATGTAAAAGAAAGAAAATTGACCAATCGATACTGTTACCTTTTCAGTTTAGCTTTCAGAAAAGCTTTCCATTTTTGTAAGATGAACATTCAATTTAAGTTAAGCAGGAGACACCACTATCAGTAACTTCTTGAAGCTTTAAACTTAAAATCACCAACACGCCATCTTGAAGAAACATGCACACTAGATTTAAAGATTAGTACTCAAAAGACCCGAAGCACACAGCTTCTAGTCGACCAGTGTCTTCAACAAAATCAGTTACAGCCGTGCTAACCACTTTAGGTCGCCACTGCATTTTTGCTTTTTCATTTCTAACAGAGTCATCATCATGTGATGAACCACCAACACTTGAACCAAATTTGAAAAATTGTTTCATTTTAAATTTTGATTTGGAACGTGTTGATTTAGTAAAAATTCTGCCTGATTCATCAATAAATGTGGCAGTTATGTTTGAAAATGATCTTTTTACAGGTTCAAGACAATCCCGTGCCATATGTCCCTTTTGACCACATTAATAGCACAAACGATATGATCGTTGAGATTGTTATTTGTCCTGAACTGAAGGACATCTCTCAAAGGATTCAGAACTATCAGAAATATCATCAAAATTTTGAAATCGGTTAGAATGTACCCATTTCGATGTAGGACTTTGAGGCGTGGAATTTGACCCAGATGATGAAGAATCCTTAACTTTGTGAGCATCTTGAGAAGAACTTTCAGACGAAGCATTCTTCTGAATCTTACCTCCAAACCCTTTTTCCATTGTAGACATGAACACTTGAGCCAAATGATAGATTTGTTCCAAGCTTGTGTCTTTCTTTTCTTTTGGAGCTTTCTTGGGCATATTCTTCTTGACATTCTTCTCAAACTTCTTACCCTCACTACCCAAACCTGAACATTTGTAACCTGGTTGTTTTAATAAATTAATTTGAGAACTAGAAGCACTAACTTTAGCAGCTTGATTGAATGCCGCTTTAATATCCTTCAATTTGTTAGCTTCTACCAAGTTAGCAGCAACTTGTTCTTCATTCAACAAATTCTCATTTTTCTCAATCACCTTGTCAGCAGAAATGATTCCCTCATCAGATATAAACCCACTAGAGACAAACTTAGTGTCAACCAAACTTTCCTCCTTTTGCAATTTCTTGTTTGAACACATCGATGTCTTCTTCTCAGCTTTCTTAGAAATAAATTCAGAATAATCATCAGTTGCATCAGAAGATTTGACATCAGCCAGAGGATCGGTTTGAATCAATGGAGGTGGTAACTGATTGAATTCTTCTCCACCAAACACTCTTTTGAAATTCTCGTCGTTGCACAAATAACTTGTGAAAGAGTGTGAATTCTTCAAATTATTTAATTGACGATTCAAATCCAGAACTTGAACATTTATCTTCTTCTGAGCTTCAGCCAAAGCTTTTTCTGACTCAATTAGTTGTTCTGAAACTCTGTTAGACAAAGACTTTTCTCTTCGCAATTTATCATGTGCATTGTACATTTCATGTGTAACTTTCTCCACCTTTCCTTGATAAATCTCTACATTTCTTGTCAACAATTTGTTTTCTTTTGTCAGATTGGTGACTTTATCTTGTAGTTTTGACTGGATAACTTGATATTCATTATTTGAAACCATAACTTCATCATAAGCTTTCTGAAGTTCAACATTAGTAATCAGAAGTGATTTCACTCTTGCTTTAGATTTCTTAAACAATGCATCAAAATCTCCAATAGCATCTTTCACTTCAAACTCCCACTTTTCAACATGTTTGTAACTAACTCAGCATTTTCATTTTGTAACTTCAAGATTTGTTCTTTATTGTCACTGACCATCTCATCCAATCTTGTCTTTAGCTCTACGAACTCTCCCATCAACACTTTATTTTCTTGTTCTAACATATCATTAGCTTTAAAATTTTCATCAGAAACATCACACTTCTTTTTGTAATCTTCTATTTCTTCTTCTTTCTTCTGCTTTTCAAAAAACTACCCTTCTTTTTCTTGAATTAATTCTCGAATCTTGCTATCTTTTTTAGCACAAAACTCACAAGTTGACTCATAACCACTTATTTCAAAATCCGAGTCACTTGATTCAACTTTGCAAAGAAAATCAGATTCATCCGAAAAATCTTTGGACCAATCATATCCTTCATTGGCCACCAGAGCTTTTGCATCCTTATCATGTACATGTTTATCCGAAGTACTCTTTGCAGATGATGATTGATTGCACTCACGAGAAAAATGCCCTAACTTTGAACATTTGAAGCATTTAATCTTAGACTTATTCAAACCAAGATTTTCTCCTTGAAGAATAGATGTATTGCCATGTTTATTCATGAACCTTCTTCCTCTTTCAACTAACATAGCAAATTGCCATTCCAAATCAAACTTATACATCTGATCATCATCCATTTGTTTTAAATCATCTGAAAACATACTAGAATCACCTATTTGATATAAAATCTGACCCAGATTAAGATGATATGAAAGCAGATAATAAAGCAGCTAGATCTTCAGTTGCTTGAGCAGAAGTAGACTTGTTTGTTGATCTATCAGGAATTGTAAAACTGAAACCCGAAGAATAACCAGTATTTTCAGACTTTCCAGCAAGAAAAGCTGTTAATGGTGGATTAGTGCTCGAAATAGAATGTGACTTTTCTTTAGCATGCACGGTAGAAGAATTTTCTCTAAAATATACTTCAGGATTCTGAACAGATGGAGTTGCTGACTTTTTCACAAGTAATTCCATTTCAGGAGCCTGTAATTTGCTTATCAGCTGACTGAATGTCCAACTTGAGTAGTTTGGATCATTAGACAACATCATCACAAAATTCTCCCACTTTTCGGGTAGAGCTTCCGGAAATTTCTCCTTCAATTCATCATTATCTTTCTTGACACTTACAATGTAAAGTTCATTGATCAAATGTGAAAACCTTAAAATCAAATTTGTGATCTTCTCATTCTCACAAAGCCTGAAATTATCAAACTTTTTCTTAAAAACTTTCTTTTGAGTGTTTATGTATTGATCATCACCCTCGCATCTTTCTTTAATAGCATCCCATAATTGTTTAGAAGTTGGTAAATTCTTAAAATGATGCATCAAATCTTTGGGTAATGCCATTGTGAGAAAACTGTAAGTTTTCTTTTCTCTTACAAATTCCTTCTTTTCGTCAAGCTCAAAATCACTTATCGATTTTGGCAAAGTATTAGCTATCAACGGATATTCATATTATTTTTCAATCGGAATCCAACAATCAACATCTTGTGAGTATATGTAAGATTCAAATCGTTTCTTCCAGTTATGATAATCTTCCAGTCGAAGTAATTTAGGAACTTTCTGAGTTGTTCCGATTTTGTTATCATAATTCATCATGGCTTGCATCGAGGTTTGAATAGCTGAACAAGCTTGAAAATCACTCATCTTGAAGTTAAAAATCAAATGTTAAAAACTTCAAACACAAAAACGGAGGTCTTCCAAGCGGATTTTGGGGGTCAAACTGGAGGGTCCTGGCCGTTAGGCGAGTAAAAGTATAGATCTCATCGAGACGAATGTTTTGGCTGGTATTAGCTCCCGTAACTCTTAACGGAACTCAAGTTACATCAGTTTTAGTGAACACTACTTTTCTGCCAGCGTACCAAGCCGTCGACTTCCGTACCAATGAGATTCAATGTACCACCAGCGGACCAAACAAGTCAGCGTACCAAAACCCGGACCAGAGTTATCAGTGTACCACCAACCTTAGCATACCAAACACTCAGCGTACTAATTTGGTATGGCGTAACTGCCAGCGTACCAAAAAATAACCGTCGCGTACAAACTTGAAGATTGTCTAGCGTACCAAAAACCATCGTACCAAACAATCTATGAAGATTGCCTTGCGTACCAGTTGTTTATCCGGCGTACCAAAAACTTCAACCAGCGTACCATGCTGAAATTGACTAACTTTTTGAATTTTTTACTATTTGGACTGGAATTTGGATTAGTGAGGTGCGAAAACACTCTAGGAACGTTCAGAAATCATTTTTGACCTTTGAATCACTCAGAATTGGGAAAATTTTGAAGAAAAACGACCAAAACCCAACTTTCTCTCTCTACGAATCTCGAATTTGGACCAAACCAAAGCAGTAGAGCAACCAGATGCTCTGATACCACTTGTAAAACCACAGAGGGATCTTACTACTACATGATTTGGTAAATCAAGAAATACAAAAGTAAATAAAGCTTGGCTTTCTTGATTCACAAAGAGGTTACACTTGTAGAGAGAGAAACACACTCAATACACACAGTTAAGAGATAGAGAAATGACATAACTAGTTAATTCTCTCTAATACGAACTATTTATAGTGCACAACATAACAAAGGCAGACCACCCAGCGTACCATTGGTACGCCTGTACCAATGGTACGGCGGACAAAGTGGTACGGCCACCTTGGTAAGTTGCCACTAAGACTCACACAAACGCTCTAGTCTAGATACAATACATGAGACACATCGTAGCATAGAAATATGCTCTAACAATACGCCTCTAGGTTAGGTAATGGGCTAAATACCCTATGTGCTTCCCATTGAGCTCGCTACTTGGTGGATGCGCCTCTAGGTGATGTCCAAAAGAAAAGAAAATTAATAATAATAATAATAATAATAAATAGCTCAAATAAATAAAAAAACCAAAATACATTCATTCATCCATTATTCCACTATTTTTGAGACACTTATATACTTAAATATTAAGGTAGGAAAATCTAAATGGTTTAACCTGTGCCTTGACTCTTGAGACGAGATTAGGGTAAAGTTGCAATTTTTAAGTGTGGGACACGTTAAGTAGAATGGTAGCTAAATAAATTAATTTGTTGCATTTGAGGCTGAAAGGTTGGTGGTTGGGTTTAATCGGACAGAAATACCAGTAAGCGAACTAGGCTATGAGATTGAGAATGTAATTGCTAAGTATGAAAAGAGAGAAAATAAATTGAAATTTAGAATTGATAAGTTAGAGGTTGAGTCCTGGTTATGATTCCATTGTAGTATTAGTGTAGGGACGTTTGATGTGTTGTAAACACTTCTCATTTTCCGGGTCTTTTATATATTTATTTAAATCAATTTGAGTCGGTTTTCTTTAGTTTTAGTTTGTTTTTAGTGATTGTGTGGTTGGAGTCTTTATTTATGTGTTTTATGTGTTTTTATAGGTATTGGATAAATTCTCGAGGCCACAAGAGAAGCGGACAAGATTTAACAAGGAAAATGTCAAAGGGTGCTAAAAAGAAGGGACTAGGCGTATCGCCTAGTCCAGTAACAATGTTAGACCATACGCGTGGCCAGGAAAAGTCAACAGAAGGTTAAGGCTGGTTTGACCGACTATTTTGTCGTCGAGTGACCCCAGGCGTATCGCTTGGGGGTTGCTACACTAGTACACGATACGCGTAGAAGGCTAAAATCCGCAAAAGAAGTAATCGGCCTTTAAATTCGAATTTAGGGTTTAGTTTTGAGGGATCATGATTTCCATACGAATTCCAGAGCGACCAGAGGAGATATTTAGAGGTGGAAGGATTTGTGATCAAGGAGAAGCATCGGGGGATCAAGAATTCACTACAAATCAATATCTGGTTATTCCGATTTCTTCAAATTCATTACAAACTCCTAGTTTCTATCATGTTCTTGAACCAAGACCCATAATTTATTATGTTTTCTGTTTTAGACATGATTGTAGGCTAAATTGATAGTACCATCTAGACCGTTTTGATGAGTAATTGGTGCTTTGACTTTATTTTCGGCTTTTAATTAATTGATTGATTTTACAATTCTATTAAATTCTTATGATTGCCATGTTTGATGCATATGTGTGTTGTTGAGCAGATCCATAGTTGATTATTAGTGAATGTTTTACCCACGAATGTCTTTCGGTTTAGGTAAATCATCTAAAGTAGTTAACTCTAGGGTTAATTGCAATAGAGTAGTTTAGGTTTTCTCTTGAACTATTGTGTTGATTGTTAATTAAGGATTTGATTGCATTGTGCTGCCTATTCTGAGACTCAAAAGGTAAAGAATTGTCGGGTAGTTGGGATGGTTAATGAACAAGGTTAGCATTGTCTCAAAAGGAAGTGTCTTAGGAAATTGGTCAACTTGTTATTCCGTGTCATTCATGGTAGTTATTGGTAGCTCCTGCTAGCCTAAGGTACCTTAGATTGTTTCGAGGGTTGTTAGCTTTAGTTGAGGTAGGATGTACCCAAAAGGTGAACTCCTGTTAGGGCGTTAGAAGTGTTGTCTAGGAAGGACTTAAAAGGTGAACTAGCCACCATCAGATTAGTTAAAGCTGAGGTAAAGTTTAGGTGTCAATTAAGATTCTAGGTCTAGGTGGTATATCTTTCATCATTTGAATTTCTCCAAAAGGTTTCCTGTTCTCGTTTGCTAGTTGCCTTCATTAGTTAATTTAATAATTAATTCCTAAAAACAAAAACCCAAAACAAATTCTCAAATTTCCAATTTCTTTGGTCTAGGTTGTGTCTTGTCTATAGAGTGTCTCTAGGGTTCGATATTCCCAGTCTCCTTTAGCTTTACTACAATCCGACAGGTTCACTGCCTTAGGGTTCAGTTCGGTTCAGGTTGTTTCGGTAAATTTAGGTGGTCTATGTTTAGTATTTGTTTTAGTAGTTTTTTTTAGTGTCGTTCCAAGCACATCAACAGTCTTCAAAGAAGAGTCATGAAGGAGTTCTGGACTATCAAAAGATAAAAATTACGAGAAGAACAATTCTACCTTTGTGTGAGGAACAAGCAAATTGAACACCAACTTGGCACTAATCACTGAAGCAGTTGAAGACAGTTGAAAAGGAGATAAATTGAATATCCTCAATTTATCTCTATATACTCTGACACACTCCAAATTCAACCGTCCTCAACCACCTTATCCAATTGCAACTTGCTACATCTTCCTATAAATAGCAAGCTGACTTCACCAAACAAAGTAAGACAACTAGCATACAATTCAATATCTTCTCAAAGCAATTACAACTTACTCCCATAGAAAAGTTAATTCTGTTGATACATTGTTATACTATAAACTCGTGTAAACCATTATTAATATTTGAGATATACAGAAAACCCTTTTTATGAATTGTTGTCTTCCAATTTGATTTACTTTCGGTAACTTGTTTATCTTGTTTAAATTAAATTGTGCCAACATTGTTAAAGAGCCCCTCACGGGACCCAACAGTGACCTATGGCTCCATTTCTTTTTCTCCTTGTTATGGAAGGGTTACACATCTTTATCGAGGATGCAATGGGGGACGGTTTGTTTAAAGGGATTCGAATTAAAGATATGAATCTTTCTCATATTTTTTATGCCGATGATGCCATTATTTTGGGTAAGTGGTCATCCGATAACTTGTCTAGCCTTCTTGCAATTCTCAACATTTTTCACAAAGTCTCGGGGCTAGCTATCAATCTTCAAAAATAATCCATTTTCAGTATTGGAATTTCTCATGAAGATTCTAGTCGGTTGGCAAAACATGCGGGGTGTAAGTTGGATCGCCTTCCTTTCACTTACCTCGGTCTTCCGGTGGGTAAAAGGATGTCTCGGATTGCTAATTGGGATCCCATTATCAAGAAATTTAACAAACGGTTAAACAAATGGAAGAGAAATCTCTTGTCCATAGGTGGTCGGGCTACTTTGACATCTTCGGTTTTGGGATCTCTCGGCTCGTATTTTTTCTCGTTATTTCGCATTCCAAAGAAAATTATAAATAAATTGGAAGCAATTTGTTCGAGGTTCTTTTGGGGTTTCAACGATGGTGAAAGAAAAATTCTTTGGGTTAAATGGGATCAAGTTCTCGCTAAAGAAGATCACGAGGCCACGGCATAGGAAGCCTTTTCGCCATGAACTTGGCTTTATTATTTAAATGGCGGTGGAGGTTTCTTAACAATAGTGACGCGTTATAGGTTAAACTCGTGAAAAATATTCATGGGAACAAGTTCGGCTCTCATCCTAGCACATGGAATAGGATTTTGAAAAGTTGTGACGGTTGCATTACTTCTAAATTCATTTCGGGCAACACGTTTAGAAAGCTTGTGGGTAATGGTAACGAGACAAGCTTTTGGAATGACATATGGTTGGACGACCTTCCTTTAGCTATCTGTTTTCCCCGGATCTTTGTGTTATCATGCAATAAGGAAGGCTCTATAAGCGAATTCAGAGATGGTAATAATTGGATTTGGTCGTGGAGAAGGGTTGTTCGAGGAGGTGTAGAAGCCCTACTTCTCCTTGTGACTTGATTAAGATGATTGAAGATGGTAAACTCTCGAAAGAAAAAAAAGAAGCTTCATGCACGATCCTATTTACTTCTTGGTGGTTTATTTGGAAGACCCCAACAACATTATCTTTCAACCTTGCAAACCTTGGAACGGTAACACATTTGATTTAATTGTTTTGTATTCATATTTATGCTACTCATCTAGAACTGGTAGCAACTCGATTCGTTGGTCAGATTGGATGATCAATCCTTTACTTTTCATGTAATTTTCCTCTAATTTGAGCGTTTTATATATCATTACTGCCATTCAAAAGAAAACAGTTTACGCTACATACTCAATTAATCATCTCGGGTGAAAATCTTCCCATCCTAAAAAGCTTTATTAATCGTCTCCATTAGTGATCCAAATTTGACGTTAAAAAAAAGTAAAACTAATAAGTGTTACTCTTGTAGTGCATGTAGTTTTTTCATTGAGTAAAGGAAAAATGGATATTAATAATCCTAACTATTGTCTATTGGCCAAAAATAATCCTACCTTCGTTTTTGTACAAGAACAGTCTTATAAATGTACCATATTTTTCTTAATAATCTTTCCGTTAAAATTTTTTAACCCCGTTAGTAAATGCTAACGTGGAGGACTAATATGTAAAATTCTAAAGTGGAGGCACTATTTTGTAGTTTACATAATATATGTTTTAAAGAAACAAAATAGGAGGAAGAAGGAGGAGGTCGACCTCCTCTTCCTGCCGTCATTCACCAGCCATCATCTTCGGCTTCCAAACACAAAACCGACCGCCCCCTTGACTTCGGTTCAGTCTGATGTTACCTGATTTAGTTCGATTCAACCTACTATTTGTCACAATTGATCTTCACGATTGGAAATGGGAATAGCCGGAATCAGGGCTTTTGATCGTCAGAATCTGATCGCCGGAATTGCACTAAGGCTTGTCGGTCTCACGGCTCAGTTGAACAAGTGTAAACCAGAGTAGTTTACGGCGGTTTGCAAACAACCACGAGACAGGAGCTAGCCACTACCATCGCCGGAACCCTAGCTGGGTCACGGCTGTTGCCGCTCAGATCCGCTCTCGTAGTCACCGGATTCACGGTGGTGAATGGTGAAACCGGATTCGCTTTTGAGCAGGTCGGAATGATGTGGCGGTGTTGGCGGTTGGCAAGTGCATGGCGGCAGTAGGGGGAGGTCGCCGGTGACCGACCTTCTTCCTCCTTTTTTTTCTTTGTTTTAGTTATATATTTTATATAAACTACAAAACAGTCCCTCCACTTTAGAATTTTACATATTAGTTCTCCACGTCAGCATTTACTCACGGGGTTAAAAAAATTAACGGAAAGATTATTAAGAAAAAACATGGTACATTTATAAGACTGTTCTTGTACAAAAATAAAGGTAGGATTATTTATGCTAATAGACAATAGTTATGATTATTAATATCCATTTTCCCTATGGAAAAATATTCACATAAAATCATAGAAAACAATATTTATAACATTCGGATTTGTTCACCACATTTTCACGGTTTAAGATGTCAACTTAACACCAATGTCCGCTTTTAGGATTGACTCATGTGTTATCTAAAAATTTATCAAATTACCGAACATAAAATGCGAGATGAACAGACTTGCTATGCATGAAATGAACTAACTTCTAGTAATCTAGTCTAATATGCAAAAGTTTGACTTAACGACGTCTAGACACGAATAAAACGTTGACTTGAAATTGTCGATTGTTACATCCTTGCAAATGGTTCACAAAGAACCGAAGACCTCGAAGGAAATGAGGCTGGTGGCCGAGGCTGAGAAAGCTAAGGCGGAAGAATGGCGCACAGGATGGACATAACTATAACTGTAGATAGCAGGAGCATGGTATAATGGGCAACATGAAACCCCCAGCCTCTTTTTGTACAGCGGGATTTTGATTCGAGTTCAACGTTCAAATAATTACAAAATGTACTAATAAAAAATTAAAATTTAATTTTAATTGCGCCAATATTAATTCAAGTTTCACTTACTAACAACTTATAATTTACTTAAGGGGAAATGGATATTAATAATCCTAACTATTGTCTATTGGTCTAAAATAATCCTACCTTTATTTTTGTACAAGGAACAGTCTTATTAATGTACCATGTTTTTTTTAATAATCTTTCTGTTAAATTTTTTAACCCCGTTAGTAAATGCTGACGTGGATGACTAATATGTAAAATTTTAAAGTGGAGTGATTGTTTTGTAGTTTATATAAAATATATAATTAAAACAAAGAAAAAAAGGAGGAAGAAGGTCGGTCACCGGCGACCTCCCCCTACTGCCGCCATGCACCAGCCAACCGCCATCACCGCCACATCATTCCGACCTACTCAAAAGCGAATCCGGTTTCACCATTCACCACCGTGAATCCGGTGACTACGAGAGCGAATCTGAGCGGCAACAGCCGTGACCCAGCTAGGGTTCCGGTGATGGCGGCGGCTAGCTCCTATCTCGTGGTTGTTTGCAAACCGCCGTAAGCTACTCTGGTTTACACTCTTGTTCATCTGAGCCGTGAGACCGACAAGCCTTAGCTGCAATTCCGGCGATCAGATTCCGACGATCAAAAGCCCTGATTCCGGCTATTCCCATTTCCAATCGTGAAGATCAACTGTGAGAAATAGTAGGTTGAATCGAACTAAATCAGGTAACATCAGACTGAACCGAAGTCAAGGGGGCGGTCAGTTTTGTGTTTGGAAGCCGGAGATGATGGCTGGTGAACGACGGCAGGAAGAGAAGGTCGACCTACTCCTTCTTCCTCCTATATTGTTTCTTTAAAACATATTTTATATAAACTACAAAACATTCCCTCCACTTTAGAATTTTACATATTAGTCCTCCACGTCAGCATTTACTAACGGGGTTAAAAAATTTAACGGAAAAATTATTAAGAAAAACATGGTACATTTATAAGACCGCTCTTGTACAAAAACGAAGGTAGGATTACTTTTTACCAATAGACAATAGTTAGGATTATTAATATCCATTTTTCCTTTACTTTCCTTTTCCATATAAGGATTTAAAAATATTTTTGAATTTAAAAAAAACTATCAAGTTTTTTCTTTTTTTAACGGCAAATTTAGATCAGTGACTGGGGCATTACCCACCCACCCGATCACGTTTTGTTTCTCTTCTTTTATGACCAGTGGTGGCTAGGGTTTGTTGGACCACTTCAGTTTTGTTTCTCTTGCTTTATGATTTGGGTTGTGATGGTGGTGGTTAGGCTTGGTTGGGATGACATTAATTTGAATGAGGCTTTGGTGATTTTCCTTTATTGGTTTTCATTTATACAACTGGTGTGAGTGGTGTCCATCCGGCAGTTGCTAGACCAGTTGACATTTTGCTTCTCTTCTTTTATATTTTGGGCTATGATGAAATTAATTTGAATATGCGTGTGATTATTGTGGGAGCGGCGAGACGTAAATTTTTTTTTTTATCGCGGGCGTTTTCTGGATGTAGATGTCCTGTCCTGTGCCTTTTCGAATGTGATGAATGGATTAGGGTCTAAACCTTTACGGTCTTGGGGTAATTTTAGTCGTCGGGGATTTGACGTTGCTTTGCCTGAATTCTGCTGTTCTCAGCCTTTAAAAGAACCCAATTGAATAACTTTTAACGATTGATTTGTCTAATTTTGAAATATTGTGTGTTTTAAACGAGATGTTTACTCACCCCGCGCGTTGCTGCGGGGATGATTTTGTATACAGAACGAAAGTAAAAAAAAAAAGTTAAGTGATATAAAACGTAAAAGTTTAAAAGTCTCGTGGTAAAAATATAAAAACTATAGAAGTATTCTAAAAGCGAAAGTAGAAAAGTTAAAAGTTTCGTGGCCAAGGTAGAAGACAAAAAAACATAAAACAAAAAAAAACTTTAAAAGTTAGAGGGTTACAAAATTAAGGAGTATAAAACGTAAAAGTCTAAAAGTCTTGTGGTGATAGTATAAAACTATAAAAATATACCAAGTTAAGTGGTATAAAACGTAAAAGTCGAAAACTCTCGTGGTGAAAGTATAAAACTATAAAAGTATACTAAAAATGAAAGTAGAAAAGTTAAAAGTTTCGTGCCCAAAGTAGAAGACAACAAAATTTAAAACAAAAAAAAAGTTTAAAAGTTAGAGGGTAAAAAAGTGAAGGGGTATAAAACATAAAAATCTAAAAGTCTTGTAGTGAAAGTATAAAACTATAAAAATATACTAAAAACGAAAGTAGAAAAGTTAAAATTTTCGTGGCCAATATAGAAGACAACAAAACTTAAAATAAAAAAACTTTTAAAAGTTAAACGGTACAAAACGTAATAGTATGAAACATATGTGGCTAAGCTATGAAAAACCAAAAGTTTACTATTTCATTAAAAAGAAAAAAAAATCAAATTGTAAAAGTTTAGAGGTAGAAAGCGTCAAGAACCAAAATGTTGTGGCCAAACTTTAAAAAGCAAAAAGTATACTATTAATCCATCAATTTTCATTGTTATATATATAATATGGATGTGGGTTGGTGTTCTAATGGGTTCACGGTTTGATAATTTTGATTGCTATTGAATATGAGTAGACCGAGAAAAAAACATAAAGAGTTCTCTTTTTTATTCAAAGTTATTCATGTTAGTTTAACATTCATACCAAAGAATAATTCAACCACAATCCATATATAACTTTCTTATTATTTACGTATATTCAAGTTGGTTGATTTAGATATGTGACGATGTATTTAGATCTTGACCAAAAAATATTATTTATATAAAGGGGAAAGTTATTGTACAAAGGGCGGCTATTTACGTGCGAAGCGTGCGATGGAATCTCAGCTGATGATCTGCGTGTCTTTTTGGATCTGACAGCGCTAAATTATTTTATTGCTTTTATTGTGGAGAATTAAACAAAAAGGGTAGCGACGTCATTTTACAAACAGCAAAACCCATTGATATATAACTTGTATCACGCAAACATAATCGAACATCAACCAAAAAAAGATGAATCAAAGAGGCGCTGAAGTAAATTTTTTTAAATCATATGATACTAGAGCTTCAAAACCCTACGGCGAAAGGAAGTTCAGCGAAACATGGTTTGATATATGATTACTATTTTATACAAAAATGATGTTGATAAATAAATTTCATTACGATGCGTTATTTGATACTTATGCATGATGAATAATGCATGTTCACTTAAAGAGATAAGAACGAAGAATAAAAACGACAAGGCGATTATGATACAGCAGAATGAGAAAGGTTTAAAAGTTTGTTTTATGTTTTAAATGTAATATTGAATTGTTATTTGATCTCGTTAACCTAGTTTTTGTGTTTTTTTTTACATGTTGCGTATTTGTTTGTATATATTGCGTTATTAGTATAATCACTGTGCTTGTTGAAATATGTTGCGCGATTTGTTTTTTGTTTTTATGCTTGTGTGAATTTTTGTATGCTTGCGTAATTCATTTGTACAAAAAAAAGGACTGTATATATAACTTGCGTAATTCATCTGCGTGTTTTTGTACCACTTGCGTGTAAAAATATATTTGCATGATTCAAAAAAAGGACTGTATATTTGCGTGATTCAAAAAAAGGGACTATATAACTTGCGTGAGATCTTACAACCACGAAAATAAACCAACGTAACATTTAAGTATACCGTAAACTGTTTTACCAACATACTGTAAACTGTTTTTACAAAGTTACCATAGAGTCATAAACCTGTGAACCTCACCAACTTTATGTTGACATTTTAAACTCATGATTTCTCATGTATCTATGCTTATTATGGAAGACGTGCAAATGGGGCTTCACTATGGAAGACGTGCAAATGGGGCTTCACTGTAACTTTCGACCCTGCTTTACCGGAGTCGTAGTCCCGACCCATCTTAAATAAACTGCTTTATGATTTTAATACCAAATTATGACTTTTATTCAAATGTAAGACAATATCATCTCACCACAACTTTCCGCTGCAACATGAATGGTATTATGTTTTAAATTACGCTTGAATTTAGTAGAAGTTGTTATGTATATCTGCGACTATGATTTTGTCTCGCTCACACCCAAACCGTTGACCGGGGTGTGACAATATATGATTGCTATGTTGAATAAAACAAAGCAAGAGTGGAATGATGATCAATATAATGGTCCTTTGTCTTTCCTCACGGTATGTTATATTCAAACAAAGTTAGAATATATTTATCACGCAGCAATAATACTAAAGTCGTTAAACATGTGTTGTATACACATGAGTGGCAAAAAAGATACAAGGCATTAATTGATCCAGTACAAACACCATCAATCCTCTACATTAACTAATGTGGAAGATGATGAAAATGATGATAACTACAAAGAACAAGATACAGCAAACTCATTAAAAACAATGAAAGAAACTGAAGTAGTGGTAACTTTCACACAGGAGATTACTGACCATTACACTACACCAAGGGAAAATGATAATCAAGATGAAGAAACTGTAAGTTTTCACGCATCCTATAAAAAATCACACATGTAATATTTGAAAATCACGCATGTTGTCACACCCCAACCGACGGCGGAATATGTCGGGGTGCAATGATTGTCCAGATGCTCATGACAACTAAAATACATTGTAATACTTAAACATGCCCTTTTCATTAATCAATTGAAGATATTGTACAAGAAAGTTAAACATGCTAAACACATATTAAAACTATATTAAAGTCTTTAATCTAGGTCCAGCAATCCTAGCGTGATTACAATATAGTCCTAGCGTGAGTACAATATAGTCCAAGCATTTATCCCTGCAACATTTATAAAATCAAGTGCCAACTACAAAAGTAATTGGTGAGTAAACACAGATTTATAAAACATATTTTTCACATTCGATTTATGTGATAAGAGATACATTCATATATATACAGTCAATCAAATATTGAAAGAAATAAACATATCAAACCTTACTTGAGACATTGAATCATAATTTCCTCATATAGAGGGAGACTGACACATAAGGATGACATAAGTTCCTCATACAGAGGGGGACTGGCAGACTAGCATAATTTCCTCATAGAGAGCGGGACTGGCAGACTAGCACATAGAGATTTCCATAAACAATTCCACATATAATTCATTCAGTCAACATATAATCGCATAACGTTTAGAGAAATGATTTTGAATAGAGATACATGTTACACCTCAAAAAGGTTAAAGATATGGAGCTATGATTTCTCACAAGTCGGATTACCTACAAAAATTCAGACCCTAATTCCAACCCAATCACTTGATTTTAGCAAAACAAGCTCAAGAATCCTAATTTATATATAATTTTAGAAATCATACTTAGACAAAATATTATCAAAAAACTAAGATAGGTTATTGTAGATCATACCTAATAATGAGGACCTGCAGAATTTTTGCTCTTTACACCTTACGGTTTGCTCGAATTTGGAGGAAGAACTTCTGGGACGAATTAGGGTTTTTGAGATAGAATTTGAGGAATTGGTGTGGATTAAATGATGGATTGAGGTTGTATTGTAGGTGTTTGATGCGCCTTGATGTATAGACACGTGTTATGGTGACAATTCGGCCGAAAACAACACGTAATTGGGTCAATCGTGGAGAACAAGCGTGAAAACGTGGATGAACAAGGGCCTGATCTTGAGTTCTATCCGACGAAGGGGTCGCATACCACGGAGGATGGGGAAGCGGGTTATTACTACCCGCGAACCAGCTTGGGCAATTGGCAGGTTTGGCCCATGCACTATATATTTATAGTTTGACCCCTAAATTTCGGGGTCAAACTATTAAATTTCGGTTTTTGAGCAAATTTAACCCCTAGGTTTTTCTAACCTTATCCTTTTATGTCCAAAAATTATTTAGAATAATTTTTCATGGTTTTCTAAGTCTCGGAATACGTATAACGGGGTATAAAATATGTAGTTAATATGTTTTTATTCGTGTATTCTCGTTTTAATTCGTTAACCTCTAAAATTTTACGAGCAACTTATATTAACTTTATAAAACATTATGGGACATAAAATATAATTTTTGAAATTTACGTGATTCCCAGTTATTCAACGGAATTACATGAAAAACGTAAATTCATTTATTTGTGTTTAATTTAACAAAATTAATGTATAATTTAACCAATTGGTTTTTAATATTATAAAATGATTGTAGGATATTCCAAAGTATATATTTTGAGATAAAACCCCGATATTCCCAGTAAACGATAAATGGAATACCGAAATCGCGTAAAAGCCGAAAATCGCTTTATTTTTGTTTTAAGCAAATTGTTTAACCTAAAAGTTTGTAAATAAATTATTTTGCTTTCAAAAACGATTATGGAATATCACGGACATAATTTAATTGTATTATTTAGACAAATTCTTTCAATAATTGTTAAATCCAAACTCGATTTGCGCGACAAGTTTAGATTTGGGTCGGATTTTGTAAATGGGTCGGACACGGGTGTTATAGTCTCCCCACTTCAGGAAATTTCTTCCCGAAATTAGAAGAGATATTCGAGATAAGAGGAAGGAGTATATAAATGGTGATAAGGAATATGATACAAACAATAACCAACGGTCAGTTCTAAGTTTGATTCCTAATTCATTTTTAAAGTACATTCGATGCTTATATATAGGATGTACCGCAACTAACCCACTACTTCTGTAATACTTTAAAAATGCGCTAGTAACCTACGGAGAACTACCTTTTTCCCTATAATAACGAATGAACTTAAGATCGTAACAACACGATAGAGATTGAATAACAACATATATGATGTATCGTGATTACACGATTATCCGTAACAATCAGATTTATAGATTTGATTTATCACCGTCTCCCCTACTTCAGGGAAAAGACCGGTGGAATATGAGGAGAGCGGTTTGGGTAACATGATTTACTTTTAAATTGCTGAAATTGATATTTTGACGTTAAGTCAAGAACATCATTCCTCACAATTAAATGGGATTACAGATTTCTTAACGAGAGAACAAGTCGAGTACTGGTGAGTTAAATGGGTAGAGAGCCACATTCAATTCACCTACGGGATGCGAGGTCTAGTTAATAATCTGGATAAGATATTGGCTAAAACCCAAAATTAACACCTATGACCAAAACCAAACGTATGCTAAGCTAGTATCACACACAATTGTTTTAGGTGGAGTACGTATAAGTCTTGAACCGGCCAGAGAAATTAGAGATACTTTATGATCTAGAGCAAATTCAATCATCGCCACTTAAGGCGGTGATACTGTAAGAGAAGCGTTTTTAACAGAGATACTTGATTAATCCATTTGAGGAAAAGATAGTGATACAACACGAAATTCCCAATTGAAATGATCACCATTCAAATGATAATACGAATTGAGCAGTTGATATCGAAATGCAGATCATTATTTGAACAAATAATCATTCGGATGATAATGCAAATTGGATATCATGATTTTTCCTTTATTAAGATTAAGTAAGGGAACCAAGACCAGATTAAATCATGTTTTTTGAGAAAGTTCAGAAATCACTAGTGGATAATTATTATGTGTAGAGATAATGCTAATAACGAGAATTGATCTTGAGGAGATAGGTGATTCTGTGAATTCTCTTGAAGAGATTGCTAATATAGGAGTTTCGATATTTGATGATGAGTCCATTGAGCTGGTGATGTACATTCGAGATGTATCATCTTTTATTTAATGAATGGTCGCTTCTCAAAGTGAGGAATTAAGGCGAATGAATCATGATATGGTGATTTCCGCAATAGGAGTAATACCAGGAATGCCACGTACTCCTTATGGGTCTTGATGAAGGAAACGTGTCTCTAACTTACTGGATGATTTATTGCCACGAACAGTCAAGTCTGGGTTATCTGAACGAGGAACATAAACGAATTTCGTGTGATACTGAGATACTTAATCCAATTATGTCGTTTTAAAGTTCCCGAGAAACATAGATGTGTTTGTTAGAGATTGATTCGCAATTAAGGATAACAAAAATTAGGGGTAATAGGTTTCTTGTCCGCTGATTAATCATAGTGGGAGGTTTAAGGGTAATGTGAATATAAGAAATGATTGAGTAAGTAGGAGGACGACAAGCAAAGAGTTATAAAACTCATATTCTGATATATATATATATATATATATATATATATATATATATATATATATACAGGATGAACATCGATTGGAAAGATTACAAACTTTACTTATAGGGTAATCGACTTATTCAAGTGTTAACAGAGTCCAAATGATCCTCAATCATCATCATCACTTCTACCTTCAGAGATCATCGACAGCGAAAGTAGTAGTTGCTTGGAGTTTGATATTGTTCCTTCACAGGAGGGTTATCAGCGGCCAGCTGGGGACATGTTTATGGTAGGTGACCAAAGTTTCCACAATGGTAGCAATAAAACATGGAGGAGACAATATTCTAGATAGCAGCAACAACTTGAACATGTACTGGTGTCATAGGTTGAACTATTGGAGGAGCTCTTGGTGGCAGATGACAGGTCTTATGGAAATGACCATATTGATTGCAATTATAACACATGGGGCAAGGTGAGACCACCGGGTGATGATGCTGACAGGTGTTACAGGTCCAAAGTAAGGTTTCTTGGTCGATCGAGTATCGGGATCCTTCTAAGTAGTAGGTATAGAATCTTCTGCATGTATACTTGTTGTAGCGTGATGTTTAGATTTCCTTTTCCTCTTCTTGGTTTTGGCAGCGGGACACTTGATGACTTCTAACCATTGAGGTAGTTCAGTAGGATTTTCAGAGCCACTACACTTCAGAGAGTTACACGCCTTACAGTGTTTGGGAGAGCAAGCATGATTCGTTGTAGCATCATTATTGACAAATTTATCGTTGAGGGCTTGTCGGAAAATGTTAGAGATGAAAGCTGCCACTTGTTGAGCAAGTTGTTGGGCCATTTGTTGATCGTCATGATTCATGCTGATGGAAAATGTTAAGGAGACAAGGGATTGGATAATCAATTCAGGATCATGAAAAGGAATATTTTATAAAACATTTGAGTTCAGAAATCACGAGATATCGAATAGGGTATGGAGAAGAAATCATGTTGATTTAGTAAAACACAATGGAATGGTCTTTGTTTCTCGATTAAGAAACTACAACCATGACTAATCAGAGTTAATTGGGGTCCATAGCAGTAATTGACATGCTTTGGCCTAATAGGTTCTGTAGGTCCGGAAATATTTCCAAACACACGATATAATGATCTAACACGAGTGCGGAATCCTCGTGAGAGATTGATTCAAGAAAATAGTAGATGAAGAGATTGGATCTTAGAGAAAGATCGAATCTTGAATGGAAATCCGTCTACTATGAAGCAATGAAAGGCTGATCGTAAACGTGAAAGACCACAGAAATCGTAAACAGCAAATCCCCAAAGCTTAATCATAAACACAAACATATGAGGCTTATATAGCCCTCAATGAAAATCGTAAACCTAGTTGAAGCCCACATGGCCCAATCATAATCACAACTAGCCCACTAACTTAAAGATAAACAAGCCCATAACAAATGTTCATGCCTCATATAATTATAGCCCAACAATCTTCCCCTAGGCATGAATCATTTGAACCTTCAAGGCAGCAGCAAATCAAAGCGGAATGAGGTTTGAATGTTGTTAGACCACCACCTGTTCTCCACAATCTTCTTAGCTGCCCCATCAAAAATACCAACCCTTATAGCATTCGCCATGTCATTCTCGTCTCCAAGGATGGGTTGGGTGGCCAGAAGCTTGATATCTCTCTCACCAAATCGAAGCAAATCCACCGGGTCATAAAATCTGAATTGACGCATCGGCTTGCAGAGAACCACCACTTCATGTGTTGTTGGATCGTAATACCAGCAATCAAAGTTTCTTACCAGTGTTTCATCCTCGATCTCGTCCAACATAGTAATCACCCTTGTACGCTTAGTTGGTGGCCTCCGTGCTTCCCCAATAGACTGCCCTGTCACAGGGTCAGTCCCGGTCTCTCTCCACCTGACCTCCTTCAGCTCGAAATCTCTGAAATCATTCTCCATGTGGCCAAGCAGATTATCTCTGATCTGATTACCTTCTGGTCCATTCCACCTGTTAATAAATGGAGCTCTCAGAAGACTCCTGATCTCAGGCTCAGTCCAGGAGTGGAATTGAGCACGTGTAGAGTAGTACTCCACTGGACTATAGCCGTCACGGATCACGGCAAAGATTTTCTTCTCCATATCATAATGCCAGCATAAGATAGCCTCACGACTCCCACGCTTATCAATTGAGCTTTCACCAACGTCAATGGTGTACTGTGTGGGAGCTGGTCCTTGGAAAAACTCCTTGAACCAGTTTTCGTGGAAACTTGGAGCCTTTGAGATGATCCTGCCACAGTGGGCGTAATCTGGCATCACAATATTCTCATCTCCTTCGTCAGTCTCCATTGCATCTGCAGCTTGAGTTCCTTGAGATGAACTCTGACCAGAGGCACCCGTGTTGTTAGGCCCTGCACCATCTGTCAGTTGATTAACCTTCCTTCTCAGGTCCTTTATCATTTTGTAAAGATATTCCATTCTTTCCTTGTCTGCCACCTCATACTCTCTCATATATTTGCGGCTTGCCTCCTCCTTCTCTC
>JBCNJP010000008.1:29137523-29227402 GCA_039602395.1 Deinandra increscens subsp. villosa | reverse complement strand
CTCCTTGAAGAATAGATGTATTGCCATGTTTATTCATGAACCTTCTTCCTCTTTCAACTAACATAGCAAATTGCCATTCCAAATCAAACTTATACATCTGATCATCATCCATTTGTTTTAAATCATCTGAAAACATACTAGAATCACCTAATTTGAGTATAAAATCTGACCCAGATGAAGATGATATGAAAGCAGATAATAAAGCAGCTAGATCTTCAGTTGCTTGAGCAGAAGTAGACTTGTTTGTTGATCTATCAGGAATTGTAAAACTGAAACCCGAAGAATAACCAGTATTTTCAGACTTTCCAGCAAGAAAAGCTGTTAATGGTGGATTAGTGCTCGAAATAGAATGTGACTTTTCTTTAGCATGCACGGTAGAAGAATTTTCTCTAAAATATACTTCAGGATTCTGAACAGATGGAGTTGCTGACTTTTTCACAAGTAATTCCATTTCAGGAGCTTGTAATTTGCTTATCAGCTGACTGAATGTCCAACTTGAGTAGTTTGGATCATTAGACAACATCATCACAAAATTCTCCCACTTTTCGGGTAGAGCTTCCGGAAATTTCTCCTTCAATTCATCATTATCTTTCTTGACACTTACAATGTAAAGTTCATTGATCAAATGTGAAAACCTTGAAATCAAATTTGTGATCTTCTCATTCTCACAAAGCCTGAAATTATCAAACTTTTTCTTAAAAACTTTCTTTCGAGTGTTTATGTATTGATCATCACCCTCGCATCTTTCTTTAATAGCATCCCATAATTGTTTAGAAGTTGGTAAATTCTTAAAATGATGCATCAAATCTTTGGGTAATGCCATTGTGAGAAAACTGTAAGTTTTCTTTTCTCTTACAAATTCCTTCTATTCGTCAGGCTCAAAATCACTTATCGATTTTGGCAAAGTATTAGCTATCAACGGATATTCATATTATTTTTCAATTGGAATCCAACAATCAACATCTTGTGAGTATATGTAAGATTCAAATCGTTTCTTCCAGTTATGATAATCTTCCAGTCGAAGTAATTTAGGAACTTTCTGAGTTGTTCCAATTTCATTATCATAGTTCATCATGGCTTGCATCGAGGTTTGAATAGCTGAAAACGCTTGAAAATCACTCATCTTGAAGTTAAAAATTGAATGTTAAAAACTTCAAACTCAAAAACGGAGGTCTTCCAAGCGGATTTTGGGGGTCACACTGGAGGGTCCTGGCCGTTAGGCGAGTAAAAGTATACATCTCATCGAGACTAATGTTTTGGCTGGTATTAGCTCCCGTAACTCTTAACGGAACTCAAGTTACATCAGTTTTAGTAAACACCACTTTTCTGCCAGCGTACCAAGCCGTCGACTTTCGTACCAATGAGATTCAACGTACCACCAGCGGACCAAACAAGTCAACGTACCAAAACCCGGACCAGAATTATCAGTGTACCACCAACCTTAGCATACCAAACACTCAGCGTACTAATTTGGTATGACGTAATTGCCAGCGTACCAAAAAATAACCGTCGCGTACAAACTTGAAGATTGCCTAGCGTACCAAAAACCACCGTACCAAACAATCTATGAAGATTGCCTTGCATACCAGTTGTTCATCCGGCGTACCAAAAACTTCAACCAGCGTATCATGCTGAAATCGACTGATTTTTTGAATTTTTTACTATTTGGACTGGAATTTGGATTAGTGAGGTGCGAAAACACTCTAGGAACGTTCAGAAATCATTTTTGACCTTTGAATCACTCAGAATTTGGAAAATTTTGAAGAAAAACGACCAAAACCCAACTTTCTCTCTCTAGGAATCTCGAATTTGGACCAAACCAAAGCAGTAGAGCAACCAGATGCTCTGATACCACTTGTAAAACCACAGAGGGATCTTACTACTGCATGATTTGGTAAATCAAGAAATACAAAAGTAAATAAAGCTTGGCTTTATTGATTCACAAAGAGGTTACACTTGTAGAGAGAGAAACACACTCAATACACACAGTTAAGAGATAGAGAAATGACATAACTAGTTAATTCTCTCTAATACGAACTATTTATAGTGCACAACATAACAAAGGCAGACCACCCAGCTTACCATTGGTACGCCTGTACCAATGGTACGGCGGACAAAGTGGTACGGCCACCTTGGTAATTGCCACTAAGACTCACACAAACGCTCTAGTCTAGATACAATACACGAGACACATCGTAGCATAGAAATATGCTCTAACAATACGCCTCTAGGTTGGGTAATGGGCTAAATACCCTATGTGCTTCCCATTGAGCTCGCTAGTTAGTGGATGCGCCTCTAGGTGAAGTCCAAAAGAAAAGAAAATTAATAATAATAATAATAAATAGCTCAAATAAAAAAAAACAGAATACATTCATTCATCCATTATTCCACTATTTTTGAGACACTTATATACTTAAATATTAAGGTAGGAAAATCTAAATGGTTTAACCTGTGCCTTGACTCTTGAGACTGGATTAGGGTAAAGTTGTAATTTTTAACTGTGGGACACGTTAAGTAGAATGGTAGCTAAATAATTAATTTGTTGCATTTGAGGCTGAAAGGTTGGTGGTTAGGTTTAATCGGACAGAAATACCAGTAAGTGAACTAGGCTATGAGATTGAGAATGTAATTGCTAAGTATGAAAAGAAAGAAAATAAATTGAAATTTAGAATTGATAAGTTAGAGGTTGAGTCCTGGTTATGATTCCATTGTAGTATTAGTGTAGGGACGTTTGATGTGTTGTAAACACATCTCATTTTCCGGATCTTTTATATATTTATTTGAATCAATTTGAGTCGATTTTCTTTAGTTTTAATTTGTTTTTAGTAATTGTGTGGTTGGAGTCTTTATTTATGTGTTTTTGTAGGTATTGGATAAATTCTCGAGGCCACAAGAGAAGCGGACAAGATTTAACAAGGAAAATGTCAAAGGGTGCTGAAATGAAGGGACTAGGCGCATCGCCTAGTCCAGTAACAATGTAAGACCATACGCGTGGCTAGGAAAAGTCAACAGAAGGTTAAGTAGGTTTGACCGACTATTTTGTCGCCGAGTGACCCCAGGCGTATCGCTTGGGGGTTGCTACACTAGTACACGATACGCGTAGAAGGCTAAAATCCGTAAAAGAAGTAATCGGCCTTTAAATTCGAATTTAGGGTTTAGTTTTGAGGGATTATGATTTCCATACGAATACCAGAGCGACCAGAGGAGATATTTAGAGGTGGAAGGATTTGTGATCAAGGAGAAGCATCGGGGGATCAAGAATTCACTACAAATCAATATCTGGTTCTTCCGATTTCTTCAAATTCATTACAAACTCCTAGTTTCTATCATGTTCTTGAACTAAGATCCATAATTTATTATGTTTTCTGTTTTAGACATGATTGTAGGCTAAATTGATAGTACCATCTAGACCGTTTTGATGAGTAATTGGTGCTTTGACTTTATTTTCGGCTTTTAATTAATTGATTGATCTTACAATTCTATTAAATTCTTATGATTTCCATGTTTGATGCATATGTGTGTTGTTGAGCAGATCCATAGTTGATTATTAATGAATGTTTTACCCACGAATGCTTTCGGTTTAGGTAAATTATCTAAAGTAGTTAACTCTAGGGTTAATTGCAATAGAGTAGTTTAGGTTTTCTCTTGAACTATTGTGTTGATTGTTAATTAAGGATTTGATTGCAATGTGCTGCCTATTCTGAGACTCAAAAGGTAAAGAATTGTCGGGTAGTTGGGTTGGTTAATGAACTAGGTTAGCATTGTCTCAAAAGGAAGTGTCCTAGGAAATTGGTCAACTTGTCATTCCGTGTCATTCATGGTAGTTATTGGTAGCTCCTGCTAGCCTTGGGTACCTTAGATTGTTTCGAGGGTGGTTAGCTTTAGTTGAGGTAGGATGTACCCAAAAGGTGAACTCCTATTAGGGCGTTAGAAGTGTTGTCTAGGAAGGACTTAAAAGGTGAACTAGCCACCATCAGATTAGTTAAAGCTGAGGTAAAGTTTAGGTGTCAATTAAGATTCTAGGTCTATGTGGTATATCTTTCATCATTTGAATTTCTCCAAAAGGTTTCCTGTTCTCGTTTGCTAGTTGCCTTCTTTAGTTAATTTAATAATTAATTCCTAAAAACAAAAACCCAAAACAAATTCTCAAATTTCCAATTTCTTAGGTCTAGGTTGTGTCTTGTCTATAGAGTGTCTCTAGGGTTCGATATTCTCGGTCTCCCTTAGCTTTACTACAATCCGACAGGTTCACTGCCTTATGGTTCAGTTCGGTTCAGGTTGTTTCGGTAAATTTAGGTGGTCTATGTTTAGTATTTGTTTTAGTAGTTTTTTTTAGTGTCATTCCAAGCACATCAACAGTCTTCAAAGAAGAGTCATGAAGGAGTTTTGGACTATCAAAAGATAAAATTACGAGAAGAACAATTCTACCTTTGTGTGAGGAACAAGCAAATTAAACACCAACTTGGCACTAATCACTGAAGCAGTTGAAGACAGTTGAAAAGGAGATAAATTTAATATCCTCAATTTATCTCTATATACTCTGACACACTCCAAATTCAACCGTCCTCAACTACCTTATCCAATTGCAACTTGCTACATCTTCCTATAAATAGCAAGCTGACTTCACCAAACAAAGTAAGACAACTAGTATACAATTCAATATCTTCTCAAAGCAATTACAACTTACTCACATAGAAAAGCTATTTTTGTTGATACATTGCTATACTATAAACTCGTGTAAACCATTATTAATATTTGAGATATACATAAAAACCCTTTTTATGAATTGTTGTCTTCCAATTTGATTTACTTTCCGCAACTTGTTTATCTTGTTTAAATTAAATTGTGCCAACATTGTTAAAGAGCCCCTCACGGGACCCAACAGTGACCTATGGCTCCATTTCTTTTTCTCCTTGTTATGGAAGGGTTACACATCTTTATCGAGGATGCAATGGGGGCCGGTTTGTTTAAAGGGATTCGAATTAAAGATATGAATCTTTCTCATATTTTTTATGCCGATGACGCCATTATTTTGGGTAAGTGGTCATCCGATAACTTGTCTAGCCTTCTTGCAATTCTCAACATTTTTTCACAAAGTCTCGGGGCTGCTATCAATCTTCAAAAATAGTCCATTTTCAGTATTGGAATTTCTCATGAAGATTCTAGTCGGTTAGCAAAACATGCGGGGTGTAAGTTGGATCGCCTTCCTTTCACTTACCTCGGTCTTCCGGTGGGTAAAAGGATGTCTCGGATTGCTAATTGGGATCCCATTATCAAGAAATTTAACAAACGGTTAAACAAATGGAAGAGAAATCTCTTGTCCATAGGTGGTCGGGCTACTTTGACATCTTCGGTTTTGGGATCTCTCGGCTCGTATTTTTTCTTGTTATTTCCCATTCCAAAGAAAATTATAAATAAATTGGAAGCAATTCGTTCAAGGTTCTTTTGGGGTTTCAACAATGGTGAAAGAAAAATTCCTTGGGTTAAATGGGATCAAGTTCTCGCTAAAGAAGATCACGAGGCCACGGCATAGGAAGCCTTTTCGCCATGAACTTGGCTTTATTATTTAAATGGCGGTGGAGGTTTCTTAACAATAGTGACGCGTTATAGGTTAAACTCGTGAAAAATATTCATGGGAACAAGTTCGGCTCTCATCCTAGCACATGGAATAGGATTTTGAAAAGTTGTGACGGTTGCATTACTTCTAAATTCATTTCGGGAAACACGTTTAGAAAGCTTGTGGGTAATGGCAACGAAACAAGCTTTTGGAAAAACATATGGTTGGACGACCTTCCTTTAGCTATCTGTTTTCCCTGGATCTTTGTGTTATCATGCAATAAGGAAGGCTTTATAAGCGAATTCAGAGATGGTAATAATTGGATTTGGTTGTGGAGAAGGGTTGTTCGAGGAAGTGTAGAAGCCCTACTTCTCCTTGTGACTTGATTAAGATGATTGAAGATGGTAAACTCTCGAAAGAAAAAAAAGAAGCTTCATGCACGATCCTATTTACTTCTTGGTGGTTTATTTAGAAGACCGCAACAACATTATCTTTCAACCTTGCAAACCTTGGAACGGCAACACATTTGATTTAATTGTTTTGTAGTCATATTTATTCTACTCATCTAGAACTGGTAGCAACTCGATTCGTTAGTCAGATTGGATGATCAATCCTTTACTTTTCATGTAAGTTTCCTCTAATTTGAGCGTTTTATATATCATTACTGCCATTCAAAAAAAACAGTTTACGCTACATACTCAATTAATCATCTCAGGTGAAAATCTTCCCATCCTAAAAGGCTTTATTAATCGTCTCCGTTAGTGATCCAAATTTGCCTTTAAAAAAAGTAAAACTAATAAGTGTTACTCTTATAGTGCATGTAGTTTTTTCATTAAGTAAAGGAAAATGGATATTAATAATCCTAACTATTGTCTACTGCCGTCATTCGTTTTTGTACAAGAACAGTCTTATAAACGTACCATATTTTTCTTAATAATCTTTCCGTTAAATTTTTTAACCCCGTTAGTAAATGCTAACGTGGAGGACTAATATGTAAAATTCTAAAGTGGAGGGATTGTTTTGTAGTTTACATAAAATATGTTTTAAAGAAACAAAATAGGAGGAAGAAGGAGGAGGTCGACCTCCTCTTCCTGCCGTCATTCACCAGCCATCATCTTTGGCTTCCAAACACAAAATCGACCGCCCCCTTGACTTCGGTTCAGTCTGATGTTACCTGATATAGTTCGATTCAACCTACTATTTGTCACAATTGATCTTCACGATTGGAAATGGGAATAGCCGGAATCAGGGCTTTTGATCATCGGAATCTGATCGCCGGAATTGCACTAAGGCTTGTCGGTCTCACGGCTCAGTTGAACAATAGTGTAAACCAGAGTAGTTTACGGCGGTTTGCAAACAACCACGAGATAGGAGCTAGCCACTGCCATCGCCGGAACCCTAGCTGGGTCATGGCTGTTGCCGCTCAGATTCGCTCTCGTAGTCACCGGATTCACGGTGGTGAATGGTGAAACCGGATTCGCTTTTGAGCAGGTCGGAATGATGTGGCGGTGATGGCGGTTGGCAAGTGCATGGCGGCAGTAGGGGGAGGTCGCCGGTGACCGACCTTCTTCCTCCTTTTTTTTCTTTGTTTTAGTTATATATTTTATATAAACTACAAAACAGTCCCTCCACTTTAGAATTTTACATATTAGTCCTCCACGTCAGCATTTACTCACGGGGTTAAAAAATTTAACGAAAAGATTATTAAGAAAAAACATGGTATATTTATAAGACTGTTCTTGTACAAAAATAAAGGTAGGATTATTTATTGCCAATAGACAATAGTTATGATTATTAATATCCATTTTACCTATGGAAAAATATTCACATAAAATCATAGAAAACAATATTTATAACATTCGGATTTGTTCACCACATTTTCATGGTTTAAGATGTCAACTTAACACCAATGTCCGCTTTTAGGATTGACTCATGTGTTATCTAAAAAGTTATCAAATTACCGTACATAAAATGCGAGATGAACGGACTTGCTATGCATGAAATGAACTAATTTCTAGTAATCTAGTCTAATATGCAAAAGTTTAACTTAACGACGTCTAGACACGGATAAAACGTTGACTTGAAATTGTTGATTGTTACATCCTTGCAAATGGTTCACAAAGAACCGAAGACCTCGAAGGAAATGAGGCTGGTGGCCGAGGCTGAGAAAGCTAAGGCGGAACAATGGCGCACAGGATGGACATAACTGTAGATAGCAGGAGCACAGTATAATGGGCAACATGAAACCCCTAGCCTCTTTTTATACAGCGGGACTTTGATTCAAGTTCAACGTTCAAATAATTACAAAATGTACTAATAAAAAATTAAAATTAAATTTTAATTGCGCCAATATTACTTCAAGTTTCACTTAATAACCACTTATTATTTACTTAAGAGGAAATGGATATTAATAATCCTAACTATTATCTATTGGTCTAAAATAATCCTACCTTTATTTTTGTACAAGAACAGTCTTATAAATGTACCAAGTATTTTTAATAATCTTTCCGTTAAAATTTTTAAACCCCATTAGTAAATGCTGACGTGGATGACTAATATGTAAAATTTTAAAGTGGAGTGACTGTTTTGTAGTTTATATAAAATATATAATTAAAACAAAGAAAAAAAGGAGGAAGAAGGTCGGTCACCGGCGACCTCCCCCTACTGCCGCCATGCACCAGCCAACCGCCATCACCGCCACATCATTCCGACCTGCTCAAAAGCGAATCCGGTTTCACCAATCACCACCGTGAATCCGGTGACTACGAGAGCGTATCTGAGCGGCAACAGCTGTGACCCAGCTAGGGTTCCGGTGATGGCGGCGGCTAGCTCCTATCTCGTGGTTGTTTGCAAACCGTTGTAAGCTACTCTGGTTTACACTCTTGTTCATCTGAGCCGTGAGACCGACAAGCCTTAGCTGCAACTCCGGCGATCAGATACCGACGATCAAAAGCCCTGATTCCGGCTATTCCCATTTCCAATCGTGAAGATCAATTGTGAGAAATAGTAGGTTGAATCGAACTAAATCAGGTAACATCAGACTGAACCGAAGTCAAGGGGGCGGTCAGTTTTGTGTTTGGAAGCCGAAGATGATGGCTAGTGAACGACGGCAGGAAGAGGAGGTCGACCTCCTCCTTCTTCCTCTTATATTGTTTCTTTAAAACATATTTTATATAAACTACAAAACATTCCCTCCACTTTAGAATTTTACATATTAGTCCTCCACGTCAGCATTTACTAACGGGGTTAAAAAATTTAACGGAAATATTATTAAGAAAAACATGGTACATTTATAAGACTGCTTTTGTACAAAAACGAAGGTTACTTTTTGCCAATAGACAATAGTTAAAGATTATTAATATCCATTTTTCCTTTACTTAATGAAAAAACTACATGCACTATAAGAGTAACACTTATTAGTTTTACTTTTTTTAACGGCAAATTTGGATCACTAACGGAGACGATTAATAAAGCCTTTTAGGATGGGAAGATTTTCACCCGAGATGATTAATTGAGTATGTAGCGTAAACTGTTTTTTTTTTTAATGGCAGTAATGATATATAAAACGCTCAAATTAGAGGAAAATTACATGAAAAGTAAAGGATTGATCATCCAATCTGACCAACGAATCGAGTTGCTATCAGTTCTAGATGAGTAGCATAAATATGACTACAAAACAATTAAATCAAATGTGTTGCCGTTCCAAGGTTTGCAAGGTTGAAAGATAATGTTGTTGGGGTCTTCTAAATAAACCACCAAGAAGTAAATAGGATCGTGCATGAAGCTTCTTTTTTTTCTTTCGAGAGTTGTGACAACCCGTCCGAAAATACCAGGTCAAACCTATACTTTGACTATATATATATACGTATATACATGTGCCTAACGTGAACTAGTAGTGATATTAGTAAATATTGTGCACGTAAAACGTCCACCCTTGACAAATTCCCACGTTTGTACTGGAAGAACAAAACCCATACCAAAATCAAAAGTTCACCACGAGATCGGTGGAACTTTAATAACAAAAAAATAAAAATATAAAATGACTTTTATATTTTACCGAAACAGTGTCGTGAGAAATCACACCGACGCTCGACAAGACCTTTGAGCGAACATTTCATTTAAAACTTTAGTTAGTTTTAATAGTATAAAATATTCGAGCTCGAAGCGGATCAAAACAATTATTTATTTTCTGAATGCGATACACGAGCAAATAAAATAATTAAGACTAAAATTTCTAAATAATTAATTTACGACCAAAACAATAATTATTTAACAATATTGAAGCCTCGTAATAAATTTAGAAACTTGTCTCGACCAAAACGGAAGAACGATTCGGTATGAAACACCCGTATACCGAATTGGGCCCGACTCGGCCCAATAACGTGAAACGAACGAACCGAGCCTAAAAACATGACCCGACAAGCCAACCAACAATTTAAAACTCAAACTTATCGATCCCGACTAATTTTGGTGAATAACAAAACAAACCGCGCGAAAATCAGAGAAAGCTCCGCATACCGGCCCGACACGAACTACACCGGCCCAACAACTGTTTTTACATTTTTCGGCCTGTTCAAAGTTCCCGTCAACATTTTAGTGGTTATTTTATGGAAACACTACATTTTATATTTTATAGTTTTATAAAATATCCGGGTAAAGTTGTTAAATTTTATAAAACTAATACCACCTAAATACCTAACCACTAAAATATCTAACTAACCTATGTCCTAACCTAGGTTAGTCTCCTAACCTAACTATGGTTAGAGATTACTTGCAAAATCTTACGTTTGATTTCAAACACATGTTAAAAAGTACAATACCACCATACTTCTAAAACCATTTTCACACACAAACCACTCTACAAAACCACTTCACCCATTCCTTTCTTCTCCACCACAACCGGCGGACACCACCACCACCCTCCCTCACGCCGGCGAACAACCACCACCACCGCAGCTCCCTGCTTCCGCCGCTGATCCGGCTCCGAACACAACCCCAGCCGCCGACGGTGGAGCTCCGCCTCCCCCCTCCCGTCGCAACCGTAAGCCACCACCACCACAATGATCACAATCGATCTCCACCACCACCACTATCATCATCATCCATCACCATCGCCATCATCATCATCAGTTACCATCACCACCATCATCTTCATTGGCCACCATCACCGCCGCCATCAACAGTCACCACCGCCGCCTTCGACCACCACCACCACCTCCTCAAAGCTTGCTCGTTGTAAGACTTATAAGTCACATTTCCTTTACATCTCTTTTATTTAAAAGTTTCACCTGAAAGATCCACTTGAGTCTTGATGATCCATCTCGCATCTCGGGTTAAAAACCCACATAAAAATATAACAATCTTTTTTTATGAGTTTATGATTTTATAACCATCCGAGAATCGAGAGCGTTTTTACAATTTGAAAGAAATCATTAGACTTCTTAAACACTTAACAACTATAAAGAAATGGTGACTTATACTTTTATCAATTTTGATATACTAAATGATTGACTAATTAAAGTCAAAGATGACACTAAAATAGTTAAATCTTATACTTATGTTATTGTTGTTAAACCAAGCTTAAACGATATTATATGACTTGATTGTTGATGAAATGAACGACACGAAGACATGGTTTGAAGCCTATTTACAAGCGGAACCTAACGAAATTTTTCTAAAAATATTAGTCTTTCTTTTATAAAATAAAATCGAAAGGTTTAATAAAAGACTTATAATGTTTTCCGAATAAACAAGTAATCCTTGTTTAAAATAAAAAATGTAGATTTGTTAAAGATCAGACAAAAATAACCAAAAGAACACGACGGACCAAAACTCTTTCGACCTTATTTCGCCATAATGGTTTAACTATCTTTATGACATATTTCATTCAAAACATTATTTTCCTAAAACCTTGAATTATTCAAGCGTTCGTGAAATAATAAATGTTTTGAGTAATCATTTGATTTCAAAGAAAATTATATAGATCAAACCGTTAGAAACTCTATCAAACAAAGTTCTCGAAGTCACGATAATAATAGTACCTATTATTATTAAAAATCTTCGAATCAACAACAAAAAGATATGGAAAATAAAACATTCATTTTTGCCAAGTATATCTATACTTTCAAACTTGAAAATAATAAACTAACTTTATTTTCATCAAAATTCCAATGTAGAGTTATTAATGTCATTAATAAGCTCAAACGAACGAATTTTCTTACACAAGTGATAACAATTATTTGTACAATAATTTATAACTTATACGCGTAGTTATCTATCAATGACTACGAGCGTAGGACAATATATAAACCAAATAACGAGATAAATAATACATATTATTTTCCGTAATATTTG
Source organism: Deinandra increscens subsp. villosa (assembly GCA_039602395.1). Lineage (NCBI taxonomy): Eukaryota > Viridiplantae > Streptophyta > Magnoliopsida > Asterales > Asteraceae > Deinandra > Deinandra increscens. The sequence goes on along the minus strand of JBCNJP010000008.1, from coordinate 29,215,491 downwards.
AGATCTAAAATAAATATATATGTTCATATATATTTTTACAAAACTTTAGATATTATTTGGCTAATAATTATTTACTTCGAATCCATAAGTTTATTTGTTTAAATATCATGGAAAGTCTAAATATTTATACAGCTAATAAACGTTACGAACGGTTTTTTCCAAACATACAAACGGGAATAAGTTGTCAAGACTCGACCAGATCATTGGGTAACTGAACGTTATTCAAACTGAACCAAGGAACTAAATCATGTCTATTATTATTATTATCAATATTAGGACATCGGTTACTTACAGCTCGTATCAGCTATCATGATCATCCACCTTGAACAGGTGAGTTTCACGGCCCCTTTCTTTTAAACTGCTTTAAATACTTTGGGGGAGAAATCATGATCAAACAAATCTTTTACTTGATATTATGGTACTACTGTCATGCCACGCTTGATTATCTGTTCTTTCTGTATCCCTATCGTGGTAATTTTGTTATATAACATATTGCTGCCAAATCCCATCATCAATTGATTTCGGTTAATTCTCGAAACGATAACTAATGAATAGATCTATTTGGGTTGACGCCCCTGCCCTAACTGGTCGCTCCAGTTCTGACTCCGCGTTAACAAGTCTCGGGGTACATGTCAGTTATTCTTTGCCAGTGGTATTTCTTAGGGGAAGTTACCACCAGGTGGGTAAATCAGTTAGTCTTCGAAATCAAGGACCAGGTAGATCAATGCAATCCACAGTAACCACATATATAATATCTTGTATGGTATCAAAACTGTTTACAAATACATTTTGTAGAGTCCTAAACCTGTGAACTCACCAACATTACGTTGACCCTTTCAAACTCATGTATTTCTCAGGTAACTAAGTTCGCTCTCGGTGTGCAAATGGGAAGTCTGTCAAACAACAGGGTCTGCATTAGGAATGGTGTCATGGTCATCTTTTACTATCTAAATAAATCATGAACAATCGTATTTCTTATCGTAACGTTCTCATTTCAGTATTGTAAGACAATGTTATCTTTTATATAATCCGCTGCAAACTTTGATAACATAATTGGTTTTCAAACGTAAACGAAACTGTTAGAGGTCGTTCTTTGTATCCACGACTATGACCCCATGACGTCACACGCCCACGTAATCAGGAAAATCGGGGTGTGACAAGAGTTTACCATCTTCAATCATCTTAATCAAGTCACAAGGAGAAGTAGGGCTTCTACACTTCCTCGAACAACCCTTCTCCACGACCAAATCCAATTATTACCATCTCTGAATTCGCTTATAAAGCCTTCCTTATTGCATGATAACACAAAGATCCAGGGAAAACAGATAGCTAAAGGAAGGTCGTCCAACCATATGTCATTCCAAAAGCTTGTCTCGTTGCCATTACCCACAAGCTTTCTAAACGTGTTGCCCGAAATGAATTTAGAAGTAATGCAACCGTCACAACTTTTCAAAATCCTATTCCATGTGCTAGGATGAGAGCCGAACTTGTTCCCATGAATATTTTTCACGGGTTTAACCTATAACGCTTCATTATTGTTAAGAAACCTCCACCGCCATTTAAATAATAAAGCCAAGTTCATGGCGAAAAGGCTTCCTATGCCGTGGCCTCGTGATCTTCTTTAGCGAGAACTTGATCCCATATAAGGATTTAAAAATATTTTTGAATTTATAAAAAAACTATCAAGTTTTTTCTTTTTTTAACGGCAAAATTAGATCAGTGACTGGGGCATTACCCACCCACCCGATCACATTTTGTTTCTCTTCTTTTATGACCAGTGGTGGCTAGGGTTTGTTGGACCACTTCAGTTTTGTTTCTCTTGCTTTATGATTTGGGCTGTGATGGTGGTGGTTAGGCTTGGCTGGGATGACATTAATTTGAATAAGGCTTTGGTGATTTTCCTTTTTGGTTTTCATTTATACACCTGGTGTCCATCCGGCAGTTGCTAGACCAGTTGACATTTTGCTTCTCTTCTTTTATGTTTTGGGTTATGATAAAATTAATTTGATTATGCGTGTGATTGTTGTGGGAGCGGCCAGCCGTAAATCTTTTGTTTATCGCGGGCGTTTTCTGGATGTAGATGTCCTGTCCTGTGCCTTTTCGAATGTGATGAATGATTTAGGGTCTAAACCCTTTACGAGCTTGGGGTAATTTTAGTCGTCGGGGATTTGACGTTGCTTTGCCTGAATTCTGTTGTTCTCAGCCTTTAAAAGAACCCAATTGAATAACTTTTAACGATTGATTTGTCTAATTTTGAAATATTGTGTGTTTTAAATATGGATGTGGGTCGGTGTTCTAATGGGTTCACGGTTTGATAATTTTGATTGCTATTGAAGATGAGTAGACCGAGAAAAAACATAAAGAGTTCTATTTTTTATTCGAAGTTATTCATGTTTAACATTCATACCAAAGAATAATTCAACCACAATCCATATATAACTTTCTTATTATTTACGTATATTCGTATATTCAAGTTGGTTGATTTAGATATGTGACGATGTATTTAGATCTTGACCAAAAAATATTATTTATATAAAAGGGAAAGTTATTGTACAAAGGGCGGCTATTTGCGTGCGAAGCGTGCGATGGAATCTCGGCTGATGATCTGCGTGTCTTTTTGTATTTGACAGCGCTAAATTATTTTATTGCTTTTATTGTGGAGAATTAAACAAAAAGGGTAGCGACGTCATTTTACAAACAGCAAAACCTATTGATATATAACTTTTATCACGCAAACATAATCGAACATCAACCAAAAAAAGATGAATCAAAGAGGCGCTGAAGTAAAAATTTTAAATCATATGATACTAGAGCTCCAAAACCCTACGGCGAAAGGAAGTTCAGCGAAACATGGTTTGATATATGATTACTATTCTATACAAAAATAATGTTGATAAATAAATTTCATTACGATGCGTTATTTGATATTTATGCGTGACGAATAATGCATGTTCACTTAAAGAGATAAGAACGAAGAATAAAAACGACAAGGCGATTATGATACAGCAGAATGAGAAAGGTTTAAAAGTTTGTTTTAAGTTTTAAATGTAATATTGAATTGTTATTTGATCTCGTTAACCTAGTTTTTGTGTTTTTTTTACATGTTGCGTATGTGTTTGTATATATTGCGTTATTAGTATAATCACTGTGTTGATTGTTGAAATATGTTGCGCGATTTGTTTTTTGTTTTTATGCTTGCGTGAATTTTTGTATGCTTGCGTAATTCATTTGTACAAAAAAAAGGACTGTATATATAACTTGCGTAATTCATCTGCGTGTTTTTGTACCACTTGCGTGTAAAAATATATTTGCATGATTCAAAAAAAAAGGACTGTATATTTGCGTGATTCAAAAAAAAGGACTGTATAACTTGCGTGAGATCTTACAACCACGACAGTAAACCAACGTAACATTTAAGTAGACCGTAAACTGTTTTACCAACATACTGTAAACTGTTTTTACAAACTTACCATAGAGTCATAAACCTGTGAACCTCACCAACTTTATGTTGACCTTTTAAACTCATGATTTCTCAGGTATCTATGCTTATTATGGAAGACGTGCAAATGGGGCTTCACTGTAACTTTCGACCCTGCTTTACCGGAGTCGTAGTCCCGACCTATCTTAAATAAACTGCTTTATGATTTTAATACCAAATTATGACTTTTATTCAAATGTAAGACAATATCATCTCACCACAACTTTCCGCTGCAACATGAATGGTATTATGTTTTAAATTACGTTTGAATTTAGTAGAAGTTGTTATGTATATCTGCGACTATGATTCCGTCTCGCTCACACCCAAACCGTTGACCGGGGTGTGACAATATATGATTGCTATGTTGGATAAAACAAAGCAAAAGTGGAATGATGATCAATATAATGGTCCTTTGTCTTTCCTCACGGTATGTTATATTCAAACAAAGTTAGAATATATTTATCACGCAGCAATAATACTAAAGTCTTTAAACAGGCGTTGTATACACATGAGTGGCAAAAAAGATACAAGGCATTAATTGATCCAGTACAAACACCAGCAATTCTCTACATTAACTGATGTGGAAGATGATGAAAATGATGATAACTACAAAGAACAAGATACAGCAAACTCATTAAAAACAATGAAAGAAACTGAAGTAGTGGTAACTTTCACACAGGAGATTACTGACCATTACACTACACCAGTGGAAAAGGATAATCAAGATGAAGAAACTGTAAGTTTTCACGCATCCTATAAAAAATCACGCATGTAATATTTGAAAATCACGCATGTTGTCACACCCCAACCGACGGCGGAATATGTCGGGGTGCAATGATTGTCTAGATGCTCATGACAACTAAAATACATTGTAATACTTAAACATGCCCTTTTCATTAATCAATTAAAGATATTGTACAAGAAAGTTAAACATGCTAAACACATATTAAAACTATATTAAAGTCTTTAATCTAGGTCCAGCAATCCTAGCGTGATTACAATATAGTCCAAGCATTTATCCCTGCAACATTTATAAAATCAAGTGGCAACTACAAAAGTAATTGGTGAGTAAACTAAGATTTATAAAACATATTTTTCACATGAGATTTATGTGATAAGAGATACATTCATATATATATATATATATATATATATATATATATATATATATAGGGAGAGGATCATTTGAGAACCAATTGAGTTTGAGAACTAAAAAGAACTAATTTGAGCCACAAGTTTATTTACATGTATCCCCCCTCCCATGAATTGTAGTGGTCCCCCCTGAAATGTGTGGTTGAGATTTAGTTCTCAAAAGTTCTCAAAACAAAAAGTTCTCATTTGAACCTAACCCTATATATATATATATATATATATATATATACAGTCAATTAAATAGTGAAAGAAATAAACATATCAAACCTTACTTGAGACATCGAATCATAATTTCCTCATATAGAGGGAGACTGACACATAAGGATGACATAATTTCCTCATACAGAGGGGGACTGGCAGACTAGCATAATTTCCTCATAGAGAGCGGGACTGGCAGACTAGCACATAGAGATTTCCATAAACAATTCCACATATAATTCATTCAGTCAACATATAATCGCATAACGTTTAGAGAAATGATTTTGAATAGAGATACATGTTACACCCTAAAAAGGTTAAAGATACAGCTATGATTTCTCACAAGTCGGATTACCTACAAAAATTCAGACCCTAATTCCAACCCGATCACCTGATTTTAGCAAAACAAGCTCAAGAATCCTAATTTATATATAATTTTAGAAATCATACTTAAACAAAATATTATCAAAAAACTAAGATAGGTTATTGTAGATCATACCTAATAATGAGGACCTGCAAAATTTCTGCTCTTTACACCTTACGATTTGCTCGAATTTGAAGGAAGAACTTCTGGAACGAATTAGGGTTTTTGAGATGGAATTTGAGGAATTGGTGTGGATTAAATGATGGATTGAGGTTGTATTTATATGTGTTTGATGCACTTTGATGTATAGAAGCCTGTTATGGTGACAATTCGGTTGAAAACAACACGTAATTGGGTCAATCGTGGAGAACAAGCGTGAAAACGTGGATGAACAAGGGCCTGATCTTGAGTTCTGTCCGACAAAGGGGTCGCGTACCGCGGAGGATGGGGAAGCGGGTTATCACTACCCGCGAACCAGTTTGGGCAATTGGCAGGTTTGGCCCATGCACTTTATATTTACAGTTTGACCCCTAAATTTTGGTTTTTGAGCAAATTTAACCCTTAGGTTTTTCTAACCTTATCCTTTTATGTCCAAAAATTATTTAGAATAATTTCTCATGGTTTTCTAAGTCTCGGAATACGCATAACAGGGTATAAAATACGTAGTTAATATGTTTTTATTCGTGTATTTTCATTTTAATTCGTTAACCAATAAAATTTTACGAGCAACTTATATTAACCTTAAAAACATTATGGGACATAAAATATAATTTTTGAAATTTACGTGATTCCCAGTTATTTAACGGAATTACACGAAAAACGTAAATTCATTTATTTAATTTAACAAAATTAATGTATAATTTAACCAATTGGTTTTTAATATTATAAAATGATTGTAGGATATTCCAAAGTATATATTTTGAGATAAAACCCTGATATTCCCAGTAAACGATAAATGGAATACCGAAATCGCGTAAAAGCCGAAAATCGTTTTATTTTTGTTTTAAGCAAATTGTTTAACCTAAAAGTTTGCAAATATATTATTTTGCTTTCAAAAACGATTATGGAATATCACGGACATAATTTAATTGTATTATTTAGACAAATTCTTTCAATAATTGTTAAATCCAAACTCGATTTGCGCGACAAGCTTAGATTTGGGTCGGGTTTTGTAAATGGATCGGACACGGGTGTTAAAGTCTCCCCACTTCAGGAAATTTCTTCCCGAAATTAGAAGAGATATTCGAGATAAGAGGAAGGAGTATATAAATGGTGATAAGGAATATGATACAAACAACAACCAACGGTCAGTTCTAAGTTTGATTCCTAATTCATTTTTAAAGTACATTCGATGCTTATATATAGGGTGTACCGCAACTAACCCACTACTTCTATAATACTTTAAAAATGCGATAGTAACCTACGGAGAACTACCTTTTTCCCTATAATAACGAATGAACTTAAGATCGTAACAACACGATAGAGATTGAATAACATCATATATGATGTATCGTGATTACACGATTATCCGTAACAATCAGATTTATAGATTTGATTTATCACCGTCTCCCCTACTTCAGGGAAAAGACCGGTGGAATATGAGGAGAGCGGTTTGGGTAACATGATTTACTTTTAAATTGCTGAAATTGATATTTTGACGTTAAGTCAAGAACATCATTCCACACAATTAAATGGGATTACAGATTTCTTAACGAGAAAACAAGTCGAGTACTGGTGAGTTCAATGGGTAGAAAGCCACATTCAATTCACCTACAAGACACGAGGTCTAGTTAATAATCTGGATAAGATATTGGCTAAAACCCAAAATTAACACCTACGACCAAAACCAAACGTATGCTAAGCTAGCATCGCACACAATTGTTTTAGGTGGAGTACGTATAAGTCTTGAACAGGCCAGAGAAATTAGAGATACTTTATGATCTAGAGCAAATTCAATCATCGCCACTTAAGGCGGTGATACTGTAAGAGAAGCGTTTTTAACAGAGATACTTAATTAATCCATTTGACGAAAAGATAGTGATACAACACGAAATTCCCAATTGAAATGAATCACCATTCAAATGATAATACGAATTGAGCACTTGATATCGAAATGCAGATCATTATTTGAACAAATCATCATTCGGATGATAATGCAAATTGGATATCATGATTTTTCCTTTATTAAGATTAAGTAAGGGAACCAACACCAGATTAAATCATGTTTTTGAGAAAGTTCAGAAATCACTAGTGGATAATTGTTATGTATAGAGATAATGCTAATAACGATAATTGATCTTGAGGAGATAGGCGATTCTGTGAATTCTCTTGAAGAGATTGCTTTTTTTTTTAACGGCTCTTGAAGAGATTGCTAATATAGGAGTTTTGATATTTGATGATGAGTCCATTGGACTGGTGATGTACATTCGAGATGTATCATCTTTTATTTAATGAATGGTCGCTTCTCAAAGTGAGGAATTAAGGCGAATGAATCAATATGGTGATTTCCGCAACAGGAGTAATACCAAGAATGCCACGTACTCCTTATGGGTCTTGATTAAGGAAGCGTGTCTCTAACTTACTGGATGATTTATTGCCACGAACAGTCAAGTCTGGGTTATCTGAACGAGGAACATAAACGAATTTCGTGTGATACTGAGATACTTAATCCAATGATGTCGTTTTAAAGTTCCCGAGAAACGTAGATGTGTTTGTTAGAGATTGAGTCGCAATTAAGGATAACAAAAATTAAGGGTAATAAGTTTCTTGTCCGCTGATTAATCATAGTGGGAGGTTTAAGGGTAATGTGAATATAAGAAATGATTGAGTAAGTAGGAGGACAACAAGCAAAGAGTTATAAAACTCATATTTTGATATATATATATATATATATATATAGGATGAACATCGATTGGAAAGATTACAAACTTTACTTATAGGGTAATCGATTTATTCAAGTGTTAACAGAGTCCAAATGATCCTCAATCATCATCATCACTTCTACCTTCAGAGATCATCGACAGCGAAAGTAGTAGTTGCTTGGAGTTTGATATTGTTCCATCACAGGAAGGTTATCAGCGGCCAGCTGGGGACATGTTTATGGTAGGTGACCAAAGTTTCCACAATGGTAGCAATAAAACATGGAGGAGACAGTATTCTGGATAGCAGCAGCAACTTGAACAGGTACTGGTGTCATAGGTTGAACTATTGGAGGAGCTCTTGGTGGCAGATGACAGGTCTTCTGGAAATGACCATATTGATTGCAATTATAACACATGCGGCAATGTGAGACCACCGCGTGATGATGCTGACAGGTGTTACAGGTCCAAAGTAAGGTTTCTTGGTCGATCAAGTATCGGGATCCTTCTGAGTAGTAGGTATAGAATCTTCTGCATGTATAGTTGTTGTAGCGTGATGTTTAGATTTCCTTTTCCTCTTCTTGGTTATGGCAGCGGGACACTTGATGACTTCTAACCTTGGAGGTAGTTCAGTAGGATTTTCAGAGCCACTGCACTTCAGATAATTACACGCCTTACAGTGTTTGGGAGAGCAAGCAGGATTCGCTGTAGCATCATTATTGACAAATTTATCGTTGAGGGCTTGTCGGAAAATGTTGGAGATGAAAGCTGCCATTTGTTGAGCAATTTGTTAGGCCATTTGTTGATCGTCAGGATTCATGATGATGGAAAATGTTAAGGAGACAAGGGATTGGATAATCAATTCAGGGTCATAAGAAAGAATATTTTATAAAACATTTGAGTTCAGAAATCACGAGATTTCGAATAGGGGATGGAGAAGAAATCATGTTGATTTAGTAAAACAAAATGGAATGGTCTTTGTTTCTCGATTAAGAAACTACAACCATGACTAATCAGAGTTAATTGGGGTCCGTAGCAGTAATTGACATGCTTTGGCCTAATAGGTTCCAACACTCTCACCAAAGACTTCTAGGTAGGCATCCAGGTCCACAAGGCTGATCAAGATTTATACGCAATGCCTGCCTAGATAGACCTCCGGCACGTAAGGCTCCATTATCAAAGATAGAGGCTAGGAAGCCAAAAGAGAATAGAGTACATGTGTGTCTCAAGTGTTAAGGCAGAGGTAAGATCTAAGATAGGCAAGTTTAAGCAGCCTTTAAAGACATAATATATTAATGGGCATGCAGACATGACTTAATCATGTAGGACACCTAAGGCATATAATCTAGGTTATCTAATTTTAATAACCTAAATCACTATAGCCAAGGCTCCGATACCAATTTCTCACACCCCAACCGATGGTAGAATATGTCGGGACGCAATGATTGTCTAGATGCTCATGACAACTAAAATACATTGTAATACCTAAACATGCCATTTTTCATTAATCAATTGAAGAATTGTACAAGAAAGTTAAACATGAAAAATACATATTAAAAGTATATTATAGTCTTTAATCTAGGTCTAGTAATCCTAGCGTGATTACAATATAGTCCAAGCATTTATCCTTGCAACATGTATAAAATCAAGTGTTAACTACAAAAGTAGTTGGTGAGTAAACACAAGTTTATAAAACAATTTTTTCACATGTGATTCATGTGATAAGAGATACATTCATATATAAACAGTCAATCAAATAGTGAAAGAAATAAACATATTAAACCTTCAATTACTTGAGAAATAAACATATTAAACCTTCAATTACTTGAGACATCGAATCATAACTTCCTCATATAGAGGGAGATTGGCACATAAGGATGGCATAATTTCCTCATACAGAGGGGGACTGGCAGACTAGCATAATTTCCTCATAGAGAGGGGGACTGGCAGACTAGCACATAGAGATTTCCATAAACAATTCCACATATAATTCATTCAGTCAACATATAATCGCATAACGTTTATAGTAATTATTTTGAATAGATATACATGTTACACCCCAAAAAGGTTAAAGATATGGTGCTATGATTTCTCACAAGTCGGATTATCATTCGAATGAATCACCATTAGAAATGATAATACAAATTGAATATTGAGTCATTTCTCATTTTAAAAGACAGGGGTCGTGAATACTCACAACACGGATTATCATTCTAATGAATCACCATTTGAATGATAATACGAGTTGATCATTTAGGCACAATCCCTAATATTTAAAGAGTGGGTTTAGTGAATACTCACCTGATAAGTATATCGGATATGAGGGATAGAACCAATTTGGGAGATATAATAGCCTGGAGACTATCCAAATGAAACGAACATGTTAAATGAATATAGGAACTTACGATGACGATATTTATGAGGAATTTAAGGAGCTTAGGTTCAATTTGTTCAAAAAGACCATTTTCCCCTTTTATTGGTAAATTATATTTTATTAACTTTTGGACCCATAAATATTTATTATATATATAAACATGATCTAAGACCAAAAATCAAGTCCTAATACCTCCCTTGTTGTTTAATATTAAATATTCCTATTTCAAAACACTAATTTTGATATATTTATTAAATAAATATCAAAACATTTTATAAAATTGTATAAACTTAGAGTTTTTATTTATTATAAAATATTATAATATTTCTCAAAATATCAAACATTAATTCAACACCTTTTACTCAATTTTGGCAGAACAACGTTACAAAAACCCTAACTTTAACCGATTTTTAGATAAAATACCAAACCTTCCCAAAATTTAAATTTGGTGCTAAATGAATAAGCTGTCTGTATAGTAAAGAACTGCTAAATCAATAAGGTGCTGAATCATTATGTGCTGTTTGTTTGGACATCTAAATGACTTGTCTGTATGGTAAAAAAACGCTAACAAATCAGTGTGAGAACAAAAAAGTTTATTTTTTTCTTTCATTACCTTATCCCATATTGGTGTAGGAACAAAACACCAAAAATTTGATTCATTACTTTGTCCCATATTGGTTTGAGAGCAAAAAGTCTATTTTTTTTCTTTCATTTAGTTTGTCCCACATTGGTGTGGGAACTAAAACATTGTTAGTTTATATATGAAAACCTACATGACTTATTAAGTTCTTATGTTGTGTTTTACTCCGATATCTACCCGCGCGCAGGGGGGGTGCAAATTTGGTAAAAATTGCCTTCCCGTCCGCGCGACCTGCGGACACGAATGCAACTCCGAAAAGCGGGGGGCGAGCACAAAATTCGTTTTTTGGTGTCATTTTCGTTCCCAGCGCCTCCCTTCAGCACCTCGTCTGGATGAAAAAGGCTCCCGTCTTTGGCTTTTTCGGGTCAGCTAGTTCGCGCCCAACCAAACACGCCCATATGATAAAACGTCTAATTCGGTAAGATGTTTTGCCCATTCAGACGCCATTAAGTCGAAACAAACAGCCCCTTAGACAATGTATTATCAAAAAACTGAGATAGGTTCTTGTAGATCATACCTAATAATGAGGAACTGCATAATTTTAGCTCTTAACACCTTACGGTTTGCTCGAATTTGGAGGAAGAACTTCTGGAATGAATTAGGGTTTTTGAGATAGAATTTGAGGAATTGGTGTGGATTAAATGATGGATTGAGGTTGTATTTATAGGTGTTTGATGTGCTTTGTTGTATAGACGCGTGTTATGGTGACAATTCGGCCAAAAACAACACGTAATTGGGTCAATCGTGGAGAACAAGCATGAAAACGTGGATGAACAAGGACCTGATCTTAAGTTCTGTCCGACGAAGGGGTCGCGTACCGCGGAGGATGGGGAAGCGGGTTATCACTACCCGCGAACCAGTTTGGGCAATTGGCAGGTTTGGCCCATGCACTTTATATTTACAGTTTGACACCTAAATTTCGGTTATTTTAGCAAATTTAACCCCTAGGTTTTTCTAACCTTATCATTTTATGTCCAAAAATTTTTTAGAATAATTTCTCATGGTTAAGCCTCGGGATACGCATAACGGTGTATAAAATACGTATTTAATATGTTTTTATTCGTGCATTCTCGTTTTAATTCTTTAACCTCTCAAATTTTACGAGAATCTTATATTAACCTTATAAAACATTATGGGACATAAAATATAATTTTTGTAATTTACGTGATTCCCAGTTATTTAACGGAATTATACGAAAAACCATAAATTCATTTATTTGTGTTTTTAATAACAAAATTGATCTATAATTTAACCAATTGGTTTGTAATATTATAAAATGATTGTAGGATATTCCAAAGTATATATTTTGACATAATAACCCCCCCCCCCCCCATATTCCCGATAAAGGATAAAAACAAATACCAAAAACGGGTAAAAGTCGAAAATCGCTTTAGTTTTGTTTTAAGGAATTTGTTTAACCTAAAACTTTCCAAATATATTATTTTGCTTTCAAAAATGATTATGGAATATCCCGAATATAAATTAATTGTATACCTTAGACAAATTCATTCGATAATTGTTAAATCCAAACTCGATTTGCTTGACAAGTTCAGATTTTGGTCGGGGTTTGTAAATGGGTCGGACACGGGTGTTACACATGTTATAAAAACAAATCACGCATGTTATAAATTAACTCACGCATATTATAAATGCAACATGTTAATAGGTTTCTCAGAGGGATATCAAGGAAAAAGATGGGGATGAAGAGGAAGCACTAAACTAAGATTTCTCAGAGGGATATGACCTTCATGATGATGAAAACATCAACTCCCCATTATCAAACCTCAAAATGCCAGTAGGAACTTTCACAGAGCAAGTTATTGACTACTACATAACACCACCCGCAAAAAGATACACAAACAGAAGAAACTGTAAGTTTTCACGCATCATGTAAATTACAGAATCACGCATGTCATAAATGAAAATAACGCACGTTATAAAATGAAATCACGTATGTGTTCCCTCATTTGTTAATTGTTGGGCCATTAGTTGATCATCAGGATACAAGCTGATGGAAAATGTTGAGGAGACAAGGGATTGGATAATCAATTCGGGATCATAAAGAGGAATAGTTTATAAAAATTTGAGTTCAGAAATCACGAGATTTTAAATAGGGGATGGAGAAGAAATAATGTTGATTTAGTAAAACATATTGGAATGGTCTTTGTTTCTAGATTGAGAAACTACAACCGTGACTAATTAGAGTTAATTGGGGTCCGTAGCAGTAAGTGACATGCTTTGGCCTAATAGGTTCCAACACTCTCACCAAAGACTTCTAGGTAGGCATCAAGGTCCACACGGATGATCAAGATTTATACGCAATGCCTGCCTAGATAGACCTCCAGCTACCGGTGCCTTCCCCCTTCCAATTACTACATGCCTACTGCGATTAATCTATCTCCAACGGAATTTTCAAAATCAGAATTTTCATAATCCTAAAATGGCAAGTAAGGCACCATTACCAAGGATAAAGGCTAGGATGCCAGAAGAGAATAGAGTACATATGCGTCTCAAGTGTTAATGCAGAGGTAAGATCTAAGATAAGCAAGTTTAAGCATAATTTAAAGACATAATATATTAATGGGCATGCAGACATGAGTTAATCATGTACGACACCTAAGGTAAATAGTGTAGGTTATCTAGTTATAATAACCTAAATCACTATAGCCAAGGCTCTGATACCAATTTGTCACACCACAACCGACGGCGGAATATGTCGGGGCGCAATGATTGTCTAGATGCTCATGACAACTAAAATACATTGTAATACTTAAACATGCCATTTTTCATTAATCAATTGAAGATATTGTACAAGAAAGTTAAACATGAAAAATACATATTAAAACTATATTAAAGTCTTTAATCTAGGTCCAGCAATCCTAGCGTGATTACAATATAGTCCAAGCATTTATCTCTACAACATGTATAAAATCAAGTGTCAACTACAAAAGTAGTTGGTGAGTAAACACAAGTTTATAAAACAAATTTTTCACATGCGATTTATGTGATAAGAGATACATTCATATATATACAGTCAATCAAATAGTGAAAGAAATAAACATATCAACCCTTCAATTACTTGAGAAATAAACATATCAAACCTTCAATTACTTAAGACATCGAATCATAATTTCCTCATATAGGGGGAGACTGGCACATAAGGATGGCATAATTTCCTCATACAGAGGGGGACTGGCAGATTAGCATAATTCCTCATAGAGAGGGGACTGGCAGACTACACATAGAGATTTCCATAAACAATTCCACATATAATTCATTCAGTCAACATATAATCGCATAACGTTTATAGAAATGATTTTGAACAGAGATACATGTTACACCCCAAAAAGGTTAAAGATATGGTGCTATGATTTCTCACAAGTCGGATTATCATTCGAATGAATCACCATTAGAAATAATAATACGAATTGAATATTGAGTCATATCTCATTTTTAAAGACAGGGGTCGTGAATACTCACAATACGGATTATCATTCTAATGAATCACCATTTGAATGATAATACGAGTTGATCATTTAGGCACAATCCCTAATATTTAAAGAGAGGGTTTAGTGAATACTCACCTGATAAGTATATCGGATACAAGGGATAGAACCAATTTGGGAGATATAATAGCCTGTAGACTATCCAAATGAAACGAACATGTTAAATGAATATAGGAACTTACGATGACTATAGTTATGAGGAATTTAAGGAGTTTAGGTTCAATTTATTCAAAAAGACCATTTTACCCTTTTATCGATAAATTATATTTTATTAACTTTTGGATCCATAAATATTTATTGTATATATATACAATCACAAACATCCCTATGGTTTCACGCCCAAATAGAATTTTTTATACCCCATTCGGATTCGGATCTTAAAGTCGGATCTTTGTTTCACCGTCCTCTCTTTAAACCCTAAAACATCATATCAACGCATCCACCGTTCCAAACATTCTTCAACGTCTCCTCTCTCCCTCCTCACCATCTCAAGCCCGTCATCGCCATCTCTACGAATCTTCTCCGTTATTTTGAAGATGATTACTCAAAACCCCATGGGCCGCCCTGCACCGTTCCCCCCATCCCACCGACTTTTCTCGATTGATCTCCACCTTGCACCTTCAGTTCGATGGAACTAAACTCTCCCGGATCAATGGAATCTGAACAACGACCTTCAGTTCGATTTTTTTTTTGGGTAAAGGGTTAAAAAAGAACCTTCAGTTCGATTTCGATTTGTAGTTTCTGCAATTCGGTTTTCTTTACCACTGTTCGATTCGTGGTTTTACATCTTCCAAATTATAGCTAAAGGTAAGATTAAATTCCTACTTATAAGTTACTTTGGTTTTATGGTTTTTAATTTATGCACTGATTCAAATTAAGAATTTATTTGCTATGTCATATCTTCATTTTAGCTTAAATTATCCTGTACAAGAATATGTTTATGTGTTCTTCTTAATCTTCAATTGACACTAGCAACCTTTTGTACCTCTAATAATTTTTCTTACCATTTATTAACCTTTTATATAATCATCGTCCCTTCTGAGATTAAAAAAGAAAAACTGTTTGTTACTGATTTTTAATCAGATAATTAGTGGGTTTCTATTTGGGAGTTTAAAATATATAGATAGATAGTCTCACTATTTTTTATTTTTTTGAATTGTTTGAGAAGGTTTAATCAACTATTCTTAAAGATTGTTTAAAACCACTAGGAAACAGCTGTCTATAAAGTTGTTAACAAATGGTAGAATAAAGTTACTAAGAAAGTATTTTAGTTGTTCAATATTATGTGTTAACTATGTAAGTGTGGAGACATACAAATATTAACTTTCTAAACATAGCCTACTAACAAAACTTAATTAATCAAGTAAACATGAGTTCTAAGAATTAAAAGAATTCATGCGAACTTCTGCCTTTCCATGCCTAGCTTCTGATTTGGAGGGAAACAAATTCTACAGTTTAGTATTTTACTTGAACAAAATCACTGTTACAAATTCCAGTGATTAACTAATTTAAAACACCAACAGGCCACTAATTAGGCAAAACTAATAACAACAAAACATACCTTAGTGATTGTTTATAATATTTTCTTCTTGAAATTCCAAAGTGTTTTATTGAAATCTTTATGAGTTGCGGCACATGCTTTAAACATATGATCTTCTTAAATATGGTTTAACAAAACTTTGAATTTTTTTCCTTCTAACATGAGAATGAATCTGTGTTGGGTTATTACTATGCATAAACACTACTTAAATCCAAACCCTATACAAAGTTTCTCAATTGTGATTAACCAAAAATCAGAATTTGTGATGTTTATAACATTATACAGAAGCTGTCTTCGATTATTGTTGTGCATAAACGTGTGTTAAATCCAATCTCCAAGAACATGAAGTTTAGTCACTGTACCTGTGTTTCAATTAGCCTCTGTGTTTGTTACTCATTGTGTTTGGTTGCTTGACTATATGTACAATTTAGGTTTCCTCTGTAAATTAAACCATATATATATTATAACAAGCTGGAAACCACCGCGCGTTGCAGCGGGGAGTTTGATTCCAAACATGTATTTTCTGTTTTTCTAAACTGAGTAATGTAAGGAAAACGATTCAGAATAAGTTTTATTAGAGTAGCTAGATAGTTATACTAATAGAGAGTTAGAATCAGTTATAGTAGTTATAATTATAATAGAGATCTAAGTTGTTATTTAGAACATACCAACTAAAACGATGAAACCAAACAAAAGAAGTTGCTGTTGGTTTGTTGTTACTGTTACTTCTGCATCAGTTTTTCATTCAGCATCAGTTATGGAAAGGGTTTTGGTTTGAAAGTCATAGCTGATGCGTATCTTCTGATTAGTTTGAATGTTGTGAGCTCTCGCAAAAGTCTTCCACTTTCTGATGTTGTATCTGTAATAAGAAAGTTAGTTTTTAGTGTTTTGTGCCTGTTATGAGATGAATGTATAATTGTTATGATTTTTGCAGTTATAAAGAAGTAGAATACCTTTTATAATTCATGTTTTTTTTTTCAGAGGCCAGCTTGTATTTATGAGGTTTCTCATATATGACATACTATAGGTTGTAAATATTAGAAGGTCGTAATATCATTAACTCATTGACTATTGGGGTCTATTCCACCACTGAGTTCAGTACATGTTTGGTACCATAGATTGATAGCCTAGCACATGATAAGTTGGCATGTTACCAAAATTTAAACGATGCTTATGTAAACCATTGATCTTCAAAAGCTTCTTCTATGTTGCTGCAATTAACATGGATCTCAATCACTACTCTTTTTGGTGACGGTTGCTTTTCTTCTGCAAGTTTATTTGTTGTGTAAGTAAATGACATCAAATTCCAAGGATGTTAAAACATGAAATTTCAAGTTCATTAAAATGGAGAATCGATGATGTGTATACAACTTTTTGTCCAATCAGGATATATGTATATATGATACTTAAAAAGGTTTGTTTATGGTCTGCAAGTGTGGAAACAGGAAAAACTAAGCCATTGTTTTTGTCATCAGATGTGTTTCTTAATGCATAGGTGGAAAAATTGAAGGGTAGGGTAACGGGTCAAAATAGAAAGGGTAAGTCGGGTTGACCTGAAAACACTATTTTTATTAAAGTTAAGGAACTTTTGTACGATTAAAATACTCGGTATAGCTAGAAAATTATAGTTACAATAATAATCTGAGTTAGGAGACTTTTATGCACTTAAATACACTTCAAATGACTCTAGACCTGTATGATCCATTTCCTTTTTGTAAAACTTTTTAACTATAATCT
This sequence comes from Deinandra increscens subsp. villosa, assembly GCA_039602395.1. Lineage (NCBI taxonomy): Eukaryota > Viridiplantae > Streptophyta > Magnoliopsida > Asterales > Asteraceae > Deinandra > Deinandra increscens. The sequence goes on along the minus strand of JBCNJP010000008.1, from coordinate 29,197,644 downwards.
AATCCCTCAAAGTATTCATAAATTGAGAACCATAAATCATCCATTAAACAATGAAAAAAATTGATTATATCATATCTTTATGTATTGTAAATTCAGGTTGTAAATAATACCTGCATTTGAAAAGATCCCTATATTTCAGAAAGCTCTATAGAAACCTTCAACTAAACCAAAAAAAAAAAAAAAAAAAAAAACCTCATAAACATAAAAATTGTATATATATACAATAGAGAAGTCAGCCTATGGAATCGTGCCCTTTAGGAAAGGAATACCATATGCTATATATATTTGCCTGTAGGAGGAATGATCAGATGCTTTTTCAGTGGTCTCGGGTTCGAACCACGGACAGATTTTAATTTTTTTGGTTTTTTTTAATGCCACGTTAATATTCCCGCGCTTATAGTTTACACGTGTAGGGTTCCCCGCTACCTAGACCCTGTAGGTTTGAATACGCTTCATTTGTAGCTATGGCGAGTCATCGATTCCCTTTCTTATTTTCGTCGGATCCATGTTTCTTCTTACGTCTCACTTCTTTGTTCTTTCCACTCTGTACGACCTTGTATGTGCCTGCGATTTTTGCAGGTTAGTGTTTCTTTTATTCGATTGTTTACTTTAGATGTTGAAGACGGTGGCTGTTCAATTCTCTAAGTTAGGGTTTATGTTTGTTTTTCTTTGAGTTTGATATGCTGTTGCAGATTGTTCTTGAATTAATTTTGTGGGTTGTTTATGTTAGGGTGTTAATTAATTGGGATTATTGACGATTTAGTTATTTTTTTCGCAGTCTTGCTTTCTTTAGCTGTTGTTCTGTTTTTCAAGAGGTTAGTGATTTCCTTTGTCTCAAGCTTTTAGAATTATGTTCAGTTTATTCAGCCTAATGTTCGTTTTGGGTTTGTTTCTATTCTGATATTTTGTTACATATCATATAAATCTCTATTGATTTCGTTTTCTTGTGAATTATGAAAGTTATCTTCCTAATTGGAATATGTGTTGTTGAGGTTGTAAGGAATTTTGCCGTATTATAAATGATCTTTTATTTTCGTTGATTTAATTGAGGTGTACGAAGGGTGCTTTAGTTTATTTCTCAGAAACTTTATGAGGGTTGTATGAGGAGGTTTGTTAGATTTCTGTTTGAGATTGGATGTTCACCTGATTCAGCTAATTATGGAAATTATCTTCCTAATTGGAATATGTGTTGTTGAGGTTGTAGGAAATTTGGCTGTGTTATAAGTGATCTTTAATTTTCGTTGATTTAATTGAGGTGTAGAAAGGGTGCTTTAGGTTTTGTCTCAGAAACTTTATGAGGGTTGTATGAGGAGGTTTGTTAGATTGCTATTTGAGACAGGATGTTTAGCTGATTCAGCTTTGATAGAGGTTGTTTATGCTATTAGTATGGAGTTTTTTTTTTCTTTTTCTAGCCGTTGGTAGGCAACGACATCAGAGCGGTCTTAAGATTAGTCGGTTACTGGCTTCGGTGGCTGTTTTTATTAAGAGATTATTTATGGTTAAGCTCTTCACAACTTATTAATGGATATAATCCAGTCCCTTTCGATTTTTTTATTAGCTTTTGTTTCTTGTGTTTATCTTTAGTGGCGTTTTCTACTAGCAAACTAGTTATCCTTTCAGGTATGTGCCCTAATTTGTTTTTGATTTTCTCTAATTGCAAGTATTGAAGGCTGACGGGTCTTGAACGCTGAGTTGTGAGGACTTTTCATTGGAATCGTAGGTTCAATTGGCACCTCTAGAATATCCGTCGCACTAATCTGATGTGTATTTGTGCAATTGAGTTAAATGACATGTTGTTTTGGTTACAATCTTTGATAGTCAATGGCAATTTTAAAGTTTAGGTTTACAATCATGTTAGCCCTATTTCACTTCATGAATCCTTTTATATATGCTTTGACAAACATGTAATTGAGAATGTATTTTTTTTCCTGATTTTATCAGATTTAAGTATTAAAGAAGGTGTTGTTTTGATTTTTGTTCTTTAATTTGATTTCATTTGTTCATGTTTTTTCCAGTTGGATTAGCCACTAAATGCTGCCAATTTGCTTCTAGAATATGATTAAGACTTATGAAATATGGTTAGTTTGGGTAATACACGAATGAAATATCCTGGTAAGATTTCCCCCATCATTTTTTTACTATTTTGTAATTTGAGCTATAAAAGATTTAATGTTTACAAATTTAGAGCCGGTTGATTTTATTAATTTTTGTATTAGTTATATACAAACTAAAGTCTTATTGTTGGTTTGGGATACTTTTCTGATAGAATTTAAGGTGGACTCAAAATGAAGACTAAAAAATTTATAAATTTTAACTTAAAGAAAAGTTAACTGAGATAAAATCTGTTCAAGGAGGTTTATGAATATATTTGACTTTACACCCATATATCTTAAGCATTTTAGTTAATCTTAAATATGAACTAATGCTTGAAAAGTAAACCTGAGTAGTGACCTTACTCGTGTGACATACTACAAATTTTAGTCTGAAGTTGTTTACACCCACCTATACAACTTTTGAGTTACACATTTCTTTTGTTTGTAGTAAACTGAGGGCCTTAGTTTTTATAAGGTTTGGTACTTACTAATTGCATATTTTATGTTGTGTACGTATGTGAAATTCTTGATCATTATATCTCTAATAGAGATTCAAATGGATTAAATGAGGAGTGAACATGCTAACAATCGAGTTTCAAGATCCCTTTACAGGTAAAGCCCTTATTAACAGGTACAAAACTAGATACTCACACTGATAAAATAAATTTAGGGTATTCAAAATTTTCAAGATCTCTGCAATAATTTTTTTATTAAAATTTTTCTTTTTTGCTTACGGGTATTCAAATTCAATGCTGTCTCCATTGTGCTTTGAACGAAACTGTATCCTTCTTTAAATTACAATATCAATGTTTTTATTGTTCATTTAGGAGTTGATGTCTTCGGATGAAGTATAGTTACATTTATTCGCTTGGAAATTCTATTTGCTAGCATAAATCTACTCATTTTCTCTTATTGAATTTCCGTTTAGATTTCAGAACATATGCTTTGATGGTTTGGTGGACTGTTTGTAACCTGCTACAATGAAGAGCAGTTATGGTTGGATTTTTACAGGTTAGTTAATATTGCATGGTGAAAAAATTTATTTATTGATGATATTCTTGGTTTAAAAAGGCCGGTTACTAAGTGTACGTATTCATTTACAGATACTTCACACATGGGAGAGCTATGATCAAAATAGCATGCAAAAACGAATATCTAATTTGCTAACAATTTGTTATCAAGAACAGTGATTGATAACAGATTCAAGAACACAATGGTCAGATTAATGTTATAATACCACCCAGATATTTACTAACTCGTCTATTAATAGGTATAGCTTAATTTTAACCCGAGAGTGACAATTACTTTTTTCTACCTACTTATCTTGAAACAAAATTTATGATCAGCAACAACCATCTCTGTATTCAATGCTTAAATCAGTATTTCAGGTTGCAGCTTTCGTATGCTACTAATATTAATCTTCTATTCACATCTTACAGCATCTCTCTCTACGGAAACAAGCAAGAAACACCACCATGAATGACCAGCTCTCCTATGAGGTTCCTTTAAAAGAACTTATGTTTGTAAAATAAACATCATATAACTTCCTCTTTTGTTTGTGAATCTAATCTACCACATGTATATCACTTAGTTCACTGTATAATATAAACTTTATGACCCTTTTGTTCCATACTCTCACACACAGCCTCAAAACTCTGTTTAACCACATTTACCAATTGATGTGCAGCCCCAAAATGGTCCCTAAATGGTTATAAAACGGTCATCTTTTTGTTTATTTTTAACCCATTTGATAGCAGGTACTATGCAGCCCCAAAATAGTACCTAAATGGTCCTGAAATGGTATTTTCGAGTATTTTAAGGCCATTTGACAGCAGTTACTTTGCATCCCCAAAAATGTCCATAAATGGTCATAAAATGGAAATTTTTTGGGTATTTTTTATATATTTGACAACAGGTATCCTGCAGCCCCAAAAATGTCCTTAAATGGTCAAGAAAAAAGGCCCTTTTTTGGTGTCTAGAGCCATTTGATATCAGCTGAGATGCAGTCCCAAAATAGGTCCTTTAGTGCTTCAAAATATATATATATATGTATATATAGGAAGAGGATCATTTAAGAACTAATTGAGTTTGAGAACTTTTGAGAACCATTCTAAGCCACTAATTTCAGGTGGAAACCACTATAATTCATTTGGGGGGGGGGGTTGTGTGTGCGTGTGTGTGTGTTTGTTTAAAAAAACATTTGAGAGGGGCAACCTTGCAGCCCCAAAATATACTTAAATGGTTCTAAAATGATAATTTTTTTGGTCATTTAAAACCATTTTCCAAAAGGTACTTTCCAGACACAAAATGATCCTTAGGCTATTCGTAACGAGTCAATTTTTAGGGTATTTGAACACATTTAACAACGACTGAGTTGTCGGCACTAATAGGGGATTAGGTGGTCATTGGTTGTCACATTTGGGGACTTCTGAACTCATTTAACATCAGCTGACTTTGCAGCCCCTAAAAGGACTTTAGATGATCATTTTTTTGTCAAATTTTTATAAGGTTTATATGGACTTATATGATTTCTCTTTTGAAACTTTTGATCGAAATTACAGAAGAAAAGCAAATAATAAAAATTGAAAAGCAAATAATAAAAATTTCTTGTGAAACTATTATTAGTATGAAGAATGTGACCCGTAATTTCATCGAATAAACCAAAATAAGAAAACCTATACATTTTCTTAAAAAACCGTAGCAACGCGGGGTTGATCTCTAGTTATATATATAAACATGATCTAAGACCAAAAATCAAGTCCTAATACCTCCCGGTTTGTTTAATATTAAATAATCATATATTAAAACACTAATTTTGATATATATATTAAATAAATAACAAAACATTTTATAAAATTGTATAAACTTTGGGTTTTTATTTATTATAAAATATTAAAATATTCCTCAAAATATCAAACCTTAATTCAACACGTATTACTCAATTTTGGCAGAACAACGTTACGAAAACCCTAACTTTGACCGATTTTCAGATAAAATACCAAACATTCCCAAAATTTCAAATTAACTTATGGCCTTCTTAAAACACATTATTTTTGGATTACCTATAAAAATCCAGACCCTAATTCCAACCCGATCACCTGATTTTAGCAAAACAAGCTCAAGAACCCTACTTTGTATATAATTTTAGAAATCATACTTAGACAAAATGTTATCAAAAAACTGAGATAGGTTATTGTAGATCATACCTAATAATTAGGACCTGCAGAATTTCTGCTCTTTACACCTTACGGTTTGCTCGAATTTGGAGGAAGAACTTCTGGAATGAATTAGGGTTTTTGAGATAGAATTTGAGGAATTGGTGTGGATTAAATGATGGATTGAGGTTGTATTTATATGTGTTTGATGTGCTTTGTGTTGGATATTATGTGTCCTGACCCGACAAGTCTTGAACCCGACCCGGTTACGACCCGTAAGAGTTACACCGGGTGCAACGAACTCTAAACCCGCTTAAGAGTTAACCGGTAAAAGAAACGGAAACGTTTGGTTATATATATTATTTATAATAGTTATAAATAATTAATAATCAATAATATTATTATTACCGGCTTAATAATAAAGGGTGAACGATATTTAAATAAAAGAGTTTTATTTAAATTCACGGTCGAGCTATTCGTTATTGAAATATTTTCTAACATTAGCTCGTGGGCTCGCGTACGAGATGGGTTTTATATTCGAGAGGGGTCCGTCACGATTTATTAGTCATCTAATAAATATTAGATGATTAGGGGATTAACCCTAATCATCTCATAATTCTCGACGGCAGCAAAAGAAAGGAGAAAAATTCTCCTTTTTCTTTCCACTCGTGAAAACGCAAAGGGAAACGAAAATCGGCAGCCGCCGATTTCGTTTCCGCGCCGATCGCCGCCACCGGCGTGTTCCGGTGCCCATCTTCGCACCACCATAACTTGGTGGTGGTTGCAAGTTAGGGTGTTCCGTCAGTCAACGCCCGTAGACCGCCTTACGGTCTAGAGATCGCCGCCTCGTACGCCTTGATCCGCCGCTCGGTTCGTCGCCAATCGCCGCCGCAAAACCCGCCGATCACCACCGTGGAACTCGCCGCCGCCGACGCCGCCGCTGCCACCGTTCGCCGTCGTCACCGCCGTCACCCGCCGCCACCACCGCGGGCCGCACGCCGTCGTGTCACCGTCGCCCGTCGACGTGAGTCCGACGCTTTTCGTCGTGCGCCGTCTCCGGTTGCAATCAGATCTGAATCTGATTGATCTCGTAGTCTCGCGAGACGCGACGTAAGTCAAAGTGTACTCTCGCGATGCGTAATGACCACGGGTCAAAAACGCCGTCCCGTAGGGGTACGCGACACCGGACCACGAGAATCATCGCGATACGCGACAACCGTTTGAGACCGAAAGTGGTTCGTTCCGTTTCAACCTAGCGCTTCGTTCGTTGAAACTCGGTGTCTCGAACGTTTGTTCAACACCGCCAAGGTATATCTAAACTCACTATTAGTTTAGATTATTTATTTATTTATTTCTGTATTTGCGTGTTCGGTAATCGGATCCTGTTGCGTACTGGTATTTGTGTTATTTGATTAATTAGTTTTAATATATATAATTTGTTATATATATACTTTATTCCGCTGCGTTACAGAATTAATTATAAATTAATTCGGTAAACTCTTTTATAAACTATTAATCTATCGGTCACGTAATTTTTAAAATATGTCACCGGGCGACCCGAATACCACTGCCAAATCCCAACACTTTGATGTATAGACGCCTGTTATGGTGACGATTCGGTTGAAAACAACACGTAATTGGGTCAATCGCGGAGAACAAGCGTGAAAACGTGGATGAACAAGGGCCTGATCTTGAGTTCTGTCCGACAAAGGGGTCGCGAACCGCGGAGGATGGGGAAGCGGGTTATCACTACCCGTGAACCAGCTTGGGCAATTGGCAGGTTTGGCCCATGCACTTTATATTTACAGTTTGGCCCCTAAAATTTGGTTTTTGAGCAAATTTAACCCTTAGGTTTTTCTAACCTTATCCTTTTATGTCCAAAAATTATTTAGAATAATTTCTCATGGTTTTGTAAGTCTCGGGATACGCATAACAGGGTATAAAATACGCAGTTAATATGTTTTTATTCGTGTATTTTCAAAAATATAATTTTTGAAATTTACGTGATTCCCAGTTATTTAACGGAATTACACGAAAAACGTAAATTCATTTATTTGTGTTTTAATTAACAAAATTGATGTATAATTTAACCCATTGGTTCTTAATATTATAAAATGATTGTAGGATATTCCAAGGTATATATATTGAGATAAAACCTCGATATTCCCGGTAAATGATAAATGGAATACCGAAATCGCGTAAAAGCCGAAAATCGCTTTATTTTTGTTTTAAGCAAATTGTTTAACTTAAAACTTTGTAAATATATTATTTTGCTTTCAAAAATGATTATGGAATATCCCAAGCATACTTTAATTGTATTATTTAGACAAATTCTTTCGATAATTATTAAATCCAAACTCGATTTGCGCGGCAAGTTTAGATTTGGGTCGGGTTTTGTAAATGGGTCGGACAAGGGTGTTACACATGTTATAAAAACAAATCACGCATGTTATAAATTAACTCACGCATATTATAAATGCAACATGTTAATAGGTTTCTCAGAGGGATATCAAGGAAAAAGATGGGGATGAAGAGGAAGCACTAAACTATGATTTCTCAGAGGGATATGACCTTCATGATGATGAAAACATCAACTCCCCATTATCAAACCTCAAAATGCCAGTAGGAACTTTCACAGAGCAAGTTATTGACTACTACATAACACCACCTGCAAAAAGATACACAAACAGAAGAAACTGTAAGTTTTCACGCATCATGTAAATTACAAAATCACGCATGTCATAAATGAAAATAACGCACGTTATAAAATGAAATCACGCATGTGTTTCACTAAATAATAACGCAATGTCTTAATATGTTTCAAGGACTGGATGACTTTAAAGGATCAACACATGCTAGTGTTTGATAAGGTTGTGGCTGACATTGCAAATTTGATTGAAGAATGGGGGATCAAACACAGTGGAAGCTACACATACATTGAAAAATGTGAAGAGTAGAAGAACAAGTAGAAAAGTCTAACACTACCTGGAGAAGGTACATCTCAACCTGTGTCACACCCCGGTCAACGGATTTGGGTGTGAGCGAGACGGAATCATAGTCGCAGATATACAGAATAACTTCTACTAAATTCAAACATCATTTAAAACATTATACCATTTATGTTGCAGCGGAAAGTTGTGGTGAAATGATAATGTCTTACATTTGAATAAAAGTCTTAGTTTGATATTGAAATCATAAATCAGTTTATGTAAGATAGGTCAGGACTACGACTCCGGTGAAGCAGGGTCGAAAGTTACAGTGAAGCCCCATTTGCACGTCTTCCATGATAAGCTTAGATACCTGAGAAATCATGAGTTTTAAAAGGTCAACATAAAGTTGGTGAGGTTCACAGGTTTATGATTCTATGGTAAGTTTGTAAAAACAGTTTACAATGTGTTGGAATAACAGTTTACGGTATGTTGGAATAACAGTTTACGGGATGTTGGGATAACAGTTTACAGCATACTTAAATGTTACGTTGGTTTACTGTCGTGGTTGTAAGATCCTACCATGAACCTCAAATTCGAATACTAACGGATTACCCACTCATAGCATTCTATCCCAAGAATACCGAACAGGCAAGAATAACTGACGTGTACCCCTTGACAATATACGAAGTCAGGATTGGAGCTACCAATCTGGGCAGGGTTGTCAACCCAAATAGATCTATTCACTAGTTATCGTTTCGAGCAGAACTAATCGAATTCAATTAATAGTGGGAATTTCAGTTGTACTAACGTTGATAACGATAAAGTACCAGTTGTTTGGGATACAGAATGGAACATGTAGTCATACGGCTAACAGGTAAACCATAACATTAAGTAAAAAGCATTTTATCAGTTCATGATTTCTCCCCCATAAGTATAAAACAGTTGTAAAGAAAAGGGGCCGTGAAACTCACTTGATTCAGTGATGATGATGGATTACCGAGTGGCAACTAGCAGGTAAAGTCCTAATAAAACATAAGACAATATGCATAAGGGTCCACATAATCATTTGAGTAACGAACGTTACCCAAATGATACCGGTCAAGTCTTGACGTATAATCCCGTTTGTAGCGTTTGGAAACCCGTTAGTTAATCAGTTTACAAAATCAGTAAATGCAAACGTTCACGTTTAAAGGCATTTAATGTAAATTGAATATAAGAAATGAACATGCGATAACGCATCATGAAGACCAGTTCAATCAAGTTTTGAACATTGTTTTAAATAATAATATTTATTATTATTTTTAGGTTCGCTCGATCGATTGTATATTTAATCGTGTCAAGTTATAATATATAACTAAGGCTCATAGTTATTATGAAATAATTATTCTAACTTGTCGGAATAATTTATCAAATTATTACAAGTTAACGATTTAATGAATAAACACAAGTAAGTTAAATATTAAAGGTTATTTTAATATTAAACTCATGTTTAGAAAAATTAGGGTTTTAAGTTAATATGAATATAATTATTATTAAAATAATTATATTAACAAACCATGATGAGTTTAACTCAAATTAGGGTTTCTAAACTCATATAGATAATTATTTGTCGAAAATAATTATTTACGTTTAGTTACGACGTAAAACGTTTTAAAGATTTCATTTCATTTTCAAACGTTTAAAAATAAAACATTTGATCCGGTTAAAACGTTTTGATTATTTTGCTTTATTTAAAATAATAAAAAATGTTTAAAAATATGTTTTTCATAATTTCTATAAGTCTTTTGATTTTATCTTTATAAAATCATTTTCAAATAACTTTATTTATCAAATAAAGCTAGGGTTTTAAATTTTAAGACCTTTTTATAAAATATTCTCCAACATAAAGTATTTTCCACTTTTGTATAAGATTCAAGATTTTTATACTTTTCATGTTGAGTAACATAAATATGTTTATTTACCATCTTGATATAAAAAATATATTTATATATATTTTAATCCATTTTATTTCTATAAAATCTAAAACAAGCATTTTAAGTCTTGTTTTCTTAGAATTTATATTTTTATAAAATGTGACCATTTTATATAATGGATTTCATGATGAGATTTCATGGTTTATATTATCCAAGTAATTTTATAAAATTACTAACTTTGTTATTAAACCATAAAAATTTACTTAAATGTTCTAAAGCCATGATTTTATGTCCAAAATTATAGTAACACTTCCTAATGTCCAAATTAGTTCACAACTTCACATGTGTCACTAACATCATATTTAGTCCATGGTAATTGTTATTAGCATACATTAATCCATAAACAAGATGATTAACAACTAAAATCACAATTAAACATTCTAGTCATTTATAATTATATCAATACGTGATAATATCATGTATTAACTATGCATAACATATAATCATAATGTCACTCCATGATCAAATTAAACCATTTTAATTTGTAACTTAATCTATAGGTTTTAAATTTTAAACTAACAACTAACACCTTTTGTGATAAAAACATAAGATGATAATCACATTTTCAAATCTTATAACCTTAAGGTTTATAAAAAAAAAATATGTAGTTCGGTGCTTATGATCGTTAGAAAACTTCACGTTTTTATTGGGTAGTTGTCAAGACTCGTGGATCATTTGGGACGTTTAATAACGTATAAAAACTTAAACGAAGACGGTTAAAATGACTCACAACGGTAAGGAGCTTAAACCGAGAGAAAAACGAGAAAGGTGATGGCTTGCGGTGGTCTGCGGCTGTACACAGCAGCGGCACAGCAGCAGTAGCACATCAGCAACAATAGGTGGCGGGGGCTGTTCACGACGGCAACAGCGTGGCAGCAAGTGGTGGTCGTCGCCAAGAAAGGAGGAGGAGATGGTGGCGACGGGTGGTGGTTCATGGCTGCTCACAGTAGTGGCAGCAGCACCCAGCGGCGGCAGCTGGGTCGCACAACAGCAGTAGCGGGCGGCAGTTGCAGCAGCAGTCCAGCAGAAGCAAGGTGACGGTGTGGGGAGGAGGCGACGTCCAGCGGTGGTGTTGTTGGTTCACCGAAGAGAAGAGAGGAGGTGAGTGGCGGTAGTTGTTGGTGGTGACCGCCAAGAAGAAGGAAGGAAGGAGGAAGGGCGGCAGACCGGCAAAGGTGGTGGCTGGTGTTGCCTCGCCGGAAAAAAAGGAAAAGAGGGAGGGGGCTGTGGTCTTCTCCGGAAATCACAAGGAGGAGGATGAGTTGCTTGGTTGTGGCTTGCCGGAGAGGCCAGGCGGAGGGGCTGGTTGGCACCGCAGGAAAATCGAGGAAACAAGGGTGGTGGTGCTCTTAGGTGACTTCTTGGTGGCTCTCGACAAAAAGGGGAAGAAGGGAAATGGTGGGTTGGTTTGTTCCACAAAGGAAAAGAATGGAGAATGGGGGTGTTTGGTTGTTGTCCAGAAAAAAAAAGAATAGGGTGAGGTTGGTGGTTGTCTACGGCAGGAAAAGAGAAGAGAAAAAAAGATTGATGTTTGAGTTGGTAGGTGGGTTGTATGGTGAAGATGGGTGCTTGTCACACTAACCTATTTTGTGATGATGAAGCTAGGTGGTAAGATGGTAGAGTGAAGGATGTGGCCAAAATAATTTTCACAAATTACTAGTGGAATCTCCTACTTAACTTTTATAATCTTTCAACATGTAGGTAACAAATTTATAAACTTGCCATGTTTAAAAAAAAAGATTAAGTGTTGTGAAGATTTATAAAGCTTAGAATTATTAAAGGTGAAATAATCCATAAGTTTTATAATTCATTCCATGTATAAAGATTATACAAGTTCATGACTAGTTTTTATAAAATAATGAGTGGTAACCATTTTTATAAAAATTTGCAAAGTTGATGGGCCAATATTATTTAAAATTTTACCCATTAGGTTTGGGCTTTATATTGGGCCTAGATGTTTAATGAAAAATATAATTGGGCCGGTTTTGTCGGTTATGGGCTGTACGGGTCCAAACAGGGCACCGGTTCGAGGCCCGGGCCCATTGTGTATCAGTTGGGTTCTCGGATCGCCGCGATCATTCGGGTTCATCAAGATTGAGTAACGGGTCAAGGTTTCGGGTTCGGTTTAATTGTTTTAGGCTTATTGGGCCTATTGGGCCAAGTCGGGCCCAATTGGGTGTTCGGTTGGAGTTTGGCTTAAGTCTTGACAACGATTTCAGTTTGTGATGTTTTTATTTCATAAAACCAATTGCTTAGGTCGGTTATAACAGTTTTTCAGAAATCAGTTATATTTTTCAATTTTTCGCACGGTTACGGTTAACGTTTTCAGTTTGTCAGTTTATAAAAGTTTTAAGCTTGACCGTTCATGTTGCTTAAAACCGAATAGTTTTAGACGATCGGTCGCTTATCAGTTTGACGTGTCGATTATATAAATGTTCGACACCAGTTCCGGATAAAATATAAAAATACATTTTATATTTATTTTCTTGTTGTTGAAATTCCATAATTAAACAATGGAATCTCTATGAAATTTACAGGTATACGCTTCTAGCACAAACGCGGGATTAGGTATACGTCATCAGTTAACGGTCAGGCACAGTAATTAACAGTTTAAGCAGTAATCAGATCGGTTAAAGCACATTAATACTTAATTAATAAGTCAAAGTAAAAGGGTTTGACCTATGTTTTCGGACGAGGTGTCACATTCTCCCCCAGTTAGAAGAATTTCGTCCCGAAATTCAGTTCTTAATCACTGGTTGTTTGTGACGTTTCCGAAAAGACGAGGATATTACAGACGCATTTGAGCCTCGCGTTCCCAAGTGTACTCTGGGCCTCGCCGTGAATCCCAACGCACCTTCACAGTGAGAATGCGGCTATGCTTCGTTCTATTACGGTCTTGGTCAAGTATCTCGACCGGTTCCTCAATAAAGTGAAGTGTTTCGAAACTTGAATTTCGTCAAGTGGGACGACAAGCATTTCATCAGACAATTACTTTTTAAGAGTACTAACATGAAAGACATCATGCAAACTGCTAAGCTCTACGGGTAGACGTAGACGGTAAGCTACTGGTCTGATTGTCTCAGTGATTTCAATTGGACCAATTTAACGAGGGTTAAGCTTTCCTCGTTTGCCGAACCGGATGACACCTTTCCAAGGTGACACTTTTAACATGACGCGATCACCCTTTTTAAAGGATAAGGGTTTTGCGACGATTGTCGGCAGATAAATCTCAATAGTCTGATAAAAGAATGAGGATTGACAAACGGATAAACGAGGTTTTGAGTATGAAGGTTTCTGGACAAGTCAGGATTTCTCATGAATGGGCTCTACCAGGATTTTCATGCAGTTCAAATTACAATTATGTGTGCACCCACAATTGTGATTTGCCTTACATGATAAGCCTAAGCTTTGCTCATACTTGAGTTTTCAGTTTGTCGGAAAATGAAATGTGTCGGGGACAAGATGGCTTATGGAAAAGTTTAGATTGATTCGCTACCGGACGGGATCTAATGATAACAATAATGGAAATGCGGTTTGGCTCCAGTCTATTGATCTTGCAGTCTAAGATCTTAATAGGTTCTAGCCAAGATGGGTGTGTAGGCCATTGGTCCAATCCGTTCCAGGATCTCAAGGGACCGATGAGGTTTAAGCATGCCTAACTTTCCAGGCCTAGTTACCTCCGTCTGAGACAGAATCCATTATAAGGTTTTGAACCCCCTTATAGATTCTAAGGGTTTGCGTCGAGTGTTAACGTAGTTCTCCTGGAGATTACTTATGGCTTTCAGAAATTGAAAGGTCTCCTTAGTAGTTTCATGAACTATCACTGGACCAGTCAGATGACTGTTACTGGCTTCAGTCCAGCGAAGGGGCGAATGAAGCTTTCTTCCATACAAGCCTTCGAAAATGGGCGGCTTGAATATTCGAGCGAAATCTATCGCAATAAGGAAACTCGGCGAGTGGAAAATGGTTGTCTCAACCATTGCCTAGGTTTGTCTTGCGTGATGACAATCTGTCACATAACTACGCAACGTACCTTTATAAGGTCTGGATTTTTCCTTTTGATTTGGTCATCAGTATAACTCTTTCATACATACATTTTGTTGGATCCATGGGTGGATGGAATATCTTGATTTGTGGGCTTCATCAAACACTAGCCTTCTCAAGTCTCTAAGGCTAGGTACCCGTAGTCTATTCAAAAAGCTCATGGTTCCATCAGGCTTTTCAATCAGTTGTTTCTCCATGTCATGCAGGCATTCATTTTCAGATTCACAGGCTTAAGAGCTTTGATTTGAGCGTCACGAACTTGTGACGTGAGATTCGAGCGTATGGTCATACCTAGTGCTCGAACACGACGCGGTTTGGCATGTTCCTTCCTGCTTAAAGCATCAGCTACCACGTTAGCCCTGCCCCGGGTGATAACGAATCTCACATCCGTAATCGTTAAGCAGTTCAACCATCGTCGTTGTCTCATGTTTAGCTCTTTTTGGTTAAAGATGTGCGGGAGGCTCTTGTGATCGGTGAATATAACGCACCGAGTCCCATAGAGGTAGTGCCTCCATATTTTGAGGGCAAGGACAACGTCAACGACTCTAAGTTCTAAGTCGTGAGTTATGTAATTCTTCTCATGAATCTTCAGTTTTCGAGAGGCGTAAGCGATGACTTTCTCACGCTGCATCAGTACGCAACCCAAGCCTTGATGCGGAGCATCACAGTATACAACGAAATCGCCAGTTCTGTCTGGTAAGGATAGGATTGGGGCGTTGCAAGGTTTTTGCTTCAACAACTGGAAAGCAGTTTCAGTTTTATCATCCCAGATGTACTTCTTATCTTTCTGAGTCAGGGTGGTAAGAGGCTGGGCTATCAAAAAAAATTCAATGAATCGGCGGTAATAGCCAGCGAGACCTAAGAATTGTCGAATCTTGATTGGGGTCTTAAGAGTACTATAACCTTTGATTGTTTCAATTTTAGACGGACCAACGTGAATATCTTGGTCGTTGATCACCTGACCCAAAAAGTGTACATCGCGAATCCAAAAGTCACATTTGGAGAATTTCGTGTACAGTTCTTCCTTCTTCAACAGTTCTAAGATAGTGTTCTTCGCGTTCTTTCTTATTACGCGAGTAGATAAGAATATCTTTAATGAACACGATAACAAATTTGTCCAAGTATGGTTTGCACACGCGATTCATTAAGTCCATGAATACGGCCGGTGTGTTAGTCAAACCAAATGGCATAACGAGGAACTCGTAATGACAATAGCGTGTTCTAAACGATGTCCTTGAGACATCTTCATCGCTAACTCGGAGTTGATGGTTCCCCGACCTTAGATCGACCTTTGAATAGAACATGATCCTTGAAGTTGATCAAATAAATCATCGATCCTTGGAAGCGAGTAACGGTTCTTCATAGTCTGTCTGTTCGACTCTCGGTAGTCGATACACATCCTGAACGTTCCATCTTTATTCTTTACGAATAACACGGGAGCACCCCATGGGGAGTGGCTTGGACGAATAAAGCCCTTATCTAGCAACTCTTGTAGTTGGCTAGATAACTCTTGCGTTTCCGACGGTGCCAGTCAGTAAGGGGACCTGGCAACGGGGGCGGCTCCGGGTGTTAGGTCAATGCGAAACTCCACCTGTCGTGTTGAAGGTAGGCCTGGAAAGTCTTCTGGAAAGACTTCCGGGTATTCACAGACAACAGGAACGTCTTTGATACGCTTCTCCTTCAGTTTCCTCTCAGTGACATGAGTTAGAATGGCATGGAATCCTTTGTGGAGGAATTTCTATGCCTTAATACAAGACATGATATCTAGTTCGACTCCACTTTTATTGTCTTGTACGCTCAGAGTGTTGCCGTCCACTAACGGTACTCTAGCCATTTTCTCATGACACATAATTTCTGCATGGTTCTTTGCTAAACAATCCATTCCAATGACTACATTGAAACTTCCTCAAATCAACGGGCATTAAGTCGATGCTGAAAGAATGGTCAGCGGGTAGTCTAGGTAGATTACTCTGGTTTCTATCAAATCTCCATTTGCTAATTCCATTGCAAACTTAGCGTCTAGGGCAACAGGAGTGATGCCAAGTAATTGACTAAAATCGGTAGACACAAAGCTTCTATCGACACTAGTACCGAATAAAACAGAGATATGATGGCTATCTAGCAGAAACGTATCCATTACCGGGTTGGGGTCACGACGAGCGTCTCCAGCGTTGATCACGGAAGCTCTTCCTCTGGCATGGTTAGCATCTTGATTCTTCGCCTTCGGGCATTCCTTTTTGTAATGGCCAATTTCCCAGCAACCGTAGCAAGTGCGATTTGGGCAATCGCGTGCTACATGTCTTTTATCCCTGTAGATGTTATAGTAGGCATTACCACGATCGAGAGCGTGGTGTAGGTTGCATTGGAGCATAGGGGTGTTGTACCGGTGTAACCGGTCCTTCGGACAGGGTGAACAGTTCACAGGACCTCTAAAAGGTGTAGGCTTTAATTCATAAAGTCCTTTTATGAATATCAGGAGGGCTTACAATGTTAAGTTAAAACATTGGACACAATTTGGTGAAATTGTAGTCTGGCGTTATCTAACCTTGGTTAATTTGCTCTTAGCGCGCGCACCATTGTCCGCGTGACGTTGGGTTGCAGTAATAGAGACGATTTTTGCAATGCGTTGAGCAATCGATTTGTCGATCTCAACAGCACTCAAGGGCGGAGGAGGTGAAGTGTTTCCGTTGGCTCGGCGTCTAGGCGAAATACTTTCGCTTTAAGTTATTAATGCCAACATAAAGGAAAGTCTAGATTATATGTGAATGGGGTTATTACATGCGCGAGAATAACTATCACGACATACATCCATGATACCCAAAACATGACGCGCGCAAGCACGACCAAGAAACAGGAAGTAGAGGGGAACATCATACGCGTATAAGCGACATGATAAAAACGATATAACGACAGCAACAGTGATGACATCAATCCTAAAGGTGGAAATGATAATCATAATGCTAGTTTCCGTTACCACCATATTAACTGGTAGAATATACGATAGTCAGAAGAGGATAAGTCTTCATTCTGGGTTCGCAGTCCCATTGCAACAAAATATGTAAATATTTTTTATTGCAAAAATGAGGGATCAAAAGTCTAGATTCTAAATCAAGCCATCTAGAGTGGCGGGGATCCAGAGGGCATAGTTAAGGTGGTGGTGATCTGAGCAGTGAGGTTTATGTAACTGAACACTCGCCCAGAGAATTCCTCTACGTAAGCGACTCTCGTCTGGAGGGACTCGTTGGCCAACCGCAGATCGGTGTTGTCCATGTTGACACCACTCATGTGAGCGTGTAGTGACTCCATAGCACCCAATGTGGCAGTCCTGGTGATGCTCCACGACGGCTAGACGGTTCTCTAGTGCCTCTAGATTTGTCCAGGTGGGGATTCTAGTGATCTCATCGTTGATCACCCCAAGGCCTGCTCGTGATATCGTAGGTATGTCACCAGTAGCAGTGGTCGCACCGTCAGCGGCAATGGTGGAAATTAGGTGATTCGAGGAGTTGTCTGAGAGGCGGGGTCACAATGGTTTCAGAAAGCTCGATGGTAATGAGGACTGTCGGATATTACCGACTGTGAGAATGTCCTGCACTAGGCTGGACAATTCATGGTCCTCAGGGGAAGGCGTGTACTCAGGTACGACTGTGACTTTTCCAGAGGAATCAGATATGCAGATGACCTCTTTGGAAGTCATCTCTACGATAATATTTCATGAGAGAACATAGTTGGTAACACGATAGCAACATCTAGAATAAAACGTATAAATGTACAAGTTGTAGTAATAATAACTCATATATATATATATATATAGCATAAGTTAACATAACTAATATGATAAGGAATTGGTCTTGCGTGCAAACGGCAGCTTCGGAGCGGGTTATAGTCCAGGTTTGTTTGTTTTTTTTTATTTGATTAACCTAGTTCGCTATAACCACGGCTCTGATACCAATCTGTCACACCCCGGTCAACGGATTTGGGTGTGAGCGAGACGGAATCATAGTCGCAGATATACAGAATAACTTCTACTAAATTCAAACATCATTTAAAACATTATACCATTTATGTTGCAGCGGAAAGTTGTGGTGAAATGATAATGTCTTACATTTGAATAAAAGTCTTAGTTTGATATTGAAATCATAAATCAGTTTATGTAAGATAGGTCAGGACTACGACTCCGGTGACGCAGGGTCGAAAGTTACAGTGAAGCCCCATTTGCACGTCTTCCATGATAAGCTTAGATACCTGAGAAATCATGAGTTTTAAAAGGTCAACATAAAGTTGGTGAGGTTCACAGGTTTATGATTCTATGGTAAGTTTGTAAAAACAGTTTACAATGTGTTGGAATAACAGTTTACGGCATGTTGGGATAACAGTTTACAGCATACTTAAATGTTACGTTGGTTTACTGTCGTGGTTGTAAGATCCTACCATGAACCTCAAATTCGAATACTAACGGATTACCCACTCATAGCATTCTATCCCAAGAATACCGAACAGGCAAGAATAACTGACGTGTACCCCTTGACAATATACGAAGTCAGGATTGGAGCTACCAATCTGGGCAGGGTTGTCAACCCAAATAGATCTATTCACTAGTTATCGTTTCGAGCAGAACTAATCGAATTCAATTAATAGTGGGATTCAGTTGTACTAACGTTGATAACGATAAAGTACCAGTTGTTTGGGATACAGAATGGAACATGTAGTCATACGGCTAACAGGTAAACCATAACATTAAGTAAAAAGCATTTTATCAGTTCATGATTTCTCCCCCATAAGTATAAAACAGTTGTAAAGAAAAGGGGCCGTGAAACTCACTTGATTCAGTGATGATGATGGATTACCGAGTGGCAACTAGCAGGTAAAGTCCTAATAAAACATAAGACAATATGCATAAGGGTCCACATAATCATTTGAGTAACGAACGTTACCCAAATGATACCGGTCAAGTCTTGACGTATAATCCCGTTTGTAGCGTTTGGAAACCCGTTAGTTAATCAGTTTACAAAATCAGTAAATGCAAACGTTCACGTTTAAAGGCATTTAATGTAAATTGAATATAAGAAATGAACATGCGATAACGCATCATGAAGACCAGTTCAATCAAGTTTTGAACATTGTTTTAAATAATAATATTTATTATTATTTTTAGGTTCGCTCGATCGATTGTATATTTAATCGTGTCAAGTTATAATATATAACTAAGGCTCATAGTTATTATGAAATAATTATTCTAACTTGTCGGAATAATTTATCAAATTATTACAAGTTAACGATTTAATGAATAAACACAAGTAAGTTAAATATTAAAGGTTATTTTAATATTAAACTCATGTTTAGAAAAATTAGGGTTTTAAGTTAATATGAATATAATTATTATTAAAATAATTATATTAACAAACCATGATGAGTTTAACTCAAATTAGGGTTTCTAAACTCATATAGATAATTATTTGTCGAAAATAATTATTTACGTTTAGTTACGACGTAAAACGTTTTAAAGATTTCATTTCATTTTCAAACGTTTAAAAATAAAACATTTGATCCGGTTAAAACGTTTTGATTATTTTGCTTTATTTAAAATAATAAAAAATGTTTAAAAATATGTTTTTCATAATTTCTATAAGTCTTTTGATTTTATCTTTATAAAATCATTTTCAAATAACTTTATTTATCAAATAAAGCTAGGGTTTTAAATTTTAAGACCTTTTTATAAAATATTCTCCAACATAAAGTATTTTCCACTTTTGTATAAGATTCAAGATTTTTATACTTTTCATGTTGAGTAACATAAATATGTTTATTTACCATCTTGATATAAAAAATATATTTATATATATTTTAATCCATTTTATTTCTATAAAATCTAAAACAAGCATTTTAAGTCTTGTTTTCTTAGAATTTATATTTTTATAAAATGTGACCATTTTATATAATGGATTTCATGATGAGATTTCATGGTTTATATTATCCAAGTAATTTTATAAAATTACTAACTTTGTTATTAAACCATAAAAATTTACTTAAATGTTCTAAAGCCATGATTTTATGTCCAAAATTATAGTAACACTTCCTAATGTCCAAATTAGTTCACAACTTCACATGTGTCACTAACATCATATTTAGTCCATGGTAATTGTTATTAGCATACATTAATCCATAAACAAGATGATTAACAACTAAAATCACAATTAAACATTCTAGTCATTTATAATTATATCAATACGTGATAATATCATGTATTAACTATGCATAACATATAATCATAATGTCACTCCATGATCAAATTAAACCATTTTAATTTGTAACTTAATCTATAGGTTTTAAATTTTAAACTAACAACTAACACCTTTTGTGATAAAAACATAAGATGATAATCACATTTTCAAATCTTATAACCTTAAGGTTTATAAAAAAAAAATATGTAGTTCGGTGCTTATGATCGTTAGAAAACTTCACGTTTTTATTGGGTAGTTGTCAAGACTCGTGGATCATTTGGGACGTTTAATAACGTATAAAAACTTAAACGAAGACGGTTAAAATGACTCACAACGGTAAGGAGCTTAAACCGAGAGAAAAACGAGAAAGGTGATGGCTTGCGGTGGTCTGCGGCTGTACACAGCAGCGGCACAGCAGCAGTAGCACATCAGCAACAATAGGTGGCGGGGGCTGTTCACGACGGCAACAGCGTGGCAGCAAGTGGTGGTCGTCGCCAAGAAAGGAGGAGGAGATGGTGGCGACGGGTGGTGGTTCATGGCTGCTCACAGTAGTGGCAGCAGCACCCAGCGGCGGCAGCTGGGTCGCACAACAGCAGTAGCGGGCGGCAGTTGCAGCAGCAGTCCAGCAGAAGCAAGGTGACGGTGTGGGGAGGAGGCGACGTCCAGCGGTGGTGTTGTTGGTTCACCGAAGAGAAGAGAGGAGGTGAGTGGCGGTAGTTGTTGGTGGTGACCGCCAAGAAGAAGGAAGGAAGGAGGAAGGGCGGCAGACCGGCAAAGGTGGTGGCTGGTGTTGCCTCGCCGGAAAAAAAGGAAAAGAGGGAGGGGGCTGTGGTCTTCTCCGGAAATCACAAGGAGGAGGATGAGTTGCTTGGTTGTGGCTTGCCGGAGAGGCCAGGCGGAGGGGCTGGTTGGCACCGCAGGAAAATCGAGGAAACAAGGGTGGTGGTGCTCTTAGGTGACTTCTTGGTGGCTCTCGACAAAAAGGGGAAGAAGGGAAATGGTGGGTTGGTTTGTTCCACAAAGGAAAAGAATGGAGAATGGGGGTGTTTGGTTGTTGTCCAGAAAAAAAAGAATAGGGTGAGGTTGGTGGTTGTCTACGGCAGGAAAAGAGAAGAGAAAAAAAGATTGATGTTTGAGTTGGTAGGTGGGTTGTATGGTGAAGATGGGTGCTTGTCACACTAACCTATTTTGTGATGATGAAGCTAGGTGGTAAGATGGTAGAGTGAAGGATGTGGCCAAAATAATTTTCACAAATTACTAGTGGAATCTCCTACTTAACTTTTATAATCTTTCAACATGTAGGTAACAAATTTATAAACTTGCCATGTTTAAAAAAAAAGATTAAGTGTTGTGAAGATTTATAAAGCTTAGAATTATTAAAGGTGAAATAATCCATAAGTTTTATAATTCATTCCATGTATAAAGATTATACAAGTTCATGACTAGTTTTTATAAAATAATGAGTGGTAACCATTTTTATAAAAATTTGCAAAGTTGATGGGCCAATATTATTTAAAATTTTACCCATTAGGTTTGGGCTTTATATTGGGCCTAGATGTTTAATGAAAAATATAATTGGGCCGGTTTTGTCGGTTATGGGCTGTACGGGTCCAAACAGGGCACCGGTTCGAGGCCCGGGCCCATTGTGTATCAGTTGGGTTCTCGGATCGCCGCGATCATTCGGGTTCATCAAGATTGAGTAACGGGTCAAGGTTTCGGGTTCGGTTTAATTGTTTTAGGCTTATTGGGCCTATTGGGCCAAGTCGGGCCCAATTGGGTGTTCGGTTGGAGTTTGGCTTAAGTCTTGACAACGATTTCAGTTTGTGATGTTTTTATTTCATAAAACCAATTGCTTAGGTCGGTTATAACAGTTTTTTAGAAATCAGTTATATTTTTCAATTTTTCGCACGGTTACGGTTAACGTTTTCAGTTTGTCAGTTTATAAAAGTTTTAAGCTTGACCGTTCATGTTGCTTAAAACCGAATAGTTTTAGACGATCGGTCGCTTATCAGTTTGACGTGTCGATTATATAAATGTTCGACACCAGTTCCGGATAAAATATAAAAATACATTTTATATTTATTTTCTTGTTGTTGAAATTCCATAATTAAACAATGGAATCTCTATGAAATTTACAGGTATACGCTTCTAGCACAAACGCGGGATTAGGTATACGTCATCAGTTAACGGTCAGGCACAGTAATTAACAGTTTAAGCAGTAATCAGATCGGTTAAAGCACATTAATACTTAATTAATAAGTCAAAGTAAAAGGGTTTGACCTATGTTTTCGGACGAGGTGTCACAACCTGATGATCAGGACATAATAACATAATAGTAGTCTCAATAGCAGAAGAAGAGAATAAAGTTATTGAGGAAGAAAATGAACACCATAAGGAAAAATTTGAGGTTGAACATGAAGATGAGGATGTTCAACATGAAGATGGTGATGTTCAAATTGAAGATAAAGGTAAACGTAAAAAGCTTATATAATAACGCACGTGTTAATTATAATAACGCAAGTGTTAATTTTTTTTTAAAAATATATATATACTTTAATGTAAAAATACAGGAGGAAAGAAGGATGATAATAATGAAGTACCTGAAACAACCAAAGGTAATAAAAATTTTCATTATTCGTGTTTCTATTTTGATATATAATTTTATTTTTTTGAAAATGCAGAAGGAAACCAAGAGAAAACCTAACTTCAAGCATCACAGATAGAAGGTAATTACGCAATACATTTTTTACGCAAATTACATTTTTAAAAATAACCATATTGGACATCCTTTAAATAAAAATAACAGATTCTGCTAAGGGAAGTGATCAAGTCATGTATTTGATAAAAACAATCCCATTCTTGTAAACATCTTTCCCAGAGGTAGCAGACAATCCAAACCAACAAGAAGGTAATTAAACTAAATAACTGTTACATATGACTATTTATGAAAAATAACATAAATAAAATAAGTTTGTCTTAATTGAAACAAGAAAAAAAAGAAGCTACAAAAGCTGACGCTAAAGATACAAATGTTACAAGATCTGAGGAGAAAGAAAACAATGAGGAGAAGCAATGTATCAAAAATTGTATTCATTATAAGTTTCAGTTTTGAAAAATCACGCATAAAACTAACTATTCAAACAAAACAAAAAACAGAAGAAAACAAAGAAGCTACCGAGGAAGAGAAGACTGATGCTGAAGAAATAAATGTTACAAGATCTGACCAGAAAGAAAACAATGAGGAGAAGCAAAGTATCTAAAATTGTATTCATTATGATAAGTTCCAGTTTTAAAAAATCATGCATAAAACTAACTATTCAAGCAAAAAAAACAGAAGAAAACAAAGAAGCCACTGAGGAAGAGAAGGCTGATAAGAAAACACCTGAAAAAGAAATAAGTGATGAGGAAGAGAAACAATATAGTCCTAAAACAAAGAGAAAGAGAAAGAATACTTTTGCACTTAGATCACCATACTACAGGAAAGAATGCAGAAAGAATTATTGTAGATTGGATGTTCACAACAATAGAAGATGAAATGTAAGAATCTATCAATGTTAAATCTATCACATTTAGAAAAAAATTAAAACTTTGATTAAAAAATGTCTTGTTTTTTTATAACTTATGCAGGCTTGCTGTGTATGAATCAAACTACAACACAACAATGTATAAAGCTACATTGGAAAGCTTTCATCATGACGTCTACTTACACACAAATGCTCTGGACGCATATATTGAAATATTAAATGATGAAGAACAAAGCAGAGACATAAACAACCCAATGAGATTGTTTTGCACATCCATATTGCTAGTTAAAATAAAAATAATGCAACTTATATACCAAAAATCACGCAACAATGTATTTGATGGCTAAATTAAAAAAAAATTTAATTTTTTTTTGCAATCTGATGTACTGTACAACAATGAAGAGTACACTGATGAATATCGGAAAAAAATCTTTACAAACAACTTACAAAATCACTTGGAAAGATTGGGGATGTCTTCACTGCATACAGTGGATCTATGCTTTGTGCCAATACTAATGAGCTAACATTTCTATGTTATCTGTTTCGATCCCGGGACTGGAACTGTAAACTTGATAGACAACATGGTAGATCGGAAAAAGTTCGAGAATCGATATGGAATAGTGTCTCACACAGTGGTAAAAGAATCACCCAATCTTTAATTATTATCACGCATTGTTTGCTTTAAAAATAACACAACGTTTACAATTTTGAAATCACGCATTTTTACTTAAAATCACGCATAGTTTTTTATCACACACTATTTAACTAAAAATCACGCATTGTATAATAAATTGAAGCTTCAATGTTTAAAAGGCTACTTGAAGAGTACAAAACACCCTCATGAAATGTTGTTCGACCATAAAAACATCAACAGGGTAAAAATGCCATGGAGAACAACGAAAAACTATGTTGACTGTGGATTATTCGCTATAAGGCATATGGAGACTTTCTTGGGTGATGTCGACTGGGATTGCAACCTTGGTAAGGAGATAGATAAGGATGGGTTGCAGATTTTATAAAACAGATTGAGCTGAGGAACAAATATGTGGCAAAAAATCATTCTCTCCTACACTAATAAAATGAAAGCAGACGTCATCATCAAAGCAAAGGCACACCGAAAAATCTTCGGGAAACACATGGATACAAATGAACAAAAAAAATATACAATTAACCTTATCAACCAAAGAATAGAAAGAATAATGTCTTAACTTCTTTTTTAATGTTTTAGGAATTTAAACAGTTTGATTTCTTATTTTAACGCATCTTATCTAAACCTTATTACGCATACTATGCTTATGACTCATGCAAATTACATGAACATAAAAAAAAATGTGACTTCCTATTTTCACGCATGTTATTTTTTAGTCAAACAAAAACACCAAATAAACAAAAATGGGAATAAAACATAAAAAAAAACGTGATTTACTAGTTCATGCATGTTAACAAAAAAAAAAACGACGTATAAAATAACGTATGACATACATTTTACTTACGCAAATATCATGAGATCCATTGAAGTATTACGCAACATATGAACTAAACAACCTTCGATCACCCCGGTGAACAAAATCACGCAACGAGATATAATTAAAAATGACACGCTATGAACGTTATCTATCGTCATTATAATTAAAACACATTAAAATGACCAAACAACCCTTCCACGTCCGGATAAAAAGAGCAACGTGACAGCCTCTCCTCACTGCGCACGGAAATAACACTTTGCATTTGAACTTTCACCTATATATATATATGAAGAGGATCATTTGAGAAACAATTGTTTTAAGAATTTTTGAGAACCATTCAAAGCCACTAGTTTATATATATGGAACCCCCCCCCCCACCCTGAATTATAGTGGTCCTCACCTGAAATTAGTGGTTGAGATTTGGTTCTCAAAGTTTCTTAAAACAAAAAATCTCAAAGGAACCTAACCCTATATACATATATATATACATATATATATATATACATATATATATATATATACATATATATATATATACTAGTATAGAACTCGTGTACTACACGGGTTTAGTTATTGAAAATTTAATACATAATTCACGTTTAAGATTCACATAAAAATATTTAATAGATGTTATTGTAAAATAATAATTATCCACTACAAGGATTACAAAGAGATCGGTACACAACTTCTTTAAAATCGTTTAGTTGATTGCAATTTCATACCAGAACAAACGCAATTATATGACTTTTTCAAATTGTTATGGACAAAAAGTAGAAACATATGTTATGGGTACAAATAATATGTAGCATTCAATAAAATCGTGTCACAATAAAAAATTCAACAATTCACATGTTTGTTGAAATATATATGATTTGGGTGCACATCTAAACAACTTGTCATTTACATATTTGATCAAACTACTCTCCACGTAATATATGACATGAAAAGTACTAAATTGGTCAATTATATGGAAACAAATAAATTTTCATTGTTAGGTTCGGTATATAGACAAAATAACAAAGGAGGTGGATGGACACAAAATAATACATTTGACAAGAAATAGTACACAAATTAATAAAAACACGCAAGAAAAAGAGAAGGAACTCATAAATTCAAAATATTTCAAGAAAATACAAATCTTACTATAACTAACATTAATATTAAACTTTCATATTATATCATCTATGTTCTATAAGATAATTATTTTATATTATCTCCATGTCATATCTAAGTTTAAACAATTTTGCTTTTTTAGTCAAACCTATTATCTTTCATATTTAAAATTCAAGTAATTTCAAGTAATGAAGAATTATAGTTATAAATTTAATTTTTGAAATAAGATATAATTAAAATCCTATTATGATTTATTAAGTTATAACAACTTATTCCAGTGAAGGTTGGGCGTCGTATTTTTGATAATGGGGTTTGGAAAGCTATTTGTAAATTTAATAATGACATGCACTCGAAAAACATTATTCCGTTGAGTGCGTTTAAAAAATGTGTGGGGACGGGAAACAACATAAGGTTTTGGGAGGATCTTTGGATCGGTGATGAATTGTTGTCTGAAAAATCCCTAGACTTTATGCGCTTGAAAACGTTAAAAATTGCTTGGTGTTGGTTCGGATCTCGGGGTCTAGTTAGGCATGGGATTGGAGACGTGAAGTTAGGGGGAGGTGTTGGAGAATTGCAGTTAAAAAAGCCTTGGTTCGGTCTTAGTTTCTTTTATTGCTAAATCGGATAATGATTCTTAGAAATGGGATTTTGATGGTAAAACCGAGTTTTTGGTTAAAGGAAGGATATCGAAAAAGTTGTTCTTCTGAGGGCTTTTGAGGAGACAAGATAGAATAAGGCTATTCCTAAAAAAGTGAATATTTTCGGATGACGTCCCTTGATTGATAGACTTCTAGTCCGGAGTAAATTATGTGAAAGAGGTATTCCGATTCTGGATATTAGTTGTATTTTTTGTGGATGTTCTTTAGAAACGAACCGGTATTTATTTTGGGAGTGTAGAGTGGTGATGGATCGTTGGCGCAATATCGATCTTAGCTTCATATCGATGTGGCGATCAGCTACCATCTTAAAGAAGTTTTGTCGTGGTTGGATGGGAGTCATTATACGAAGAAGAAGGTTATTGATGGCATTTTTGTGTGTACGTGGTGGGTGATCTGGAAGACTCGCATTGGGATCATTCACAACGACGGTTTGAAACTTAGTTTCATGTTTGATTCTATTCGCCAAGTCTCCTATACTTGGGTAACGGCTAGAGATAAATCTTTGTTTATGTCGAGTACTTGTTGGTTACAAAACCCTTTTTTTTCTTGTAATTGTTTTCTTTTTGATTGGTTAGGTTTTTCTAACCACCAAATGTGTGTTTAATATAAGTTTTCTTTTTGACGTTCAGGAAAAAAGGTATAATAACTTATTGAAATAAGAAAATTTATATTTTGATATTTAATTATTTAAAATTTTTAGCATTTAATAAGTGACATAATTGATATTTAATAGGAGAGAGAAGCGTAAAAATTATGATGAAAATAATTCTAGTAATGACACACGTCCTGGAATGTAATGGTTATTAGAGTAGAAAGATATATAGAAAAATGATAAAATGAAAACCACCCCGAGTTAAAAAAAACCGTGAAAACTATACACCTTAATTTTTCTACTTTCATTTTTTAATATACTTTTAGAGTTTTTGACTTTGTCAATACTTTTTTATAGTTTTATACTTTGACTATATTAAAACGTTATAAACTCCCTTAAAGGTAATGGCAAATGAATGATGTATTTTGACAGCAACAAAAGTAACTACTACGTCATTGCAAGCTCGCCGCAATACGCATGCGGGTCTGCAACTTGTTAATATCATAAACAAATTGCCTCTGGCAATCCGCATGTATGTCCCTCCACAAGACCAATATATGTCTTTTTTTTTCAATCTACTCTTAGTTATACTTTTCAATCTACAGCAGGACTCGGAACTTTCAACTCACAGGAAACGGAACACCAATAACACACCTAAATACCATTTCACTAAATGTCCTTCAATATAAGTATCAAGTCCTGTTACTCCCATTCCATGTCCTATGTGTTGCATACGATAATTAACAAGCGGACATCATCAGATCGAGCTTATAACAATACGAATTAAGTCGACACTTAATACCATACCATAGTCCATTTCACTATAACTGGATCTAGGAATCCTGTGTTTTGATTCAAGCTAGAACATGTGTAACAATAGGAGCTGAGAAGAGGCGGCTCTTAAGCTTTTGGATAAAAGTCCTTGCTTTAGCTCGTAATTTCTGGACGATTTGAAAGTTCTTTCCACCAACATGCTCACAATGGTTACTGCATTCTTCATAAGGGCAATCTTAGTATATGCAACCATTTTTATATTTTTCTGGAATATACATGAAACTATATTCCAGAGCCACTTCTGGTTGTGCACAATATAAGTTATTCACAAAAATAATTCCAAAACCTGAGAAACCAGTTTAACAATCACAAGATTCTGTACATTTAGCCTTCAAAGATACATGGGTTCCGAGCCATACCAAAGTCACAATGTGCTGGACTCGCTTTCAGAAATGGCTGTTAAAAGATTAAATTCTCGATCCAATGTCCAGGAAGACTCATTCAGATTGTTGATATAAAGGACATATTCCAAGAAATATCCGTTGTATGTAATTATTGATATTGTGGCTCTGAAAGCAAAGAAACAGCAAAAGGGTTGGAGTTAAGGGCGTAGGACAGTAAAGTTGGCAAAATGGATGGGTTAGTTAACAAGTCAAAACGGGTCATTTTTGGGTGCTCGGTTTTCTGATAAACACTTTTTGCCATGGTTGAGAGGCAGCTTAATATATAACCTTTAAAAAATGCATAATACCATATTTATCCAACTAAAAATATTAATACCAGGGATATATGAAATTTTACCAATACTTGATGTCTCATATACGAGCGAAGACATAATACATATATTTAAATCAACCCGATTTACTGTAATAACGTCCGACTTTTTGGCTTTTTTCTGCAAAATGGGTTTATGTTACTATGTTTATCCAGCTTATTTCACAATATAGCATCTGCTTTGATTGTTTAGGAGCTACACTCGAAACGAATAGACTCAGGTTCAAAACCAGCTGCAGTTTTTTTATTTATCTCCTAAAATTAAACAAAATGGTTTTTGCCTGTATACGGTGTTTGGGAATTAAAATTTGTGATCATTAAGGGTGTTTGACGTGGGTGGAGCGTATTAGGCATGATTTGTTAGACTTGCACCTCACTACCTCGGATATGGTCAAGGATAGGTCGTCGTGGAGATGTAGGATTAAGGCTAGAGGAGGTTGGGTAGCGGGGGGAGGGTGCTAGGTTCTCGTGTTTTTACCCTTTGTTTTAGTTTATTTATGTTTATTTTATTTTATATATTTATATATTATTTTATTTATTTATTGTATTTACTTATTTAATTTATTTATTTGGTTTTTATTTTAACTTTTATTATTATTATTATTTATTTTATTATTTTACACACACACACACACACATATATATGAAGAGGATCATTTGAGAACCAATTGTGTTTGAGAACTTTTGAGAACCATTCCAAGCCACTAGATTATATATATGAGTTAAACCAGGGAAATATTGTATTATTGATATTGGTGAATAATAGGGTTACATAGGGTCTCTATTTATAGAGAATAATATTGCACTCTAATACCCTATACTCTAATATAATATCAACCCTAGTATAATAGTCTAATACTCCCCCGCAAGCTAAACGCGGGAGCGATTGTAGCTTGAAAACTAAATGACTGAAACATAAAGGACTGAAAATGTAAATAGCTAAACTACTTTTTGTCTTGTTTTGCTTTTTTTTTTTTATTTTTTATAATCAGATCCATCCAGCCTGTCATCCACAAACTTCTACAGCCTTGTTGACCACTAGAACACATCATCCACAAGCTACGTGATTTGTCATAACTCATAAGGGATTGAAAAGCCCCTTTTTGACTCTCCCTTTGGGAGTTCAACGGCTCCTACAAGCAACAAAGGAGAAACCAATTTTCGAAATTGGAGGCCAGTTCCATACTTTCCGTTTGGCATGACATTTATTTTCCCGTCACCATCACGGATCCGCCTGTTCCCGGTTGTTTTTCTTCTCCCTGTCTTCTTCTCTCCGCCGTCTTCACGACCGGTTGTGTTTGGACCGGTGGTTGTTTCTCCACCAAATCTCGACCGGTTCTTCCCGTCGTCGCCGCATCGGGGTTGATTCTTCTCCCCTTTCTTTCACCGGGGTTGTTTTCTCCCCTTTCTCTCGCCTGAAATCATACCCACGTGGGTACGCCGCCGTTGTTTGGCGGATCCGCTAGTGTATAGAGGCGGCGACGAGATGTACTAGCGCATCGTCTTTGGTGTGCGATAGTGGTTTGCCGGTTGTATCGGCTGTTGGAAGCGGCGGCGGTGGTAGGTATACTAGTGGCGGCGGCTAGGGTTAGGGTTTGTTGTGGCGGTGGTGGTGACTGTGGATGAGGATGGTGATGTTGTCGACCAATTGTGAGTCGATCGTGACAGAAGCGGTTTCAAATAAGGGCTAGGGTTTTGGTAGTTTATGGTTGTTTGCGGTGGATGTTTGGTGGTTGACAGCGGGCTGGATCTGGTTTTAAAAAGGTTTTATAATAAATAAATAAAACTACGTAAACAGAAAGTAAAGGATGTGGTGGTGGGTGGGGCGGTGGCGGTGGCCGGCCGCCCCGCCGGAGTTGCGTTTCTGCTGGTTGTTTTCTGGCTGGCTCTGATACCAAGTTAAACCAGGGAAATATTGTATTATTGATATTGGTGAATAATAAGGTTACATAGGGTCTCTATTTATAGAGAATAATATTGCACTCTAATACCCTATACTCTAATATAATATCAACCCTAGTATAATAGTCTAATAATATGGAACACCCCCCCCCCCCCCCCAATGAATTATAATGGTCCCCAACTGAAATTAGTGGTTGAGATTTGGTTCTTAAAAGTTTTATAACAAAAAAGTTGTCATTTGAACTTAACCCTATATATATATTTATATAGGGTTAGGTTCAAATGACAACTTTTTTGTTTTAAAACTTTTAAGAACCAAATCTCAACCACTAATTTCATTTGAGAACTAAATGGTTTTGAGAACTTTTGAGAACCATTCTGAGCCACTAGTTATATATAAGGAAATCCCCCCCATGAATTTGAATGCTTCCCCCCTAAAAATTAGTGGCTCAGAATGGTTTTCAAAAGTTCTTAAAGAAAAAAGTTCTCATTTGAACCTAACCCTATATATATATATTTATATAGGGTTAGGTTCAAATAAGAACTTTTTATTTTGAGAACTTTTGAGAACTAAATCTCCACCACTAATTTCAGGTGGGGACCACTATAATTAATGGGGGGTTTTCCATATATATAAACTAGTGGCTGAGATTAGTTCTTTTTAGTTCTCAAACTCAATTGGTTCTCAAATGATCCTCTCCCTATTTATATATATATAGATTTATATATGTTTTTTGTCATCCATCCGATTATCCGAATAACAAGGGACTTAAAAAGGAAGAGTCGTATACGAGTGGGTGCCTTAAGCCCTTAGGCGAAGGAGCTTATGTGGTTTGGATTTGGGAACTCTCGGTTTCAAATTTCACAATTATGTTTAATACTTTTTCGAATTATGTTCAAGAATTCTTTCTATTTTGTGTGTTAATGTGAACTACTGTTTTGAGTTAATGTTGGAAAATATGTTTTGTTATTTATTTGATTTTTGCGATTGGAAACCGAAAACTGAATTCGACTTATTTGGATTATCAATTTGAAATCGATTATTCGGATCGAATCAGATTTCATCTGATTTCATCCGATTTGGATTCGAATTGATTCGGATCATTTCAAATGAGTGGCTTATTCCGATCGGATCGGATTCGAATCTCGCCAAAAAAAAACCCAATCCGAATAAACCGAAATCCGATCCGGTGAACACCCCACCCCTACTTGTGAATTATAAAATAGAATCTGTGCTACTTTTAACCGGGCATTTTAGCTACTTTTTATTTAATTTTACCTGTTAGACATAAAACATAAACCCAAATCGACCCATTAATAAGTAAATGAGTCGAGCTTGCCACCCCATGGTAAATAATAATATGAAGAAAATGAGTAGCTTTATTATGGCGAGGGGTGAATTTAAGGTACTCACTTGCAAGGGGTCGGTTCAGATGATGGCACATCCGAAGCTCTGTCAACCACGCGAATCACTGCATAACTGTGGCAAAATATTAAAAAAAAAACCGCAAACCTAAATTAACTATTAGAAAGAAAACATTTTAATTTGCATGATTACAAGGTCTCCTTGGTAAGAGAAAAAAGAAATGTGGGGCCGTAATATACTTCACAAGAAAATTTTCAAAAAATGAATTTAAAAGGGTGCATGTAAACATCAAATTGAATGTCCCTGTGGAGAACATCACATATCCAGAACCATTAACAATTTCTCTCAATGATAAAGCTAAAACAAAACCAATCTACCCAAAAAAAAGTGGTTGGAATGTGTTTAGGGTAATCTTGAAATCTTTGAGTTGAAACTAGAGGTGAGAAATTCAAACCTGTTTAGTTATGAATGGGTTGATCCAGGCTATGATTTATCTCTAGGGGGGCACAAAGGTAAAGTAAAACAACTTAGTTTAAATGGAAATGATAATCGGTTAGAAATCTGCTTGACTATTTTTCTATTTGTTTATCTTTGAAATAATTTGAATTCTATAATCATGTTTAAAATGTTTTACAAAAGAATCTGGACAAATGCAACCTAATTCGACCCAAGGAGCACAAAATTACACGACCTGAACTTATTTAATGTTTGCCCGACCAGCACATTTTGCCATCTCTACCTTGATAATAAAAGAGCTGTCTCCAGAAAAATAATCTACCACTATTTGAATACTAAATCAAAAGAAGTAGATAACAAACAAGATTGTTAGTATATTTGTGTTACCTCTTTACTCCGGGTGCAACAGCATTATGAAGAACATGATGATGGGCTGCATCAAGTGCATCACCCAAAGAACTAGGGACTATTGATCCAAGAAAGGTACTTGACCTTCTACTTCTGGTAGATAAAACCAAAAAGACAAAAGAAAACGGGTCACATGGATTGAGAGACATCCAAAGCGAATTCAACTGCAAATCAAGCTTCAAAACCGCTTTATAAAATAATACATCTTGTAACAACATAAAAATTTATTAGTCATGGCACATAAACTATTTATCAAACTCAAAAAATGGATAAAAAATAAGGTTGCGGCTCGGCCAAAACCCGACCTCACCAGTTTTTGGACACATGACAAATCTATCTGTATTGACCCAATACCGTCCCTGACCATTTTGCCACCTCCAGTATTCTACAAAATCCAACATGGTCACACAGTAACAAGCCATTGTTTCCTCACCTTTGGTCTATAGCCAACCCAAGAAAGAATGCATGAACAGAGCCCGAAGAGCTTGTAGCCATAAGAACATCAGGAAGTCCAACGGATGGCCCAAATGATAAAGAAAATACCATGGATGGGTATGTTCCCCTACGGAAACTGTAAGACTGAAAATGATGAGTAAAAGAGACAATCAGTTACCTAGAGATGTATGGGAAATTCAAATTACAACAATTTAGAGGTGGGAAGATGAGTGGGTTAGTTAACAGGTCAAAATAGGTTCATGATCACACAGATCACTATTTACTACAGGTTGAAATGGGTCACATTCATGTATTTGTATTATTAAATTGTGCAACTCTTTTTTATTATCTTGTTTTTTAGTATTAAGAATTAACAATGTGGTAACTGGTATATATTATTTAGAATTAATTAAAAATATTATATAGTACATGGCGTCTCACATACATGAAGCTCTTGCCTCACGCCTCTATGTTTGGGACCTAAACGCCTCGGAGCACCACACTTTTTATAACCAAGAAAACAATATAATTAAGAAAATAATCATAATATTTCAACAAAAAAGATTCAGAGACTTCAGGTCATTCTCAACAGGACTGTTCCGTCAGACATATTTGTCTTGTCGAGTTTTAGCTATATTTTTTATTTACCCATTTAAGATGGGTCAAAATTGCCACCTTTACATAATTTTGTGTGTATAGTTAGTTATTCACCTTGGAGGCATCTGAAACCGAATGAACCCTGATTATAGTCCCATGTTCGGATGCTGTTGCTATGTACATCCCATTTGATGATAATACTATTGCAGCCAATGGCGACCGATGTGCGTCTATCTATATTGAACACATGAATGACTACACTTGATTTAATAATGGTTAGCAACTCACATTGTGATTTTTTAAAATAAATTTTCATTATGAACCCAAAGAACCAAAATATAGATAACCATTTCAAGAAAAATCAAACACATACGAAAACCATACGCAAACTAAGCAGATCTCAGATAAAATAATACTCACGTCACGGATAACTAGAGACAAGAGAGGTATCGCAAGGGGTGTTTGCATTCCAGTTCGGTTTGGTTTTGGAAAAAAATTCTGGCCAAGCTCCAACTACGGTTTCAGTAAGTGACGACCAAACTGGCCGGGTTCAGTGGGTCCGCAGGGATGGCCGATTTTAATGGCCCGGCGGGTTAGAGTTCAGTTTTGGTGGTTTGAATCGATTTTTATATTTTTAAAACAGTTAGTTTGTATTAAGACTTTTAATAATAAAGATAGTTTTTAAATATAATACATATACATAACCACATATTCCAAAAGTGAAGAATATAATAAGTAGGGCTAAACAGTCGGTTTGGATACACAGCCGGTTCCAAGTAAACTGTTAGCAGGAGAGTTGAACTGTGAAACTGCCAAAACCCTACAGTTAGGCCTAATGTGGGCCATTATTTTGTGGCTATCTAAAACGTCCGGTGAAATAATCATCGAAAATCATAAAAATCAATTTTGATTAACAAAAACTCAAATAGCCACCAAAACTATGTTTTTCATCAAACTTTACACTTGCCAGCTTAATTTTTCTTTAAGATCTATAAAAAAAACCATCCTTTCAGGCGTTTGGTGACAAAAATACTTAGTTTTTTGTAATAAGAAAATACATCTGTAGTGAGTTTTCCATATGAATAGAGCAATTTTTTATGAACAGTTAATAGAGCAATTGATTTCCTAAAATTTTCATTTGACAAAATACTAACTAATTTTGTGATGAAATGGATGGAATTTAAATTCAAGATGGGTCTATGAACTGAAATCATGCAAATATTCATCATTCCATAAAATATAAATTATAATTAACCTCACAGTGTGAATGAAGATCCATAACATTGTAGACTAGCACAGACCCTTTTGTGGTGCTTGCTGGAAGAGCTAAAAAGCAACCATCTAAACATGGAGAAAATGCACAAAGTCCTGAAAGAGAAAGAAAACTAATAAATAAACAAACAGACTCTTACATAATCATAGCTTAATATCAATATTAATTTTCATCACCTTCAAATATTAGGTATGTGCCTTTAAGATAGAAAAACTACCTTTTAAATTTGGCACTGTGTCTATCGTGTCTAAAATAACAAGACTGTTTATGTCGTATATGAATGTTTTTCCTTGCAAAACCACTATCAGCCTGGATGCATAGAGGAATTTGTATTTAAAATGAAGCCCATGATAAGATATATAGAATATATCAACAAAATGATATTAGTGAATAACACATTTAGGCTATGTTTACTAACTACAGGGTCATTCAATACAGAACTAGGGTTGTTCATATAGCTTATGGCTAAAAGTTCGCTCCAAAAAAGTTCGCTCAAAATCAGCTCGTATAAACTACAAGCCGAGTACGAGCCAAGGTGATCTCTCTAATAATTTTAATATATTGTTCCCAGCTCACTCTCTCATCTCCGTCTTCGGCGATCTCCACCCTATCTCTCCCTTCCTGTTTTCCGGCTGGGGTGCCACTCTCTGGAACCCTAGATCTCAATACTCATCTTTTTCTTCGATTTCAAGCTAGCTTGTCGAGTCATGAGCGAGCTAGAGTTTTATACAAGACGAGTTCAAGCTCAATTTTACAGCTCGGTAGATGATTACAAGCTATTTTTAAGCTCAAGATAACCCTGGCTCGACTCGAGCTCGACTTGTGAACAATGTTAAGTAGAGAACTACGAGGACAGCATAAACACTTGTACCTATTTCTTAACTGTTAAACATTAAGCCGTTGTGTAACCACATAACCTCCCCTATTTCTCTCTCCCACTACATCTGACTTGCACAATGTACAGTGCTTATAGTTTTGTCCCAATTCTCTCCTTAAAATTGGTTTTTTATTGAACATGCCCCTTCACAAGTAACAATCATATCTTTGCAAATTGTTAAGTGAAATTGATGATTTATACATAATATTAAATATGTAACAAAGCATGACATGTACCTTTTTCTATTAACACAAACAGCAAGA
The DNA here is from genome assembly GCA_039602395.1 of Deinandra increscens subsp. villosa. Classification (NCBI taxonomy): domain Eukaryota; kingdom Viridiplantae; phylum Streptophyta; class Magnoliopsida; order Asterales; family Asteraceae; genus Deinandra; species Deinandra increscens. The sequence continues at coordinate 29,160,752 of JBCNJP010000008.1, read as the reverse complement.
ATTGAAGTTAGGAAGTTTAGTTCCCGCAAAGCAGTTCCAGTTTCAGTATTGAACAAGCATAAACGCCTTGGAGATAAACATGCCTGTCATAAGTAAGGGAGATATGATGACTAAATTAATAGGTTATGTTGTGTAATAACAACTAAATTAACTTGCATATCAGAACTACCTGTTCACCAGCTCCAACAATAGCAAGAAGACTAGAGCTGAAAAGCATTTCAACGATAACAAATGCTCCAATAACTGAGGAAAAAATATCAGGTCATCTTAAAACCAACTGAAGTGTGCACACTAGGGGTGTTCAATATTTGGTTCAAACCAAATAAACCTACAGCCACACTAAATGGAAACTAAATTGCAACCAAACCAAAATGAGAAATTGGTTTTTGGTTCAGTTTGGTTCAAGCCAAACTCAATAAACTATGTTTGTATAGGTGTAAAGTTGAGCAAATTCACATGCTGCTAAAGTCTAAGAGTTCCTTTGGTTTTGTTTTTGGTACAAAACCAAAAAACGAACTGAATTTGAAAGCAGTGTTCACTGTTCAGTTATATTTTTGGTACAAAACCAAGGAAGCTAAACTGAAAAAAAAATGTTCAAAACCCAAACCAATGAACACCCCTGATGCACATGAAAATCAACAATAACTAGTTGAGTGGGCAAGATGGGTGGTCGGACAAGTTGGGTAACGGGTTTAATGAATTCTGGTTGAAACAGATAATTTCTTAGTGTTGAAAAACGGGTTAGGTCGGGTCAACCCACAAAACACTTTTGCCCATCTTTAAATGCTTTTGATAAACTTTAGTGTTTAGTTATGATTACAAGAACACTATTACTACAAAAATTTATATTGTAGTAATAGTAGTTATGATTAATCGCTAGGCGGTCCATTGAGGAATTTTAGCTAATCGCTTCATTAATCGGTTGCTGGATTAGGCGGAAAAAATCGGTCCTAGTCGATGCTAGGCGGTGGGTCCAGTTTTACCCTTTAACTGAAACTGAAGCACAAACCCGATCCGTGGGTTATTATTAGCCATCAAGACTTGGTCAAAATAAGCAATCCAAGCCCTAAATAACATAGACGTCCTCTAATTGCTCTCAAAATTTGTCTCACTGTCACATGCCCTAATCTCTACTCTGCAATTTGATGATTAATCTTGACAATTTGATGGTGTTAAAATCTTGGAACAATATGGTGTTGAATCTTGGAACGATATGGTCAAGATGATGAATAATCTTGACAATTTGATCTTTGAAGTATATGGACTACTTTATTTTGGATTTATAAGTACATGTTTTGTTATATTTAAGTTTAAATCCTATGAAATGTGAAGTATTAATGTGAATTTCTAAGTATTATTTATTATAAAATGTGTGTATAAATATAATATATAAAAATACATATAAAAATTACAAATCGATTAATCCCGATTAGACCCTATCAATCCCGACTAATCCCTAGGCTCTACCCGACCGTCTAGCTCCGCCTAGCGTTTTTTACAACATTGAATCCAAGTCGACCCCTTAATAAATAAATTAATCAAAATTGCCACCACAAATAGCTAGTAATTACTCTTGAGCAAACATACCATGCTATGTTGTCAAAAGCCTTTCAGGTGAGCGCCTAGGCCCTTTTTTGAAGCCAGGCCCTGAGAAAACGCCTTGAAAAGTAAAAAGCCATACGTACGCCTTTCTTGATGGAAGCCATTAGAGGTGGAGGCTTTTTTGCGAAATTCGTAAGATTTTTTGGGGAAATTCGTAAGCTTTTTTATATGGAAAGCAATATCTTTTTTTTTTGTTTCATTTATGTAATATTGATTCACAGGTTTGGATCGAAAATCTCTAGGAATTTCATATGAATACATAAACAAATGTTTACAAATCGTTTTGTACAAATGCTATACAATCGTTGACAATTTCTTGAATATAGATACATATATATATACTAAACTAAAGGTATGTCGGTTCCGGTGAAGGGACACGACGGTTATTGGTGGACCGGCAGTTGCAGCGGTTTAGTGGTGGTGGCGTCATTTGCTTTTGGCCGCTGCTCTTTTTCTTACGTATGAGATGAATCAACCGGGTTTTATTTTGGGTTTGCGCTGTGCTAATGAGCCCACCATATTAACTAAATTTAATCCAACAATTTAACCTTATCTTTGGTATGATTTTGATTTTTGAAATGCATGACCAATTTGATACCGCACAAGATAGAAGATGAATTTGAAGCAGAGTTACCGATTGAGATTGAGGAAAGTGCTAATGGTTTTGAACACTGGCTGGATGAGTTTTGATGGAATGTGATGATTTAAACATTTGGTTTTTTTTATTTTGGTATTACTTTCGAACCTTTGATATTGGTTTTCAACCCCTGGGATTGTTTTTGAACCTTTGTTATTGTTTTGAATAATTTGGTATTGTTTTTGAACTTCTACTATTCAATATGTATTTTTTATTTTTTATTTTTCTCTACATGCGCCTTTCGTATCTCAGGCCTGCGCTTTTTTTTGGGCCTTGCGCCTAGGCCGGAGGCCCTGGGCTATACCAAAGCGCCTTAAGCACACCTTTCACCTTTGACAACATAGATACCATGACAATCCATTGGTAAAAGTTTTGAAGATGAATAGTCTATAGTGGAAACTTCAGTACAGAACAGAAAAATGAACAGCATTAAATTTTAGATGTTCTCTTCTTAAATTTATTAAAGAAGTAAAAAGATATATGTTTTTATATTTGAAAACTAAATCTAAAAATTAAAAGATTATTACTTGCAACTAATACTGAAGGTACGAAGCTAGATGACACAACAAATTATTTTCCCCTAGAAATTTAGACTATTATGTACTCACTGACTAAAATTAGGTTTCTTTGAGGCTCTAATATGTCATCATTTACAGATGAATATTTCTTTCTTTGTTTATATTTCTTTCTTTGTTTATCTGATAATAGAGTGCTCAATACAATTCTAACTTTAAGTAAAAACTGATAGAACTGCAAAAGCACTTCTAGGGATGTGTATATATATAAATGTGTGTATATATATATAATATATAAAAATACATATAAAAATTACAAATCAATTCATCCCGATTAGACCCTATCAATCCCGACTAATCCCTAGGCTCTACCCGACCGTCTAGCTCCGCCTAGCGTTTTTTACAACATTGAATCCAAGTCGACCCCTTAATAAATAAATTAATCAAAATTGCCACCACACATAGCTAGTAATTACTCTTAAGCAAACATACCATGCTATGTTGTCAAAAGCCTTTCAGGCGAGCACCTAGGCCCTGAGAAAACACCTTGAAAAGTAAAAAGCCATACGTAATACGTACGCCTTTCTTGATGAAAGCCATTAGAGGCAGAGGCTTTTTCGGGAAATTCGTAAGATTTTTTGGGGAAATTCGTAGGCTTTTTTATATGGAAAGCAATATCTTTTTTTTGTTTCATTTAAACTTATCTTTGGTATGATTTTGATTTTTGAAATGCATGACCAATTTGATACCGCACAAGATAGAAGATGAATATGAAGCGGAGTTACCTATTGAGATTGAGGAAAGTGCTAATGGTTTTGAACACGGGCTGGATGAGTTTTGATGGAATGTGATGATTTAAACATTTGGTTTTTTTAGTTCTGGAATTGCTTTCGAACCTTTGATATTGGTTTTGAACCCCTGGGATTGTTTTTGAACCTTTGTTATTGTTTTGAATAATTTGGTATTGCTTTTGAACTTCTACTATTCAATATGTATTTTTTATTTTTTATTTTTCTCTACATGCGCCTTTCGTATCTCAGGCCTGCGCTTTTTTTTGGGCCTTGCGCCTAGGCCGGAGGCCCTGGGCTATACCAAAGCGCCTTAAGCGCACCTTTCACCTTTGACAACATAGATACCATGACAATCCATTGGTAAAAGTTTTGAATATTTCTTTCTTTGTTTATCTGATAATGGAGTGTCGGCTAGGTATAATACACCAGAGAAAGAGAGTGAATTATGCGGTTACACAACCGGCCTTATGTATCACAGCTAAAGCAATAGATACATGTGTTTATACAATTCTTGTAGTACTCTACTTAAAATCGGACATGGCCCCCTTGTGTGGTATTAGTTTTATGCGTGCATTGAATGCATAAATAAGCATATAAATATGATATGTATCACTTGCCAAAGAATGAAGAATATTTGTTGAGTAAAAGAAAATAGAAGATAGTCAAGGGGTTCTTGAATAATTCATGTCTAACGCTTCTTTTCAAGCTACTACTACGTACTTATATAGACAGAAACTAAATAACCGGCCCACTACTTCAAGTAGCACCACTACCATCCACAAACACATAGGGGGTGTAACTGATGGAAATAAAACATAATAAAACTAGTGAAAATAAATAAAAGGAATGTGTGATTCATGCAGAGAGGGTTGTAGTAATTTAGCACACATCAAAAATACACATCCTCTTGACTAAAGAGGAAATTAAGCTTGCTCTATTTCAGATTGCTGATGAAAAGGCCCCTGGGCCTGATGGGTTTTCCTCTAAATTCTTCACGGCTTCTTGGCAGATTATTGGTGAGGACTTTTGTTGTGCTGTCCTTGACTTTTTTGAAAAAGGTAAACTATTAAAAGAGGTGAATGCCACTGTGATCTTTCGTATTCCTAATGTCAAAACTCCTCCTTCTGTTGTAACACTTTATACAAGTGTATTAGCAAAGTTATTCGCAATAGAATTAAGGATTGCTGCCTTGGATCTCCTTGTTAGTAAATCTCAGAGTACATGGGAGGCTGATAAGTGACAACATTCTTTTAACCCAAGAACTTATGCAGGGATATCATAAGCCTAAAGGTGTTCCTAGGATTGCTCTTAAGGTGGATCTTCAGAAGGCTTATGACTCTGTGAACCATGGTTTTATGAAGTAATGTTTAATTCAATTTGGATTTCCTGAGCTTATGGTCCAATGATTATGACTTGCCTGACTACTGCTTCTTATACCATAAATGATAATGGCTCGTTATATGGTTATTTTAAGGGTGCCAGGGGTCTTAGGCAGGGAGACCCAATGTCTCCTTATCTATTTACCCTTGTGATGGAGGTGTTGCAGTTGGTGATCAATAAAAGAGTGTCTAATAACCGTGATTTTGAATATCACAAGTTCTGTCAAAAATTAGATATTTCTCATCTTGCCTTTGCGGATGATCTCATCATTTTCTGTGGTGCTGGGATGAGTTCTACTAATACAGTCAAAGATGCCCCGGATGAATTTAGCTGTATTTCTGGGTTGATCCCTAATCCCAGCAAGAGTGAAATATTCTTTGGTAATGTTTGCTTGGAGGATCAGAGCAATATACTTAATGTTCTTTCCTATTCTGTTGGGACTTCGCCGGTTAGGTACTTAGGGGTGCCCTTGATATCCAAAAGATTATATATAAAAGATTGTTCTATGCTGATTGAAAGAGTGAGTAACTTGATTTGAAGAACAAAATCATTTCCTATGCGGGTAGGGTTTAACTTGTGAAGGCTGTTCTTGTCTTGATATCTGTGTGTTGGTCTTCTATGCTCATTCTTCCTGAAGGGGTCACTGCGGAGATTGAAAGATTGATTAGAAGCTTCCTGTGGAGTCATGGTAAAGATAAGAAAGGGACGGCTAGAGTTAGTTGGGATGAGATTTGTTTACCTAAGAGTCAAGGTGGTCTAAACATTCCTTCTCTTAAGATAAGGAATATTGCTTTAATATGAAAACATGTCTGGACTATCTTAAATGATAAGCAATCTCTGTGGGTGCAATGGATTAAAATTCATAAACTGAAAGAAAGATGTCATTGGGATTTGAAGAAAAAGGGGGTGATTTGTGGAGTTGGAAAAATATTTTACACTGTAGGGCTGTTATAAAGAATAAATTCATTACTAAGTTGAGAGATGGTACTAAGAGCTTTGCTTGGCTTGGACTCTTGGCATGAAAAAGGTCCTTTAATAAATTTTATTAATAGAGCAGAACTGAAAGCTGCTGGTTTCACTAGAAACAATAAAGCTGCTGAGGTGTTTTATGATGGGATGTGGCACTTCCCTAAGGAATGGCTGGTGAAGTATTCATGGTTGAACATTGATGATCTTCCTACGGTGGATGGGGTCAATAAGAATATTGTTCTGTGGAAAACTAAATGTGGTCAGCTTATTCCTTTTACTGTTCAGGAATGTTATAGAGGGTTAAGAGTTCAGAGCTCGGGTGTTTTATGTAACAAATTTGTCTGGTTTACTCAGTGTATTCCCAGACATGCCTTTGTTATGTGGCTTGCCTTCAAATTTCGCCTATTAACTCATGACAGGCTGATGAGTTGGGATAAGAAGACGGAATACAAGTGCAATCTCTGCAACAGGTGCCCTGACAGTCATCAACATCTGTTTTTCGTGTGTAATTTTGCTGCCAAGATTTGGGATCATATGAAGCCTTTTGCTGGTTGTTTGGGTGCTCTTAATTCTTGGGGTAACTTTATAGAGTATGCTGAACAGAGTAGGTGTAGTAACTCCATCTGGAGTATCATTAAAAGACTTGTGGTGGCTGCTTGTGTGTACTACATATGGCAGGAAAGAAATAAGACACATTTTGACAAGGTGGAGAGATCTGTGGATTGTGTTATTCATATTATTAAGGATACTGTGAGAACTAGACTGATGGGATTAAAGATTAAGCCTTCTAAGGAGGCCATCCATGCAGCTGCATTATGGAAGATTTCCTTGGTGCAGAATCATAATGAAGTTATTAATGTTTGATGACCAGTTTTATGGGTGGTGGTTTGGTGTTGTGTGATCTTCTTTTGGGATCCTGGTAATACTAAAACTTATAATCCTAGTTGGGTTAGCGGGCATTATTTTGGTATTGGTGGTATATTTGATGTCACTGGTTTGGGCATTAGTTGGTTATTATCGGGGTATGCCGAGAATCATAGGGTTGGTTATACTTATGTTTTCTTGTGGTGGTGGTGGTTGGTGGGGGGGGGGGGGGGGGGGGGGGGGTTATAGGTTACCTAAGCAAGTGTTGAGATACTTAGGTTATGGAGATCACTTTCCTAACTATGCTAATTCCATTCAGTGGGTGTTTTTCGGGTGGTCTGGTGTTGAACGTTTGAGCAGCCATAGTAATAAGAGGGGAAAGAGTCATAACGATGGTTATAATTATGACTTCTTGAGAATGTATGGGATTGATGGTCATAGGTTACCAAGACAGCGTTGAGATACTTGGGTTATGGGGTATGTGCTCCTAACTATGCTTGTTCCAATCCTGGATCTTTTAGTACTAATTACTGGATTGCTGAGCAAAAGAAGTGGACTGTGGGTTACCTGGGTAAAGGGCTAATTTTGGGATTAAGGGCTTCAAACAGTGTTGTAAAGATAGTGATTGTTGGGTGGCTGAGTAGGCTAATGTGGATTTTCATGGGCTGATTATCGAAAGGAAGACTTTGAGGATGCTAACTGTCGTGGGTATGTCTTCCAGTTGAGGTATATTTGGTTTTTGTTTTATATTGCTTGTTTTGTTTGGTTGTTTTGCAGGTTTGGAAGAGTTTCGATGTATAGATTTCATTTTTCTAGATGGTTAGTTAATATGATTCTTGGCCGAGATTGTTATCGCATTTTGTTAGGCCGGAATCCTATTTGGGATGAGGCTGGCCTTGGGGTATATCCCGGGACTCTCATGGCCTTTTAAGCATAAATATTTTTTTCGTTATCAATAAAAATCTACCAAGGTACCGTCCCTTTAACCAAAAAAAAAAGCACATCCTCTTATAATCTAATTCTAAGTCCACACTATGGTGTATTTGCAACATAACCATTTGCTTCCGGTAGACCACAAACCAAACCATCTATCACTCATTCTCATAATGTTTCATGATTTTGTGATTGATCAACAAAATTCTCTTTCTTAATTATCATCAATTCAATAAAACTAGAAAAAGAAATCACGAGTGTTTGAATGTGTTTTCAAAAAGTAACTATGATTTTGAGGTTCTGATTAACTAACATCAAAATAATCAAATGCATTATAAAAATGTAAAATTGTCTAATTAATCCCTAGTTTCGATCGGATTCTTATTTCAAAACCCTAGTAATCAGCTTCAAAACACAAGTCCAAACACCCTTCGATAATTGCTTCCAGTTTACTACATCCACAAATACAATCCTCCATTATGTTTTCCCAATTGCCGGGTATCTCAATGGAGCAGCCTCTTTATCCCCTCAATAGAGAGAAAGGTTTGCACTCATCCATCCTCCCTAAACCCTACCAATAGCTCTGCTATAAAAGAGATTTTAGGGTTTAGAGATTTAACCATAGTTGTCAAACATGTCTAAAACCTCTAAAACTGATATGTTTATGCTATGCGCCTTGCTTATCTCGGCCCTCGGTTTTTAATCGGCTTATGCCTAGGCCCAAGGCCTTTGACAACTATGGATTTTACTGGTTACATTTGTTTGTATAGGTTTGCCTACCTGATAGATAATCCATTTATCCCCAGCACCCCGCCCTCAACTAAAAGAAACAAACCAAAATTAACCCTAGGTAAAACTCCATGATTCAACATCACCAGTTTACAGGTGAGATCAAATACCTCGTTCGTATAGAAGTCTCCCTGTATTCGAAGCGAATATTCTGAAGCCGTCTTTCGTCCCAATCGCAAAGCAACTGAAAGAATTAGCAGGAACCTAAATATATCATAAGAATTAGCAGGCAGCAGTGCGGTTTCTGTGGGAATCAATACCTGTTATCTTGATTAAAAGAAGCACAGAGAATTGGATCTGATGCGGAGGAGCTACTTGCTGCCATTTGAAGAAAGCAATTGATTGATGCAACAATTTGAAACTTGCCTCCAGTTTAAGCTAGCTAAGGGAGTCGCAGATGGATCATTACTACTTTATCAAAGGTATACGTATACTTTTGACGGTTTTGTATGGTTCCGTTTTAATAGTTGAACCATGTCGTTTGTAAAAAAAATGCATTTTTTTTTTTAATTCAAACCAAAAACAGCCTCAAGCCAAATAAACAAACCAAACAACAAAAAAAAAACGCAACTAGCCTACCTCAAAACTACACTATCAGATCCAATCAACTTTATACTTCCGCATTCTGTTTGAAACCCAGACAAATCCAATGGATCTAGTCATATCGAACGTTCCTTTCGTCATAGGTTGAAATGAAATCTACAATACAAAGAAATAAAGATACAAGAAAATAAAGTGCTTATGATGAAGTAAAGGAAATCACTATAATAAAATTTGTTGAAATGAAATGAACTTTTGAAAACAATTTGAGAATTAAGGGTGAGGACATAAGGTTTGAAAATGATTTCGAAGAAATAAAGAAAACCTTTGGCGAAGGCTTCGGGTCAAAACCTGGGTCCCTTAAAACAATTTTCGTGTCTACCGAAAATCCGTTTTATTTTCCATGGTACAATCGCCTAAAACCGTATTGTACGGCCAGGATAACACTAAGCTCGAGATTACCTTTAAGTTCTTAAAGGTACTGACGAACTGGATGAAGATCTTGAACTTGTTTTTTAGAGAAAGGGAGAGTTGAGAAGAGATGAATAAAATTCTGTGTGAATTCGTTGTGTTTAGCCTCAACTAATGAGGCTATATTTATAGTGCGTCATCAAAGTGTCTCATACGCCCACGCCACGTGTGTGCGCGTGTGCGAGTGTGAGTTAGGAGTACCCCTCAGGGTCCAAGGGATGTCTCCTACTAGAAAAAAAAATAGTTGGTAAGGTTCCCACCTTATAAACCACTTTTGGATTCATCCCCTAACCAATGTGGGATAAGTTCCACTTCATTTCCTCTACAAAATTCGCAACTTTCACTGTTACGAGACCTCAACCTTGAGCTTCGATATCTCATTTATACGAGCTCGGATTTGGACGTGGTTTGGTGCGTTGGAAAGCCCTCAAAACATCTACGCAACCCATAAAATACAGGGGCAACAACTAATGTAATTTGTATTTTATTTTAGTCCAAGTTGGTGAAAAACTCATTTTCACACTTAGTGAAAAAAAACACATTTTCTACTAGTTTTTCTCCTAAAATTCCAACAATCCCCCACATAAATGGATATCAATCTATTCTTCAAGAATGAAAGGCAATTTCGACAGTCCAGTATTGCAGGATAGGTAGGTGTCTTCTTTAAACCCTCCTTTGTGAAGCATACTTAGGATACCGGTGCTTGGTAGACGCGATGTCTTTGAACCAACTGATGTGTAACCGTATTATACTCACACAATACTTTTCCTAACTTGGTTAGCCCTCATTGTCGTGTCCAGTCATGGTCCTGGAACACTTGTCTGGTTATCATTAAAGAACATAAGCGATTTGAAAAGAAGCGTGTGACTGCTCTTCACAAGAGTATATTCCTGAATGTCGGGGCTCAGATGAAGACAAAGAAAATCCATGGGAAACAAACCACTCATCCTATCAAGAGTTGGTACTACAGCAAGCAGACTCATGAGTTGGTGATTGAGCGTGAAGGTGCAGAGACTTTAAGGTTATTTGCTGCCATTGAGTTGGAACTTCTATCAAGAAGTTATCTGAAGTTGATCTTTTATGGCCATCTTGAGACAGTACCCACTAAAATGAAGCCTTACGAGGTAGTTAATGCCAATTACTTCCTGTTATTCCTAAGATTGTGGTGCTGGGAGTGCATCAATGCCGTTAGGATGGAGACAGAATCCTTAGCTGGTGTAAGGAACTGGATTATGGATGCCAAAGGTTACAACTATATCACCAGGGGATGTGACAGGATGATTGTGTTAAGTGACTATTCTGATCTGAAAAAGTTCAAAAGGGAAGACCTGTTTTATCTTTGGGTAACCCAGATCACCTGCCTGGCTACTGAATTTGAAAATGCTGCTAGGAGGTTTCGGAGGTTCCTGTTAAGATTGTTGGATCAGACCAGATAGTTGCTCCTTGATCATGTTTGTATTGCTACTAAAGGGGGGAATTTGTTGGACGTATCTTTGGTTGGTGGCAACTCAAACACTTCACCGTTGAGTCTTGTTGGTGAAGACATCCTGAAGATCTGGTTGCAGATTGAAGACTTCAAGATTTGCCTAAGTAAAGAAGAAGGTCGTTTAGAATTGTGGTTAACGATGTTGTTTGGATTTACCTTTAACGATGTTGTTTCACTCATAACGATGTTGTTTACTTATGTCTTAACGATGTTCTTCACTTGGACTATCTTGTTAGTATTTATCTTTAACGATCTTGTTCTTGCCTTTACGATGTTGTTTATCTGTCTTAACGATGTTCATTAACTGCTTAACGATCTCGTATGGGCTTAACGATGTTGTCTATGTGCTTAACGATGTTGCTGTCTTAGCGGTCTTGTTTAAGCTTTAACGACCTTGAGTATGCATAACGATGTTCTTAGAAGACCTTGTTCAGAATACTCTTAACGATCAAGATTAACTCATAACGACCTTGTTTGACACTAGACGATGTTGTTAAACGATCTTGTTAAGATTACTCTTAACGATGTTGTTAAGCTGAAATATGATGTTGTTTGTTCTTAACGGTGTTCTTCCGCACTTGGAATGTTTCTTCAGATGTCAGTGATTATTCTCTTGTAATCAGTGCTCCCAGGTACTTTAAAAGCCCATAATGATGAAACCCTATGTACGCATTCATTGAGAGCAGATCTGGGAGCACTGTGTGTGTGTTCTACGTGTTATTGAGTTTCAGATCCATCAATCAACAACATGAATCGATCCATAGATGATCATGATGTATGAATTCCGCACTTGCATCATGAATCAGATGAGAAGAAGGCTCAAATCTGATCCTGACAACTACCGACAAGTCTTTGAGGAGCAATAAAAACTGTCGAGACAAGCTATAGTCGTTACTCATGAGTCTAAGGAAACTAAAAAAGTAATAAGGGCAAACAACTTTATAATGATATGAAAGTGTAATAATCTCTTGTAGACTTAATAGGACATGGGTGGGTCACGAATATTGAGTTGGGATACAAGGGTACAATCATGTGACATCAGGTCGTTACACTAAACACACTTTATATGAAAAGCTTAGACTCGGTCTCAAGCTTGTCTTAAGCTTTTATCTGTTAGCCAATAATACCTAGACAACTTGCTTGTTTAAATCCAAAAATAATAGACATGTGCTGAAATACCTTAAATGGGTGAACTGTTCACCAGGAATATTGACCCTAAAATGGCAGGTGCTGTCTAAACTTTGATGTACGAAATATGATGAGTTATTGGGTGACATTTGTGTAAGAATCTCGTTAAAACAGTACCACACGTGAGTGAAATAGAGTGTATGGATAGATACAGTTAGATAACACTTTTTTAAATGGCGACAAACGCCTTTCAGCTTTTAATAAATCAAATAGTATATATATATATATATTTTTGACAAATATAGGAATATAACTTTAGCTTTTAAGGCAGGACGGAGTGGGCGTCAAAAATGCCGCGGTGCCGGAAACTTTGGCGGCAACACTGCCAACACTCAAAATTATTCGGCGGAACTTTTTTTTTGAAACTACTTCTTGCCGATGAAACTTTGTTGGGTTCGAGATTAATGACCGTTGAACAGTCACTTTAATTAAAAAAAAAAAACTTTCCTTTACTTTTGATATATAAACCCACCACCTTCACACACAATTTCAACATTTTTATAAACTTCTTTCATTCTCTTCTACACCTTCCATCTTCTTTAACATACAACCAATTCATTCTCAACTACATCCCACTTCAAAATGACTTGGACTACCAACGAGGAGGTCGCAATGGCTCGCGCACTCTACCACGTGTCCGATGAGAATGTTCTTCATCACTCAACGGCGGATAATTTTGGGCTAGAGTGCTTGACCATTTCAACAAAGAACTTGGTGGTACGAATAAAACCGTAAACCAAATGAACTCGAGATGGAAAAAAATAAGTTCGAAGGTTAACAAGTTCGAAAGTGTGTACGGCGAAAGTGAACGAAAAGCTAACATGGCGGATCTTGAATCAGGTTTGATGTTTAAGGCGTTGTGCGAGTACCGAAAAATACATGACAAGAAGGGTTTCTCAAACGTCGAGGTTTGGACCTTCATGAGGGTCCGTCTCCAGAGGGCGTCAATTTCAAATAATAATATCTAAATTTTTATAACTATTATGTAAATGCTTTATTTTATTTTATGTAATGTGGGGTTTCAAATAAAATGTTTTTAATTTATGTTATTTTTTTTTAAAGTAATGTAATGTTTTTTTCTTTTATTATGTAACTAGGTTTGTAACCCGTGTGATACACGGGATAATTTAGAATAAACTTAACATAGACATAACAAATAGATTCTGTTACACATGTTAAAACAATCCATACAAGATGTAGAAGATGACTATTAAAAAAAAGTATGGTGAACGCCCCATCTATTTGTAGTGAGAAGAATTTTGGTAATAAAAACAATTAGTTAGGTCCAATGGAAACAAAAAAAAAACTACTCACTGCGAGATGATGTTATGCCATTAAAAATTAAACTTAACAAGTGTGGTCACCCACACTTCGCGGTGACGTCAAACCGTTTAAGGAACTCAGTTATCCAATTCATGATAAAAAATTCTTGAGCAAAAGTTGTTATAAAGGCACATAAATTTAACAACTGTGAATAAACGTTTTCACGAATGGAGCTTTGTACATTTATTTAAGATGATATATAATGAACAAAGAAAATGTCCACATACATCAATGCATAGATAGTTTTCTTACTGCAACCATCCTACTGTCACAAATCAGTGGCACATCAGCAGTGGAAAAAATAAATTAAAAATAAAAGTAAATCTCCGTCACCAACCGATCACAAAGTCTGCTGTCAAGATTATTCTTTTCACGAAAGAACAAAACCAAACAAAAAAATGAAATTTAGTTGCGATCGTCAAATTACAATTATAAACACAACTGTGGAAACAATAACTTCAAATAAATATATATCGGATAGAAAAAAAATAGGTTAAGGCTAAAGCACTAAAATTCGAAAACAATGCACACAATTTACAGAGACTGATTACAAGTAAGAAAGCTTATACCTTTTTAGTGGAAAGATTTCAGCACCATCTACAGAGGATTTAAATATTAGCTAGAAAACATCCTAATTGCTTTTTTTATCATAGCTAATGTTATGGGTTAATGGTTATAAAACCAATGTCAAACATGGACACGAAAGTTTGGGTTAGTATGAATTTCAACAAAGTTCTAATAATTTTGTGAGTGCAACATTAGATGCAACATTTTGACAATCGGCCATGGAAATCTTTCGCCAGCGTCCCCACGGTGTTTCCGTCCCTATGGCGTTTCCAGGACGGGAGACGGCATGTTAGAGGCGTTTCCGTGATCAGATGTCAAAACATTAAATCCACATTCACCGGTTTGAATAAAAAAAAGTCAACCATCAAATTTTCTGTTAAGCCACTATTACTACAAACTGAAAGGAATCTGACCTAGCGGCCATTGAACTTGTATGAGATGTATCGGGATTTAGATATACATAAGTGGCATGTGGATTCCAGTTGAACACTTCCTGCAAATAAGTAGCAAGTTAGGATAAAATGCTATTATCACAAGTAATTAGATCAAATGTGGCAACTTCTTCATACTGGTAGAAAGTGAATGTAGATGATCACCATTTAGCTAATTTCCCTCACTTATAATGCCTTCAAATGCTGATTGGCCTACACTACAAATGATCCACTGGAATATCAAAATAACCCATCAAATGGCCAGAATGAAGAGCACAAGTAAGAACACATCCGCACCTACTTGCGTTGGTAACATATGATCCAAATGTCTCGTTTGCTCGACTTGCTTCTGCACCCATTTGGACTTGTCTACAAAGTGAAAATAAAACAGTATCTTTAAGCAAAGGGTTTTAAAGTGTACATGTCTAAACTCTCATTCGATTAAGGCAATTTGTTAGATTATGTTTTAATTTTTAAAAATTTCTGTTTATTATATGATAATAATATAATGAATGATTTTAAGACGCCTTAATTCTTTAATCTTGGTTAATCTTGTCTTTTTTTCTTCTTTGATCTGTATTCTCTTCCATGAATCTGTATTTAATCTTGAATGACTCATTGACTCAACCCATTTGTGTCATTCTGGATGGGTGTGTTTGGAGTTGAATTCATGTTCTCACCGATCTTCTACAGAGTCAAAAGGTTGGGATTGTCAGAATTAGAACTAAAATCACATAAAACCAACTTCTTTGTAATTTTGAATTTGAGATTGCATACCTGAACTTTGGAAGCGCACATATGGTTGTGTATACATGCAATGGAATGGGAGGTGATCTCATCAAAATTTGTCACAGGCCTAAAAGTGAGTTCAGAAACGAATAATTTCATCCAAACATTTTGATAATTTTCACTTAAGAAATGTACATCAGATATACATCACATTGCTTGCATAGTATAAGCACAAAATCGTTATAAAAGACCTACCTAACGAAAAAAACAACAATATGCTTTTCAACTTTGAAGCTTTCAAGTGTCCATCAACATGAACATAAATCCCTTCTCTGCCAAACATCAGAGATCAACAAAACCAAATAAATCATGTTCTTAACAATGGTTTGATGATTTTATTGATGCTGACTGGAACAACTCAACAATCGTAAGTTCCTAGGGATTCTGATGAATAGGATGGCGATGGCGTGTCTGTGTAGGTGGATAGATGCTCTACAATGAATGCTGCGATGGAGAAAGTGAGAGGAATTTAGGGTTTTTTTTTCAATCGGGAAAAAAGGAATGAATGGAGATTTTTTAGAGGTAGGAATTAAACCTGCGACGGTTGATTTCCTAACTTGAAGGCATCGATTGGAATGCCACGAATTCAATTTCAAAACTGGAACCAAAAGAACCGATTGGAATGTCTATGAGTTGAGCGTGAAGGAGAACATAGAAGAGAGTAGGAACGCCGCTTGTGAGCACCAAAACTTGGACACGTGGCTTAATAAGGTTTATCCGGATTTTACTTTATTAGAAGAGTAAGATAAGATAAGATGTTTTTTTTAAATAAATGTGGTGTTTTTAAAAATAAATCTAGTAGTTTTTTTTAAATAAATATAGTGATTTAGAATTAATTATAAAATAAAACAACTCATATACATTATCACTTATCGGCTTCAAATAATCCTAACTATCAATTCTTGGCCAATAACACTCCCAACTAACGAATTTCCCTCTGGCACTCCCAAGTATCACATATTTTCCTCCACAACTCCCTCCGTTAGTTTTCTTTAACCTCGTTAGTCATCTGCCTACGTTGCCATAAGTCACGTAGACAACCACATAATCATTTTATGCCATGTTATACAACCACGTAGGCAGATGACTAACAAAGTTAAAGAAAATTAACGGAGGGAGTGGTGGAGGAAAATATGTTGATAGTTGAGAGTGACAGGGGGAAATTTGTTAGTTGGGAGTGTTATTAGCCAAAAAGTGATAGTTAGGATTATTTGAAGCCAATAACCCAAATATATTAACCTACAATTCTTAATAATCCTCACCATTTTCTCCCAAAATCTTTCAAAATTCTACTTATTTCTCTCTCATGCGTGACACACTCCTATTGGTTAATAACTTAATACCAATCTTCATAATCTTCAAAATTCTACTATTCCCCCCTCCCTAATAAACTTTAGAACTTAAATGTCGTTGAATTTTTCTGTATTTTACATGAATTAAACTCACATATTTTTATTAAAAGATAAATTTTTCCGTAGCCATACTGTTACATTATTTATAAAAACCAGTATTTTCCTAAGTTGATAGCATTTGTCACCAAGAGTAACCTACGGTTTACATCTAATTTGATAATAATTCTTTTTATCTAGTAACTAAAGTTTTTTAGAGTAAATTATTATTATAAGTGTAATTTCTTTCTAACTTATACGGTGATTAAAGTTTTTTGGGTGATTTAATGGAAGGTGACAAAAGGCACTCTGATGGAAGCGAGAAGTGTTATTAAATGGCTCGAAAGTCATTAGTTTATTCAAAGCTTAGGATGGGGGTATGGGTGCGACTTCAAGCAATCGGCTAGTGTGGCTTAGACGGCTTCATTTCAGTGTGTATACCTTGTGATTCGGTTAGTTGGTAGCGGCTTTCAAATTAAACCGATAGGCTTTGTGAAGCCACAAATAGCCGAAGAAGATTACGAACTTGAGGCGCCCCTTATCAATGCTTGCCTAAGAGAGAAAAAGTCTAATTCCTTAATAACCAAAGACTTTGAAAGATCACAGATACTCCAAAACAAAACGAATCATAAAATTAAACACACGATTGTGCTTGAAATCATAAAACGATCGAGTATAATGAAATGTGATTTGTTGCAATTTGCTGACAATTTGAATAATCGAGTACAAACACGGTGATGAAGATCATAAACGGAAATGTTGAATTAATCTTGATGCTTGTTATGTGTTTACAGATGAAAACCGATGAGGATACAATCAAATTGAAAGTGAATGGAACATTTTGTAGATGTCCACCATGTTTGAACACCATTGATGAGCTTTGCGAGGAAGATGAAGATGAACATGGTCCAAAATGAAGCCTTAGGCTTCAAATTGGAACCATACCACCCATTTTTGGTTCAAAATCTCTCATTTCATTTTCTCTCATATGGCATCGTGCTACTGGATGTCCATTTTCGAAGCCTTAGGCTTCATTTTGAGACCATACCCCCTCCTTACAATTGAGTGGTTTCAATCAAAAGTAGGATCAAGAATGTTACAAGACTCGATGATAATTCTCCAATCCAAAAGCTACCTAACCCTACCACATATACATCCTTAAATACTATATTTTGTTACACATAAAATTTAAAAAAATAAATTATATAAAAGTAGAAGAATTTAATTTTTTAATAATCCTAAATCTTCGAGAATCTTCTGCATCATATACCCTGAGTTTAAATTATTAAAAAAAAAAAAAAGTTGACCTCAAGTCTCATAACGTCTTTTCTCCTCATAAGGTTGTAGAAACCTTTCCTTTTATCAATTAACTAGAAAGAGTCAAACCCACAAATGTTTATCCTCCAATCTTGATAAAAAGAAATTGTTGAACGAATCCTGAATCGTAAGACATGATAAACAGATAACAATATATAGATTACATGTTGCTGGAGAGTTCATGTCAGCGGTGTTGTGTAGATAATCATCTGGTACTCTGATCGGGTTCCCGTTTAGGGTGTGCGGTTAGGATGGCTAAGGTGGAGAGACCCACGAACTGTAGAGAGGGAGTGAGAGAATCACGAAATTGGTGATTGTTGTTAAGGTATTAAATCTCTCCCTATGATCTCTATTTATACACCCAAGTGGAAACCCTAATTCCATCAATAAAGGCAATTATGTCCATCAAATTAATGTCAGATATAGGTTTATTAGGTAATTGATTTATTAAGATAAATGATTGAGGCCATAATATATTATTATATATATATATGTACGAAAACACATACATATATTTTTTTTGAATATATTCCAACATTCTCCCACTTAGTCGTGTAATCATTTATAATGAGCTATTAGATAAGCCTGATCAGGGGTTAATACTCATTTCAATTTTAAACCAGAATTGCAGCAGAAAAATACAGTTATAGAATTGATTATCCAACTCAAGACCCCCATTAATCATACTACAATCCCAAATTTAAAATTCAACTTAAAATCAGAATCAATCACAGAATAAGCCCTTAACGTTTATTAATAATAAAATTGTCTATATGTCAATAAGGCATGCATAACATATTCAGAGACAAAATCAAAACGGATGAGGAATAATTGATAGTTAGTCATTCATATTGTGACATGCTTGGTCATTAGTAAACATCGTCTTCATTATGAGCTCTTAAAAAAGACTTATGAGGATAGACCTGAAGTTATAGGATCCTTAAGCATATCATGAATGTTTTCAATACAAGGACTCAGTTTCCTCTATTTGTTCTTAAATGAACAATAATCTTGTATCAAAAATTTAATGCAGCTCCGCTCAAAACTATTACTGGTTTAAAAGATTAGGGTAGCTGACTTTATCATAGTAAGTCTTCAATATGTTATTTATCTGGAGTTTAGGAATTATGAGTCCACTAATAAATTTACCAACTACATCTAGTGACAAATTATGTCATAATAAATTAGGTTGTTGTTATCAGGTTCTTATGACTCCTCCATGATCCGTGAGATAAATCTAGTCGCAGACATGAGGATATACCCTTGAGTTGACATTTAATATCCTTTGAATACAATAAAGTCAAAATTTATAGATAGTCAACTACTTTAAGTTTCTCACTTCTTCTATAGTTCAAATTTATAGTCTTTCATTTCTTATAGATATTGAAATGCCATCTTAGATGTTTTTATAATGAACTAACATTAGGAAATGATTTTAATCATTTCTAGTATTTCAGCAATGTAGGCAATATCTTAACGAGTTAACATACGTAAGACTTCTAACTAATGAAGTATAAGATTTAATTACTTGAACCTTTATTATTAATCTCCTTTAGTTACTAGAGTTACGGACTAGAGCAACGTTGCATGTTGTAATGTGTTGCACACATAGTTAAATCTAATGAGACTTAATTAATGTCTCGTTAGGTTGATCTTGATGTATTTTGATGCTTATTCTATAAGAAGCATCTTCAAGACTTTAATGTCAAAATTAATGCGAGAATAAGTCGCTTTGTATATAAGGGCAAGTGTTGTATTAGTTGCTCCCACTCACGTAGGCCCATTTCCACTTATTCTTGATGAAGAATGGTTACATTTATAATTTCATCGAACTTTAAATTTCACTTGTAAGTTTTGCTTTCATTAACCCTTTATATGAATTTACTCATCTTAAAAGACTAAGTGTTCTTTAACTTTCAGGCTTAAAACCTTTAGTTTGTGAACATGCTTTTATGTTAAGTGAGTATTAAGGAAATATATTTTATAAGTCTATTAAATGTCACCCTTAATTATAAGTGAGTAATAAGGACAATAATTATCTCTGAAGGAATCCTTTAGGAAAAGAGTTCTTAATTGTTAATAGCCTTTAGAAACCAATCACGGTTTATAATATTCAATTTCTCCTTTCGGATTTCAGTTTAGCTATGGAAAACTAAGTTTCTAATGTTATTCTGATTTAGGGAGTTAAGCTCATTTATGATAGCATTATTCCATCAGATGATTTGATTGATCACTCATAATGGCTATAGTATAAGAGATATAATTAGTAATCTTTCCAATATCCATGTAAGTTTTATTAAGAAGGTTCATAATCATCAAAGTTAATAGACAATTTATGCCTTGATGACCTACTAAGCTGGATTGAACGGGTTGAAGCAAAATATATTAGTCGTTTCATAGATTTCCTCTTGAGAATTTAAGTCAGGTATATTATGAGTAACATTATTTTCTAAGTGTGTGGAAGCGGATCAGTGTTATGGAAACGTGGTGTACAAGAGGTGTAATCCGAGTTAAATTTAGAGTTTAAATTTAACTTTATCTTTCCCCCCGCCTCTTGTACTTTTATGCAAGTCATGAATAAGGACTTTTCACTGCTCCCACTGACCTCAAAAGTCATTAAGAAGGCCTTTGATTGCTCCCACTAATCTTAGAATTTCTTAGGAACTTGGCATGCAACATGCTTAGTGTTGAGGATTTTTAAGGTTTATTTGCGGCTAATAACTAATCTTAGAATTTCTTAGGAACTTGGCATGCAACATGCTTAGTGTTGAGGATTTTTAAGGTTTATTTGCGGCTAATAACTAATCATATGGTTTATACTTGGTTGCCTTCATGTCTGGATTTCAGAATTTTAGGGGCATATTAGGTAACCTTATTTAGCATATGAGTTGTTGTTTTTAGAGCCTTGATATATAGGAATAGATGTATAACTTAGATGATAATGTTATTATCATGTCTATAAAGATACTTAGATGCATAACTTAATGATGTATCTTTAGAAGTACCATACATGATCTACTGGTTCACACTACTATGATCCTAATGGATTTGAGAGTGTTACCACTATTTGTATGTCAATCTTAGTATTAATCTATTAGATATAATCTCACAACTTTCATTTTGTGGCATCAGAGCGTTATGTTGCTAAATCGAATCATAAATCTGAATCATAATCTCGAAATCGGATATAGTTTTCGAATTTACCTTAAAATCGGAAAACCCTAATTCATTTTGATTAGAAAATAGTATTTTTTAAATAAAAAAAGTATAAAACCCTAACTGATTTTGATAGGATCTTACCATTTCTATCGAAATCCCAATTTTCGATCGAAAAGCTTATTATTCGACTAAATTTCTTACTTCTCAATCAATCGAAAACCTTAGCTTTGCTTATTGATCGAAATTGTGGCTTAGTTTCGTGTTTTCGATTGGAATATACAGCTTTTCGATAAGCTCAAGGCTTTTCGATCGAGAAGCTTACTTTTCGACTCTGCCTAATCAGAAAGTACACTTTTCGATCAGCTCGCACTTTCCGAGTCACCCTTTTCGATCACTAAAGACCTTTTCGATCGGATTTTGTGGCTAATCCTAGGCTTTCGATCGAAAAGTGAACTTTTCGATTCGACACTGCTTCTCGACTAAGCCGTCACCCTGCCTGATCGAAAAGTCAGCTTTTCGACTCCTGTTTTTTGATTCATTCAATTTTCAATCGAAAACCTCACCTTGGATCGAAAACCTCATATGGGATCGAAAAACCTCATATTGATAGGATACCCCCTTTTTGATCGGATACCCCTTTTCGATCGGATATCCCTTTTCGATCGAGACCATAGTATTCGACCGGATAACTCGTTTTCGACCGGATATCCCTCAGGGGCTTACTATTAATTGTGTTTTGTATAAACCTTACAAACTTATGTTTTACAAAACCTAACACCAATTAAAATTAGATAACTAATTGACTTGTCTTATTCATAGTTAATAACAGACATCTAATAAGGTTTCAATTCTGGCCAACGCTGATTTGTTACCTACATAATGTCATTTAACTTCATCTCACAAGAAAACTTATTGTCACTGATTTACAATCAAATTAGATTAATTTATTAACTTGTATTATTTATTGACATGTAGTAATTCTGGTCAACACTGATTTGCTACCTTAATCAATGTCATTATTATTTCTAATACTAGTTAACTTATTTTGAATTAAACTAATCTATTTGCTTAACTTGATATCTGTAAAACCTCGATTCTGGCCAACACTGATTCATTGTTTTTGCAATATTTATTAACTAAAATTAAGCATTCGCCTTATATATACAAGTTGTTTTGGCTAAAAATTACCAAAGCTAGATTAGTAAAAATTAAACCAAATTTGATTGAGAGGTTTAGTGCCAAAGATCAATTTGTGAAGAAAGTTTGCAAAAATCATGGGACAGTAGTCAAATTCCAGGGGCAACAGGTAAAATCCTGGGCAAAACGTGAATTAAATCAAGTAATTGTTTGATAATTTGGATAACACAAATGAAACCTTAAATGTAAGCAGGAACACCGAGAATTTTTACTAGGGAAAAGCCCTTAGCCCTTAGATGTCTCTAAGGCACCGCCGGCACAAAAACCCCGGGTAGCGATAACACACGCTACCAATTTATTGATCACTTAAACGTTTGAGTACACTTGAGTTTTCAGATGAAAAGTACGAGAATACAATGAGTACAGCTCGAATGAATCGAAAATAAACGACTAAAGGTCCTATTTATACTCCGAGAGTTCCAATGACTCGTCTGATATTCCAGGGGTCTTCAACTGTTCTTCCGATATTTCAGGGATCTCCTCTTCGACGTCTCTTTCCGTTAGTTGACCGAGTTTCCAGCCAACTGACTTTGACCACGTGCTAAATGAGTCTTCAGCTTTCCTTATTCAACCGTTTGAGTGACTTTGTCAACCTGTCGTCACTTAGATAAAGGCACAAAATACGTTAGTAACGATGTCCTAGCATGCAGGGTCATTTCCACATGCTGGGTCATCTATAAAATAAGGGTGACCCTGGATTAGACTCACCATGGGTCATCATAATATATAACCAAAATGAGTAACGTAAATATAGACTTCCCTGGATTATAGAGACACCCCGAGACATTACCTCGTTTCTGGTACATTCAGGGTCACTTGAACTTTACCTGTTAAATTCTGGGTCATTCAATTCCTGGGTCACTCCTGTCCCTGGCCTGTACCTGTACCCTGGA
>JBCNJP010000008.1:29121990-29137023 GCA_039602395.1 Deinandra increscens subsp. villosa | reverse complement strand
ACTAGGTTTGTAACCCGTGGGTCACACGGGACGTACAAGTAATTTTAATTGAGAACGTAGTTGGGGATATAGTTAAATGAGAAGAAGCTGTCATGTTTCATAAACCTACCAACACTTCTTTGTATACAACATTCGATGTTTTGTTGGTCAGATTACCGTGCTTGTCTAGAATTAGAAGTTTAAGTCCCTCTGTGCTTGTGACTCTTGAGAGGGCGGCATATAACTTACATGTTAACAACAATAACGGCAATACACATATAGGAATCCGATAATGGGACTAAAGGTGAAGCGTTGGGAACATACCAAAGATCTGCTCATCAGGTATAGAGTTGTTCAAAAGCGACTCAAATCCAACAAATGAAAAACCATTAACATAATCACTAAAGTCCCTGCACCTCTTTAGCTTTGTTCCTGTACTGATAGTCATCTTGTATGGAGTATCTACGTACTTGTACTTCAAATCATTGATTTCGACCTGTGGTTCATCCACGTAGAAGGTATCCACGTCCATGAAAACCATTTCAAGGCCAAATGTCACAATGGGGTTCCTGAACACCGGGAGCCGCCACAGGCAGATGATACGCAACTTCATTCTATAGTTGTTGTGAGGCCCGTCAATCTGCCGTATAAACGTTATTGCTTTCGACGCCATGGACCTGCGAGCATAAACAGTCATAACATCCATCAGAGGGTTTGTTTCAAACCAAAAATATTGTATCAAACAATATCAAATTGCATAATAATAGATATAAGACTATAGAAATTGCATAAAAATTTGTGAGTACTACTTTTGTTCTTGTCATTTGCTGTTGCCATTATTATTTACTTCTGGTTGGTTGATTGGATATTGTTTGCCTAATAATTTAATCTTGCTACATGATATATAATGAAATTTTTTCATTTTAACTTATACTTGCTAATCCCTACTGCTATAAAACGTGTATGTAGTATCTATAATCATTTTTAATCCCTATGAAAGAGTATGTAGATTGATTTATGGAGATCTCAAATTCCAAGAAAGAAATTATTTCTTGCATATATGATGTAGCTGTTATCCTAACAGGGCTTGCCACACAGGTACTAATTAATGGTTTAGCAATTGCACAAAAGGTCAATCATCTTTGTTACTATTTAATCAAACAACAAATGATGTTACTAAGAGCAATGTTTTCCATAGGGGTCATATACAAATGGTTTACCATCAAATAAGCAATCCCTATTGTATATTTCACCGAAAAATGTCAAGAGGATGACTTTTACAAAACAACTAAGTCAGCAACCTCTTTCATTTTAATAGAGGATAGCAACAGTCGAACTACTTCTGCTAAAGCAATTTTGGTGCTGACTTTTCATTTTAATATGAAAATAGTTTAATATCCTTAGCTTAGATTCTTGTATATATAGCCTATGCTTACATGATCCTGTAGGTAAAGAAGAAGAAAGCATGGGTGTTAAAAGTGAAGATTGATGGGCTAATATTTGACTGATGAAATATAAAAACAAAGTCTGGTGAATGTAGAATATGAATGAGTGATGGCCCACACCACCTAAGTTCTTTCAAATTTACCTAAACATAGCAGAAACTTCTTTCAAAATTAACAACAGCCCTATACACAAGAAGCTAACCAAATCTTAAGTAACCAATGGATTTAAGCCAACCTTAACTTCCAGAACACTGAAAACTATAATTACTTAAGCATCTGAAACGAAGAACAAAAAGAAGCTACTACAAGTTACTTAGAAATGTTGCAGCAAGCTATACATTGAGTGGTTATTATTAGAATTATAGTTTAACATGCTTAGCCAGGTTCATGTTATGTTAACTCATGAAGACAGGCAAAGGGGAACTTAACATAGGCAGTTTGATAAAGGAGAGCATTAGTGATTTTAGTTTTTAAAGTATGGAGAGGTATTGTTAGTGTCCTTTACGTATATGTAGCAAGTAGCCATTCTAAATGGTTGTATTCTAAATGCTGTTTACATATCTGCAACTTGCATATATGAGTTGTCTGTAACTATTTTAGATAGTTTAAAATATCTTGGGTTACCAAAGTATTGGCTTGCTTTTATACCAGAAGCATCTATTTCCTGCACACTACAGAAGCAATATCAATTGTCTTTATATTAAACAAAGAAAGAGATTAGTCCATACAAAATAGGATCCACTTAAAACTAAACAAAGAAAGAGATTTTAAAATAACACCTAAGTGAACTCCTAAGTCCTACCATCTATAAATGGATAGGTTTTGATTTTCCATTTAACATGCAAGTAATGTATGGAAATACAACATACCATCCTTTATGACACCATCACCAATCACTGCTTTAATCTACAACCACCTTTTCACTTCTACATACAAGTAATGTACCAAAACTTCATTCAAATAATTGATGTTTACATCATCAATATGACTAAATCGTTTGAAATGAAAAATATTCTATCCCAGTTTTTAATATGCCTTTCAATAGCAGGCTTCGTCTTGTGTAAATCATCCACAAAGCACCACAAATAACCAAGAGCATTTCAAATAATAACAGATACACAGTAAAATTAAATGAAATAATTCAATTACAAAAACCTTACGGAGAATCAAGTAAGATCAGATCCTCGCACATTATTAAAGAGACTAAATATGCTTTGAAGCACATTTGGTTATTTATAATCGTTACCTTGCATACCATTTAGCTCTCTTGAAGCGTTTGTGAAGTATTGCTAGAGAAATGAGGTTGAACTGATGGATCGATGATGCGTATGTTAGATGAAATTAGGGCTTGTATTACCTGTCCATATGCTATCAAAGCAACGATGAAGCGGAAGGAGACCATCGAACTCTCTTCTTGAATAACGACAGAAATTCTGATCGAAGGTTACAGCCAAGGAGCGGTGTAGTCACGGATGGAGAAGAACTGGGGGTTGCTAGGGTGATTTATATTGCGCCACGTAAACCTCCATCGATTGACATGCCCAATTAAAGGAATTCTTGTTGTAATGAATTTGTGGAACTGAAATCATCTCTTGATGTTTCATGTACTCAATTAGAGGGATTGATGGGGGGAGAGATAAGACGCTGCGAAGGGAAAAGGATGTACATTGATTGAGGGAGTTTCAACTTTCAGGGTCTGTTTGGTATGGGGTAATGGAATGAAGGATGGAATGGAATGGATGGTGGAATGGAATGGATGGTGGAATGAAATAGATCATTACCATTCCATTGTGTTGTTTGGTTATCATATAGGAATGAAATAAATCATTACTTTTTCCTGTTTGGAAGGCAATATCATACAAAGGAATGGAATGCATTTTATTAAAATTGACAAAAATACCCATGCTTTAAAACAAAGAAAATTTACCAATTTTCACATCATTATCCAATTAAAAAATATAATAAATTTATATTGTGAAAATGAGATACCTTAACTAATAAAAATTAAAAATCATCCAAAAATTCCAACTAAAAAAATAAAAATCATCCATAAGATTATTTCCAACTTAAAAAAACATCCATAAACAAAAACATCCATAAACAAAAACATTCATAAACTGTTTCCAACTAAAAAGAAAATAAAACTCATCCAAAACTTACCGATTAATAAAAGTAAAAATAGTCCAAAAGTCATCAAATATTAGGTCAAGTGGTATCCTCAAGCATATTCTTCACCCATCCAAGTTTTCTTTCTTCATCAACCTTAAAAAAAATTACCATCAACTCCTCATTTTGTGCGAGCTTACATACAGCCTTGTTACACTCCCGAACAGTCAAACCCTCAACTTTGTTCATCTCCGCAAAAAGGTTATTACGCAGCTCCTCTCTATTACTTTCTGTTCCAAAAACTCTGCTGAATGTATTTGTAGCTCCCCTTATTTCCGCGCCAATTATTTCAGCTGACTCTTTCAAGCTGTTCATTAGAGGGTCCCAACTATTGCGTCTTTTTCTCTTTCGTTGTGTACTTGGTTCTTCTATAGGAGCAGAATATGTTGGGCTATTTAGTGGTTGCTCAACATCTATATCTTCTAATCCTTCTCCAGTAGCCTCTTGTTCTTTTCTATTTATGTCAGATAAGATATCAGCAGCTGTTTGAGCATCTCTTCCATTTGCCCGATCCTTACCAAATACAATACATAAGTCCCAGTAATGAGGAAATTTCTTTCCTCTCCATTTTGCTGCATTTTTATGCACCTGACAAGCCACATTATTATAATCAGAGTTAACAAAAAAAATATATGTATAAACATAATAAAGCCACAACCGGTTACATAATCTACAATCTTAAATGATGATACTATACCTGTATATAAGCTTGCCAAACAGGTTGGGGAGCCTCGAGCATTTCATTTTGGTAATCCCAACCAAAACCACTTGTATTGTTCCATGATAGCATATCATGCACAGCAGACCAATCACTCTTCATTGTCCTGACACGTGACTCTATATGTGGCTTTGCTTTTATGCCAGCTTCAGGAAGTGAGATCGCTAGTTGTTTCTCTACCGCATTAAAGAAGCCAGGTTTGAAACCATTATCCGATTTATAATTAGAACCCGAGTTAAGCACATCGAGCATCGCTGCAACAAGCTTTTCATCTTCTGTTTCATTCCATTTTCTTTTATTTTTTCCTGGACCCCTTGTAGAATCAAGCTGTGATTCCATATCTTCACAAAACATCAATGTTGTATAAATAATAAAACATAAACACATTCAAATGTCGTATATATAACAAATATAAGATAACAAACAAATAAAAACATCTAAATTTATTATAAACGAATAATCCCTTTAATAAACACTGCGAACATAACATAACTAAATGCATAATAAGTTAAATAAATCAATGATGTCTAGATATCCATGCATTAAACATAGATATTGCCAGATTCTGTCTGAAGTTTGTCCATTCATTTGAGGTCCCAATTGTTGTAATATTGTCCACATGTGAACCTAGATCTTCGTCATTTGCATCGTTATTTGTGTCAATAAGTTCCTCATCATCAAGAGGATCATATGCCATCTCCCTTCGAATAAAGTTATGCACTAGACAACAAGCAAGTATGATTTTATTTTGTGTCCTTATCGGATAGAAAGATGGGCTTCTAAGTATAGCCCATCTTTTCTTCAAAACGCCAAAACATCGTTCGATGACATTTCTTGCTGCCGAGTGTTTCATGTTGAAATACTCTTCAGGTTTTTCTGGTTTTTGTCCATTTAGCCAAGTATTAAGATGATATCTTTGACCTCTGAAAGGTGCAAGGAATCCCTCTCCGTTGGTGTACCCGGCATCAACTAGATAGTAGTTACCTTTAGGCACTTGCAATCCATTCTCTCGAATCATAGCACTACGAAGTATTCTGCCATCAGCAGCAGACCCTTCCCATCCTGGTAATACGTATATGAAGTGCATGTCAGGTGTGCAAGCAGCAAGTACATTAGTTGTTATTTCTCCTTTTCGATTACGGTATCTTGGTTTGTCTTCTTCTGGTACTTGTACACTTATATGGGTCCCATCTATTGCTCCTAAGCAACCTTTGAACCATTTCCATCTTTCGTCTGTTGAAGTTTCTGATATTGGCTCAGGCTTCTTAAACAATTCACTTTCCAATCGTATAACCGCATTCAACACTTTGTTGAAATATTTACTAATAGTTTCTCCTGATCGGCGAAAGTAAAACTTCACAACTCGATTCTTCACATGGTGTGCCAAAACATACAAAAAAATTGCCACTTGTTCGTCAACTTCGAGATACTTAGATGCCTTCAACCTTCCACCCATTTCCATCATATTACAAAGTGAGACAAAAGTTGCTCGATTCATCCTAAGTTGATGAAGACATGTTTCATCACTTTCATACACTAGTCTGTGCATATACTCTTTTCTCTCAGGGTAGAACATCTTGTAGCGAGGTCTAGTTGGACAACTATCTAAATGTATACTAATAACCGCTTGCACTGCTTGAATATACCAACTAACCATGTTTAGAATATGAAGCCACAATGTACAGAACGCTGCTAGTTTCTTTTGTTTTTTCTGTTTGTTTAGTTTAAGTCTAGACATAACTGCAATAGGAATTAAGCCAAATGGTTTCTATGAGTTAAGAATGTACTAAAAAAATCAAGAAGATTCACGATTTTCACTAATGTAACATGTGTAATAAAAATAGCTTTATGTAGAAAATGCTAATTAGCTTACATGATAAATATCATATGAAAATGTTAATCAATGATTCATAAATCAGTTGGGATGATTATAGCATCAATCACTATTTACATGCCTTCAACAGAATTCGAATTAATATTCAAATATAGAAACGGAAATACCATATGAAAATCCTATTGATAACTAAAATATCATAATCCATTAAAAAAAATGACTCAAATATCATATGGGATGATTATAACACCAAAAGACCACCATAAGGAATGTGACAATGACCTATCATTAACTTATAACTTTGAGTTCCTACTCATGTTCATTTTTGTAGAGGTCTGATGTGGAATAGGGTCTACATGAAACTTTATGTAAGGTGTTGATAAATTACCTATTTCATACTTAAGTGTACATAAACTTCATGGAAGGTGTTTTGCAGAGGTCTTAATAGGTTTTATTGTGTTACTATTCAAAAGGTGCATTCATAATTCATAGAGGATCCAATAGCAAGCAAAAAATGTGGACTTTTTAATGCATTACATGGGTCTGATGGTAAGCAAAACTAGATTTGCTACTGACATAAAAAATCATGTACAAAGAATGACACTAATTTGGAGAAAATAAAAGTTGTTGTAAACTCTTTTAAAATTTCTCTAGTTGGCATTGGGTACATATGACATTGTATAAACTAAAAAAAAAATTCCTAAATGCCAACTATAAAAAAAGAAAAATTTAACAGTGATATACATCGAACGGGTATATGGATTCGCGGTTCGATGCCGGTTTTTATTTTATATGGATTGTAGTTCCGCTCCGTGTCCGAATCAACCCAATAACCAACCCTATGTTAAACAAATTGTATACACTTTCTTTACTTCAAAAACATACACACATACACACATTTAACAAACCAATATCCACTTCTACAGATGAACGCATCATCAAGTCTTCTTCCACAAATTAATTTAAGAAAAAAGGTAGGGTTTGCAAATACATGTTAGGTTCGCAATTTAGTCCCTAAATCAAAGAATGTAAACATAAATTAACAATGAATTGCACATACCTCTGAACGATCGACTTGCTAAGAAAGATCCGATTCAACCTTTGCTTGACTTTCAATTGAACAAATTAGTAGAAATTCTCTGGCGGGAATAAGTTGCGGAAGGGGAAACCATCGATTGTTTATGTAGGCTTTAAAATGTAATCCATTCCTTGATTAGAGGGAGATGATTTAGGTGAATAAAAGGGGAGGGCAAAATCGGAAAAGTAGGAAGAGGCCAGGAAAGGAATGAAAAAAAAACGGGGGTGGTGGGAGGAATGAAAAACTTGATTTTAGGTGGAATGGGATTACCTAAGTAATCCCTGATTTCATTCCATTTAGTAACCAAACATGCCTATTTTAATTACTCCATGAATGGGTTATTCCATTCCACCATTCATTACCCCATACCAAACACTACCTCAATTTAACGCTGATTTGGGTAGGTGGGCGGAGATTGAGAGAATGAAACGGAGGGTGAGAGAATGAAGCGGAGATGATAGAAGCAAAAGACACGTGTCCATACAAAGAAAAAAAATAAGAAGAAGCCACGTGGCTTAATGATAGCTCACCAGAATTCATCTTTATTAAGTAGGGTAGATGATTTATTTATTTATTTATTTATTCATTTATTTAGTCATTTATTTAGTTATTAATTCATTTATTTAGTCATTTATCTATTTGGGTATTTATTTATTTATTTATTATTTATTGAGTCATTTATTTATTTACCTATTTATTATTTATCTTTAAGCTCCATGGTGTTATGTTATGTATCAAATGATCTAATTAAAAATTAATTCATCTTCCCCAGATCATTAAGCCCACTGAAACCCTATACATTTAAAAATCATTTACTAGTCCTCGAAACTTTAGATTGAACAAACTCGTTATTCGTTTAGGACGTCTTCGCACTTGAATCATTCTCTGTACGTCAAGACATAAGTCAAGCCATCTAAGGTGAGTTCACATCCCCTTTTTCTTTAAATTTTCCAAACCATTTTGGGGTGGAAAACACGCATAGATATTTTCAGTCATTAAGGAAATCATATTATTTATCATGCTTATCATCATGAATCATTGCGAAACTTTATTCATTCAAACATTCAAACTTTTTATACAAAGTCAAATACTATTGAATACATTTACTTGTATGTATCTGTGTGATATCGTGTGAATATATACTTTGATATGCTCGATATTGTATGCTATATGGAAAACTATATGCTTAAGACTCGGGAGCATCAAACGTGAGGTTCCTTGCGAAGAACTGAACATGATGACATTGAGGTTCTTGCAAGGGACTGAACGTCATCCCAGCGTTGAGATTCCTAAGAGGAGCCGAACAGTAATCGTAGAGGTTCCTCGAGAGGGGAATTGAACACGTGGACAAACATTCTTACTGATTGTTGGTTTGCGAACCATCAATCAGGTGTACTGTTTATGTGATGAATATGTGTTTGTGTGATGAATACATGTGTGAATACACTTATACTTGTTTGATCAATTAACAATATGACTTTGCAAATTTTATCAAATGTTTTCTATAACTGTTTTCTATTAAACCTATGACTCACCAACTATATAGATAGTTGAAAATGCGTGAGCGGTGGATCGTCTACTTAGTCGTATCGAAATCAATGTAAAACGAGTAATCACACGAGAGTAAATACAAAGAGACTTGTATTAGACCATAGAGAAACACCACAGAGTTCACGTACAAGATATGACCAGAAGCTCAAGTAAGTCATTACAACACAAGAAAAACTATATATACTGGAGCTAAACCCGATGGTCCGAACCTAAGGTTCGGACAAGTTCGAACCTGTCCGAACTTGGAGTTCGCCAAGGGTTCAACCAGCAGCAATCATGCATGTTCTTGTATTGTATTCGATACTTCACATGACGATCAGGAACTAGGTACTAACAAACTCCCCCTCGGCATGTGCAGTATCACCTTCCGCTTAAAACTTGTATCTTGTATCTTCAATCAAACTCTTCCTCAACTTAACGACGAGTTCAATCTTGAATACTTGATATTGCATCGTGTGTAATCTCTTTATCAACAATATTCAGAAGACTTGAAGTTGTGATGTTCTCTTTCCACTTAGAAACCTGCCAACATAAATAATCTTGGCGCAAAACGTCTCTTCGAGACTCCAAGATATTATGATTTTGAAATTGATTTCGTATTCCGTGTTGATCAAACGAAAAGCTATACAAAATCAGACACTATTTTTGTCTTTTGCGAGAAAGATCACAACTTTGAATCATATTGGACATAACATGTTGAACTACACTTCAATTTCGATTATTGAAGCACATAAGCCATGTCGATGGCAGATATAATTTGTCCAACTTTAAACTCATGCAAAATCATACTCATAACATCTGGATATGTTAAAGTATTGATTATATTTGCATTGACCAGTGTATCCCACGCTATCAGACATACTCAAATATGCTTTGCTTATCACAATTTGTGATTTCATTTGTGAATTAATCACATAATGATTATATTCATGATAAAGTCAACTAAGTTCCATGCAAAAAGAAATAAGAACGTTAAATCGTCTACCTTAAGGTCGATCTTTCGATACGCAGATAAGGCCTCAGATTTAACAAAATAAGAAAATAAAACAAATTTGAAAGTGTATAACTCAACAACTATCAGGTCGGTCTTGTGAACACGCAGAGAAATTCCGGTGAGTTATATGAAACACCAAAGAAAATAAAGCAGAACGTCAAACGAACAACAATCAGGTCGGCCTTGTGAGCATGCAAAGAAAGTCTGATCGTTTTACAAAATAAAGAAAATCAAACAAGTTTAAATATTTGCAAAATGAATACATGTATACACAGTGACTTCTCATTTTATTATTCATATATCATGTTCTTGATATATCATGAGATATGAATCAAGATGTTGTCCACTAGGTCAAGCATCAGATTTAGTGTATATCACATTTGTATACTTTCTGATTTGCCGAGCCTACCTTACACATCGATCAAATAGTCTTATGGATTTTTCATCTATTTTATCCGTGAGTCAGACGATGTAAGCCAATGTACCATTATTTCCCAATCATGTTGGATACAATTTCTCATTTTTTTCAATTTTCTTGTGTTGATACATGGTCCTTGATCGTCATGTGAAGTATTGAATACAAGACGGATCACAAGTTTGCTGAGGTCCGAACTCAGGCCGAACCTGGAGTTCGGACATGGCCGAACCTTGGGCCGAACCTGAGGTTCGGACCAGCGGGTTTCTCTAGTATAAATATGTGCGTCTTGTGTTGTATTAAAAAAAAGAGTCTGAGCTTCCGTGTCATATTCTCTGATTGTACTCTGTGGTTCTCTGTGGTTAATACAAGTCTTTTGTATTTACTCTTCGTGTTTCATCTCGTATTACATTGATCTCATTACAACTAAGTAGAAGATCCACATGCTCACGCATTTTCAAGTGGTATCAGAGCATTAGGTTTTCTCTACTAGTCGGAAATCAGTGTCTTTCGGAGTTTTGAGTTCAAATTCACGTTTTTACGAAAATGTCAATCACTTTTTAGTTCGTTTGATCGTCTAGAGTGTGCTTTTCGTCAAAAATCTGTTTCTAGATTGTTTCTATCGAGTTTGCTTGAATTCCTGTCGAAAATTCCAGTCAAAAACGTTGGAAATCGAGAAAATGAGGTCGAGTGAAATATTTCTCGTTTGAGGTTTGGACAACTTCGGAGTAACCGCTCCGAACTCGAGGTTCGGACGGAGCTCGGTCTTTATATTGGTTCGGTGAGAGTTCGGTGAGGGGTCGGTCAGCGTTCGGACTAAGTTCGGTGTTAGTTCGGAGTTGTTTGATTTTTGTTCATCCGAAGGTCTGGTTCGGAGAGAGTTCGGCGTTGTCAAGTTCGGACTAAGTTCGGAGGCAGCTCGGAGGAGGTTCGGACGACGTTCGGAGTGAATAGTAACAATTTTTTCGAAAATGTCCGATTTTCAAGCGTTCGCGACTATTCAAAATTCAGTTCAAGCTACGATGCAAACAATGATGAATTATGATAATGAAATCGGAACAAGTCAGAAAGTTCCCAAATTGCTCAAGTTGGAAGATTATCATAGTTGGGTTAAACGATTTGAAGCGTTTGTCGATACAAATGACATTGATATGTGGTTAGCTTTCACTGAGCAATATGTTTACCCTAAAGATGAAACTAGTGAACCTATTCTTCAAAGAAAAATGTCATCTGAACAAAAGAAAGCGTATCAAGCTGAGAAAAAGGCGTATGGTACGTTAACGATGGCATTGCCTAAAGATTTACTTCATCAATTTGCTGGTAACTACACATCAAAGAGTCTATGGGATGTGTTGGAAAAAAGATGTGAAGGCAATGACCAATACAAGAAAAGTCGACAAAAGGTTTTGAAGAAAGAGTTTGATAGTTTTAAGCATTATCAAAATGAAACGATTCCCAATCTGATTGCAAGATTCGCTCATCTGATGAGTGAAATGCGTTTGGTGAATCTTACTAAAGAAGAGGTTGATATGAAAGAAAAGATCTTGGAAGCTTTACCTGAAAAATGGGAAAATTATGTGATGATAATTACTCACGATAAGGATTTTTCAGGATTGTCTTTCAATGATTTGGTTCAAAGAATTCAGGCTCGGGATATGGAATTAATGGTGAATAAATCACTTCCTACACAAATTCAGAATCCTGCAGTGTATCATGGTGAAAATGACTCTACAATGAATGCTGGGAAGTCTAATATTCTTAGTTCTGCTCCTCCTACAGCATTTTTGGCAGGTAAATCTGAAATTCCAAGTTATTCTTCTGCTGGTTGTACTGTGTCAATTCCAAGTTCTTCGACTCAAAGTGCATTGTTTGTTCAAACTGTCGATGATTATAATGCTTTGATGTCTGCATTGGTATCTTCATATTTTGGTGTTGTCATTGGTTCTGTGAGTAATGCTGAATTAGAAAATGAAGATTACGATCAGATTGATTATGATCATTTGGAGGAAATGGATCTAAATTGGCAATATGCTATGTTGGTTCGTAGAACAAAGAAAATTTTCAATAGAACTGGTAAGAAGAGACTGAATCAGGAAGGGAAGATTGGATTGGACAAGTCTAAGTTGAAATGTTATAAGTGTTCAGTTTATGGGCATTTTGCTCGAGAATGCCCAAGTTCTGCAGAAAGTAAATTGAAGACTGGTCAGCATGCACATTTAGTTTTTCATCCATCAGATAAAGCTGACAAGGTTGAACATAAATCTGCTACTCTTGCTCATGATTGGACTAATACATTTATGCATCCAGATGAATTTGCCTGGAATGCAGATTCAGCAGTTAAAAAGAATCATACTCCAATCTCAATTGCTTTAACTGTTCAACATGCTGAGGATGAAAGTATTTTAACTGAGTCAGATACTTCTTCCAGTATATCTTTGGTTCAAGAAGAATTACCTAAGATTTCTGAGAATTCAAAAGATGATGAATTTAAATGTTATAAATGTGAGAAGTTGCTCAAGGAAATTGCAAGTTTTGAACAACATCGTCAAATTTCAACTGAAGAAATTGTAGTGTTAAAGAAAGAGTTGGAGGATTTTCAAAAAAAATATTATGAGTTGGTTCATATTTATAAAGATGTTTTGAAGGAAAAGGCTCAATTGGCTAAAGAGTGTGAGAAAGCCAAAGCTGAAGCGTTAGACGCAGCTCAAGATTTTGAGAATATGTTTGAGAAGAGTTATCCGGTTCAGCAAAAATATGAAGAGGCTACTGCTCTTATTTCTAAAACTCCTGTTACCGTTGAAAAGCTTCAAAATAAGATCTCTATGCTTCAAGATGAAAATGTTCTTTACAGAGACAAGAATGAAGTGTTAATAAAAGATGTTGAGATCTACAAGCAAAAGAGAGAAAATGTGCTTGAAGAATTATATGCTGAATGTGAGATCCGGAAGTTACAAACTTATGAGTATGATGATCTCAATGCAAAGTTCATCAAGTCACAACAAGAGGTGTTTGAAGGTCAACAGAAAATTAATGACTTGAAATTGGAGATTTTGGAGTTGAAAAGACAAGTTAAGAATTGCAATTTCTCAACGACATTGCTAAATTTCTTATACAAGCATGATCAGAGTTCAGAGAAGTCTAAGGAAGAAAATATTCACTTGGTACCTCAACCAGTGGATTTGATTGAAGTTACTTCTGCTCAGATTGATCCATACAATGAATTGCATGACTATTCAAAGTTTGCTACTCCACCCAAGAAGAACAAGTCCAAGTCTAAAAGGAAGGAGAAACCTTTGGGTGAAGCTCCAAAGTTTATTTCAAAGTCTGTATTGCTGGAAAATGAGAAAGTGTTTGATAAGGTTGCTTCGAGTTCTTCATCTGCAACCGAAGAAGAAAAAGTTTTGATTGAAAAGAACAAGCTGAAGGATATCAAAGCCAAATTTACTAGTGAAGCTAAATCAAGAATTGCTTCAGGTTCTTCGTCCAATTCTTCAAAGACTCAAGGATCTAAACACAAAGGTTTAGGTTACAAAGTGTTGGAAGAACCAGTTCAAGCAAAGAAATCAGTGAAGGCTGAGAAGGTTCCTAAAGCAAAAGTTACAAAGAAATCACCATCTCAGAAGGAATTTTCTTATTATTCTGGAAGATCTTCATCTTCAAGGAGTCCATCTCCTAGGTATGATTCTTCTGATGGTTTCTTTGATAACTTTCATTCTGAACATTCATCTAATTCTCAAAAATCAAAACAATTTTCAAACAATTTTAGAGAAAGACTTTGTTATGTGTGTCGTCAACCGGGACATCTTGCTGCTGATTGTCCGACGACTGCATATATCCACAAAACTGCAAAATATGTGGATAACAAAGGTCAAATTTTTTATGAACCATGGTCCCCAAAGCTTAAGTCAACTCGTAAATCGTCTTGGTCTAAATCAAGTTCGTCGGTTGAATCTGATTCAGGTTCCGATCAAAAATTAAAACTTTTACAAATTTGGAAACCAAAAGTTGTTTCCAAGGCCAACAAGGACTTTGTGGAAGACACCGGGCAACCCGATGCTGTTGATTCGGGTCGATCCCAATGCAACTAATGTTTTATTTGGTGTCAAGCAGGTGTTTCAGGAAAACCTTTCGGTGATTGGAAAATTGCTGATTGTGAAATATTTGTTCTAATTAAATTGACTTTCAAAATCAATTTTGTTTTCAAACGGCTAAACTGCTAGTGTTCGTGTTGGTTGATCAATTTTTCTTGTTTTTCATTCCGTCTCCTTCTGAGGGGGCGTTTGTTTTTGCAAAAATACAAAAATAGTGTGTTGTTTTTCAATTAGTAAAAATGAAAATCTATAAATAGAGTTGTCATTTTTAGGGGGAGAAATTTGAAAAATCCAAAAACATTGAAAAATGAGAAATTGTATCCGACATGATTGGGAAATGATGGTACATTGGCTGACAGTGTCTGACTCATGGATAAAGTAGATGAAAAAGCCATAAGACCATTTGATCGATGTGCAAGGTAGGCTCAGCAAATCAGAAAGTATACAAATGCGATATACACTAAATCTGATGCTTGACCTAGTGGACAACATCTTGATGTATATCTCATGATATATCAAGAAAAGGATATGTGAAAAATAAAATGAGAAGTCACTGTGTATACATGTGTTCATTTTGCAAAGATTTAAACTTGTTTGATTTTCTTTATTTTGTCAAACGATCGGACTTTCTCTGCGTGTCGAAAGACCGACCTGATCGTTGTTCGTTTGACGTTCTGGTTTATTTTCTTTGGTGTTTCGTATAACTCATCGGACTTTCTCTGCGTGTACGGGAGTACCAACCTGATTTTTTTTGAGTTATAC
>JBCNJP010000008.1:29105557-29121490 GCA_039602395.1 Deinandra increscens subsp. villosa | reverse complement strand
ATGAATACTAGAAGTTTAGCCTTTTTTAATACAAAACAGATTTTGAAATTCAATTTTAGTTAGCACAAATATTTCACAATCAGCAATTTTTTAATCACCGAAAGGTCTTCCTGAAATACCTGATGACACCAAATAAAACATTAAATGCTTTGGGATCGACCGATTTAACAACATCGAGTCGTCCGGTGTCTTCCACATAATCGCTGTTGGCCTTGGAAACAACTTTCGGTTTCCATTGCATTGAAGATTTTAATTTTTTATCAGAACCTGAAAATGTTTCAACCAACGTCTTTGATGAAGTCGACTTACTAGTTGTTTTAGATTGCGTAAACCATGGTTCATCAAAAATTTTACCATTGTGATCCACATATTTTGCATTTTGGTGAACATATGCGGATCGTCGGATAATTTGCAGCAAGATGTCCAGGTCGACGACATGCATAGCATATTCTTTCCCCGAAATTTTGGAAAAATGTGGAGAAACTCTTTGGTTTCCATCTATGATTCATAACAGGAGAATCATAGTAACCAAGAGAATGATCAGAAGCAAATAAATCAAAGAAATTATCAGAAGTATCATACCTGGGGGATGCTTTTGGGGTAAATAATAAGAACCACTTGAAGAACCACCAGAATGATAATGATCATTTCTTGATGTAGAGAAACATTTGACTTCTTCTGATGAGCTTGCTTGTGCTGAGTCTGAACATATTGTTTCTTTGATTGTTGCTGAAGTCGAGGAACATGCTGAACAACAACTTTCTTCGGTTTCTTTGTTGTCTGTTGCACTGAGACATCCTTGACTTCATAACCCAAACCTTTATGCTTGAATCCAGACACCTTTGTAGATCCAGACGGAGAACCAGAAGCCTCTCTCCCTTTAGCTTCTCTAGTAAATTTAGCTTTAATATCCTTCAACTTGTTCTTCTGAATCAAATGCTTTTTCTTCTGCAGTTGTAGAAAAAGTACTAGAAGCAACTTTATCACAAATCTGTTCATTTTCCAAAAATGTAGACTTGGAGTTAAACCTCGGAGCTTCACCTAATGGCTTGTGCTTTTTCTCAGACAGAAGCTTTAGAGTAGATACAATACACGAGACACACGTTAGCATAGGAGTATGCTCTAACAGAAATACCTGCCTAACACCAAATAAAACATTAGTCGCTTTTGGATCGACCCAATTCAATAGCGTCGGGTCGCTCGGTGTCTTCCACATAGTCGATGTTGGCCTTGGAAACAACTTTTGGTTTCTAGATTTGAAAAGTTTTTTTTTATCAGAACCAGAATCAGATTCAACCGGCGTACGTGGTTTAGACCATGACGACTTACAAATTGATTTGATCCTTGGAGACCATGGTTCATCAAAAATTTGACCTTTTTTATCCACATACTTAGCCCTGTTATGGATATATGCAGTGGTCGGACAATCAGCAGCAAGATGTCCTGGTTGACGACATACATAACAAAGTCTTTCTCGGAAAAATATTTGAATTTTTTTTTATTTTTGAAAACCAGATGAATGTTCAGAACCAAAAGTATCAAAGAAACCATCGGAAGAATCATACCTAGGAGATGGATTCCTTGAAGATGAGGACCTTCCAGAATAATAAGATTATTCTTTCATAGGAGGTGATTTCTTTGGAACTTTAACTTTTGAAACTTTTTCAACTTTTACTGGCTTCTTTGCTTGAACAGGTGCTTCCTTCATCTCATAACCCACTTCTTTGTGCTTGAAACCTGAGGTCTTTGAAGAACTTTAAGAAGAAACAGAAGCATCTCTCCCCTTAGCTTCTCTAGTGAATTTGGCCTTTATGTCTTTCAGTTTGATCTTCTCCACCAAAACTTTGTCTTCTTCAGTTGCAGATGAAGCACTTGCACCACTATTGTCAAAAACTTTTACATTTTCAAGAAAAATAGACTTTGAGCTAAACTTCGAAGCTTCGCCCAAAGACTTTTCCTTCTTTTTAGACTTTGACTTCTTCTTCTTGGATGATGTGGCAAATTTTGAATAATCATGCAATTCGGCTGTAGGATCAAGCGGAGCAGATGTAACCTCAGATAAATCCACCGGTTGAGGAACCATGTGAATATCATCTTTCTTAGACCTATCTTCACCTCGATCCTGCTTGTATAAGAAATTCAGCAATGTTGGTGATAAATTGCAATTCTTTACTTGCCGTTGCAACTCCAAAATTTCCAACTTCAAATCAGATATTTTCTGTTGAGCATCAAATACTTCTTTTTGTGACTTGATGAATTTTGCATTGAGATCATCATATTTATACGTTTGTAACTTTCAGATCTCACATTCAGCAATTAATTCTTCAAGAACACTTTCTCTTTTCTTTTTGTAAATCTCAACATCTTTTGTCAAAACTTCATTCTTATCACTATATAAAACATTCTCATCTTGAAGCATAGATATCTTGTTCTGAAGTTTTTCAATAGTAGTTGCCGATTCAAACACAAGAGCATTAGTGTTTCATACTTTTGTTAAACCGGATAACTCTTTTCAAACAAATTTTCAAAATCTTGAGCCACATCTAAAGCTTCAGCTTTGGCCTTTTCACATTCTTCTGCTAACTTGCTCTTTTCTTTCAAAACATCTTCATGAACATGGACCAATTCATAATATTTCTTTTAAAATTCATTCAATTCTTTCTTGAGCACAACAATCTCTTCAGTTGATAACTCAGAATTTCTTTCAAAACTTGCAACCTTCTTACTAAGCCTTATACATTCAATACATTTTGATTCTTCGACTTTAACTTCTTTGATCATTGATATTGTCGAATTGGAATCAGAATATGTCAGAATGCTATCATCATCATCATGACGAGCAGTCAAAGCAATAGTAAACGGAGCATGTTTCATTTTTTTGCCTCGGGATTTGCATTCCAGGCAAATTCATTTGGATGCCAAAACACATCTAAGAGTTTTTCATCAAAAGAAACAGATTTTTCTTCAACTTTGGAAGCTTCATTTGGTGAATGAAAAACCACTTTCAGCTTGTTGTCAATTGAACTTGGACATTCTCATGCAAAATGTTCATAAACATAACACTTATAACATTTAACCTTTGACTTGTCCAATCCAATTTTTCAATCTTGATTCAATCTTTTCTTGCCAGTTGTATTGAAAAATTTCTTCGTTCTTCGAACTAACATAGCATATTGCCAGTTCAAATCCATCTCTTCCAAATGATCATAATCTATCTGATCGTAATCTTCATTTGTCAATTCAGCATTATTCACAGCACTAGTAATAACACCAAAATATGAAGATACCAACGCAGACATTAATGCATTATAAGCATCGGTAGTTTGAGCAGACAATGCATTTTGAGTTGAAGAACTTGGAATAGAAACATTACAACCAGCATAATAACTAGAACTTTCAGATTTACCTGCAATGAATGCTGTGGGAGGTGCAGAACTAAAAGTACTGGATTTCCCAGCATTCATGGTAGAATCATTATCACCAAAATACACTACAAGATTTTGAACTTGTGTAGGAAGTGATTTATTCACCATCAACTCCATATCTCTGGCTTGAATTCTTTGAATTAAATCATTGAAATATAATCCCGGATATTCTTTATCATGGGTGATCATCATCACATAATTCTCTCATTTCTCAGGTAAAGCCTCCAAAATCTTTTCTTTCATATCCGCTTCTTCTTTTGTAAGACTCACCAAACGCATTTCACTCATCAAGTGAGCGAATCTTGCAATCAGATTTGGAATTGATTCGTTTTGGTAATGCTTGAAACTATCAAATTCTTTCTTCAAAACTTTCTGACGACTTTTCTTATACTGATCATTGCCTTCACATCGTTTTTCCAAGGCATCCCATAAACTCTTTGATGTGTAGTTACCAGAAAATTGATGTAGTAACTCTTTAGGCAAAGCCATCGTCAAAGTACTATACGCCTTTTTCTCAGCTTGATAAGCTTTCTTTTGTTCAGATTACATTTTTCTTTGAAGAATGGGTTCACCAGTTTCATCCTTAGGATAGACATATTGCTCAGTAAACGCCAACCACATATCAATGTCATTTGTGTCAACGTACGCTTCAAATGTTTTAATTCAACTATGATAATCTTTCAATTTAAGCAATTTGGGAACTTTCTGACTTGTTCCAATTTCATTATCATAATTCATCATTGTTTGCATCGTTGCTTGAACCGAATTTTGAATAGCCGCAAACGCTTGAAAATCGGACATTTTGAAAATTCTGTCACTATTCACTCCAAACCTGTGCCGAACCTCGTCCGAACCACTACCGAACTATACCCGAACCTTAGCCGAATAGAACTTAACCGAACTCTGACCGAACCTCACCTTCGGATGATCCGAACTCTCTCCAAATCAAACAAGCACCGAATGTTGTCCGAACCTAGACCGAACTATATCCAACCACTATCCGAACCTCGAATTCATGAATATTGAACCGAACTGTCTCCGAACTGGGAGTTCGGAGCAGTTATTTTTGGTGAAGTCCGAACCTCAAACGAACTTGAGCACACTCGACACCATTTTCACAATTCTGAGAGAATTTGAACGCAACTTTTGACAGAAACTCAAGCAAACTGGTGAAGTCTTAAGTGTAGCATCAATCATGAGTTTCTGTCAAAATTTGCGTTCAAATTCTCTCAGAATCGCGAAAATGGTGTCGAGTGTGCTCAAGTTCGTTTGAGGTTCGGACTTCACCAAAAATAACTGCTCCGAACTCCTAGTTCGGAGACAGTTCGGTTCAATATTCACAAATTCGAGGTTCGGACAGTGGTCGGATATAGTTCGGTCTAGGTTCGGACAACATTCGGTGCTTATTTGATTCGGAGAGAGTTCGGATCATCCGAAGGTGAGGTTCGGTCAGAGTTCGGTTAACTTCTGTTCGGCTAAGGTTCGGGTATAGTTCGGTAGTGGTTCGGACGAGGTGCGGCATAGGTTCGGAGTGAATAGTGACAGAATTTTCAAAATGTCTGATTTTCAAGCGTTCGCGGCTATTCAAAATTCGGTTCAAGCAACAATGCAAACAATGATGAATTATGATAATGAAATTGGAACAAGTCAGAAAGTTCCCAAATTGCTTAAATTGGAAGATTATCATAGTTGGGTTAAAACGTTTGAAGCGTACCTTGACACAAATGACATTGATATGTGGTTGGCGTTTACTGAGCAATATGAGAATCCTAAGGATGAAACTGGTGAACCCATTCTTCAAAGAAAAATGTCATCTGAACAAAAGAAAGCTTATAAAGCTGAGAAAAAGGCGTATGGTACTTTGACGATGGCTTTGCCTAAAGAGTTACTACATCAATTTTCTGGTAACTACACATCAAAGATTTTATGGGATGCCTTGGAAAAACGATGTGAAGGCAATGATCAATATAAGAAAAGTCGTCAGAAAGTTTTGAAGAAAGAATTTGATAGTTTCAAGCATTACCAAAACGAATCAATTCCAAATCTGATTGCAAGATTCGCTCACTTGATGAGTGAAATGCGTTTGGTGAGTCTTACAAAAGAAGAAGCGGATATGAAAGAAAAGATTTTGGAGGCTTTACCTGAGAAATGGGAGAATTATGTGATGATGATCACCCATGATAAAGAATATCCGGGATTATCTTTCAATGATTTAATTCAAAGAATTCAAGCCAGAGATATGGAGTTAATGGTGAATAAATCACTTCCTACACAAGTTCAAAATCCTGCAGTGTATTTTGGTGATAATGATTTTACCATGAATGCTGGGAAATCCAGTACTTTTAGTTTTGTACCTCCCACAGCATTCATTGCAGGTAAATCTGAAACTTCTAGTTATTCTGCTGGTTGTAATGTTTCTATTCCAAGTTCTTTAACTCAAAATGCATTGTCTGCTCAAACTACCGATGCTTATAATGCATTAATGTCTGCGTTGGTATCTTCATATTTTGGTGTTATTACTGGTGCTGTGAATAATACTGAATTGACAAATGAAGATTACGATCAGATAGATTATGATCATTTGGAAGAGATGGATTTGAACTGGCAATATGCTATGTTAGTTCGAAGAACGAAGAAATTTTTTAATACAACTGGCAAGAAAAGATTGAATCAAGATGGAAAAATTGGATTGGACAAGTCAAAGGTTAAATGTTATAAGTGTTCTGTTTATGGACATTTTGCACGAGAATGTCCAAGTTCAATTGACAACAAGCTGAAATCTGGTCAAAATGCTCATGTGGTTTTTCATTCACCAAATGAAGCTTCCAAAGTTGAAGAAAAATCTGTTTCTTTTGATAAAAAAAACTCTCAGATGTGTTTTGGCATCCAAATGAATTTGTCTGGAATTCAGATTCTGAGGCAAAAATGAAACATGCTCCGTTTACTATTGCTTTGACTGCTCGTCATGATGATGATGATAGCATTCTGACATATTCTGATTCCAATTCGACAATAGCGTCCTAAGTGTAGCATCAATCATGAAAGCTTGATTCTCAATAACCTGAAAAACACGTAAAAAGGGTCAACTATCTGCATAGTTGGTGAGTCATAGGTTTAATTGAAAACAATTTAAGAAAAACAATTGATAAGGTTTTGCAAAGTCATACTGTTAAACTAAATGTGCAAATATTACTCTAATTACACACGTATTCGTCACCCAATACAAAAACAAAGAATC
This sequence comes from Deinandra increscens subsp. villosa, assembly GCA_039602395.1. Classification (NCBI taxonomy): domain Eukaryota; kingdom Viridiplantae; phylum Streptophyta; class Magnoliopsida; order Asterales; family Asteraceae; genus Deinandra; species Deinandra increscens. The sequence goes on along the minus strand of JBCNJP010000008.1, from coordinate 29,114,827 downwards.
AGTTCCCTCAGGGGGAACCCAAAGAATATATGATTAGTTTCCTCAAAGAAACCTCAATGATTATGATGCTTATGAGACTTACAAGTGTTCAATTCCCTCAAAGGAATCTCATCGATTGCTCATAAGACTTAAGTACAGGTCCCTAGAATACGGTATAATGTAGATAAATACAAGCAGTTTATTTAATAGTAATTGACTTGCATAGGGATGATAAATGATTGAAAAAGGTTCCATTTACGCACACATATTCATCCCATAAACAAAAAATTCATCACATAACAGATATTCATCACTTAAACAGGACGCATGATTGATGGTTCGTAAACCAACAATCGGTAAGAATGTTTGTCCACGTGTTCAATCCCTCTCAAGGAACCTCTACATATCTCGAGCGGTTCCTCTCAGGAATCTCAGCGTTGGGACGACGTTTAGTCCCTCGCAAGAACCTCAACGTCATCATGTTCAGTTCTTCGCAAGGAACCTTACGTGTGATGCTCCGGATCCTTAAGCATAAAGTTTCCCACATAGCATACAATAACAAGCATAGCAAAGTATCTATTCACACGATATCACACAGATACATACAAGTAAATGTATTGAATAGTATTTGACTTTGCGTAAAAAGTATGAATGTCTGAATGATTAAAGTTTCGCAATGATACGTAAAGATAAGCATGATAAATAATATGATTTACTTGAAAATAAAGTAATGATAAATGAAATTGTTTACGTGTGTTTTCCACCCAAAACAGTTTGGGAATTTAAAGAAAAGGGGGCTATGAACTCACATGTTTAGATTGATGAAGTAGCCGCGAGATAATGAATATGGTCAAAGAGTTTCCAAGGTGTAATCCTAATATTTGAGTGAGTGCGAATAAAAGGATAGACAAGTTTGAATGAATTTAGGGATTTGTATAGGTTCACATGAATTTGGGGAATTTGGCAATAAATATAGTTTATGAAATTGGATAATAACATCATATTGTTTAAAACCATAAAGTTTTAGTAAAACATGATTTAAATAGTTTATATAATAAGTTTGCATACATAGTAGTCAAACAATTATTAGTGTTGCATTACGACGTAGAAGATTATGCATATTTATAATAGGATAATAAAAATAATAAAATGTAATTTTTACATTTATAAAGTTGATACAACTTAATTATACATTACCAAAGTTTCCATTTAATAATTGCACCGTTCTAAATTTAGTAATTAAGATAATCTTTATTAGTGAAACTAATTAATTAAATCTATTAATTGATAGGTTAAATATATAAAAATATTATGATAGACACGAATACATATAGATCATAACACTATATTAATTATTAGTTTTGCTTAAGGTATAATTTATTACCCAAATAATGATATAAAGTATGTAAAAATAATACACAATGTATAAGATTATATTCATGAAGTTGTTACAACTTGATTACATTTTTTTTAATAAGGACATTTGACCATAATAATGTACCATTATAAATATAGTAGTAAATATAACAATTATTATGAAATAAAATAGCTAAATTTGTAAAATAATAGATTACTTCGAATAAAGATCTTTAGAATATATGATCGATGATGAATTATGACATTTGATCAAATTATAATTGTAGTAGGTTGTAGGGAATGGACTAATTAGGTTAAGCATAAAGGTTTATGAAAAAAATTCCCAAATTACGAAGAACCCAAAAATCACTAATTGAAATAATCAACGAAACCCGAAATTGATAGAGGGGTTTTGTAGATGATGAAAAATTAAGTGAAATGGACTACTTATTGATCAATTTGACAGAGAAATGAGCCCGGATTACACGAACAAGTTGTGAGCCCTATATATTGGGAGTTTTTGATTTTGTGGATGAAATCTGAAATTGGGAGAGGGCTTTGATTCGTGATGGGATTTAGAACAACAATCCAGCCTCAATTTATAGCAACGTGGTCGTAGGTTTTCCAATTTTTGGAGTTAAGTTCGGTTTTAATGGGGGTTTAAGATCATTGAGGGGGTTTGTTGAATAATCAATAATAGGCCAAGGTTTTGAAGGATTAACGCATCATTAAACTCGTGATAATGAGTGGTCCATGAAACTAATTTTTTCATATGTTTTATTGATTAAAATGTCCAAACAAGGTGTCAAATGGGGGTTATGGTCGCAAAGAAGAGGGAGAAAGAGTAAACAACGCATCGAGGAGAAAGAAGATGGAACCCAGGCGTGTCCCGAGCTGGATAACAATATAGTGATTCGGGTATGAATCACTAGTCTTATCTTGTCCAAGTGGTCCGCCCTCCGTATTCTAACCTGCAGGTCGCGGGTTCGAACCCAACAGCCTACGATATATATATATATATATATATATATATATATATATATATATATATATATATATATAGAGAGAGAGAGAGAGAGAAGGGATCATATAAAAACAACATGATATTGTGAAAAAAAGAAAACACACTTAAATGAGGGGTATAATTGTCAAACTACATAATTTTATTTTGAACCTCAAAATACTTCAAACCTAGATCGTTTCATATCCAGACTCATGAACGCCCGTTCCTCTCTAGCGACTTATCTCCATCATCATCCAACTTCTCTTCATCTTCATCTTCATTTCAGGTGATCTTCCTCTCCAGCGAACTTTCTCTCTGGCGATCGCTTGCAATATCCGGCTATCTCATATAGACGTGAAACGAACATTCAAAAGGTACGACTTTTGTTTCTGAATTCCTTTTCTCTTCTCTATGGCTTATGAGAAAAAGTCGAACATTTTAGTTTTACAAACTCTTTTTTCATCAATCAATCCGAGATTATTCCATTTTCATCTCCACTATCCAACTCTGTAAACAACAATTAGAGTGTTTTTTAAGACTCATAGTTGCTCATATTGACTATAATCTAGTGTTTTCAAAGACTCACGGTAATGCACGCAAGGTGTTTGATGAAATGCCTATGGGAAAAATAAGTACTTTTTTGTACCATTTTTGATGATTTTATTATTGTATTAGGTGTTTAACTAACAAAAGACGTATCCAAACCACAGATCTACTCATAACAACGGTGATGCTGCACATGTGCAATAATGTCTGTATGTTTGCTACACATGTGTAATAATGTTCGCACGTGTGTTAGTTTAAACTTTTAAACTATTTTATATAAGTGTTTCATATGTGTAATATGCCTACATGTGTTTAAATTTTGTTAACACGTTGAATACCATATGTACTACACATGCGCAATAATATTGCACATGTACAATAATCTCAAATAATGGTATCATGTCATGGATTATAATAATATTGCACATGAGCTGTATATCATGCCATGGATTATAATAATATTGCACATGTGCAGTAATCTCAAATAATGGTATTATGTCGTGCAGTATAATCATGTCATGGATTATAATAATATTGCACATGTGCAATCATCTCAAATAATGGTATTATGTTATGCAGTGTAATCATGTCATGGACTATAATAATATTGCACATGTGCAATAATCTCAAATAATGCTATCATGTAATGTTATCTTGTGTGTGTGTATGTGTGTATGTTTTTTTTTTTTACAAACATTATATATGTTGCATGATTTATTATACTTTTAACTGCCATTTGTAGCCATCTATCATTACACGTTACCGTAAGTCGTTTACTAATGAACATGTGCATTATTGATGGCTTCTATGTTTATCATCATATTGCAGGTAACATATTAGAAATTGCACACCTTCATAAGTCTATACACATGCCGTTTTTTGAATTTAGTAATTGACAGGCCGATTTATGAAGAAAAAATGGGAAGCGGTTATGGATGATTATGGTTTGACTAAGCAAGCTTGGTTAAGTGATATGTATGCTATACGTGAAGATTTGTGTTCCGGATGCTTTAGAGATATCTCGTTGTGCTGTTTGATGAAGATTACATAAAACAATTTGTACTTTTGATTTTATTGCACATGTGTACTATTACAACGTTTTAAAACATTTAAGTTGTTTATTGAATGTATTATGCGTAGATGTGTTAAAGTCACTAAACAGTTTGTAAATTTAATGATGTATTGTGCCTACATGTGTTAAAGTCACTAAGCAGTTCGTACATTTGATTTTATTGCACATGTGTATTAATCTTCCATTATTTGTTCCAACAACCTTTGTGGTATACCCACTAACTTTTTCCTTATCCAACAAGTTGTAATTCAATTAAAATCCAAAGATAGTTCATTAAAGCTTCTTGCATTTCAGTTTTTCATATGTAGTGCACATCTGCACTAATATGAAATTCACATTTGAGCGAAAACTCATATGTATTATCTGAATGTCAGCTGTAATTTACATGGCATTAATGTGACGTTCATATATATGCTTATTCATATGTATGATATGCATTACAACTTTATTACAACTTTAATACACATGTGCATTAAACTTATAGTTGCCACATAATTCGTACGGTCCTGAAAATCTATAACAACCATTCTAGATAAACAAGTTATAATATAAGAAGTGTTTTTTTTCATACGAACCCTCTTACAATCTTACCATGATCATAACAAAACAAAAAAAAAACAGATAACACTTTCATGCGTTGTGTCCTTTTTGCTGCTTCCTAATTGCTTGTTTTATCATTCTGTCTGTGGCTTCTCTCTCAATCAACTCATTTGATAAGTATACGATTGCTTTCAATAGCATGATCTTTGCGGCGCTCCTCATCCTTAGTTTCTTCATATGTGTGGCTTGCTTTGTGTTGTCGTCAATGAACTCGCAACGAGCCCTTTAGTTCGTCCATTTGATCTTGAAACAAGCACGAATAAAAAAACAGGTTACTTATGTGCAATATGATGAGGTTGTCAGTTGAGTTAAAACACACTTGTTATAAATAATATTACACATGTGCAATAATCTTAAATATTGGTATTATGTCGTACACTATAATCATGTCATGGATTATAATAATATTGCACATGTGCAATAATATCAAATAATTGTATTATGTCATGTAGTGTAATAATTTCATGGGTTATAATAATATTGCACATGTACAATAATCTCGAATAATGGTATTATGTCATGCAGCATAATCGTGTCATGAATTATAATAATATTGCACATGTGCGATAATCTCAAATAATGGTATTATGTCATGTAGTGTAAAAATGTCATGAGTTATAATAATATTGCACATGTGTAATAATCTTAAATAATACTAATATCATGCAGTGTAATCCTATCATGGGTTATAATAATATTACACATGTGTAATAATCCCAAATAATTGTATTATGTCATGCAATATTAATATTTCACGAGATTTCAAATGACTACACATGTGTAGTGCATCGATTGTAATTGCTAATGATACGTAAGTGCTCTGATTGCTTCTGTTTTGTTAAAAAGGGTAAACCTTGTAGTGATTTCTTACCTTTCAATGTAAATTCATCACTGATTCCGGCTTCATACATCCCGAATGTGCTCCGATTGCTTGACTTTCGGGTCGCTAATGTGAGAAAGCGTACGTGAAGCGGTGAAGGTGACTAGTGTTTTTTTATTGTTGTTGTAATAAGACGTATCTTGTCTCCATGGAATCCTGTATTCAACAATTCGAAAAGAGACGAAATATAGTCGCTAGGGTTTGTACTCCACTATTTCCTTCATTCTTCAACCTTCGTGGCCCTAGCATTGAAAAGCTTAGAGCTCTAGTTGTAACAATGGATGAACACTTACCTAATTTCTCAAATGTCTAAGGAAATTTAAATTTCCCTAAATGCCCCTCCGTGTTTTTTAAGTCCAAAAGTTGTATAATTTACAAATTAGGTCCCCTCTCATATAAAATCATGTTGTTTTCATGTTTTCGCAATAAAACTTGCTTTCACCTGAACCTTACCCTATATATATATATATATATATATATATATATATATATATATATATATATATATATAGGGGAAGGATCAAATAAAAACAAGATCTTATTGCGAAAACACGAAAACAAATATTTAAACATCTATAACTTCTTCATAGGTTAATATTTTTTTTTAAAATTTGCACCAAAAGTCTTAGAATTATGTCAACTTTAATTCTGGGGAAAAAAATTATACAATTAAAATTTTGTAATATTTTTTATTGCACGGGTGCAATAATAAGTATTAATTATATTATACATGTACAATATTAAAAAACGTTATTTTTTTAAAATTTGTTTCCAGAATTAAAGATAACAGAATTATAATATTCATGGTGTAATTTTTTATCAAAAATATTAACGTATGAAAAAGTTATAGAGGTTTTCTTTTATTGCACATGTGCAATAATAAAAAATTAAAAAAAAACGTTGAATTTTTCTTTAATTTTCTTCATAGTTAAAGATAACAGAATTATAAGATTTATGGTGCAATTTTTTATATAAAAATATAACGTATGAAAAAGTTATAAAGGTTTTAATATTGTTGCACATGTGCAATAATAATAATAATAATAAAATATATTATTGCACATGTGCAATAATAAAAATAAAAAAATTGGTTTTTTTTTCAGAACTAAAGATAACATAATTCTAAGGATTTTGGTGTAAATTTTTTTAAAAAATATTAACGTATGAAAAAGTTATAGAGGTTTTAATATTTGTTTTCGTGTTTTCGCAATAAAACTTGTTTTCACAGGATCCTTACCTCTATATATATATATATATATATATATATATATATATATATATATCTTCTTTCTTTTCTTTATTTAATAAATACCAAATGTCTAATACTTTTAAATAAGAAAAAGCCTATAAAAAGAGAACAAATAGGTATTAAATCTAAGGTTTCTAAAAACAAATTTCTCTTGAGTGTAAAATATACATTTTGATTTTTTTTATGAATATATTAAATAAGATGTACCAAAAAATCTTATAAAGGACTTCATTTAAACAAAGTTTATATATAAAAATTGTATAAATGTTGCAATAAATATTTATGTGCTAAATATATGTTATATAATAGTTAAAAACACATATTTTTCTCGAGCATGTAATTTAGAAACAATTAAATGAGAACTCGAAATCTTTTGAAAAAAATCATGGTTGTTACACAATGGCCTTATATGACATAATAAAGGACTTGGTGTCCATATATCATCTAAACATCTGTCAAATGTTTGACATAAGTCATCACGACATATGTTGTTGTAACGTCCTAATTGTTTTAAAGTAGGTTAGTGCAAGAAGAAATTTACACAAGACTAACCTCAGGGTTGGTCTCATAACATAAGGTCAAGGATGATAAACGTGTGTGGTGCAATGTATTGCGATACATTAAATATGTCATAATACTTATTGCAACATATGAATACAATATATGTTATTGTAGTTTATAAATCTTGTGGGATTTATGAAGGACGTGTAGATGCGTCTACTGTCCAAATGTTGTTAAACTAATTGAGGACATGGTCCTTATCAGGGAGAATATCCCAAACCTAGAGTTTGATGAAAACAACAAATGACGTATACATCACTCTTGCGATAAGTTTGCCACAATTAATAGGTGTCAATTGGTTTGACTACACCCCTAACAGTAATGAATTCCTATTTAATTCATATTAGTTATGAATGTATTCACCCAATTGACTCGAATTAAGGCTCATGTTGAGATCAATGGTGAAGCCTTGTAGGTTAATGTAATTGCGTGAGTTGTGGATCGTCTACTCGATCAATGATCAAACGTGTAATTCGAGTATAGAAAAAAGACACAAAGAGTAAATACAATGTGGAATTGTATTGCTTAAGTTTTCATAGTACACACACAGAAACACATAGAAGATATGACCCGGAAGTTTTCAAACTCTACAGGACGAAGCTATTTATAGTTGTACATAACTGTCCGAACACAACATCACCCGAACTGCCACTTCGGGTCAGTTCGTGTGCACTCGAACTGGCAGTTCGGGTCACTTCGGACACAACCTCTTTTGTAGCTTTAATCTTGTACTTGATACTTCACACACATCTTCTGATAGTTAACATGACAAATATATGATGTACTAACAAACTCCACCTCGACGTGTGCAGTATCTATGTAGTACCAATCTTCATATAAACTCGTATCTTCATTCAAACTCTCCCTCAACTTGATGGTTAGTATGATCTCGAATACTTGACATTTCAGTGCGAAATCTCTTTTTATCAACAGCTTCAGAAGACTTGAAGTTGTGATGTTCTCTCTCCACTTAGAAGCAGCCAACATAACTAATCTTGGCGTAAAACGTCTCTTCGAGACTTCAAGATTTCATGAATTTAAAAATTGTTTTGTATCACATGTTGATCAATCGAAAAGAAAATAGAAACAAAATCTTTTTGATTTTTCCAAACTTATATCAAAACACACCTAAAATCTTTTTGGTATTTCTGATATGAAAAGTAAATGCAGTACGGAATCAGACACTATATTTGTCTTTTGCGAGAAAGATCACAACTTGGGATTATATTGGTCATAACATGTTGAACTACACTTCAATTTTGATTATTGTAGCACATAAGCCATGTTGATTTCAGATATAATTTGTCCAACTTTAAACTCAGGCAGAATCATACTCATAACATCTGAATATGTTAAGGTATTGATTAGATTTGCTTTGACCAGTGTACCCCCACACTATCAAACATACTTAGATATGCTTTTCTAATCACACTTTGTGATTTCACTTGTTCCATGCAAAAAAGAAATAAGAACGTTAAATCGTCTACCTTAAGGTCGATATTTCAATACGTAGATAAGGCCATGGGTTTAACAAAATAAGAAAATAAAAACAAGTTGAAATTGTATAACCCAACAACAATCAGGTTGGTACTCCCGTACACGCAGAGAAATTCCAATGAGTTATACAAAACACCAAGAAAATAAAGCACAACCTCAAGTGAACACCAATCGGGTCGATCTTTCGATACGCAGAGAAAGGTCGATCACTTAAGAAAATAAAGAAAATCAAACAAGTTTAAATCTTTGCAAAATGAACAAATGTATACATAGTGACTTCTTATTTTTCTTTTCTCATAACCTTTCTTGATATCTTGAAATATGCATCAAGACGTTGTCCACTAGGTCAAGCATCAGATTTAGTGTATATCACATTCGTATATGTGACATCCGAGAATTCCAAGGTTAACTTCCGTTAGACAATCTCCGTTAGTTACGTTATAAGTGTTAACTTAGTAACTAATGCTTAACTAGGCCGAATACGTCCACGACCTTTGGTTGATCACCGAACCCGTCCACATGTGTTA
>JBCNJP010000008.1:29045530-29105057 GCA_039602395.1 Deinandra increscens subsp. villosa | reverse complement strand
AATAACATATCCAGATGTTATGAGTATGATTGTGCCTGAGTTTAAGATGGACAAATTATACCAGTAATCGACATGACTTGTGTGCTGAAGTAATTGAAATTGAAGTGTAGTTCAGCATGTTATGTCTAATATGATCCCAAGTTGTGATCTTTCTCACAAAATACAAAAATAGTGTGTGATTCAGTATTTCATTTCTGTATTGCATTTATGCTTCATATCTTAGAAAAATCAAAAAGATTTTCATTGTGTTTTGATATAAAGTTTCAAAAAGCCAAAAATATTTTGTTTCTTATTTGTTTTCGACCGATCGATACAATGATACAAAATTCAAAATTCAAATTTATATCTTGGATTCTCGAAGAGAAGTTTTGTGCCAAGATTAAATTAATTTTCACAAGAAAAAGAAAGCCGCGTTTTTGTCTTCTGAAATTGCAGGTTATTCTGTGTGAGATGACTCAAGCATGGTGAAATGGGGAGTATGTTATATCTGTCACAAGTGGATCTTGAAGTTCAAAGATTGTTCAAGATTGATCCAGCCATGCAAGCTCTATTTCTGACAAGATTTCAAGTTAAAGATCGGATGCAACAATGCTGAAGATTGAAGACTGAAGTTTTGTTAGATAGATAGATAGCTAGATACACTACACGTTAAGGGGGAGTTTGTTAGAGCATATTCCTATGCTAACGTGTGTCTTGTGTATTGTATCTACTCTAAAGCTTCTGAGTGAGTTAGTGGCTATATGCTGAGGTGGCCGGACCAAATGGTCCTCTGGTTATTTGGTCCGGGCGGACCAAATGGTCTGTCGGATGGTCCGCTCGTTCAGTATATGTGCACTATAAATAGGTTATGTTAGAGAGAGCTTAGAGTTAGTTCTGTCATTCTACATCTCTTAAGTGTGTGTAACTGAGTGTGTAACACTCTCTCTCTCTAGACTTTGTGTAATCCTCTTTGTGAATCAATAAAGCGAAGCTTTATTTACATCTTGTTGCTTATACGATTACCAAATCATGCAGTATTAAGATCGTACAGTGGTTTTACAATTTCAGGAAGACCTTTCGGTGATTGGAAAATTGCTGATTGTGGAATATCTGTGATAACTTAAATTGAATTTTCAAATTAATCCTGTTTTCAAAATGCTAAACGGAAAGTATTCGTGTTGGTTGATCAATTTCTGTTTTTGTTTTTCATTTCGTCTCATTCTGAGGGGGTGTTTTTTTTTTTACAAAAATATAAAAAAGTGTGTTGTTTTTCAAATAGTAAAAATGATAATCTATAAATAGAGTTGTCTTTTTTAGGGGGAGAAATTTGAAAAGACAAAAACATTGAAAAATGCAAAAATCCAAGATGAAAGTGCGTGAGCGTGTGGATCTTCTACTTAGTTGTAATGAGATCAATGTAATACGAGATGAAACACGAAGAGTAAATACAAAAGACTTGTATTAACCACAGAGAACCACATAGTACAATCAGAGAATATGACACGGAAGCTCAGACTTTTTTTTTAATACAGCACAAGACGCACATATTTATACTAGAGAAACCCGCTGGTCCGAAACTCACGTTCGGCCCAAGGTTCGGCCATGTCTGAACTCCAGGTTCGGCTTGAGTTCGGACCTCAGCAAACTTGTGATCCGTCTTGTATTCAATACTTCACATGACGATCAAGGACCATGTATCAACAAACTCCCCCTCGGCATGTGCAATATCATGTTCTGTATTCAAACTTGTATCATGTATCTTCAATCAAACTCTTCCTCTTCTTTGACGATGAGTTCAATCTTGAATACTTGATATTGCATCGTGTGTAATGTCTTTATCAACAATCTTCAGAAGACTTGAAGTTGTAATGTTCTCTTCCCACTTAGAAACCTGCCAACATAAATAATCTTGGTGCAAAATGTCTCTTTGAGACTCCACGATATTCTGTTTTTGAAAAATGATTTTGTATTTCGTGTTGATTAATCGAAAATAAATCAGGAACAAAATCTTTTTGGCTTTTAGAAACTTTATATCAAAACACACCTAAAATCTTTTTGATATTTTCTGATAAGAAAAAATAAAACAATACCGAAATAGACACTATTTTTGTCTTTTGTGAGAAAGATCACAACTTGGGATCATATCGGTCATAACATGCTGTACTACATTTCAATTTCAATTATTGAAGCACATAAGCCATGCCAATTGCATATATAATTTGTCCAACTTTAAACTCTGGCACAATCATACTCATAACATCTGGATATGTTAAGATATTGATTAAGCTTGCATTGACCAGTGTACCCCACACTATCAGACATACTCAGATATGCTTTTGCTTATCACATTTTGTGATCTCATTTGTGATTTTAATCACATAATGATTGTAACCATGATATAGTCAATTGTGTTCCATGCAAAAAGAAATAAGAACGTTAAATCGTCTACCTTAAGGTCGATCTTTCGATACGCAGATAAGGCCTCGGATTTAACAAAATAAGAAAATAAAACAAGTTGAAATTGTATAACTAAAAAAAATCAGGTTGGTACTCCCGTACACGCAGAGAAAGTCCGATGAGTTATACGAAACACCAAAGAAAATAAACCAGAACGTCACACGAACAACGATCAGGTCGGTCTTTCGACACGCAGAGAAAGTCCGATCGTTTGACAAAATAAAGAAAATCAAACAAGTTTAAATCTTTGCAAAATGAACACATGTATACACAGTGACTTCTCATTTTATCTTTCACATATCCTTTTCTTGATATATCATGAGATATACATCAAGATGTTGTCCACTAGGTCAAGCATCAGATTTAGTGTATATCGCATTTGTATACTTCCTGATTTGCTGAGCCTACCTTGCACATCGATCAAATGGTCTTATGGCTTTTTCATCTACTTTATCCATGAGTCAGACACTGTCAGCCAATGTACCATCATTTCCCAATCATGTCGGATACAATTTCTCATTTTTCAATGTTTTTGGATTTTTCAAATTTCTCCCCCTAAAAATGACAACTCTATTTATAGATTTTCATTTTTACTAATTGAAAAACAACACACTATTTTTGTATTTTTGCAAAAAAAAACGCCCCCTCAGAAGGAGACGGAATGAAAAACAAGAAAAATTGATCAACCAACACGAACACTAGCAGTTTAGCCGTTTGAAAACAAAATTGATTTTGAAAGTCAATTTAATTAGAACAAATATTTCACAATCAGCAATTTTCCAATCACCGAAAGGTTTTCCTGAAACACCTGCTTGACACCAAATAAAACATTAGTTGCATTGGGATCGACCCGAATCAACAGCATCGGGTTGCCCGGTGTCTTCCACAAAGTCCTTGTTGGCCTTGGAAACAACTTTTGGTTTCCAAATTTGTAAAAGTTTTAATTTTTGATCGGAACCTGAATCAGATTCAACCGACGAACTTGATTTAGACCAAGACGATTTACGAGTTGACTTAAGCTTTGGGGACCATGGTTCATAAAAAATTTGACCTTTGTTATCCACATATTTTGCAGTTTTGTGGATATATGCAGTCGTCGGACAATCAGCAGCAAGATGTCCCGGTTGACGACACACATAACAAAGTCTTTCTCTAAAATTGTTTGAAAATTGTTTTGATTTTTGAGAATTAGATGAATGTTCAGAATGAAAGTTATCAAAGAAACCATCAGAAGAATCATACCTAGGAGATGGACTCCTTGAAGATGAAGATCTTCCAGAATAATAAGAAAATTCCTTCTGAGATGGTGATTTCTTTGTAACTTTTGCTTTAGGAACCTTCTCAGCCTTCACTGATTTCTTTGCTTGAACTGGTTCTTCCAACACTTTGTAACCTAAACCTTTGTGTTTAGATCCTTGAGTCTTTGAAGAATTGGACGAAGAACCTGAAGCAATTCTTGATTTAGCTTCACTAGTAAATTTGGCTTTGATATCCTTCAGCTTGTTCTTTTCAATCAAAACTTTTTCTTCTTCGGTTGCAGATGAAGAACTCGAAGCAACCTTATCAAACACTTTCTCATTTTCCAGCAATACAGACTTTGAAATAAACTTTGGAGCTTCACCCAAAGGTTTCTCCTTCCTTTTAGACTTGGACTTGTTCTTCTTGGGTGGAGTAGCAAACTTTGAATAGTCATGCAATTCATTGTATGGATCAATCTGAGCAGAAGTAACTTCAATCAAATCCACTGGTTGAGGTACCAAGTGAATATTTTCTTCCTTAGACTTCTCTGAACTCTGATCCTGCTTGTATAAGAAATTTAGCAATGTCGGTGACAAATTGCAATTCTTAACTTGTCTTTTCAACTCCAAAATCTCCAATTTCAAGTCATTAATTTTCTGTTGACCTTCAAACACCTCTTGTTGTGACTTGATGAACTTTGCATTGAGATCATCATACTCATAAGTTTGTAACTTCCGGATCTCACATTCAGCATATAATTCTTCAAGCACATTTTCTCTCTTTTGCTTGTAGATCTCAACATCTTTTATTAACACTTCATTCTTGTCTCTGTAAAGAACATTTTCATCTTGAAGCATAGAGATCTTATTTTGAAGCTTTTCAACGGTAACAGGAGTTTTAGCAATAAGAGCAGTAGCCTCTTCATATTTTTGCTGAACCGGATAACTCTTCTCAAACAGATTCTCAAAATCTTGAGCTGCGTCTAACGCTTCAGCTTTGGCTTTCTCACACTCTTTAGCCAATTGAGCCTTTTCCTTCAAAACATCTTTATAAATATGAACCAACTCATAATATTTTTTTTGAAAATCCTCCAACTCTTTCTTTAACACCACAATTTCTTCAGTTGAAATTTGACGATGTTGTTCAAAACTTGCAATTTCCTTGAGCAACTTCTCACATTTATAACATTTAAATTCATCATCTTTTGAATTCTCAGAAATCTTAGGTAATTCTTCTTGAACCAAAGATATACTGGAAGAAGTATCTGACTCAGTTAAAATACTTTCATCATCAGCATGTTGAACAGTTAAAGCAATTGAGATTGGAGTATGATTCTTTTTAACTGCTGAATCTGCATTCCAGGCAAATTCATCTGGATGCATAAATGTATTAGTCCAATCATGAGCAAGAGTAGCAGATTTATGTTCAACCTTGTCAGCTTTATCTGATGGATGAAAAACTAAATGTGCATGCTGACCAGTCTTCAATTTACTTTCTGCAGAACTTGGACATTCTCGAGCAAAATGCCCATAAACTGAACACTTATAACATTTCAACTTAGACTTGTCCAATCCAATCTTCCCTTCCTGATTCAGTCTCTTCTTACCAGTTCTATTGAAAATTTTCTTTGTTCTACGAACCAACATAGCATATTGCCAATTTAGATCCATTTCCTCCAAATGATCATAATCAATCTGATCGTAATCTTCATTTGCTAATTCAGCATTACTCACAGAACCAATGATAACACCAAAATATGAAGATACCAATGCAGACATCAAAGCATTATAATCATCGACAGTTTGAACAAACAATGCACTTTGAGTCGAAGAACTTGGAATTGACACAGTACAACCAGCAGAAGAATAACTTGGAATTTCAGATTTACCTGCCAAAAATGCTGTAGGAGGAGCAGAACTAAGAATATTAGACTTCCCAGCATTCATTGTAGAGTCATTTTCACCATGATACACTGCAGGATTCTGAATTTGTGTAGGAAGTGATTTATTCACCATTAATTCCATATCCCGAGCCTGAATTCTTTGAACCAAATCATTGAAAGACAATCCTGAAAAATCCTTATCGTGAGTAATTATCATCACATAATTTTCCCATTTTTCAGGCAAAGCTTCCAAGATCTTTTCTTTCATATCAACCTCTTCTTTAGTAAGATTCACCAAACGCATTTCACTCATCAGATGAGCGAATCTTGCAATCAGATTGGGAATCGTTTCATTTTGATAATGCTTAAAACTATCAAACTCTTTCTTCAAAACCTTTTGTCGACTTTTCTTGTATTGGTCATTGCCTTCACATCTTTTTTCCAACGCATCCCATAGACTCTTTGATGTGTAGTTACCAGCAAATTGATGAAGTAAATCTTTAGGCAATGCCATCGTTAACGTACCATACGCCTTTTTCTCAGCTTGATACGCTTTCTTTTGTTCAGATGACATTTTTCTTTGAAGAATAGGTTCACTAGTTTCATCTTTAGGGTAAACATATTGCTCAGTGAAAGCTAACCACATATCAATGTCATTTGTATCGACAAACGCTTCAAATCGTTTAACCCAACTATGATAATCTTCCAACTTGAGCAATTTGGGAACTTTCTGACTTGTTCCGATTTCATTATCATAATTCATCATTGTTTGCATCGTAGCTTGAACTGAATTTTGAATAGTCGCGAACGCTTGAAAATCGGACATTTTCGAAAAAATTGTTACTATTCACTCCGAACCTCGTCCGAACCTCCTCCGAGCTGCCTCCGAACTTAGTCCGAACTTGACAACGCCGAACTCTCTCCGAACCAGACCTTCGGATGAACAAAAATCAAACAACTCCGAACTAACACCGAACTTAGTCCGAACGCTGACCGACCCCTCACCGAACTCTCACCGAACCAATATAAAGACCGAGCTCCGTCCGAACCTCGAGTTCGGAGCGGTTACTCCGAAGTTGTCCAAACCTCAAACGAGACATATTTCACTCGACCTCATTTTCTCGATTTCCAACGTTTTTGACTGGAATTTTCGACAGGAATTCAAGCAAACTCGATAGAAACAATCTAGAAACAGATTTTTGACGAAAAGCACACTCTAGACGATCAAACGAACTAAAAAATGATTGACATTTTCGTAAAAACGTGAATTTGAACTCAAAACTCCGAAAGACACTGATTTCCGACTAGTAGAGAAAACCTAATGCTCTGATACCACTTGAAAATGCGTGAGCATGTGGATCTTCTACTTAGTTGTAATGAGATCAATGTAATACGAGATGAAACACGAAGAGTAAATACAAAAGACTTGTATTAACCACAGAGAACCACAGAGTACAATCAGAGAATATGACACGGAAGCTCAGACTCTTTTTTTTAATACAACACAAGACGCACATATTTATACTAGAGAAACCCGCTGGTCCGAACCTCAGGTTCGGCCCAAGGTTCGGCCATGTCCGAACTCCAGGTTCGGCCTGAGTTCGGACCTCAGCAAACTTGTGATCCGTCTTGTATTCAATACTTCACATGACGATCAAGGACCATGTATCAACACAAGAAAATTGAAAAAATGAGAAATTGTATCCAACATGATTGGGAAATAATGGTACATTGGCTTACATCGTCTGACTCACGGATAAAATAGATGAAAAATCCATAAGACTATTTGATCGATGTGTAAGGTAGGCTCGGCAAATCAGAAAGTATACAAATGTGATATACACTAAATCTGATGCTTGACCTAGTGGACAACATCTTGATTCATATCTCATGATATATCAAGAACAAGATATATGAATAATAAAATGAGAAGTCACTGTGTATACATGTATTCATTTTGCAAATATTTAAACTTGTTTGATTTTCTTTATTTTGTAAAACGATCAGACTTTCTTTGCATGCTCACAAGGCCGACCTGATTGTTGTTCGTTTGACGTTCGACGTTCTGCTTTATTTTCTTTGGTGTTTCGTATAACTCACCGGAATTTCTCTGCGTGTTCACAAGACCGACCTGATAGTTGTTGAGTTATACACTTTCAAATTTGTTTTATTTTCTTATTTTGTTAAATCTGAGGCCTTATCTGCGTATCGAAAGATCGACCTTAAGGTAGACGATTTAACGTTCTTATTTCTTTTTGCATGGAACTTAGTTGACTTTATCATGAATATAATCATTATGTGATTAAATCACAAATGAAATCACAAATTGTGATAAGCAAAGCATATTTGAGTATGTCTGATAGCGTGGGATACACTGGTCAATGCAAATATAATCAATACTTTAACATATCCAGATGTTATGAGTATGATTTTGCATGAGTTTAAAGTTGGACAAATTATATCTGCAATCGACATGGCTTATGTGCTTCAATAATCGAAATTGAAGTGTAGTTCAGCATGTTATGTCCAATATGATTCAAAGTTGTGATCTTTCTCGCAAAAGACAAAAATAGTGTCTGATTCTGTATAGCTTTTCGTTTGATCAACACGGAATACGAAATCAATTTCAAAATCATAATATCTTGGAGTCTCGAAGAGACGTTTTGCGCCAAGATTATTTATGTTGGCAGGTTTCTAAGTGGAAAGAGAACATCACAACTTCAAGTCTTCTGAATATTGTTGATAAAGAGATTACACACGATGCAATATCAAGTATTCAAGATTGAACTCGTCGTCAAGTTGAGGAAGAGTTTGATTGAAGATACAAGATACAAGTTTTAAGCGGAAGGTGATACTGCACATGCCGAGGGGGAGTTTGTTAGTACCTAGTTCCTGATCGTCATGTGAAGTATCGAATACAATACAAGAACATGCATGATTGCTGCTGGTTGAACCCTTGGCGAACTCCAAGTTCGGACAGGTCCGAACTTGTCCGAACCTTAGGTTCGGACCATCGGGTTTAGCTCCAGTATATATAGTTTTTCTTGTGTTGTAATGACTTACTTGAGCTTCTGGTCATATCTTGTACGTGAACTCTGTGGTGTTTCTCTATGGTCTAATACAAGTCTCTTTGTATTTACTCTCGTGTGATTACTCGTTTTACATTGATTTCGATACGACTAAGTAGACGATCCACCGCTCACGCATTTTCAACTATCTATATAGTTGGTGAGTCATAGGTTTAATAGAAAACAGTTATAGAAAACATTTGATAAAATTTGCAAAGTCATATTGTTAATTGAGCAAACAAGTATAAGTGTATTCACACATGTATTCATCACACAAACACATATTCATCACATAAACAGTACACCTGATTGATGGTTCGCAAACCAACAATCAGTAAGAATGTTTGTCCACGTGTTCAATTCCCCTCTCGAGGAACCTCTACGATTACTGTTCGGTTACTCTTAGGAATCTCAACGCTGGGATGACGTTCAGTCCCTTGCAAGAACCTCAATGTCATCATGTTCAGTTCTTCGCAAGGAACCTCACGTTTGATGCTCCCGAGTCTTAAGCATATAGTTTTCCATATAGCATACAATATCGAGCATATCAAAGTATATATTCACACGATATCACACAGATACATACAAGTAAATGTATTCAATAGTATTTGACTTTGCATAAAAAGTTTGAATGTTTGAATGAATAAAGTTTCGCAATGATTCATGATGATAAGCATGATAAATAATATGATTTCCTTAATGACTGAAAATATCTATGCGTGTTTTCCACCCCAAAATGGTTTGGAAAATTTAAAGAAAAAGGGGATGTGAACTCACCTTAGATGGCTTGACTTATGTCTTGACGTACAGAGAATGATTCAAGTGCGAAGACGTCCTAAACGAATAACGAGTTTGTTCAATCTAAAGTTTCGAGGACTAGTAAATGATTTTTAAATGTCTAGGGTTTCAGTGGGCTTAATGATTTGGGGAAGATGAATTAATTTTTAATTAGATCATTTGATACATAACATAACACCATGGAGCTTAAAGATAAATAATAAATAGGTAAATAAATAAATGACTCAATAAATAATAAATAAATAAATAAATACCCAAATAGATAAATGACTAAATAAATGAATTAATAACTAAATAAATGACTAAATAAATGAATAAATAAATAAATAAATAAATCATTAAGTGAATAAATGAATAACCGAATAAATATATAAATTATTAAAGTTTGAAAAAATGTAATCGAATAAAGATTTAAAATGAATTCTTTCTAGTCAAGTTTTTCATGATATATGATTTTTATAAAAAAAAGTAAACGACATTTCCATTACATGTATTATTAACAATATTCATAATTTTGTACAAGACGAGTGTTTATAACTATCTGTAGTTAATAGGAAAAGATTATGTGATGTTGAACCTTTGAAACTTTAAATAGAATGGGTAACGATTATAAGATAATAACATTTTCTTGGGTATTTGTTTGGTTTTAATATGCTTGTAATAATTTAAAACGTGAGATTAGTGTTTCTAGATTTATTAATTATATCTGAAATTTTCTGGAAAAAAGTATGATGTTTTTAGAATGTTATATTGTAAAAAAAGGAAATAACAAAAGAATGAAAAACGAGTAGCCCGGGTCTCAAACCCGCAACCTCGAGTTTGGGATATGGGTGACTGACGAATCAGGCTACTGGCTTCGTTGTTCATAAACCCAAATAGAATATTTCAAACACTTGATTGTGATGTCATTTTCTTCCTCATTCAATTCGGTCACCGAAACCCTAGTTCCTAATCCGCAATATTGAACCTCAGAACGTAAATGAACACTTAAATTATCTTAGGGATTTTGTTCAGTGAGGGAAAAAACAATCAAGATGATACAAACGGTACCTGAAAATGATGTTAGAGAAGGCGGAATGTGAAGGTCGCTGACGAAGATGGCGGCGGCATGCAAGAACGCAATGCTAGGTGCGGAAACAATATTTTATGATTGTGGAAAGCTTTAGCATGTTTGCCAAAATCCAGTTTGAAGTTCATGAATAAGTCGTATCAGTTTATTAGTGATTTGGGCATTATAAGGGAACAAGTGTATATGAAACTTAATTATCTTTCTTTTAACAATCTATATATATATAAAATTTGAGCAATGCCCTAATTTTGACACCATATTGAATGCGAAATCATAAATACGGTTTACATGAAAGCAAGCACCTGGTATTACATGCTTAAGCATGGTGTTTAATTAAAAGCAAGATACATGTTGATGCATCATCATCATGGTGGTGAATGGTTGATTAAATATCACAATAAATTTGCTTACATCATTATCAAGCCATCCGAATTCTCTAACCCCTTATTGATCAATATACTCATAACTCACGTATGAGTTGATGGTGATTATTAAATTTGATAATAAAGAAAACCATCCGAATTCTATATTGTTTGTTAATTGTTCATAATGGTGTATGTTAAATGACAATCTTTAGAGTTCTTGCAACTCATAGAAATAAATTGATCTTATTTTTGCTTCTACAAGGTTCTAATGAGGTATATAAATCCATCTAGAATTGGTTGTCAACCCCCTTCCTCCGCCACCTCACTCCTCGGACCTCCTACATCGTGTAAGCTCATTTTTATTACGTGTTCATGTTTATGCAGTTTATTTAAATGTTAATTTACCTATTGTTGTATCCGATGGGAAGAAATGTACCACCGGAGGCTCTCTCCCTATGCTTGCATCCGGTGGGAAAAAATTGTACCACCAGAGGCTCGCAAAATACCAAGTTCATTTACATATCATTCGAATATTACATTTGTTTGTTACATGTTTAACTCATGATTGTCTTCTTTTTGTTTCTTCTTGACAATTTCTTTGGCTGCCCCTAGCTGGTCAGTATGGGTTTGACCATCTTGCACTTCAGGTTGTGACGGGTCGATTCGTATGTGTTCGTTTTTGTGAACGGGTCCACTTCATGGATCTGCACTGTTGCGGTTACTTCTGTTGGAACCCCTTCCCCGGTAACTAGAGTTGTCGCCTGTTTTTTCCCGGCTTGCAATGTAATGCATAGTGCTCGGGCATAACAGTCAAGAGAAAGTAACAATGAAAAATTATTCAAATAAAACGGTATTATTCCGGGTACCCGGCTACACCTTTTTCTTTACGTATACAATCAATATGCAACTGAACACAAAAGGAACAAAAAACGCACGCGTATTGTTACCCGACCAGTTTCCAGTAGTGTATTTGATGATTTTGTCATTTGAATTTCATCGTTATGTTATCATCGTATTGTTTCTAGACGTTGAAAAAATATTAAACGGCTTAATATTAAAAGGTTTGGCCAACAAGTGAAAATGATACGCGGATCATTACTGCCCCGACCCGTTTACTGATGTCACGTTATGATTCGCTTAGAAATTGTATTATAACCCGGCCAGGTGGGAGCTATGACACGCGGATCCTTGCCCGTCCCGTATCGAGCAAAATATTTCATGCTTATGTCATTTGAATTTAAACACGATTGCAAGTTGATTAGCTTATATATTTGATATCTAATAATACATGTAACATATCATAGTATTGCTATCCGTCTTATAAAGTGATATTCTTAATTTGGTGTTTAACTACATTATCAAGTTGGCTATATTATAATTTAAGTAGAAAACGTCAAATTATGTATTTAAATTGATGTTGTAAGTGAAGTTATTTAAAATTATATGAAGTGATAATCTTAATTTGGTGTTTACCTACATTATCAAGTTGACCATATTATAATTTAACTAGAAAACGTCAAATTATGTATTTGAATTGATGTTGTAATTGAAGTTATTAAAAAATATATACTTGGGTAAACTATAATTGAATTTATTAAGAATTGTTTGAATCACCGTTTTAAACAGCCATGTTTAATGAATAACCCAGTTGTTGCACCGTTTTACCCGTAACCCGGTCCGGTACCCTTCGACATAACCACGTTTGACGGGCTGTGCTTATGCACCAATTTTTTTAATAACCCTACATTGTTAATCCCATCCAATGACACGCGTTTTCTGGATTTTGGCCGATCTACATGGTTTAATTGGATTATGTTCTGTGATGGAAGTAATGACGTTTGTAAAAACCCTAAACTGCTATACGTTCAAATCGATTTGTGTTTTCTGATTTCTAAAATTGGATTGTTTTGGGTTATTGGGGTTAAGCAGTTTGCCTCCATGGTTATTTGAAGGAACACGTTGGGATAATAAACAACAAACGCTATACGATTATTAGAAACGTGGTTGCTGATTCGTATAATCGGATTTTGTTTAGTGTGGGTGGTATGTTTACCTTTTCGATTTCAGCTTCTTGAAGAGAGTCTGGTGGATCCTTTGTGTCACACCCCCAATTTCCACTAACGGAGTTTTACCGTGTGGGGTGTGAACCAGACCAGGACCCGAGTCATTAGTTACATTAAACATAAGTTAAGGGTTCAAAATGTAAATATATTTCCAAACGGGAAATATCAAAACCAGAGTTTAAAGTTTAGCGGAAGCACATAAAAGTCATGTTGCGCAAAACAAGCGCTCGATAAGTAAATACCAGTTCAAGTTGAAAAGATTTGAAAACGAATTCCCAAAATAAAAGGTTTTAGCCAACGTACGTGCCCAAAAATCAGATTCTCCTAGCGTCCTGCAAAGCATGCATAAGAGCAAGTGTCAACTAATGTTGGTGAGTTCACATAAGCACATAAGTATAACTAGTATAGTTATGTAGTACGAATACAATAGTTTTTATTCGTATATAAGCATGTATATTAACAGTACAATCCATATTGTAGGTAGCGAGCCTAAGTTCATGTCACTAAAACGTTCGCAACCGAAGCTGACCAATTAGTTGTAGGAATAATTCCTTACGTGGTTTGCCTTCCCCGTGTCTACTCGATCACGGTAAGTTTAGGCTGACATTGTCCTCAGTCCGACCGCCATTCGGGTGGTGCATCTCGTGCCCGCTGAGTGGGGTTTGTCAGACCCCAGTAGTACTACCCAATATCCCCTCGCTATAAACTATTAACGGTTCGATAAGTAATGACTTTCAAAGATAAGCATTCTACGTGAACATGTGATATATGTTGGATTTCTACTTTAATCATACATAAACGTTGTCGTGTTATCACCCTAACCCGGGTGTAACGTGTTTGCATGTGTTATCGTCCAAAACCGGACGTAACGTAAAGGTTGTGAAACTCACCTTAGGGTGCGCTGCTACAATTTAGTAAGACTCCGAGTCTTCCGTAACTACCGAGCACCTATCGAATTTTACATACGTAAGTGTGTGTCCGCACATGAGTCACATAGCCTAGACGACGGTACTATAACAAGTAATTCCAAATATGACGTAGGTGACAATTTCCAATACGTGATAAAAAAAATCATTTGTTCGAAAGCAGTCAAGAATGACATTAAATCAAAGACACAAGGATTTACGAAAATCAATGTGAGTATTATTCCAATAATATATGTAGAGATGATCAGGTAATTATATTTGTGTTCTTAAGTTTATATATAAGTATATGGACGTAGTCAAAGTGTGAAAAATAAAAACGTCCAATATATACATTTATATATCGTGTCAAAATTTTCAAAAGTTTAAAGGAAATCCTTATAACATTTGCATGACAATAAATCCAATATATATATATATATATATATATATATATATATATACATTTCTATGTTTTAAAACAATTTTTATTAATTATAACGAAACTATAAAATTTTAGTTCATTAAAATTATAATGTTTCCTTAACATAAAGAAAAATTCAACGACTACCCTACGGGGTTTATGGGAACTTCACGGGTCGTGATTTAACAATCGTGTAATAGTAGTTTTGGGTTTTGGACCAAGAACCACCTCAAATTATTAAAAAAATGAAATAGCAAAAAAAATCATGGTCACGGGACTCGAACCCGTGACATATCGCTTGAGAGGAGGCGCCCTGACCACTAGGGCAGATCATTCTTTTGTGATTGGACCTCGCCGGGAAATCTTATAACCAGTCAATATAACATGAACTGGTTCCTGCGATTAGGAAAAATAGGAAAAATAGGAAAAAGAACGGATTCTGTGGAGGCTGGGGTTCGAACCCGAGACCTCTCGGTCTGCAGTGAACGAACCAACCAACTGCGCTGCTGGTCATTTGCGTTTTTACCCAGTTACTTATGTATATAACCTGTTCCCGTCGCGTCATCTTCTTCGTCATCATAACTCCGGTGGCCGGAGTTTTATTCCGGTCACCGGAAAATCGCGAAACTAGAAACAAACTCAAGGTTGATGTGCGATTAACATAGGAAAATAGTTACCTCGAATAAAAGATGAGTTTTGACGCGTTTTTGATGCCGAGACGAAACCGAAACTCGACCTCGAACACGATTCCAACTGCGATTCTGGAACCCGCCAACAGCCTGGAACCCTCAGTTGCTTCAAGCGGTGTCTCTTGGTGACTAACGGGTGCTCGGTTTGTGGCGTGGTGGTCGTGAACGACCGGAAAACTTGGCTCCGGTGAGGCGGTTTCTAGTAGTCGTGTAGAGAGGAAACAAGGGAGTGGCTTCGTGCAAATGATTGAATGAATGAGGGAGAGGAGAAAAGAAAACGATTCACAGGATCAATTGCTAGTCGGTCGATGGTCGTAACCGATCGCTCAAATTGAATGCCGAGTTACGGTCTTAAATTTCTTCGACAGTTAAAGAATTCATTTCAAATGGACTTTTGTTAATTGACAACTTTAGTCCCTACACAAGTTACCTAAAAAAAACAAGTTTTGATAATTGCAAGGTGAGTCCTTCATAGTTTTATTTGGTTAAAATAGTTTGGTTAATGGCAAGGTTAACCCCTCAACATGAATATTCGTTAAACAATTCTAACGAAATTAACGGTGAACGCTTTTAATCATATGAATACATGTGTTGTCAAAATGTGATTAATGTATGGCGTTTGCAAGATGTAACCTTTAATTGATTCACATAAAATCATGAATCCAAATTATATAAACGGTTCACATAAAATCATAGAATCCTATACGTAGCACCATCGACATTTTAAATCGTAGGATTGTGTGTGAAAACCGTGAACTGTAATGTGTGTAGATATATTTATATATAACACATAAACATATAAATGCAATTGTCACATAAAATGAAAAAGTGTTCGTATGAAATCATAAAATATAATTTATATAAAATTATAGATTATATACGTTGAAGTTGGTCAACCGACGTCTAGACTCATGTGCAGTGCTCGTGTAACTATTCTAGTTAACCGAAGTAATGGACGTTATCAAAATATAACACAAGTTATTAACGGGGTTAACCTGGGAAATTGCCGGTTGTCACATCATCCCCTTGTTAAGGAATTTTCGTCCCGAAAATTGCCTTAAGTTGCTACGGTTTCTGTGAAAGGAAAAGAAAAATTTTAGGGTTGCTACATCATATATTTCTATGTTTTAAAACAATTTTTATTAATTATAACGAAACTATAAAATTTTAGTTCATTAAAATTATAATGTTTCCTTAACATAAAGAAAAATTCAACGACTACCCTACGGGGTTTATGGGAACTTCACGGGTCGTGATTTAACAATCGTGTAATAGTAGTTTTGGGTTTTGGACCAAGAACCACCTCAAATTATTAAAAAAATGAAATAGCAAAAAAAATCATGGTCACGGGACTCGAACCCGTGACCTATCGCTTGAGAGGAGGCGCCCTGACCACTAGGGCAGATCATTCTTTTGTGATTGGACCTCGCCAGGAAATCTTATAACCAGTCAATATAACATGAACTGGTTCCTGCGATTAGGAAAAATAGGAAAAATAGGAAAAAGAACGGATTCTGTGGAGGCTGGGGTTCGAACCCGAGACCTCTCGGTCTGCAGTGAACGAACCAACCAACTGCGCTGCTGGTCATTTGCGTTTTTACCCAGTTACTTATGTATATAACCTGTTCCCGTCGCGTCATCTTCTTCGTCATCATAACTCCGGTGGCCGGAGTTTTATTCCGGTCACCGGAAAATCGCGAAACTAGAAACAAACTCAAGGTTGATGTGCGATTAACATAGGAAAATAGTTACCTCGAATAAAAGATGAGTTTTGACGCGTTTTTGATGCCGAAACGAAACCGAAACTCGACCTCGAACACGATTCCAACTGCGATTCTGGAACCCGCCAACAGCCTGGAACCCTCAGTTGCTTCAAGCGGTGTCTCTTGGTGACTAACGGGTGCTCGGTTTGTGGCGTGGTGGTCGTGAACGACCGGAAAACTTGGCTCCGGTGAGGCGGTTTCTAGTAGTCGTGTAGAGAGGAAACAAGGGAGTGGCTTCGTGCAAATGATTGAATGAATGAGGGAGAGGAGAAAAGAAAACGATTCACAGGATCAATTGCTAGTCGGTCGATGGTCGTAACCGATCGCTCAAATTGAATGCCGAGTTACGGTCTTAAATTTCTTCGACAGTTAAAGAATTCATTTCAAATGGACTTTTGTTAATTGACAACTTTAGTCCCTACACAAGTTACCTAAAAAAAAACAAGTTTTGATAATTGCAAGGTGAGTCCTTCATAGTTTTATTTGGTTAAAATAGTTTGGTTAATGGCAAGGTTAACCCCTCAACATGAATATTCGTTAAACAATTCTAACGAAATTAACGGTGAACGCTTTTAATCATATGAATACATGTGTTGTCAAAATGTGATTAATGTATGGCGTTTGCAAGATGTAACCTTTAATTGATTCACATAAAATCATGAATCCAAATTATATAAACGGTTCACATAAAATCATAGAATCCTATACGTAGCACCATCGACATTTTAAATCGTAGGATTGTGTGTGAAAACTGTGAACTGTAATGTGTGTAGATATATTTATATATAACACATAAACATATAAATGCAATTGTCACATAAAATGAAAAAGTGTTCGTATGAAATCATAAAATATAATTTATATAAAATTATAGATTATATACGTTGAAGTTGGTCAACCGACGTCTAGACTCATGTGCAGTGCTCGTGTAACTATTCTAGTTAACCGAAGTAATGGACGTTATCAAAATATAACACAAGTTATTAACGGGGTTAACCTGGGAAATTGCCGGTTGTCACACTTTGTGTTTTCCGGATTATTAGGGTTTGCCTTACCGTCGATGGGTGTCTGCGTTTCTATGCAACATGTTTGGATCCGGATGAACATTACTGTAGGTTTAAGTCTCACCGTTTGCTGTTTGTAAAACGTTACTAATTATTAAATAACATATTTATCCTACTAATTGACCCCTATTTCTTTTTGACCGAACCTTTTGTTACGCCACCTCTAGAGTAGTAATGTGGGGCCATGTTTACTAAAGTATGTGTATGTTACACATATAAACGTTTTTTTTTTGGTCTTTTAATAAAATAGGCCCAACCCAACCTAAAATTCCATATTATGTTTTCTACCACTTGAACTTGGACACAAGAGGTTAGTTTTTATTTATTTATTTGGGCATGTGATAATAGCTTTTACAGCGTGCGAGGTACCAACCTTCACGGATTGACCTGTTTATAAAGACCCCGGTGGTCTAACATGGTCAGTTATACGTTGCTTTATCAGCGTGGATGTTTAATCACTGCAACAACTTTGTTTAATATTACAATACTATTTGTGAGAGAGGTTATCGTAGAAAATTATCCTAGACTAAGAACACTAATGACCCATGTTAGCCCTTCAATGTTCGAATTCTACGAATATCTGTCATCATATGTTTTCGTGTATACAATTAACAAAAGAAAAAATATGGAGGAAGTTATTTATTTTGTTATCAAAATCCCCTCATTTGGATATAGGTATGATAATGCCACACATGCATTATATTTCAGAGTTTCTATATTGTGTTAATGTGTCATGTAATGTTGGAATTTTGGGAGAAAATTAGTAGAGGGTATATGTTGTCGGTGACTGCGAGACTATTAAAACAACTTTTTCCCACAGTCTTTGGATATAAATATGTTAATGTGTCGTGTGTTTTTTATTTTATGGGTTTCCGTGTTATGTTAATGTGTCAAAAGATTTGTACATATAATAGTGTTTCTATGTTTGGGGTGTTAAATATTATACTCTAAACATTGACTCTTTAATGTGATAACCGTTTTATTGTAGTCTATGTATCATAGTTTGTTATGTTTGGAACAATACGATAGCTGATGAGGGTCATGGTACATACGTATTGTGTATTTACTGTGCGATACCATTTATTGTCGACAGTGTGTTTTCAAACCTCCTTCGTGTCTACGTTCCTTATTTAACGAGAACGGATTATGGTTTGACAACTAGGGCACATGTGATGAGTGGGGTCTCGAATAAGATGATCTTCTCATTGTTCATTTCCTTTTTTTATTCCCTTATTTTCTATATTGACAGTGTATGATGAGTTGTGGGACTTTTTTACTAAGTTGGGTTTTAAATTAGGTAAATGTTGAAACACATATTCTTATTTTTTTCCTTCGGGCAGTAGACCATTTTGTTTTCATATTAATATGGTTAAACTCCTGTGCGTTCATTTAGGCCCCTCAGTTTCCGGCGGTTTATTATGTCAATTAAACATTATTACTGATGCAGTTAGTGTGCGGTTGTTGGCTTCCCAGGTATCCATTAAAGGGTGTCAATCTCACGTACATGTTCGACTTACTTTCATCAACCCTTTTCCGTTGGAGAATCAAAGGAAATTCGAAATGTCAAAAAGACCAATTGGAGAAGTGTTATCCGAACTGGAAACATCAGGTATGTGTTTTGAGGAGTTGTATTCAGGGTTCTCCGGTGCTCTTTTCGTTATGGTTTGTAGAAGTTGGGATTGCAACAATGTTAATGGCCGGTATATGAGCACATATTACATTCTCTCGGATAGCGACGTTAGTACACTCTTCCGTTTTAAATATTTGAATGTCATGTTTATTTTCATGATGATGCTGATTGGTAAAGTGATTTCATTTGTAGGGCCATATTATTCATGCGACTGCGAAGAACAATAAATCTCACTACTTTATGGATAAACTCAATGAAGGGGGGGGGGGTGTATGTGTTGAAGAATCTTTTTTGTACAGAATAACCGGGACGAATAGCGAATTATCAAGGACGGTAGGTTCATGATTGAACTTCAGGGCTCTACGGTGGTTAGGAAGGTACCTGGGGTCCACCAAGGCTTTGTCCGCCATCTTTTTACAAGAGTTGAGCTTGAAGATTTGCAAGTAATTGGGAACAAGTACTTTGTTGGTATGTTCAATGTCTATGAGTAGCTGTGATATCTAAATTGTTCACTGTTTTTTTGCATTCGTTATCGTTATTTACATATTTACTATTTATGGTTAACCATGGGAAAAAATGGCCCTGTGCTGCTCTCCTTATGATATGCTTCTATAGGATAATGTTGTTGTGGTTTGAATATTGTTTCGTTTTATTGCTCTATTTGATTGTGTGTTACATGTTCAGACAAATGTTGTAGGGTATGTTACAAGTGCAAGGCCTGTAACAAAGCAATCTTCCGGGAAGGAAACGTTGGAGTTTCACCTGCACAACGAGTGGTAACATTACGTTCCCCTAACACGTGTATCTTAGATAAAGCATATTTAACTTTGTTGGTGCTTTCATAGTGGCCGGTACGTCCCAGTAACACTGTGAGGTAAGCTTGGAGAGGCCTTCCTTTAGCAGAAAGAAAAAAGCCAGGTGTCTATACGGTGTTATTAACTTCAATGAGTGTAAAGGATTATCTTGGTATGTGGTGTGAGGTTTAACATTTCTCCTGAATTATATATGTAAGGCTGTTGACACCGTTCCCTTGCATGTGGTCGTGTCCTGTCTAGCTCATCTTCTACACTAATTCTGGACTCGAACAATATACCGTTGTTGGCGAAGTTGAATGGTACATTAAGGTAATAGTAAATACAGGGTTATGTGTCTAATGTTGGTTTGCGTTTTGTTGTTTTGTCTAAGCCTGTGGTTTATAATCGTAGGCATGTTGACCTGCGTAAAGACACACAGCCAGTTGGTGATCCGCCACGTATGGCTAATATTCTGGGTGAACTATTACAGATGGCTAGGCAGAACAAAAACCAGGTCTGCAACATTTTCACCCAATTAAATACTTTGTACTTCCATTTTATGCCGCCGTCACCTTTTGTGTGTTTCTGTGTGTTTGAAACATGCGGTGTTTTTAGGGGGGGGGGACCTGGAGGTGACTGGTGTCCGCACCAAAAACAGCTGGTTTAATTTCACGTGCAACAGCGGGCGCTGCAGAAAAGGCGTGGCCCGAAAGAATGGTAGTTTCTGGTGTGAGGCATGTGAGATGCCAGTGATGTTTCCACGTGCACGGTACCAATGATTCGCTACCTTCAATGTTGCAGCACATTGAATGTTATCCATACGTAAAACTAATCTGTCTTCAATGGAAACCATAGGTACAAGCTGCAACTTGATGTCAAAGATGCTTCGGCCCATGTTGTTGTTGTTCTGTTTGATGAGTGTGGTGAGCATCTGCTGGGCCGCACCGAAAGTCATTGCTGGATGATCAGGTTTTGGGTTGTACAAGCTGGTTAACTTTTTTCGTTGTGGGCTAACTGTCCTCTTTTACAACTTTTCTTATGGCAAGGTGTTTGTAGGATGAATCGGACAATGACAGCGTTCTTCCAAGTATTTTGAGTGAGGTCATTGGCCAGACATTTGAATTCGAGCTAAAAGCCCGGACCTACTACCAGTTTGGGGAATATGAAAGTTTTAACTGTGCACAAGTTGTACGTAGAGACCCGACATGCATCTCCTTTGGGATTCAGAAGAATGATGGGTTTGAGGTGGTTACACCGGCCAAGGAAGCAGAAGAAGGAGGAATAACGGTGTATGTGTTTTATGAATAGTGTTGCCGTTCTTACAGTAACAGTGTTTTAATTCCCGTGCATTGTTGGCCTTAATCTGTAGTGAGGCTGTAGCCGTTGATGCTGATGCAGAAGCTTCAGGTGTTGTTATAAGTGTCGCCGGCAAGGCGGGGAAAGATGTGACTTTAACATTAGGCCAGAAGGGCGACGTAGAAGGCCATCTACCAGACGGAAAGTCATATGCTAAGCGCCTGAGGAGGACAGCTGGTGCAAACAACCCTCTAGCACCTAAACTGGCTGCGCAGACAGCCTGTATGCACCATCTTTACGTGTATCTAATTTACTTATATGTTTGTGATTATGATGTGGTGGCTGTTTTGATGGGTTGCAGGGTTTGTGATCTTCCCGACGACGTCGAATCTCTGGAGGATGGACTTTACGACATACCTTTAAATGCTTCTGCTAGGGGTAAACCTCGGTAAGCACCGTTACTTTGTATCGGCCTTTTTTGCTGACATCTACGTAATGATTGTCTTATTTGCAAGAAAGGTGTAGATAAAACCTTTGTAGGGGCATATTATTATTGTTGTCTACGTAAAATTTTTAGTGTGTTTGCTTCCATTATGTGATTGGTTTGGTTTTAAATTTTGCAGGCGTGCCCTTATTCTTGAATCCAATGATGAAGCATGATAGGCTGGGACCAGGAAACGTATTGGTTTATGTTTATGGTGCAAACACATTTACTCCTTTTTACCTTGCTCGCTGGTTGGTTTATGAAGACATTGTTGGTTTTCTTTTTATCTCGAAAGTTTTTCTACACTATTTGGTCTTTACTTTAATTAGCCATTATTTAATGGTCCGGTCTGGTTTATTATTGGAACTTTAATAACAAAGAGTGACATACTTGAAGGAATTCTCACACACTTTGAAGATCAATGTAGGGAGGAATTCATCGTTTTGTTTAGATAGCTTGTATAGATTAGTCTATCTTGTATTTTGTCTATTTCGGTAGCTAGCGACACTACCGAGCGAAACTCAGTTTCGCTCGGTACCTAGTTTAGACTGTCTCAGTGGCAGTTTCGCTTGGCCAGCGAAACTGCCTACTGATCAGTATATATTAGCCGCCTTTGTGCAGCCAAATGCAACTTTTGCAACCTTTGAACCCTAATACAAGAAATCTCCGTTTTGGTAAGTTTTGGTGACGGCAGAGATGAAAGCAGAATTCGGAGAATAAACTTTAGTAGGACCCATGGTTTGATTGTACTCTCTCCTTTGAACATCCAACTCAAAGGACTTAAGCTTGTTAATTACATCCATAAGCTTGTAATCGGAGAAACCTCTTTCTTGTTTTAGCATGCGAACCTGAATGCTCCACTCGGGTGGAAGAGCATCCAGCAGCTTCTTGATTTGTTCAGAGTTAGTGAGTTTCGCATCATATTTCTTCAGATTGCTTGATACAGTTAGGAAGCGGTTTGTCAAATCAACTAATTTTTCATTCTTCATGCTTGTGAATGAATTGAATTCTTTAGTGGCTTGGGCTTCTTTGTCCTTCACCAGGTCTTCGTTGCCATCATAAAACTTACAAAGAGCGTCAAACAAACTTTTTGCATCAGTGTGCTCAGCAAAACGATTGTAGATTTCTTGCGACAGGCATAGAGAAAGAGCACCAAGAGCCTTTTGATCACGATCAATGAGTTTCAAGTCCTTCTCAGAAAAGGAGGACGGCTTGGTGTTGATCTGGGTTACTTCACCAGTAGTAATGGTTGGAATATGAGGTCCATCGACGATTGACAACCATTGATTGTAATCGGTGTACAGAAAGAACGATTTCAGACATCGTTTCCAATCTTCAAAATTGTCTCCGTTGATCAGCCTTGGTGGTCGGTTTGGAGCAATACTTTCAGTGTCAGCAGCATTTGTACCTGACGCCATCTTAAATCAGCCTGAAATAAGAAAGACACGAGCAAACAAAGAACAATACAAATTGGTTAGTTTCGCTGGGAGGAATAGTTTCGCCAGCAATTTCGCTCGGAAATCCTGAACAATTTCGCTGGAACTTATAATTTCGCCAGCAGTTTTGCTTGGGAACACTGAACCAATTCAGCAATTTCGCCAACTAGTTTCGCTGTATGCACGGGCAGCACTTTCGCTCGGAAATACCCGATGACACACAGTTTCGTTAGCTACTTTCGCTGGAAACTGGTTTGAACTTTCGTTCAAGAAAAATGTCGATAGTTTCGCTCGGATTTAGGGCGAAAGTATAGTTTCGCTCGGCAGTTTCGCAGAGAAACTACAAAATCGCTAGATAGTTTCGCTGTCTGAAGGCACAGTTTCGCTGGATAAACAGCAATTTCGCCCAGAACAGAAAACCCTCTTTTTGAAGAAGAAATGATCAGAAATCAACCCAAATCACTATGGAGTAATGATCGGTTGATTGCATAGTCTTCAGGACATCAAAACACACAAATTTCAATCAATTTCCAGTCCAAAACAATGGGATTTCAGAATCAAATAGATTTTCAAAGTTTTACCCAAAAACACTCAAAAACACCAAAATCAAGAGCACAAAGGCTCTGATACCATATTGTTGGTCCTCACTGATCTTTTACAGTGCAAATAATGATGTTTTGAGAAGAAAACCAAATAAATAACAACAAAGATGATATTCAATAGCTCAAATGGGTTTTCAAGTATTGAACAATCACAACATGAACCAAGATGATGATAAGAGATGATTACCGCTACAATAATGATATGAAAAGCTCCTAGCCGTCACCAAAACTTACCAAAACGGAGATTTCTTGTATTAGGGTTCAAAGGTTGCAAAAGTTGCATTTGGCTGCACAAAGGCGGCTAATATATACTGATCAGTAGGCAGTTTCGCTGGCCAAGCGAAACTGCCACTAAGACAGTCTAAACTAGGTACCGAGCGAAACTGAGTTTCGCTCGGTAGTGTCGCTAGCTACCGAAATAGACAAAATACAAGATAGACTAATCTATACAAGCTATCTAAACAAAACGATGAATTCCTCCCTACATTGATCTTCAATATTTTTTTTTTTACCAAAATGGAAGTATTCATCCATCTTCATAACTAGATAATAAGCATTGTGTAGTCAAACATAATAAAAGGTCTAAATTTTTCATCAAAACAGGCTACAAGATTCATGCTGCTATGCATCAATCACCTTACTTCTCAGATGAATTGGGCCCCCTCTTCTTACCAAAACCAACAACGACGGTGTCGAAGCGGCGGTTGTACTGAATGCGCTTGTGAGCACGGCCACGTGGCTGCTTCTTCTTATCTTGCTTGGCGACCTTAGGCGTTTGACCTCTGAACTTACCGGCACGAGCCAATGATCCGTGAACCTTTCCCATGTTGAATAGATCGGCTGCCTCTGTTCTTCGGTTCGGCTGGCTCTAGGGCAACGGGATCAGATGAGAACGGGAGTACTTAAAGTTCCATTTACCTTGCAATTTTCTCATAACTTCTTTTTGATGTCCTTACTATTATCTTGTGTGGGAATTGGGGGTAAATCACACTAAAATTGCTTAAACTTCGTAAAATCTTTCTCAAGTCACCTCCTTTCACTCATGCATTCGAAGCGGTTTCCTTGTCAAAACTTTTTCTTCGACAGTGTGTCTCCGTTCAAGCGTCTGTCATTTTTACGTCAAGTATCGATCGAATCACTTTTATTTTGTTCTTCATTTTTTTAAAAATCCAAAAATAGAGTATTTGTGGATTTTGAGGGAAAATTGAAGTCATCAGAAAATTTGGCATATAAATAATTTCAAAAACAAAAATGAGAAATTGATCTGACCTTGTGAGAAATGATAGTATATCAACCTGCGTTATCTGCCATGGATAGAGTAAAAATAAAGGCTGTATTGTGCTTGTATGATTTTTGGGTGTGTATGCCTAATATGATATCTATGAGTAGGATATAAACATAACGCTTGCCTGATTTGCTCTAGTTTTCATTTCTGGATAAGTGTTGCAATGATTCTGATATTAAGAGATGTTCTGATGTACGCGTGCTTTGTAAATAAGGCTTTATGCCATTTTTACACTCGACTCAGTGGGTCTTCTCTGCGTGCCTAGGCGGCCGACCTGATCACCTGCTGATTGAGTTTCTTCTTTATTTTCTTGGTGTTTAGTATATATCATCGAACTCTCTCTGCGTGCCCACTAGCCGACCTGATTGTTGTTGATATATACGATTTCTGCTTTATTTTTCATTTTTTATTTTCCTAAGTGCATCGGGCTTTCTCTGCGTGCTTAGCAGCCGACCTGATTGCTGTTCACTTAGGGTTCTGCTTTATTTTTGCATGAAACATCATGAACGCTTATCTCATTTGAAAAAGAATTAAAAGAAAAATCATGATAAATATGATGATTTGTTAACGTCTTTGATAGAGTGAGGCTAAGTGATCAGCGCATGATTAATATACCTTAAGCATATCCAAAAATGTTAAATACTATTAGTGCATGCTTAATATCAATATGATGCATTCGGGATCTGCTTGACTTGCATGCTGATTAAAATTGAAATTGAAATGTGTATGATGCGTATTGGTTGATATGATCTCATGTCTGGATCTTTCTCTAAAAATTAAAATTAGAGTTTGCTTGTATAGTTGTTTTTTTTTAAATTCCCATTTTGAAAATTCAAAAAGATTTTCCTTTCTGTGTTATTTTTTGATAAGATCGATACTTTGTAAATAATTTGGTGATTTGTGTGAGTTTGTCGGGTTTTCAAAGGTTCTAAATATCAAATAAGTCATTTTGTTGAAAATTAGGGTTTCAGCGAAACTATGTTTCGCCCGATTAGTTTCGCCGCATGGGCTCTCAGCGAACCTACTCTTTTGTTACCGGCGAAACTAATCTGTTTGATCATTGGCTTGAGCGAATTTGCTCTTTCGCCCAGGCGAAACTGTTGTTTCGCCCTAGCGAAACTAGCAGCGAATCTATGCTGTTATTTAAACCCGTCATCGAGAAAATCACGGTCATAACTGTCTTTTTCACCGAAACCTGCAAACCCTAACTCATCTCGCGAAACTCTCAAGTTCGCCAAACTGTTTCATCGTTTAATCAATTTACCGATACCGGTTCCAGATTAATGTAAGTTCGGTTTTACTTACAAGCTCTCGGTTTCATGTACAGAAAAATGTCAGATTTAAAGCATGAGCCTCGGAGCAACGTCACGGCATATCTGGATGACAGCACCGACAAATCTCACGGATTTAGAGACTGCATCGCGTGGTTGAAACAGTCTTGTATATTTCATGCGATTTCTTACTCTCCAATCATCGATGAAAGACACATTAAAGAATTCTGGCTCACGGCCGTGTATGACGTTAGAGCTAAACCTGAATGCATCCGGGCCAGAGTTATGCAGAAAGATATAGTGATTTCAATGAAGACAATAGCTGAAGCGCTTAAACTGGAAAAAGATGTCGGTGAAGTTACTAAGATGACAGATCTGGACGTGCTGAGAGGTTTTGAACGTGACATGGGATATGAAGGTGGAAAGTTGTGGAAAAATAAGAAGGAAATCAAGAAGTCCTTGTTGTCGAAGGAATGGAGATACATTGCCCATGTCTTCATTTCTTGTCTTGACGACAGAAAAGGTGGATCAGACGGTTTAAACTTGATTTGGGCTGAAGCTATGTTGTTGGTTTGCAGAGGCAAGAAGGCAAACATTCCTCAAAGGATTTTTGACGCTATGGTAGCAAATATTCAAGCTCTAAAGAAGTCTAGATGGCTGCTGTATCAGAGGTTCCTGGAAATGATTATAGAACACCTTGAGCCAGAATTGCCAAAGCAGAGTGTGGCTCTTATTGTTAATCCTATGCATCCTAGGATCCTGTCCGACTGTGCGGCAAAGAGAGCTGATTTCTCAGGGTACACCACTTACCTGCTGAAACATATGTATCCTGAGAAAAGGTATGATTACATTAAAAAAACTGATTGAAGATGAGAAAAAGAGAAGAACTGATGGTAAGGAAAGTGAAAATGTAAAAGGAAAAAGGAAGCAGTACGTTAGAAGCTCGACAAAGGAACCAGCTGATGAAATTGAAGACGAAATTGAAGAAATGGCCCAGCTCCAAAGAAGATCAAAGCAAAAACGTACTGCTACTGCTGAAGAAGAAGTGCCGGCTGTCAAGAAGAGAAGGGTTGACCCCAGGGCTGAACTGGATGAAGATGTAATCAGAGGTGTAAATACCTCCTTGGCTAATGAATTGGGTATGATCAAGACCAAATTGGTTAATTCTGAAATTAGAGAGAAGGAAAAAGATATACAGATCAAGAACATGAATGAGATTATCGCTAAACAATCTTCTCTGATCAAGACCCTGCTCGTTGAGATGAATGAAATCAAGAGGCACTTGGATATGCCAAACCAAATGACTGAAGCCGAAATCGATTCAATGACTGACTTCCCAAAGTCTACATCTGGTGGAGTAGGAGGTAGTGGATCTGGTGGAGCCGGTGGAAGTGGATCAGGAGTGAATGAGGATGATGGTAGTGGAGCCCCCAATGCTGAAGATTTGGATGCAATAAATGTCAGTGATGCAGATCTGTTTAGTGTTGAAACAGAGCAACCACAGCCTGAGATCGTCCAGGCTAAATTTCTCCATCTTATTGACGAAAGCGATGAAGAGGGTGAAGTTGATGTTCTTTCCGAGCCTGCAGACTATTATTTGAAAGAAAACTCACTTACTTATCAGGCGAAGATCAGCTCGGTCAGTGAAGAGATTATTAACTTAAACAGAGACGAATGGTTCACAAAACCTGAGCTTGTGGATCAGACTCCTTTATTTCAAAACATCTCTCAACCCAGAAGAAAAGAGTCTGATCGTCACATTATAAGCTGGAAATTCAATACAGTCGTTCGTGCTTTCATGATTAAGAGAAGGGGGGGTAGCATTTCATATCTTCACAAACGTGATAAGTTCAAGACCCTGCCCAGATGGGATCTAAGAAGGTTGTCTGAGCTCCCCTTAATTGATGCAGATAAAAGTGAAAGGGCTGGCAACTTGCAGAAAAATTTGCAGCAAGCTGCAAAAGACGACTTCGTGTCTTTTGGATACATGAAAGGTCAAAGAATTAAGTCTAAGACTGAAATTGATGAGGCAACAGGGAAGCCCAAAGTTCATCTTAAATTCAAGCCAGCAAAGACAATGAGCAGGATCAGAATACCAGATCAAGAACCGTCAAGGCTGCAAAATTTCAAAAAGTGGTTTTACGACAACCAAACTGGGGAAGCTGTGATAAGAATAGGAGAAAATGATGAGATTAGATTGTTTGACCCCATGGAAGTATTCTCCTTCAGTAATGATGATTTGAAGACTCTATGTGAAAATCCTATCAGATGTGGGGCAGGAGACGACACTGTTGAAGAAGCTAACCTGTTTGTGAGGGTAGCCAACAAAGCCCGGGGAATTGTCAAGGAAATACAGGATTTAGCAGAGAAGGTCAGGGCAGGTGAAGACAGAATGGAAGAGGACAGAGACCTGGCAAACCGATTGAATAGATCATGGAGCACTGTTGACAAATCTACTGAAAAGGTTGTGAAGCCTGCTGAGGTCCCTGTTGCTACTGAAACAATTGTTGTGGGGGAATCAGAGACTGAAATTCCCGTTGCTGAAGAGTCAAACGTTTTGGGGGAAACTGATCTGAACAAGATGCCAAGCCCGAATGAAGCCGGAGCTGAAGAGTGAAGATCAAAAGGCTGAATCCCTCCCTAGGGGGAATATTGAAGATCAATGTAGGGAGGAATTCATCGTTTTGTTTAGATAGCTTGTTTAGATTAGTTTATCTTGTATTTTGTCTATTTCGGTAGCTAGCGACACTACCGAGCGAAACTGAGTTTCGCTCGGTACCTAGTTTAGACTGTCTCAGTGGCAGTTTCGCTTGGCCAGCGAAACTGCCAGCGAAACTGCCTACTGATCAGTATATATTAGCCGCCTTTGTGCAGCCAAATGTAACTTTTGCAACCTTTGAACCCTAATACAAGAAATCTGCGTTTTGGTAAGTTTTGGTGACGGCTAGGAGCTTTTCATATCATTATTGTAGCTGTAATCATCTCTTATCATCATCTTGGTTCATGTTGTGATTGTTCAATACTTGAAAACCCATTTGAGCTATTGAATATCATCTTTGTTGTTATTTATTTGGTTTTCTTCTCAAAACATCATTATTTGCACTGTAAAAGATCAGTGAGGACCAACACACTTACATCTTACAGCTAAAATGGCATTGATTGCCTTTAAAGTACTTACAATTATGGTGTGTGACATAAACTCTGGTGGACAAACTTCTGAGCTGTATTTATTACATTCATGCTAACCTCGGATACCTTGAAAGTAAATTTAATCTAACCATGTTGCAACACATACATAAATTGATGCAAGGTACCTTTGATATAATTGTATGGTCCTGGTGAAGTTCAAGTATATATAGATATCCACTTACTTACAACGGTATATGTAAATTATGACTACCAGCAGCTACACAACGACTTTGCCATAATAAACATGGCAGCATATACCATAAATTTAGCGCCTATGATTATAAACCATATGCTGAGACAAACCAACAAAACACAAACCAACGGTAGACACACAACCCTTTATTTAGTATTACCTTAATGCACCATTCACTTTCGCTTACGACGGTATAATGTTCAAGTCCAGAAATAGCGTACAAGATGAGCTGGTCAGGACACGACCATTTCCAGCCTCATAATTTCTCTGTATAAGAAGGTTTTATTCGTACCGCCCGGGCCATAAAGAAAAAAGGAACCTCCTCCTTTTTGGTGGACCGATTCTATGACCCGATGATAAATTATTTTCTGTTCACTGTTTAAATCATCCGATGGACGTTGTTGTATCAACGTATCGGGCAATAAATTATAAGACAACTCTTCCCGTATAAGGCGGTTGTCTAATGTTTCGACCAACCCTATTGAGATTGTAAAGAAAACCATATTTAGGGAAAGATGTCGGCTTGCGGTAAGCACCTTTGGAACGTTCGTCCCGGTCGTTAGTGTCCATATGCTGCCTCACCGCCATTCATATACCTTACCATTGTACAGACTGGGTTTTACTTTTAAACATACCTGTAATGTGCCTGCATAGTCTTCTTAACCTTCCTGGCGGAAGAGGTAAGCGTCGTCCAATGTATGTGTGTATTCATAAAGCATGGTAGGGCCTGTCACCATTTACATGATTAACTTCTTATTTATTTACTTGGCACTGAATGCTATAAAGTTAGGTCTTATATTCGGTTTTTTATTTGGATATCCTTGGGTACTCGAAAGTTTATATGTCATTTATATGTCATTATTGATAAAGCAGGCCAGGGTTGTCATCATTGATGTCATTAACTATTATATCTTTACTATCCTACAAGGCTCTTTATATACCACTACATGATTTAAAGGTGGAAGTTATACTCTGTGTTATGGTATACCTTTCTGTTTGAGAGTTTCTCTTTCACTGTGGGTTAGTTTCATAGAACATCAGCCAACAGTCACGGACCATACTGTGTTATTTGTAATGGACACAATAGTACCGTTTCATTCGTGCACATCGTATGATGCTGGACCAGGCATTGAAAGTGAATCGTGGTACATATGTCACCTCTAATGGAAAGGTCCAACATTTTTATGCCCTACAAATAACAGATCCTGATCATCCGGAATCAGGTACATATGTTATTGATGACCTTTATAGGTAGATGGTTGCATCGAAACAGTAGTAGGTGAGTGTTTATGGACTTTGTATTGCTCATGTATGCTATTTTGGTATACGTTCCGGCAGGTTCAGTCGCCCAATCAAGTGTACCGGGTGATATGATTTTTGATTTCTGGACTATACATAAACAACAAAGCCTTACATCTGATGGTAAGTTACAGACATCCGGTGGGCAGAAGCGAAAAACGTGGACGATGCCACTCAATGGCATGATGTAGGATGTTCATTAACCATCCAGCGTAAAGAATTTGTGTTGGACAATAGAATTGTGTAGCCATACTGTGGCTTTCGAATAAGAGATCCCAATGATACTGTTAAGATGCCACATGTCCTCCCTGTGCTGACACGTTCAACTTTGCCGACTGTAGAACAGGAGGTGGGAGGAAGCACGCAGCCTGATATTAAGGGTCATATACATAAAAGGCGGCCAAATGCAAGTTAGTTTGTTTGGTCAGCTTTATAAGCCTCCAGTGTTTTGTTACCGGGTATAAACAACATTGATATCTACAGGGAGCAGTGGGACGTCCTCGAGTACCAATCGTGTGTCCCGGGCTAAATCAGGTATGATTTATGTTATACATTGTATCCACTATACTTTGTTATCCTATCATCGTCAAGTACTAATCTTGTGACCCATGCAAAGTTAGCTATGATCTGTCTTATACGGTCTAACGACCGTAGTTTGTTATCCTGTCTACTTAATATGTTGTGGTCCTGCGGGTCCACCGGCCCAGGATTAGGTGGAATCACAGAGTGATCCGACAGGATACATTACAACCCACCCTTAATACTGTTTGCAAAGGGTTTCTTGAATGCTACTTATTGTGTGTGTGTGCGGTGTCCATGTTGTCCTTTTTTTAAAACTACCGTATTTGACAAAACGGTTGTGTTTCCAGGAAACAGTGCCCCATCTTCGAGCAGGAGGCGTGTTTGGCGCGCTAGACAATGTATGGGTCGGCTTTAATACTACATAGCTGGCTACTCTATCATTTGTTTCTACACATTTGTATTAAATAGCCAACTTTCGTGTACCATGAACCATCAGCATGGTTTGCGCACATGTTTTCCACAACCTTTGGTTGTTGATAAATTTGTACTCATTATTTGGCAGGGCAACCACGGAAAACACCAGCGTGTACCTTGCGTGTACCTTCGCAGGTACGTTTATACTTTTGTCTGCCCTCTCATGTTTTAGTCGTGTGACATAGAGTCAGCTATACCATAAGTTGCGTATATGTGTCATGCATTGCTCCTTTTAGAGAAGCTTGTGTGACACCTCGTCCGAAAACCTAGGTTAAACCTCTTTACTTTGACTTTTAATTAAGTATTAATGTGCATTTACTGATCTGATTACTGTTTAAACTTTTAATTACTGTGCCTGACCGTTAACTGATGACGTAAACCTAATCCCGAGTTTGTACTAGAAG
The DNA here is from genome assembly GCA_039602395.1 of Deinandra increscens subsp. villosa. Lineage (NCBI taxonomy): Eukaryota > Viridiplantae > Streptophyta > Magnoliopsida > Asterales > Asteraceae > Deinandra > Deinandra increscens. The sequence continues at coordinate 29,072,416 of JBCNJP010000008.1, read as the reverse complement.
CGTATACCCGTAAAATGTATAAAGATTCCATGGATTAATCATGGAATTTCAATAACAATAAATTATATATAAAATGTATTTTTATATTTTATCCAGAACTGGTGTCGTACGCTTGCATAACCGACACGGAAAACTGATAAGCAATCACATATTTAAAACTATTCGGTTTTAAACAATCTAGACGGTCGAGCTTAAAACTGTCACGAACTGTTGAAACTGAAAACGTAAACCGTAACACATGTGAAAAACTGAAAACTACATCTGATTTCTGAAAAACTGACGTAACCGAGTCGAACAATTGTTTTTACGAAATAAAAATACCACAAACTGAAATCTTTGTCAAGACTTAAGCCAAATCCTAAATTGTTAACCCCGTTGGGTCTAACTAGTCCCAATAGGCCCAATGCACCAAAAACAATTAAATCGAGCCCGAAACCTTGACCCGTTGCATAATCCTGATAAACCAAATGATCGTGGCGACCCACAAACTCAACCGATACACAACGGGCCCGGGCCTCGAACCAGTGCCCCGTTTGGTCCCGTACGGCCCAAATCTAACGAACCAGCCCAAATACATTCTTTCTTTTAATATTTGGGTCAAATATAAATCCCAAGCCCAATGAATAAATTTTCAATTTATTGGCCCATCAACTTTGCAATTTTTATAAAAAAAAAACTTGTTACTACCTTTTATTTTTAGGTTCATGGGAGATATTACTCAGAACCTCGTTCATCCGTGTGTTAATCCTCATTCTTTTATCAGGCTATTGAGATTTATCTGCCGACAATCGTCACAAGCCCTTATCCTTTAAAAATGGTGATCGCGTCACGTTAAAAGTGTCGCCTTGGAAAGGTGCCATCTGTAAGCTAACCAATTTTATTATAACCTTATATTTCTCTTTCACAGCTTGTTGGATTTCCTTAGCTGGCCAGTTTGGCCTTACTTTAAATAATGGCAAAAATTCAGTAGCAATAAACTTGGCAGTTAACTGCCTATTCTTAGACATGCTTCTTTGGCAAGTGTGTTTGTTCTTTACCTTTTTGACCATATAACACTCAATACCTTTATGAAAGGAACAATACAAACTAAATGGGCAACCTTTAGCACACTTCACACCTACACGACCTTGTCTTTTCTTGTCACTAGCAGAAATTACCAGATTCTTTCCATTTGACACAGCATAAGTCCTAACTGCTTCCTTAAAAGCATCCCTTGTAGGGAACCTTATTCCTACTACCCATTTAAATGATTTCCAATCTGTTTGTTCATTTATACTAGGTACATCAATTCTAAACTTCTTACCTATTATGTCATCCTCTTCGCTTTCTCCTGGAGTATTTACATCACCATCCGAGTCCTCATAACTACTGTATGCTTCTATATGTGACCCCCCTTCAACTACTGTTTCAATCAAACAACCATCATGTTCAACATGTCCTTTTAAGCATTGTTCAAGCAAGTTTTTCTTTGACGCAACATCTTCCTTACGCCTCTTTTGTATGGCAGCAATTGATTGTGTCAATTCATCATCATCATCATCATTATCAGAAGGACAAATCTGATTCTCTGAGGTATCCTCTTCACTATCTGAATTCGATCCACTATAACCTGATTCATATTCTTCACTTTCTGATCCACTGTTTCCATCTCTAACAATTTCATATCTAGAACTTACATTGGGCAGAGGTACATTCGGATTAGGCAAAGATACATTGGGATGGGCTTCATTAACTAAGTTGGGCTTTGAGATGGGTCCATGTTGAATGTACAGTTCAAGATAATGTTTTGATTTAGCCATGTCCAAAACATCTTGGTCACTAACCAACTCCTTGAATAGTTGCTCATCCGGATTGAAGCAATATATGACAAAATCTTTAGACGTGTAATAACCAGTTTCCATGACATAGTCAACAATTTCAAACAATGACAACTTATCAACTTCAATTTTGATAGCAATCGTGTTACCTCCGACATACAACCGGTTTGAAAAAGAATCATCAAACGTACCACCATGAAATATCTTGAATGTGATGAAATCATCCATTTGCAGGGAACTTCGATTAAAGAAGGGAGCTTCGAAATTGAGAAGGGAACGATCGAGCAGAGAAGTAAATGTGGTGGTCTTCTATTTGGAATTAGGGTTTCAAAATTCAAGGAGGGATATAAGTGCGTGAAATAGATTATAGCCTTTAAGTTTATTTAAAAATAATTTATTTAATTTCCATGTCATCAAAAAAAAAAGAATTAAAAAAACTAAATTAAAGCCAACTAGATGCCATGTCATCAAAAACTTAACGGGGTTAAGTTTTAGTTAATTTTGGCTCACCGAAAGAAAATAGTGTTAAAGTTTGGAGCGTTAAAAACTAATTTTTCAGTTGGGATTATTATGAGCCAATTAGTATAAAAACAAAGCTAATAACGTAACTCACACCTAATATCAAACAATCAATTTCTTTAAACTTGAAACAAATTGTATATGAATAAAAAAACTGAAAAAAAAAACAGTTTAGCGTTGGCCTAAAAGCATGTTCCTTGGCCGAGAACAATATAACAATAACAGCCACACAAAAATCTTACTGTCCAAAAACACAAAACCAACTAAGAAGAAAAAACAGTATGTGCTTTCCACCTTCTGTTACATTAAACAAAAACTACCCCTAAGGCTGTTACTACTCCTAATATGATTAAATAACCAGAAGTAGAACTTGATGAGTCACTTAACCAGAAGTAGAACTTGATGAGTCAAATAACCATGTGACATTAAGTATGATTTAAGAACCAAAATCATACCTTGACAAGACAAAAGTCCAAATCTCACCATAATCAATCTTTAATATGGTTTCTGAACAAAAAACACACCTTATGGACGATATACAAATACCCATCTTGGTCAAAATAAATAATGTCCCCCACCAAGTTTCGCTCTTCTGTAACATTCATATTTTCTTATTAATAATTCAGATCACCTTTTCCTATGTTTTTTAGACCAATTAGCACTGTACATGCAGAGTGACGAACAAGATTTCTATTAATTGGTTTTGTTTTTTATATAAAGAAAAGTAAGCATATTGATTTATTTGTAGAATGTATATTTATAAGTTATCTTCACCACTTTCAATTGATTTATTTACAATAAAAGATGCTGAAATAAACCAAAACTATTCCATTAATGGGCATATGCCAACATAGGATTATTGGTTTTAATTAATCCCAACTATTAATAATTGGCTCATAATAATCCCAACTGAAAAATTGGTTTTTAACACTCCAAACTTTAACACTATTTTCTTTCGGTGAACCAAAACTAACTGAAACTTAACCCCGTTAAGTTTTTGATGACATGGCATCTAGTTGGCTTTAATTTAGCTTTTTTCTCTTTTTTTAATTCTTTTTTTGATGACATGGAAATTAAATAAATTATTAAAATGTATTTATATATATCAATAGATCCCTGAATCTTGATACGAGTAATTGGTTTGGAGCCCTAATAATGCACCTGCCTAATCGACCTCCATTTCGATCGATCCTTGCAAGCAATCTATGCATAATCGACCTCGAGGCCTCTCGTCCTCCTCAAATAAGCCGATTACTTCACTGATTAGGAGCCCTCCTTCAGCCGGTTACCATCGATTTGGATGGTAATGTGTACCGATTTCACGATGTTCTTGCGGGTATAACCTTTAGCGATGTCGTAAGCTTCATTTAGAAGTTTTGTATGAGAGTTTAGTTTCAATTAATTGTTTTGTATGAGAAGAATTTAGTTTCACTTCGGCAACAAATTAAAGGATGTTTTGTGTTTTGTTTTGTATGTATAGAGGATGATTTGCAAGTTCTTCATGTGCAAGGAAGATGTGGACAACATATTTAAGAAGGTGGGTTGTGAATTCTCTAAAAATTTTAGTTTTGAAACCACTACAACTTTGAAGATTCAGAATTTGGAGCTACAGAACTTTATACTTCAAGAAGAGAACACCAAATTGAAAGAGAGTTTAGCAAGATCAAAGTTTAACCAAATTCTAAATTGTTTTTGTGTTTAGTTGTTATTGTAAGTGCAAATGTGGATGATGATGTAATCTCTTAGATTGTGAAATGAACCACTTTTATTTTGGCAGATGAGTTTGCTTGAGATGACTTTTGCTTGAAATGAGTTTGCTTTAACTAAGTTTGCATATGAGTTGATTTTGTCAATTTCAAAATGATCTAAATGGTCTATTTGGTCTAACTGATGGCCTAATTGGTATATACTAAAAGAAAGTGCCTAATTGGTGTAAGTGATGGTCAAAATGGAAAGCATACAAAATGATCTTGGTAATTTCAAGATTTGCTTTAAATGGCCTAATTGGTGTATACTACAAGAAAGTATACCAAATTGTTGGATATAAAAGCCATCAACCCATCTGACCGATTCCATATAAAAGTCAAGATGGTGCATTACCATAGAAAGTATACCAAACTGTTGGATATAAAAGTCATGAACCCATTTGACCCATTCCATATAAAAGTCAAAATGGTGCATTACCATAGAAAGTATACCAAACTGTTGGATATAAAAGTCATGAACCCATTTGACCCATTCCATATAAAAGTCAAATTGTTGGATATAAAAGCCATCAACCCATCTGACCCATTCCATATAAAAGTCAAAATGGTGCCTTACCATAGAAAGTATACCAAACTGTTGGATATAAAAGTCATGAACCCATTTGACCCATTCCATATAAAAGTCAAAATGGTGCATTACCATAGAAAGTATACCAAACTGTTATATATGTTTAATACCACATAAACAAATCACTACACCTCCAGTTACACGTGATCATTTTGTATAAATATTACATTATATTCTAATTGTTATTTTCTAACTGTTGCAATTTAGTAAGCCTAAAGGGACATCAAACTGTTGACTAAAATCAACATAAAAGTCAAAATGATGCATTACCATATAAAAGTCAAAATGGTCCAAAAACATCAAACTACCAAACTGTTGACTAAACTCAACATAATAGTCAAAATGGTCCATAAAACATCAAACTACCAAACTGTTGACTAAAATCATAAAATCAAAAGATGTCACATTATAGTCCCCCTCTTTGAATTGTAGTTTCCACTTGAGTCTTGCCCCTACCTCTGCCCCTGCCCCTGCCCTTGCCCCTGCCCCTACCCCTACCCCTTCCACTTGGACCTGCAGTCTCCACCTCTGTTACTGGTTTCTTTGGCCTGCCTCTAGGCCTTTTAGGCACTGGTTCACCGGTAGTAGTCACTGTACACTTCGTTTTGTTATGTCCCCTCTCTTTGCACACACTACAAGTCATGACTACACCATGTTTGGTCAATTTACCAGAAATTTTTGGATCTTCATGTGGGTCCCTTCTCCTATTTTTCGTGGTCTTCCTGGTTGAATCTTGATAGGGGGTGGATCTAGTGGACTTTCTATTGTAGGCCAATATTTTTGACTTGGCAAAGGAGGGATTGTACACTCATAGGCCTTCAAGTAAACCTCCTTAGTGTAACATACATCAACATAATCCTCAACTGGTTTATTCAAAAAACCAGCCACTGCACACACATGCTTGCAAGGTATTCCAGTTAGATCCCATTTCCTGCATGTACATGTCCTGGTTAGCAAATCAACGGACACATCTTCAAGGTCTCTTACCTGAAACACTTCGAATGAAGAAGGAAACACTTCACAATTATAAGCCCAATATTTCTCCTTGTCTAATTTCCTTTGAATCCTAGGACATACCACAAATTCCTTGTCAAGCATATCTCCGTGCATTTTGATTAGCCTTGTCATAATGGCAACCCTGATATCCTCAAGCATGTTAATTAGATGTTTAGACCTTGATTGTATGATATACCCATTATACCCATTAAAGGTCTCTGCCATATTGTTCACTATCACATCTGAATTGCTTCTAGTATCAAGAAAACACCTTACAAAACACCTTGGGTTTTGCTTGATAAAAGCCTCAAATCCATCATTAGTTAATGTCTTCAGTTCCTCAGTTGCTAGATTATACTCAGCCTCATTGTATGACCTCACCACTTTCCAAAAAGCATCCTTCAAATCAGCCCCCTTGAATTTCTTATGCCAATTAGCATAAATATGTCTTGCACAGTTCCTATGCTCAGCATTTGGCCATACAGAGCATACAACATTTAGTAAACCCTGTAAAATGTAAGGAATGATGTTACCGTTTGGCCAAACAGAAAGCACTAAATATTATGACTAATATAAGGGAGATAATGTTACCTTTTGCTGGTCAGAAACAAGTGTCCAGCCTTCACCACCATTATAGATACCTAAACAGTTTCTTAATTCTTCCATAAACCACTGCCAGCTATCATTATTCTCCCCTTCAACAACTGCCCATGCAAGTGGATACATTTGATCATTACCATCCCTTCCAATAGCTGCTAATAACATGCCTCCTAGGAATGTTTTCAAGAAACAACCATCCAGACATAACAGCTTTCTGCAACCTTCCATGAAGCCCCTCTTCACCCCATCAAAGCAAATAAAAAGCCTGAAAAATGTATCTGGTGAGGTTGGGTCTGCTGGTGGGGCAGTTATCAAGTTAAAGGTGGATGTTGGGTTAGCATTCCTCAAACAAGTCAAGTAAGAAGCTAGCTTGCCATAGTGTTCTTTCATTGACCCATGTAGCATCTTATGTGCACAACTCTTGGCATTGTAAGCTAGCCAATTTTTTATTATAACCTTATATTTCTCTTTCACAGCTTGTTGGATTTCCTTAGCTGGCTAGTTTGGCCTTACTTTAAATAATGGCAAAAATTCAGTAGCAATAAACTTGGCAGTTAACTGCCTATTCTTAGACATGCTTCTTTGGCAAGTGTGTTTGTTCTTTACCTTTTTGACCATATAACACTCAATACCTTTATGAAAGGAACAATACAAACTAAATGGGCAACCTTTAGCACACTTCACACCTACACGACCTTGTCTTTTCTTGTCACTAGCAGAAATTACCAGATTCTTTCCATTTGACACAGCATAAGTCCTAACTGCTTCCTTAAAAGCATCCCTTGTAGGGAACCTTATTCCTACTACCCATTTAAATGATTTCCAATCTGTTTGTTCATTTATACTAGGTACATCAATTCTAAACTTCTTACCTCTTATGTCATCCTCTTCGCTTTCTCCTGGAGTATTTACATCACCGTCCGAGTCCTCATAACTACTGTATGCTTCTATATGTGACCCCCCTTCAACTACTGTTTCAATCAAACAACCATCATGTTCAACATGTCCTTTTAAGCATTGTTCAAGCAAGTTTTTCTTTGACGCAACATCTTCCTTACGCCTCTTTTGTATGGCAGCAATTGATTGTGTCAATTCATCATCATCATCATCATTATCAGAAGGACAAATCTGATTCTCTGAGGTATCCTCTTCACTATCTGAATTCGATCCACTATAACCTGATTCATATTCTTCACTTTCTGATCCACTGTTTCCATCTCTAACAATTTCATATCTAGAACTTACATTGGGCAGAGGTACATTCGGATTAGGCAAAGATACATTGGGATGGGCTTCATTAACTAAGTTGGGCTTTGAGATGGTGAAATTGCGTGAGCGTGAGGATCTTCTACTTAGTCGATGTGAAATCAATGTAAAACGAGTTGAAACACAAAGAGTAAATACAAACAGGCTTTGTATTAACCACAGAGACCACAGAGTACACTTAGAGAATGTATGACTCGAAAAACTTAAATTCTATACAAGATAAACCAATTTATAGGCTGAAACCACGACTGGCCGAACCTCAGGTTCGGCCAAGCCTCGGCGGCTCCGAACCTGGAGTTCGGCCAAGGTTCGGCCATGCCTAAACTTGAACGTTCTGTCTTGTATTCGATACTTCACATGACGATCAGGAACCATGTATCAACAGATGGGTCCATGTTGAATGTACAGTTCAAGATAATGTTTTGATTTAGCCATGTCCAAAACATCTTGGTCACTAACCAACTCCTTGAATAGTTGCTCATCCGGATTGAAGCAATATATGACAAAATCTTTAGACGTGTAATAACCAGTTTCCATGACATAGTCAACAATTTCAAACAATGACAACTTATCAACTTCAATTTTGATAGCAATCGTGTTACCTCCGACATACAACCGGTTTGAAAAAGAATCATCAAACGTACCACCATGAAATATCTTGAATGTGATGAAATCATCCATTTGCAGGGAACTTCGATTAAAGAAGGGAGCTTCGAAATTGAGAAGGGAACGATCGAGCAGAGAAGTAAATGTGGTGGTCTTCTATTTGGAATTAGGGTTTCAAAATTCAAGGAGGGATATAAGTGCGTGAAATAGATTATAGCCTTTAAGTTTATTTAAAAATAATTTATTTAATTTCCATGTCATCAAAAAAAAAAGAATTAAAAAAACTAAATTAAAGCCAACTAGATGCCATGTCATCAAAAACTTAACAGGGTTAAGTTTTAGTTAATTTTGGCTCACCGAAAGAAAATAGTGTTAAAGTTTGGAGCGTTAAAAACTAATTTTTCAGTTGGGATTATTATGAGCCAATTAGTATAAAAACAAAGCTAATAACGTAACTCACACCTAATATCAAACAATCAATTTCTTTAAACTTGAAACAAATTGTATATGAATAAAAAAACTGGAAAAAAAAAACAGTTTAGCGTTGGCCTAAAAGCATGTTCCTTGGCCGAGAACAATATAACAATAACAGCCACACAAAAATCTTACTGTCCAAAAACACAAAACCAACTAAGAAGAAAAAACAGTATGTGCTTTCCACCTTCTGTTACATTAAACAAAAACTACCCCTAAGGCTGTTACTACTCCTAATATGATTAAATAACCAGAAGTAGAACTTGATGAGTCACTTAACCAGAAGTAGAACTTGATGAGTCAAATAACCATGTGACATTAAGTATGATTTAAGAACCAAAATCATACCTTGACAAGACAAAAGTCCAAATCTCACCATAATCAATCTTTAATATGGTTTCTGAACAAAAAACACACCTTATGGACGATATACAAATACCCATCTTGGTCAAAATAAATAATGTCCCCCACCAAGTTTCGCTCTTCTGTAACATTCATATTTTCTTATTAATAATTCAGATCACCTTTTCCTATGTTTTTTAGACCAATTAGCACTGTACATGCAGAGTGACGAACAAGATTTCTATTAATTGGTTTTGTTTTTTATATAAAGAAAAGTAAGCATATTGATTTATTTGTAGAATGTATATTTATAAGTTATCTTCACCACTTTCAATTGATTTATTTACAATAAAAGATGCTGAAATAAACCAAAACTATTCCATTAATGGGCATATGCCAACATATTATGAAATACACTTTGACCAAACATCTAAATATCAATTCTAATTAACACGTGGACAAAAATGTGAATACCATATTTTTGTTCATACTAATTAGTTTGAGATACTAATCTTACCATGATAAACTAACCTAAACAGATATTACAGTCTAACTAACAAAAAAGCTGATATGTGGCAAAAACATTCCATTGATAGCCATATGTTGTATGATGAAATATAATGCTACAGTTTGACCAAATATCAATTCAAACTAACATGATAGATAAAAATGTGGATAGCATACTGATGCGGAATGGATGCAATTAAATGACTCAAAACACCAACCTTTGTCGTGGAAGGTCGTTAATGCGATTACCCCAATTAGGTCTTGTTGCTCTCTGGTCAATATTTTTGGTCAGACCTGTATCATGCCTAACCAGGTAATTGAAAAGTGTAGAATGAAATTTGAAGTTATATTTAGAAGCATACGTCATGTAATAAACACAAAGTTCAAGTTTTAGTGAAGTGTCAGAACATACGAACACAGAAAAAGGCCATCAATACAAGAGCAATCCAAATGCAGATTTCTTATGTTCACAAATTTTCACTTCAAAACACTGCAAGAGGAAAAGAGCAAATCAAAGTCAATTAGAAATTAGAAACAAATACAAGCACAAAAATTCTGGAATCAAACTTACCTGTATAAGTAGGGCAGTAGGCTGTGATTCCAAGAATTACACACAGTAATATGATATATAATATCTATATAGAAGTACTTAAACTCAGCTGTTAGTCAAAATCATCTAAACTAAAAAATCTCAAACGGCAGCCTCGGAAACCAAAAATGATTTGATTTAAGGTTTAAACCTCACAATGATTATAGAAAGTAACATAGAAGTAGCATTGTGATACATGATTCAAATATGACAACTCATAACTAAGCATGACCTGTAAATCTGAACCTAAAAGACAGTAGACAACAACAGCTAGATACATGATTCATATAAGACATGTAACCTATATAGAAACAATCAATCGTTTGCATCAATCTCCATATTAAACTAAAACAATGAAAGAAAAAGAGCAAAAGGGGGAAACGGAACCTAACGGTATGTCATTCTGGTTTGTCTGCAGCAGTTATACACGTCAATCAAATTCAGCCGGACACAAATCACCAACTATATGGAGCACATGCACATCACAGAATAAAATTAATATTTACTTGGGTTTACGGAACATCCTAATCAGGTTTTGATTTTAGTTATGGTTATGGGTTATACAACCGTTATCAAACATGGACACCAAAGTTTGGGTTAGTATGTATGCGATATATAACTCTTCATCATTTTCTCATTTACATATTGGAGTTGGAACTTAAAAGGCAATCAATCAGGTATAGCCATTCAGGATGGACATCATTTACTTCAACTACTCAAACAAAACAGCCCCAGTTTGTGTGTCCAAAAAATTCTCAAAGCCCAATAATGAAAAAAAGGTTACAGCCTAAACAATCATAAAAAGGATTCAACAAAATGACAAATTAATGATTACAAAAGAAAGTGAACGAAAATCTGATACCTTATGGTCAGACTTCAGTCAGAGATAGTTCACCCTATTGCATTCCACAAGGCCTTTCATGTTCAGAGATTATCAAGATGTTGCTAAACATGTGAGAAATCATACTCACGTTCTTTCGTGACGAACACTTAAACTAATATAAGTAAAAGAATTGATTATGTTTGTGAGTAGGCTGCATCAATGCTTGAAACGGTCAGAGACATAAATGTTGCTTCAAGGATTATAGGGAATATGACTGATGCAACAATCGATGATCCACCCTTTGATCGATTAAAGAAATTGGCTTGCACAATTTCTCCCCTAGAGAATGAATCTTGGGAATTAGGGCTGAATTAAGAACTAACCTGAGGTAGAAACGCTCAGAGACACTGTCGCTTTATCCAATTGAACAGCCCGGCCAAAGAGCGATGTAGCAGAGGTATGAAGACGAATGGCGGTTTAGAAGAGGAATGGACAGGAAGGTAGCCATATACAGAGACCTCCAGCGATTGAAATTCCAACCGAAGACAATGATGGCAATAATTGAAGGAGGCTCCAAAAACCGCGCGACTGTTGATGTTGTGAATTGAATGTAAAAATTGCAAAGCGATTGAACGTAGAACGACGTAAAAGTGAGACGGAAGCTTAAATAGGACATACACGTGGCAACTCAAAAGCAGGGAGACATGGCAGTTAGAGATCACACAGATCCTTCTTTATTAGTATAGGTAGATAGGTAGATAGGTAGATAGGTAGATAGGTAGATAGGTAGATCTGATTACTGTTTAAACTATTAATTACTGTGCCTAACTGATGACGTAAACCTAATCCCGTGTTTGTACTAGAAACGTATACCCGTAAAATGCATAAAGATTCCATCTAAACGTGCGGAATCCGTTTAGATTAGTGATCCAAGAAAGAGATGAGAAGAAAACTAAGAATACGATGAATATAAACGATAAAAACCTGATATTGCACACAAGATGAACATGTCGGGTACAAAATCGTAATTGTAAACTAGCTCCTCTCGGATTTACGATCGTAATCACCAATGCTCCTCTTGGAAATCGTAATCGAGCCACACTTATGATGATGAACTCATGGGGCTTATATAGCCACCCCATGAGTTTACAATTGGGCCCTTAAACCCTAATGGTAAATCCAATCTTAAACCCAATGTTTTCAAAACCGGACCGGACATCAAACCGGTCGGTTTACCGGTTCACCGGTCGAACCGGATTAAAAACCGGATGATGTCATAATTAATTTTTATAATTAAAAATATTATTTATACAAATATATTATAAATAGAGCTCATATTACCGTCCAATTTTGTGAAACATATAATAAAATAAAAACTATATTATAAGAAAAAAATTAAGTGAAATGACTAGTATGCTGGAGGACGTGAAGATATATTAAATTTGCTTTTGGTTCATATTGTATATCACTTTTAAGATGTGGTCGGTTCATCATCGAAATCTCCGGCGACCTTCCTTATATTTCCGGCAGCCCTTGTTTCATTAGGCTACAGATCAGGTGTCCATTTTTATGGCTCGTCTCGTCTCGTCTCTTAAATCCTATAACACTCTCCCATTTTTTTCTTCTCTTCGGTTTAATTGTTTCACGAAAACTGGGGATTTTTGTTCAACTAAACTGCCTCCGACCACACTCATTCCTTGCAACCACAATATATCCGGTCCGATCGCGGTTCCGGTCCGTCGGTTCAACCGCAAACCACCCCGACCCGTCCGGCTCAAATGAAGACGGCCCATAAGTCCTTAACCGGACCGCTGGTGTCTCCGGTTCCCGGTCCGACCGATCCGACCGGCCGGTCCGGTCCGGTCATGAAAACGTTGCTTAAACCCCAAGCCCAATAGTAAACCCAAGTAAACTAGTCTACTAAACTAAATAAACCCTCTAAGCCTAGCCCAAACTATTCAATATTACAAGCCTCATAATCTAGCCTCAACAATCTTCCCCTAGGCTTTTGATATTAAATGTCTTCAATTTTTGAAATTCTTCTTCTTAAATGTCTTCAATTTCAATTTTTGAAATTCTTCTCCGGTTCCCGGTCCGACCTAATCTTTTGATATTAAATGTCTTCAATGTTTGTCAGTTTTTTAAACCATGCAAACTCAGTTTTTTAAATATATATATATATATATATATATATATATATATATATATTTTAAGTTCATTGCACTTACATTGGTGGTCATAAGATTAGGTCGAGCCTACCGAGCATATCACAGTGGAGTTTGCTTTTCACTTCCGCTTTACACGTGTCAGTCATCTCCAATTCGGCCATATTTCACTTCTCAGAAACAAAACATAAACAATTAAAAATTGAAAAGCACGCTATTTTTTGAGGGGTCAACTTTTTCTTCATCTTTACATTTCTTCCCCTTGCTTTTTGATTTTTAATGTCAGAACTTTTGTGAACATCATTATTTTATTTTATTTTATTTTTTAATTATTTTTTTTAATTTTTCTTTTTTTAAACACGAACACATAAGCAAAGCAAATTACTTCACACACATCTGGCCAAGCTAACCTTCCAAGTATGGATTTGAAATTTTTTAGAAAAGGAGTTTCATGACTGCACACTAAATTGCATTAGAAGTCAAACACTTCAACAAACAAGCACCAAGTGAAAATCTTAAGAAATTTGGTTTTACACAAACACCCTTTACCACTTCATCAAACAAAGAACCAAGTTAAGAACAATACCTTTCATGCTGAATTTGACCTTTTACCTCTCAAGGAAACATATCCTCCATAAAAATTGCTTGTCATGACATGAAGATACGTCTCCTAAACTGTGCCTGTAACAATCACTTATCAATAAACAAATTAATAATAAAAATGTTAGTGATAATCCTCCTTGACTGTTACTACACATAATGAGAGATTAGTTAGCCAATGGTACCCAAACCATTGTTTTTCTGGGTACACCTGAGGAATCAATAAAAGATACTTCTTGTAAGAACATCCCCTTTGAGAAATCAGGAAGTTGGGATGGAGCTGCCTTGATTTTTGGTTTCCAAGTTCCAGGTGATTTAACATTTGTTTTAGTCACTTTTGGAGTTGTGACTTTAGGTGTTTCAACCTTCTTCGTTTTAGATTCATTTTTCAAAACAGTTTTTGTTTTAGTCACCTTTGGAGTTGTGACTTTAGGTATTTCAACCTTCTTCATTTTAGAATCATTTCTCAAAACAGTTTTAGTTACCTTGGGATGGATAACTTTGGGTTTTTCAAGCTTTGGTTGTTTTGAAAATGGTTTCTTCACCTTTTTCTGAAAATTTTGGTAACTTGGAAAGCTGTTGTTTTGATTTAAAGATTTTCTTTCAGCTTTGGCAGCACCCCAATGTTGATCAGAGGGTTTAACCTTAGGAGTAACAGTCTTCATTGCCTTAGGTTTTTGCACCATCATCGGCTTAGACTTCACAGACTCCTGAGATGAAACCCTTTGAGTTTTCGGATAATAGGGTTCATAGGGGCGATAAAGACAGTTTCTAGCAATATGACCAGCAATGCCACAATTAAAGCAAGTCTGCTTCTTTAGATAGAAGTCAGATTTGACTTTCTGCTGGTTCCTCGAAGCCTGTGTTGAACCTGTCTTTACTGTCTTTGTGCTTCCTTGATTCTGTGACGTTGAAGCATCATTCTTGCAATTACAACGGCAACTGCATGATCCAACTGAAGAAATGGGAGACACAGCTACTCCCTTGAGTTTTTCATTCTTCACTCCAGCTGTTGGTTTCATACTCGGATGCTTGATGGTGATCTTTGGCCTCTCAACTTCAGCTTTACTTATGACTCCATCAGTTATTCCCTTGAACTTGGAGGAGAAGGATGGTAGATCATACCCAATGTCTGGTTCTTGGTCAAACATTGATCCAGATGTCATAAAGATCTTCCCCTCAGGCCGTGTCGTCAAGATCACCTTTTCCCTTTTGACTTCGTCAATTACTTTGAAGTATGGGGTTTCAATTTTAGGATATGGTTTCAACTCTATCCCAGCATCATCAGACTCAGAGTTATGACACCTGTCATATTTCTGGCACTCAGCATCATTGTCTGATATATCCTCTACTCTCCCTTCACCATAAGTCATGTTTGCCTCATTATCAATTTCTTCTTGAGTCAACGGTGTAGTTCCAACCAAGACACTATCCAAAGGAGGAGCAGCTTCTTTATAATCAGACTTGATTCGTTCAACTTGATCCTCACTAAGAAGTATTCCTATAATGTCTCTGGGAACTGGTGGAGGAATAATGCTGTTTGCAGCCAAGGACTTATCAGATTTCTCTGATCCGAACCCAGTTGTGTCTTTCCCAACTTGACCAGTTACAACAGCATGTGACAATTCCTTTCCAGCATTTAGCATTCGCTTATTTCTTTCCTGATTGCAATCATACTTGACCTGCAGCTCATCATATTTTTGCTGCAGTTCAGTTAATTTCTGTGTCAGCTCAGATATCTCAATCCTAGCCTGATCATATAAAATAGTCTTCTCCGTTGCTAGCTTTTGATATTTCTCAATGTCTAATTTTTGAGCTTTCACCTTCTCTTCACTCTTCTCCCATCTGCCCTTAAATGAACTTCTAGAACATTGCATATCAAATAATTCTATCTCACTATTTTTCCAAAGTTGTCTAAGGCCAGGAATTAAACGAGCACAAGTAGGATTGGGGCATATCTTAGTTTTGTCAACTTCATCTGCGAAAGCATCCTTGTCCTCAACCATATTCTTTTCTTCAACCACTGAACTCATTTTCTTTCTTTAGATATGCAGCCTTTGAAAATTTTGAAAAATCGGCAAAAACGGCAAAAGTACTATTCAAAGAATAGTGTCAAAAACTTAAAACGCGAAAACGGAGGCCTTCGGAGTGGAATTTGGGGGTCCAAACGAGCTCCCCTAGATGTTAGTCTGGGGTAATTCTGGGGCTTGTTGTCACGAACGTCGTGTTAAAATTTGAGCTTCTAACTCCAAACGAGTCAAAAGTTATGTCCGTTTCCGTGAAAGTGTGAAATAATGACTTTTTGCCGCAAACTAGTTTCCGATCGTAAACCCTATTTCCGATCGTAAACACCTCCGGATCGTAAACTCGGTCGTGAACTGATTTCGATCGAGAATAGTCGTAAACAACGATTGAAATTTTATTTGTAACTGTTTTGAACAAATGTGCCTTGTGTAATATAGTAATATAGACCATTTGAGGATTCAAAAGCTCATTAATCGGACTTGTGACACCCGACTGGGGGACGATGCATGATCCTAACAATGACTCGCACCCCATGCAAAGTAATACGTTCATGAGTTTTTATGTCTATATAAACAAACACGACTTTCACGCTAACTACGGCATGAAAGTATTTGTTGGGATAACGGTTAGTAATATTTTATCACTTCATGAAAGTTGGTGAGATATGTGATAGTGAACTTGGCTCTGGTTACGATCGCCCATATTTGCGTGAAAGCGGTATATGGAGGAGAAAGACCTTAGTCCCTTAAAAAGATGTTTTTCATAATAAAATAATCCGATACGTGGGTTGTTCCCTTGCTAGTTTATGAAAACTTATTCAAGTGTAATGGTGTCGTCATCCCATCAAGCCCTACAACTATATTGCATTTACACTCACATCGTTTAATACTCCCAGAGCGGTCATCTCGAGATCTTTACGAGGAGATCGAGAGGAACGTGAGACAGGATGCCAGGCTGAAAAGCGTTCCTTCTCATTTGACGAGTAATAATCTTAAGGAAAGTCATAATCAAACAATTTGCTAACCTTGCCATTGATAAGTCCCCCAAGTAATACTATCTTCGACTAAATATAGTAGAACCCCAATTTATCTTTATTTCTTCTTTTATATATATATATATATATATATATATATATATATATATATATATATATCTTATAATAAACTCACCCTTTTAAAGTAAAAGAACTTGGTCAGGTTTTCAACAAAGACGAAGTACCAAAAAGCCTACTTTTCCCTTGTATCCATGGACAACCTTGAAAACTTACCCATACTATACTGCTCCACGATGGGTGCACTTGCCCGTAAATGTGGTGAGATAGTACTGGTTTAAAATCTCGTGTTTTACAAATTTATAAGCTTATGCATTCAAGGTGTCACTAAAATTGCTATATTTTTATATACACCACACGCACACCAAGCTTTGGCGCCGTTGCCGAGGACACAAAACAAAGATTTCTGACAAAAGTTTGAGTTGATGGCCTAACCACTATTGAAATATACTTATTATTTTCTTCTTTATGTATAATATATATATATATAATATATATATATATATATTTTATTCTTTATAGAGTGTACATCAACCTCAGGAGTGTACTGATCACACACACACTAAGTTGATTTTTCTTTTTCTGTAGGACCTGTTTACTTCTGAATTTCTACTGTTTTGATTTCAGGTTGTGCATGAGCTCTACGCCACCAGGCGAAATTCAGCTTCCACTCCCTGAACTAGAACGTTTTCTCCATCAAAGGCTTAGAAACAGAACTAGAGCCGTAGCCCTCGCCATCCATAACACACCTACTACTTCCACCACTCACACTCCACCTATGGCTGAACAATGTACCAGCATGGATTTCCTTAGGCTCAATGCATTGCATTTTGGGCACTGCAATTACCCCTCCTGAAGACGAGGTCGACACCTTCGAAATTCGACCCCAGTTGGTGCAAATGATTCAAAACTCTGTAACTTTCAGTGGCCTCGCCGGCGAAGACCCTCATCCCCATATTACACATTTCCTCGAGATTTATAGTACCTTCAAACCCACCGGAGCCTCCGCCGACACCGTGAGACTCCGGATGTTTCCTATTTCCCTCAAAAACCATGCTAAGGCATGGCTAAACACTCTACCAAATGGTTCCATCACCACTTAGGACGACCTTATTCAGAAGTTCCTCTATAAATACTTCCCACCTACCAAAACAGCCAAACTCATGACTGAAATCAATGACTACACTCAAGAAGACGGTGAGTCGCTGTATGACACTTGGGAGCATTTCAAGGAGCTTTTGAGGAAATGTCCGCATAATGGATTAGAAATTTGGCAATGAATCTCCATATTCTATAATGGTTTGCTTCCACAAACATGTCAGATTCTCGACTTCAACGCTGGAGGCATTATAGGAAACCAAAGCCCGGATCGAGTTTTCGCAAATTTTTTTGCTTAAACCAGCTTTCATTGGCACACCTCTTGTAGTTCCAAGTCGAAGACGCATGGATTATTTACCGTTGATGACTCGACCACACTTCAAGCCTAAATTGAGGCATTAACCTCAAAAATCAAGAAGCTCGAGACTAGCAAATCAGTCGCCACCGTCTTAGCTTGCGGCGGATGTAAAGGCCCCCAAGAAAACTAGGCATGCATGACAAGGATCGGAGAGAAATCCAAGATGGCCAACTTCGTCAGCAACCAGCAACGAGAGGTGCTTACAGCAACACTTACAACCCCGGATGGAAACACCATCCTAACTTTGGATGGAGAAATGGAGAAAGTAACCAGCAATCCCTGAACAGCCAGCCACAATCAAAGAAAAACCAGACTTTTGGTAGCTTTCAAGGAGGAAATTCTTTTGAACTTACCTGCCTTAAAAAGTCAATTGGTCAAATGTTTGCTGAGTCTAACAAAAAGATGGAAGAACGATTCAACCAACATGAATCAGAACTTCGTAACCAGCTAGCTTCCGTCAAGAATCTCGAGAAACAACTTACCCAACTTACCAAAATTATGGGTGAGAGACCACCTGGTTCTCTCCCCAGTAACACTGAAACCAATCCTAAAGCCTAATGTCACGCTATCACACTAAGAAGCTGACGGGTTGGTCCAGAGGAAGTTGCCCCAAGAACCGAAACACCCACAGCCCTACCTCATGAAATCCCTACTCCCACTGCCCCTGTTATAGCAGAAGAAATCCTGAAAAGCCTGAAAAGCCTGAAGGTTCCCTACCCTAGCACACTTGCCAAGGAAAAATCCAACAAACAGTTCGGTAAATTAATGAATCTCGTGAAACAACTTCACATTAACCTTCCATTCAGAGAAGTCCTTTCCCAAA
Source organism: Deinandra increscens subsp. villosa (assembly GCA_039602395.1). Lineage (NCBI taxonomy): Eukaryota > Viridiplantae > Streptophyta > Magnoliopsida > Asterales > Asteraceae > Deinandra > Deinandra increscens. The sequence continues at coordinate 29,053,423 of JBCNJP010000008.1, read as the reverse complement.
TGACGATGCACACTAAATTCACGAAGGATTTTCTCTCCAACAAGAGAAAGATCGCTGAGTTAAACCTCCTTAGCTTGAGCAAAGAATGCTTTGCTATGCTTTCGATAAAGTTTCCCAAGAAGCAGTTTGATTCCGGCAGCTTCACTATTCCATGTTCTATCGGTGGAATCATAGTCAAAGGCGCACTCGCAGATCTTGGAGCTAGCATTAAACTCATGCAAGCCTTCATGCATAAGAGACTGAACCTCGGAAATGCAACACCAACCTGGATGAGCATCCAGCTCGCTGACTGCTTAGTCAAAATTCCTTCAGGAATTGCTAAGAACCTCCTCGTAAAGGTAGGAGAATTCGTTTTCCATAATGACTTTGTCAATCTCAACATAGAGGAAGATATGGAGGTACCCCTTATCTTAGGAAGACCCTTCCTAGCCACCTCCTAAGCAGTAATGGATATGAGCAGCGAGATGCTAAAGAACAAGTTTGGCAACAAGGAAATGAACTTCGAATTCAGTAAAAAGGCAGAAGGAAACTTACAGGTGGACTTTATCGAATCAGGCCTAGAATTTGCTTACCAACACATAGAGGGAGCCTCACCTCCATCTATCACTCTCTAGATCCAGGAATGTGGGTCCAGCCAGTGGACTCGTAAATAAACTTGGCACGTTTTCATGGCGGCTTACCATAAACATCTAAGATGAAAGGTTCCTGAATTGGCTGCTCCAACACGACAACATCTAAAGAACGGTAACAAGTCTCACTTTTTCAATTAAACTTTCAGTCTTAGAAAAAATATTATATTAGGATTAATAAAGTAGTTTTCAAGCTACTTATTCGGTCCAAACTAAGTTTTCAAAGTCTGTTATTGCTAACAGGTGTCCTCCTCCTATGAATGAGGGGGACACCAACGAGAAAGGTTGTTTGTTTGACAGATTGAAGCTCGAAGATGTGATAATGAGGTCTAAGACCAAGGAGAATGGGTATAGAGACACAAATTCTCAAGATTTTAAACCCATAGTGACGCATCGGGTGGAGAGTTCAACAATTTACCCTAAGCCAGAGAAGAAATCATCTCACTCATCGACTATCACACCCCCGCAAAAACCACCCGCGTGATACCCGCGAGCGAGGGTGCGACATGACCAGGATCCGAGTCGTTAGACACTTTAAACATCTATATGCTCGACTCGACAATCGGTTTAGGTTTAGTAAAATGGTTTATCAGAGTAAAACGTTATTAACAAAACAGTGCAGAAGCATTACATAATTAAGTTTCAAAAATCATTTGCGAAAGCGATAAGTATTAAGTTAACAATTCAGATGCGGAAGCGATAAAAATAGTTAAAGTTGTCTCTTTCGCCCAAGGCGACAAAAGGTGTTAAATTATAACAACCCATGCATATATACAACATGAATGATACCTAACGTGATCCTTAGCTGCTCCTAAGGACCTGAGAAGAACATACAAAAAAGTGTTGACGCTAGGTTGGTGAGTTCAGAAGTTTAAACGGATAAATAACATTTATAAAAATAGTTCATTAACCAGTTACCCTCGTCGAGGAACAACCCAAGCAGGGAGTCCACCCTGGAAAAGAAAGCTGATATTTATGCCCGTGGGTAGCTAGCCCATAAGATTTTTATAACACCATAGGATTTGTGACACCATTACTGACCGATACTTTGCCTTCCAATCGTACTGTTTGCGAGTAATAATCGAGCTAGAGACAATATAATACCCGCCCCGCCCCCCGCGGTCGAGGAGGACTTGTCATGCCCAAATAGATCTACCTTATAGTTCCCCGTTATAAACTATTCATGATTCACCTTGTGGAAGGAATTCCAGCAAACGTTTCAGCCATGGTTTATAAAGTGTTTGTATAAATCATCAAGTTAAGTTATAAAACAGTTACCGTATGTCTTCTCCCCAAAAGCATAATCAGTTAAAAAGTGGGGTACGAACTCACCTTAAGGTGCAAATAAGATTCTGAATAGTAAACTCTTGGATAGAGTAGGTGAATCCCTCTTAGACTCCAACTATGACACGCAATCGTGTGATTGTTGACTAAGTTTGACCAATCATCCCTACAATGAGCGGACAATAGACAAGTGGACTCGGATACACATTGGTGATTGAATTTAGATTTTCTATACTTAACCTAACACGCATCACATATACAACACATTGCACAATGATAAACATAACGCGTCACAATTACTTATGACACTATCCCGCGTATATGATGCACGATCAACGGGGCGATCGTACAAAAGTCTTGTCATTCCCACCGAGGTGGAGACTTAGGACTTGTACACTCGTAGAACTCATAACCAAGTTGACTTATGACATGCAAACACATAGCCCAGTAATATCATATCCATATTAATGCATTTCCCTATTTTATTTATTTACCGATATATATATATATATATATATATATATATATATATATATATATAGTGTTAGGATCCTGCGAAAACATAATTTTTTTGTGAAAACTGCGAAAACACATATTAAAACTCACGTAACTTTTTTCATACGTTAACGATTATTCATAAAATTTACGCCAAAAGTCTTAGAATTACTTTATCTTTAATTCTGGAGCGAAATATTAAAAAAAACGTAACTTTTTGTTTTCATGTGATGCACATGTGCATCATATAATTAAAAAAAGTTATAAAATGTTTTTTTTTTCTTTAAATCTAAAGATAACACAACTATAAGATTTAAGGTGCAATTTCTTTTTAAACCTATTAATGTATATCACATGTATGAGGGTTTTTTTTTTGTGTGATGCACATGTGCATCATTCAATAAAAACGCAAAAAATGATGAAAAATATATGACATATGGTGCGACTAAGAAAAAAATATTAACTCATACTAAAAGTATGAGTTTTTTTTGTGATGCACATGTGCACCACACAAAAAATATATATAAAATAAAAGCGTTAAAAATTTCAAAATTTTTATAGGATTAAAGATAACATAATTTTAAGACTTTTGATGCAAATTTTTTAAAAAAAAATATTAACGTATGAAAAAGTTATGTAGGTTTTAAGATTTATTTACGCAATTCTCACAAAAAAAAAAGTGTTTTCGCAGGATCCTTCCCCTATATATATATATATATATATATATATATATATATATATATATATATATATATATGGTCAGGTTCAAATGAGAACTTTTTGTTTTGAGAACTTTTGAGAACTAAATCTCAACCACAAATTTCAGGGGGGGGGGGACCACTACAATTCATGGGAGGGGGATACATGTAAATAAACTTGTGGCTCAAATTAGTTCTTTTTAGTTCTCAAATCAAATTGGTTCTCAAATGATCCTCTCCCTATATATATATATATATATATATATATATATATATATAGAGTAAGGGTAAAATGAAAACTCTTTGAGTTGAGAAAACTTTCAAAACCCATTCTATACTCTTGATCATGTCAATCTAATGGTTCTCATATTTTCTTGATTTTTCATTTAAACATATAAAGTCCCTTTTCTACTTTTTGATGTCAAAAGGGTATTATTGTCAAATTCTATTTCAAATTCACTTTTACAAACCTGACACCACCTGATGCATGTCACCCTTCTCACCCCATCAAATCGAACTAAATACCCCCTATACCATTTTTCCCTCTATCTTCTCCAACTTTCCCTCTTTTCCATTGATACAAGATTTCTTATCTTCTTCATCATGATCGATATTCATATTTCTTTATCATTACCCCTGATTTATGATCTAAACTGTTCTTTTTAGTCTGGGGACCTTTCGGTTCCTTTTTTTTTTCATCTTACTATCCCTAATGCACCTACACCCCCATTTTCTTTTTTGGCAAACTCAAGCATCTTGTTTATGGCGTCCCATCTGAAGTTCCCAACCAGTCTTGAGAAAAATGAGTCTGTGAAGAAGCTGGAAATGAACCGGTTCTGTTCAGATTCAGATTCAAATCACAGGTTATCTTCTTCAGTTAAGCTCCTCTAATGGCAAAATTCGACTTTCTTAATCTTATGACTCAAAATTGATATCAATAGTATTGTTATATTCATGCGAAATCACTGCAAAATTAGATCGAAGTTTCATTCAATTTTGAAGAGATCGATTGTTGCAAATCGAGTTCTTGTTCATCGTTACGCCATGCTTGATTCCAGATCTTCATCTCAGCTCGAAATTGCAACAAATTGGATCTTATTCCGAACATATTTCAACTACGAGTTGATTGCAAGTTTTGGATTAGAATTTCATTAGGAATTGAAGAAGTTGTGCTAGATTGAAGTTTTTTGTTGCTATACACATTCATACGTACATACAGGTTGTAGAAGAAGGAGACATTCTCTCTCCTTGTCACCGTGACGTCAGCAACAGGAAAATTTTCATTTGTGACCCTATTTTCATTATTTCTATTTCAAATAGTTTCTTATCTCATTCCAAAATCAAATTTTTAATTAGCTTCAAATTGACTTGGTTCATTCGTAAGATCTAATTTAGTCTCACCTGCAACCCTATCATTCTGGTTCATCCACATATGTTTTTTTTATTACGCGTGTTACATATGCTTTTTTAATAATGGTACGTATGTAAATCTACACACGTGATGTTACATCTAATGTTACAACTTATGTTGCATGTGTCATATTGTGTAATTTTACAAGCTTGAATAAAATTGTTTTCTTATATTTTTTTAATGATGTTACACATATAAATTCACTCTTGTCACATGTTACATCTAATTTTCTGAGTTTTATAGATGTTAATGGTGACGTAATTTGTGTCCACGATTTCTATTTGTCAATAATCATGTTTCGTATGTTAATTTAAATATGTATCATTCTCTTGGATATTTTTGTTTATTTTAATGTTAAGCGTGTGTTACATATGTTTTTTATTCACCTTATGTATGTACATTTACACTTGTGTTATATATGTATTGTCATATCTTATTCTACATGTATCATATTGTGAAACGTTCTAAAATATAATACACTACTCATAATAAAAATAGTGTATTACAACTTACACGCGTGTTACATATGTTTTTTTTATTAATGTTACATATGTAAATTTTCAGCTGTGTTATATATGTAATGTTACATCTTATGGTTCCATATATGTTACACATGTAAATATGTTTCATGTGTCATCTAATAATCTATTTAAGTTTATATATATAAATATATATATGTCATTTTTTGTTACGTTTCATATTGATTGTAATGATTTCTTATAATATAATATATATATATATATATATATATATATATATGTTTTTTCTTTAAGTGGTAAACAATCTAACATTTGATGATGTGAGTTTTTTTCATTTATTTAAATATTCTAAAGTAATATTCTTTTATCCCTAAGGATTTCTCAAGAAAGTTAGTATTTTAATTTAATTTATTACACATGGAAAGAAGATTCAACAGTTACACAATTTCATAATATTTACCTATTGTAACATATGTAATATGTTAGCGATGTTACCTTTGTAACTTCTTTACATCTTATTATTTATTTGAATTTACCTATATAGTTTTCCATGTATTTGTATCAGTAATCCCCTTATACTTTCAACTAGAAACTAATTTATGTAACATTTTCAACCACCAACTAAAAATTTTTACATTAGAATTCATTACGAGTCTTTAATTTTTGATGTTATATATGTAAACTCTTTATTAAAAAAAATAATTCATTACGAGTTCTTTATTTATAATTCATTAAGACCCTTGAAAAGGATGTTATATATGTAAATTTACTTACGTAAAATGTGTAGCTCAATTTTTTTAACACAATGTATTTTATAGGCATGTTATATATATAATATCTTATGCTACATATGTAAAAATCTAATGTTATGTATGTAAATTTACTTATGTATGTAAATTTCCACATGTATTTACATATGTAAATTTACTTACCTAACGTATGTACATATGGTTCCATATCTGTTGCATATGTAATTTTAATGTGTAACATATTATCATTTGTTAAATATGTCTTTTTAAAGATGTTGCATATGCAACTTTTTCTTATCTAACATGTTATATATCATTATCTATTTGAAGCTTGATAAGTATTGTCTAATATTATGTATGTAAATTTACTTTTGTAACATGTGTAAATTTACTTAGTGATGTTACATCTGTAACATGTTTACATCTTATTATCTATTTGAATTTACCTATATAGTTTTCCATGTATTTGTATATATAATCCCCTTATACTTTAAACTAGAAACTAATTTATGTAACTCTTTATTAAAATAATTAATTCATTACGAGTTCTTTATTTTTTAATTCATTAAGACTCTTGAAAAGGATGTTACATATGTAAATTTACTTACGTAAAATGCATAACTCAAATTTTTTTTAACACAACTTGTTTTCTATGCATGTTATATATAATATCTTATGCTACATATGTAAAATCTAATGTTAAGTAGGTAAATTTACATATGTAAATACATTTACATATGTTAGGTTTGATTATCTATTTAAAGTTACATATGTAGTGTCTAATGTTACTTATATAAATTTACTTATGTATCAAGTGTAGCTCACAATTAATTTGTTTCTTATTTTTGTCTATATAGCATGTGTAATGTTTACGTATATGAACTCATGAACATGTTTTCTTTGTAGGTGAGGGGATTTTTGTGTCAAAGATAAAGATAATTATCAAGAATGAAGCATAATTAGCTTTTAATTTTTTTTGTTAGGTTCTTATATTTTTTGTTAGTTTTCTATATTTTTTGATCGTATTTTTAATATTTCAGCCCGTATGAAATGAAACATTTTGTGTAACGTTACACGTGTTATTAGATTTTTATAAGTATACGTATGTTAATTTCTGTATTGATAATGGATAACATGAAATTTACAAATGTGTATCATCCCCTTGGATATTTATGTTTGGTTTAATGTTTTTTAATAATCTTACGTATGTAAATTTAATAATGATACGTATGTACATTTACGCATGTTACATGTCATTATCTATTTAAAGTTACATATGTGATGTCTAATGTTATGTATGTAAATTTACTTACGTAACATGTGTAGCTCACAATTAAATGCATATCTAAACAATGATGGTAAGTATATGTTAATTTACTTACGTAGTGACGTTACATATGTTAAATCATTTACATAATATGTTACATCTCATTTATTTATTTAAATTTACATATGTAAAAACTCGTCCTCCATATGTAGATTTACGTATGTTTCATGCTTGAATAAATGTGACTAAACAATAACACATTCTTTTACATATGTAACCTAACTGAAACCCGAAACATTTTATATTAAAGAGAATATAACTATTCTGAAACGTTTTACATACGTGACTAGTTATTTTATTAGAAAAAATCGACATTTAACTATTTAAAAAAAATTTGTTTTAGTATTAATTTTTTTTAATTGTATATTTAAAAAAATATGTTTTTCTATGAAAAGTTTTTTTTTACTTTTATAAAACACATATTTTAATATTTGATTTGTGATAATCAATGATTGGGAAATTAATTTTTAATAAAAATAAAATAGGATGTTAATTAATAAGAAAGATAAAGAATATACAGGAAAGAAGAGAGAGCAGAGAGAGAAAAATGTGTCATGGAGAAAATATAAGAGAGAGAAAAAATGTCATAGATGAGAGAGAAGAGAGATAAATTGTCACATCATATTTTTGGTTTTAGAGAAAAAGTATATAGTGATTTGCAGAGTTGTCAATATGGGAAGTGCTTTTGAAACTAAATTGTCCATTTTACCCTTCTAAGGATAAGGTAAAGAGTAGATGTGGATCAATCATGGCCATTCATTTGGTTTTGAAAGTTTTCTCAACTGGGGTAGTTTTCTTCATAACCATGCCCTATATATATA
>JBCNJP010000008.1:29013029-29045030 GCA_039602395.1 Deinandra increscens subsp. villosa | reverse complement strand
CGCGAGTGTGACAGTTGCAACTTCCCAAGTTAACTCCGCTAACCTTTTTCCGTTAACTCCATTAACTTTTTTCGTTAACTCCGTTAGTTCCGTTAGCGAACCCGTGACCCGTTAATTGAATGATTATATGTTTGTTCATGTTTATTTGCTAATTGATGCTAGTAACTTGGCTTGTGAACTCGTTTCGTAACTTTATGTGTTATTTCAAAATTTCACGTTTTCGGGTAAAACCGGACTTCGCGCGAAATTTAAAATTTTATGTGTAAATGCCAAAATTTACGTAACCCGACCTAGGTCTTGCACGTTAAATGAGTTAACAACAATTGTAGATGTTTTTAAAATCTTTACTTTACAACTTTTAGTTAAAAACCCACTTAAAATGAGTTTTATGCTTGTTATGTTTAAAATAAAAGATGAGGGACCAAACCTATAAATTCTCATAAGAGAAATCTGCCCAAAACCCCCCTCCCTCCTCACTTCACGCATCAGCTTCTTCCTCCCCTCGCCCTCTTCACGATCTCAACACACACACACACACACACACTTGCATTTCACGAAATCAAGCACCTAGGAGCTAAAATTCGGAGTTTAGGAGCTCAATCAAGCTCCAAGAACATCAAGGAAGCTTCATCATCTCCTCTTCTTCTCCCACTCGCGATTTCTTCTTCCCATTTGTAAGCCCTAACTTTTTGAATCCGAGTTTTGTTGGTTGCATGTGTGTTTTTGTGTGTTTATATGCTAGATAGAGTGTTGTTATGCTCACATTTCATGTTTTAGGTTGAGATATGCTATATGTCTAATTGGGGACAGATTTGAACTCGGGTTTAGGGCTGGGTTTTGAGCTTAAAAATCTGCTATGAATGCTCTTGTATGATTGTTGGGTGTTTGGGTATGAATATAAGGTGCAATGTGCTTGTATGTTAACTTGATGATTGAGATTTTGCTATGATTTGGATATGTTTATGCTAGGGACTGAAAATGTATGTTAAACGATTGTTCATGATGTTACAAATCTGTACCTGAGAATTGGTGATCAAATTATTACTCAAAGCTTTCAAAACAAAATGGTTGCAAAATCCCGTTTTTGGACAGATTCTGTCCAGTTTTTGGGTCGACTTGCAGAGGTCATAACTTGCTCAATTTTTATCGAAATCAGTTTATTCTTTCGCCGTAGTAAAGTTCCATGTCTTAGCTTTACAACGGCTACTCGCACGCTTTCTAAAACCTCCGTTTGGTCATTCCAAACACTGCTGCAAGTTAGGTGTGCAGGGCTGTGTTTTTCTGTGAAAAGTAGACTTTTCAATTTGGTTGAGCATGCTAATTTTGTTTTATTGACGAGTTTGCTATTGGTAAATGATGTTTATATATTAAAAGTAAGATCTGGAAGGTTTGGTTAATAAACTTTAAGTTTTGAACAAGTTATGCAAATTTTTAACTTACTTTAACTATTTTGCAAAAAGCTAAAAATTGCCAACTTCCGATGCGCATAACTTTCTCGTTACTTAACTTTTTAGGTTGATTCTTTTTGCAACATTCCCTAAATGTTAAGTAGCTCATGCTTGCAAAATTTTAAAACCTAACTCCAAGTATGGAGCAAATTAGGCATGCCACCAAATGGTGTGTCAAAGACAATAATGTTGATTATTCCAACTTCCAACACGCATAACTTTCTCATTTCTTAACATTTTTACTTGATTATTTTTGCAACATTTCCTAAATGATGTGTAGTATATGTGTGTAAAATTTAAGGATTTAATCCCAAGTGTTGTAGATTTTAGCTATGTCACTAGTTAAATGCTTGAAGTTTGACTTTTTGGCAAAACTTTGACTTAAATTGCAATTCCTTGATTTTCTCCCAAATTGGGACTTGTATGTGCATTATGTGGCTTGTATGATTGTATGAAACATGTTTAGGTGCTAATGTGTTATTTTCGTCCTAGCGACACCTACTAATTTGATTAGGCCATATTTACCCAAATAGGTTGACTTTGACCAACCTGTTGAAACCAGTGCCGAGTACCAGTGCACCCTAAGGTGAGTTCACTTACTATTATTGTTATATCCGGTTTAGGATGATAACACACAGATAGTTGCATCCGGTAAAGGATAGCAACCCAAGGGTAAAGGTATTTCTTTACTTGAGTAATTTTCCGACAAAATATCATATGTTGCACTGAATTGCTTTTATTAAAAAGTCCTTACATTCGAGCCGTTAATATACTGTAGCGAGGTAATGTTGAGTAGTACTACTGGGGATTGACACCCCGGCTCAGCGGTGCACGGGATGCACCCTCCCGACTGGCGGTCGGACTGAGATCAATGTTAGCCTAACCACCGTGATCCGGAAAGACACGGGAAGGCAATATTCATAGGTATCCCCTATCAAAAAGTTGTCAGCTTCGGTTGCGAACAATTCAGGTGGACATAACTATAGGCTAGCTACCTACGATATGGAATTTTACTGGTCCTATGATTAATGATTGTGTTTTACCTGTCTTTAATCATACATTGGGTCTACATGTGACGCGTAGACCGCTTTAGTGAACTCACCAGCCTTGGCTGATACTTGATTGTTGATTACTTTTCAGGTCGTTAGGTGGATCATGGAAGGCGTGGATTGGCGGCAGTACTCAACTTGCAAACTTTGGGGAAACTTACATCTCAAAACCCCTTTTGAACTTGTCATTTCGTATATCAAATTTGTAATCGCTGAAATTGCTTCCGCTGATTTTCTAAACTAACTTATGTTCTTGTAAGACAACACTTTATTTCATTTTGCAAAACGTGCCTTAACTCTTATTAAATTACTTTTATGGCTTGGTTGTAACTAAAGTCTTGGATCCTGGTCTGGATCACACCCCACACGGTTATACTCCGTTAGTGGGAATTGGGGGTGTGACAGATTGGTATCAGAGCCCTTGGTTATAGCGAACCAAAACATTTTAAAAAGTAAAAAAAAAAAAAATTCTGAACTGTAACTGTTTTTGAAAAGCTTTGGTTACAACCCATTCCCCAAGAGTACTGCCCCGCGTGCCGAAGATGATCCTCATTTAGAATTATTGTCTTGTGACGGTATAGGAAATTGAAAATTTTGAGTAGAAATTTTTCTTTTCCGAGACTTAGAAATTCCTGAGTTAGAAAATTTTTCTAAGTATAACCTTAGCGAACTTGTTGCATCCTTCTTAGCGGACTTGGTAACTCTTCTTAGCGAACTTCATATTGTACTTAGCGAACTTGAATCCTTCTTAGCGAACTTCTGCTAGCGAACTTGACTATTCTTCTTAGCGAACTTGTTATATGCTTAGCGAACTTGTGCTGTTCTTAGCGAACTTCTAGTTAGTAAACTTGACGTTCTCCTTAGCGAACTTGGTATGCCCTTAGCTAACTTGTTGGCTTCTTAGCGAACTTGGCCTTAGCGAACTTCAGCTGGTCTTAGCGAACTTCATCTATTCTTAGCGAACTTGTATGGTGTTTAGCGAACTTGTGCTTAGCGAACTTAAGTTGGTCTTAGCGAACTTGTTCCTAGCGAACTTCTTCTTAGCGGACTTGTTTAACCCTTAACATCATTGTTTGTTTTGAATGACCTGGGTAGGTTTACCTTTAGGCCTAGATCATGGTAATCTGGACTCTAAGACAATGATCCAACATATCCTCAGCTTAACTAATCATACTCTCTTATAACATAAATAGGAGTCGTAGTAGATCCTATACGGTTAAGACACCCATTACCACACCGAGAGTATCTTTATCGTAACGCGTTAGTAAAGAACGCTGTTTAGCCTTGTTTAAGGCGGCACTGTATAGAACCGGATGGTTGCTCATGGGATGCTTGTGACTGCGTCTGTTACCCTAAAATGTTGACACTCTTTTCCTTGGTCAATTTGGACCCCGCATTTTTACATCACATAGTTGTTGTATGATAATTCAACGTGAATGTGACTTTAGTAACATGAATGAAATCAGACATGTGATGATTAATAATAATATGATATTCTCTCCCTATATATGTATAAACATATGTGTATATAACGGATTCGTGATCGAGTCAGATAATAACTACTTTATATCTTTAAGTAAGTTGGGGGCATTGTAGCATGCCCTGCCCATACTCCTACTGAACCACTTGCTTACCAAAGCAAACCACCGTGATCCGGAAAGACACGGGAAGGCAATATTCATAGGTATCCCCTATCAAAACGTTGTCAGCTTCGGTTGCGAACAATTCAGGTGGACATAACTATAGGCTAGCTACCTACGATATGGAATTTTACTGGTCCTATGATTAATGATTGTGTTTTACCTGTCTTTAATCATACATTGGGTCTACATGTGACGCGTAGACCGCTTTAGTGAACTCACCAGCCTTGGCTGACACTTGATTGTTGATTACTTTTCAGGTCGTTAGGTGGATCATGGAAAGCGTGGATTGGCGGTAGTACTCAACTTGCAAACTTTGGGGAAACTTACATCTCAAAACCCCTTTTAAACTTGTCATTTCGTATATCAAATTTGTAATCGCTGAAATTGCTTCCGCTGATTTTCTAAACTAACTTATGTTCTTGTAAGACAACACTTTATTTCATTTTGCAAAACGTGCCTTAACTCTTATTAAATTACTTTTATGGCTTGGTTGTAACTAAAGTCTTGGATCCTGGTCTGGATCACACCCCACACGGTTATACTCCGTTAGTGGGAATTGGGGGTGTGACAGCGAGCCACACCCATACGACCTGCACGATACACGAGGGCCGTGATTACAGTAGAATGGTTCCAGGTTCGAAAATAGCCACGTTAACACACTTGCAGCTCACGATTCTCTTCATACGTATCAAATTGGAAAGCCTCATCACTTAGGGACGTGTTAGGAGGTTAAGGCGCATCAAATAGTATAAATAGGACCTTCGATTTCACTTCAAAACTCGCAAATTCACTGAAACATAACCCGAAAACCCTAAAAACGCACCAGAACTTCGTCGGAGCATTACGAGCAATCGGAGAAGAGTTAGAAGCCGAATTTCTGCAGTCACCCATTATTTGGTATGATTAACAATAAGCTTTTTCAGTTTTTGATAATATTATGTCTAAGTATGGTTTCTAGAAATGATCTAAAATTAGGGTTCTTGAGGTTATTTTGCTCAAATCGGGTGATCGGGTGGGAATTAGGGTCTGAATTTTTGTAAGTATCATAATTTAATGTGTTTAAAGAAATCCCTAACTTTATTTCACAATTGAACAAGGTTTGGCAATGGTTTTGTTAACGGGTCAAAATTAGGGTTTTCGTAACGTTGTTCTACCCAAATTGAGCAAACGGTCTTGAATTAAGCTTAGATATTTTAAAGTATATTATAAAATGTTATAATGGATAATACCCTAAGTTGGTTTGAAAAGAAAATGTGTTTTGATAAAGAAACGAGAAATATATGAAATTAGGGTTTTGAAATATGATTATTTAATATAAAATAATCCGGAGGGTATGGGTACTTGAATTTTGGTATGGAACTATGTTTATATATATATAATAAGTATATATGGGGTTAAAATGGATAAATGATAAAGTATCTAAGGATACCGAGTTAATCGGATATTTTGAAGTTCGTGCGGACCGGAAGGGTAGGCGCTTGTACAATGGGGTTTCTAGCATTGCGAGGGTGTCGCATAAATCCCAACTGGGAAATGGCATACCTCCTTGGGCGATCCCGGAGTGAGCGTTTGCTTATAGGAATGCACGTCTTCATATTTAAAAGGGATATAATGCCTATAAGGGTATTTTGGTCATGTTGACCTTAAAAGAAGTATACCTTAATAATTAGATATTATTAAGATAATATAAGAGATAAATAAACATAGGATATGTTTATAATGTTAAACCTCGCGTTAATGCCATACGATACGCGAATTAGGTTAACCAAAGGATTCTGTCGGAGGTTCTGTCCGAGTTTAACGAGTAAAGAGATAAGATGAGTTCTGCGAGCCCACTTTTAAATGTTTTAAACGCTTTAATGTTTTCGGGCTGATATACAAACAATATTCAACAGTTTACTTAAAAAGTATTTGAAATGCTTTTATCTGAAAGTTTGATTATCTTAACTGTTGAATTGATGAACTGTTTAAAATGATACGTGTTATATTATGAAGATGCTTATGAATGGTTATACATGTTAGTAATGTATATGAAATGATTATGATAGAATAATGCATATGAAATGATTATTAGGGTTATGTGCTATATTTGTTTTGAAACTAGGTATCCAAATGATAAGGGTTTGTTAATAAACGCATAAGTGAGAATGTATGATTATATGAGAACAGGTGATACGTTTGCTATATTATTATGTGGTGGATACGCCGCTGGTACATCCTATATACAAGCATGGTGGTATAGTTACCTGGTATATCGAAAGTGTGGAGGATACGCCGCTGGTACATCCTGTATACATACACCTAGGTAAATTGGGGGATGTTCATTTATTGCAGTATATGTGTACATTATCATGTTTATTAGCACACGTAAGTCATTCGGATATCTAACTAGGGGCGGGTAGTAGTACTGTGGTGGTTAAGGAGATGTTCGATGAAATGGAATGTCTAAAGAGTTAAGGTTACGTGAATAGAGGTCGATACTGAGGTTTGGGGGCTTCCAGACGAAGTCACCTGAGCGGTATTCGAAACTGGAGGAACGGAATGTAGGACGGTTGTCGTTGCTGAGGTTGGGGGCTTCCAGATGAAGTCATTGTTGGATTAGGTGTCTAAGCCTATAACTATAATTGATAGCAGCACAGTCCTTTTGGGTTGCCCTCAAGACTCGACATATGGAGAATTAATAAAAAGGGAAAAGAAATAGTTTGTTAATTATTATGGTCTAATAATTAACTAGACAAAAACTATTTGGGAGGTTAATTAACAGTTTGTTAATTGAAAGGGATAAATAATAATTAATAATAGTTGGTTAAATTAGGAAATTATCTATCCCACATGGAAGATTTCGAAAATCCCTTAGGCATAAGGGAATTTCGAAATTTTGCATGTATCCCACATTGGTGGGATTACAAAGTAAGGAGGTTATTCAAGGCTATAAATAAAGGCCTTAGGAATTCATTCCAATTCGCTCATCAAGGCTTGAGTATTCGCCTCCTTCTTTCTCCCTCCTTGTGGAAGAACTCCTTATAGTTCATCCCACCCTTAGTTTATATTCTTATTCGAGTCCTTGGGTGTGATCCCATTAGAGGCACGACGCTTGTGGTGCTTGCTTCCTTGAAGTCAAGAAGGATTAATATAGTTGTTTACTATAACAACTAAGAGGTATGTAACCCTAGCTGTCTTAGTAACTTATTTATTTATTTTGATTGTTTGCTAGGGTTTATTATATGTTCATAGTTATAGGTTCAATAGTGAAAACATAGATCATGTTTTAGGTTGTATGCACCCTTAATTGTTTAAGTTTGCTTGCAGTGCCTGAAACCCATCAGTGGTATCAGAGCATAAGGCTTGTTTTCAATTGAGTTAGCTATAATTGTTGAACTGTTAGGAGGTTCACATTCGATTTTAGGTATTAGGTTTTTTGAAACCCTAATCTTGCCCCCTAAGTTTCGAATGCCTTTAGGATAAGGATTAATTTAATAGTTTAAATTTATTATCCTATTGTTATTATTATTGATATATAATAATGGTATTTTTAAAAGTTTTAAAAATACACCTTATACTATATGTATGATTAAAAACTTAATTGTTATTATATGTATAAGAACAACAGTCAGTCAAATCAATAGTAGGCCTCATTCACGAAGCTAGTCTATAAGGGGGTATAAGGAAACTGCCTATAAAATGGTAGTTGAATGGGTGTCCATTCTCACCCACCGCTTCCTTGATTAGTGGAGGGTCGTTAGCCGAACGGGTTTGATAGGACTAGATTCTAATTCCCATTAAAAGTATAATGACATTAAAAGTAACTACACCTTTTATTATAAATTCCTAGTTACTTTAGGAAAAATGTGAATTTGTATGCTAACCCATGAAATTGCACATTACACTTTATAAGTCATTAGTGGAGCGTGTGTGGTTAACCGGCACACTAATAGGGACTAATAAAGAGTTGTAATGGGTATCTCAAAAATTATTATTGTTGATGGAGCGTGTGTGGTTAACCAGCACATCAATTAAGATGATAAATGACATTGAGGTTACCAAGCACATTTGCATGGTTATTCACATCTTGTTTGTGATCCTCGGTATCCCAGCCACAAATGGAAGAGCATAATCCGAGATTAAACATGCCATTGAATAGTTTCAATGAATCTCAAAAGGAAACCTACCTTTATGAAATTTGCAATCAGATTACGGCATCCCTCTTCTAAGTTGTAAATTTTATAGTTGGTTCAAACTCGTTTTTCTTATCTAACTTTAACTATTTCTTCTAAGAGAGAAAATGTCTGCTCCTACCGATGCTTCTAGTTCCTCCTCCTCTACCCACAACACCTTCTCCATGTTGGGCATCTGCTCAAAGGTGATATTGGACGGCTCCAACTACAACGAATGGATGCGTAACATCAAAATGGCCCTTCGTTATGAAGACAAGGAGTATGTCCTTGAAAAGGAGCTAGTTGAAATTGAACAAGAGAAAGCCACTGCTGATGAATTAGCCGCCTACAAGCAACATGAGAAGGATGCAACAAAAGTTGCTTGCATCATGGTTGCCACTATGACCCCTGATTTGCAAAGATTCTATGAGGATTACTGGCCGTACGAGATGAACAAGGACCTTATGGAAAAGTACCATAAGCGAGCTCGTCAAGAAAAGTACGACATAGTAAAGTCCCTCATATCAAGCAAGATGAAGGACGGGGAATCTGTTAGCGCCCACGTGCAAAGAATGCAACGCTACGTGGACCAGCTTCTGAGGTTGGATGTGCACTTTGATGAGGAATTGGCTATTGACATTGTCCTGAATTTCTTACCAAGTTGTTATGATCAGTTCATCTTGACCTATCATTTGAACAACACTGAGACCACATTGGCTCAGTTGCACAACCTCCTGAGAACAGCTGAAACATGAATGAAGGGAAAGAGTGTTGCCACTGCTCCTGCTAATACTCCCGTTCTAGCCATTGGTCAAGGAAAGGGGAAGAAGAGGAAAGGTCCTCCCAAACAAAACTGGAAGGGAAAGCCTCATGTAAAATCCAGTTCTGATGTTACCCCTGTCTCTGATCCTAAAGAGGCCACTTGCTTTTATTGCAACGAAAAAGGGCATTGGAAACGAAGCTGCCCAAAGTATCAGCAAGATCTTAAGGATGGCAAAGTGAAGCCATCTTCTGCAGGTACATACACTATTTCATCTAAGAACTCATTATCTTCTAATTCTTGGGTCCTTAATACAGGATGTGGATTCCACATTTGCTCTGTTTTGCAGGGACTAAGAAAAAGTGAGGATGTGGAGCATGGTAGAATGAACTAGATCATGGGGAATAGGCGATCTTCACCTGTCACCAAGATTGGAGTTTATAGTCTAGTGCTTAGTAATGGTTTTAGTTTGGATTTATTGAATTGTTGCTACTCGTCAGAAATGACACGAAAAATTATCTCTTTTCATGCATTGTTCAAACAAGGTTTTAGATATTCTTTCAATGATGAGAATGGTTCTATTTCTGCTTATAAAATGGTGTTTTTTATTTTGAAGCTTTACCTTGTAATGGTGTGTATGAAACTGTGATGTGTGTAGACAATTTAGGCAATAGTGTATTTCAAATTGATTCGTCTAATGGTATAGACAAAGCATGTTTGTGGCATTGTCATCTTGGACACATTAACAAGAAACGCATGGAACAACTCCAAAAAGATGGGGTGTTGGAATCATTTGACCTAAGGCCAGATGATACATACGAATCTTGTCTTTTGGGTAAGATGACAAAATCGCCTTTCACTGGATCTTGTGAAAGAGGTGAAGGTTTGTTGGATCTCATACACACAGACGTGTGTGGGCCCTTCAGATCATCCACAAGGGATGCTAATCGATTCTATGTAACTTTTACTGATGATTATAGCAGATATGGTTATATCTACTTAATCAAGCATAAGTCGGAAACCTTTGAAAAGTTCACAAAGTTTAAGCAAGAAGTCGAGAATCAATTAGGCAGGAAGATAAATATGCTCCGTTTAGATAGAGGCGGAGAGTATCTTAGTATCGAATTCCACGACTATCTCAAGGAATGTGGAATAGTTTCACAATTGACACCTCCTAGGACACCACAACTTAATGGTGTGGCTGAGAGACGCAATCGAACCTTGTTGGACATGGTTCGTTCCATGATGAGTCGAGCTTCACTTCCAATCTCATTCTGGGGGTATGCCTTAGAGACTGCCGCCCACATTCTTAATCTTGTCCCAACAAAGAAGGTTGCCAAAACACCTCACGAAATGTGGACAGGAAGAGTTCCCTCGTTAGCACATATTAAGGTTTGGGGTTGTGAATCTTTCGTTAGACGAGAAACTCACGATAAGTTTGAACCTCATAGTGAGCGATGTAATTTCATCGGCTATCCACAGAAGTCCTTTGGATATTTGTTCTACAGACCTAGTGAAAACGTGGTCTTTGTAGCACGAAGAGGAGTCTTTCGAGAGAGAGAGAGCTCATATGCAAAGAGGACAGTGGGAGCACCATTGACCTTGAAGAGATTCAAGAGTTAGGCGATGAAGGAACCTCTGAAACTACTAGGGTTCAACCAGAGGAAGAGATTCCAGTTGAACCGATTGACACTTCATTACCTCTTAGGCGTTCTGGTAGAGTTAGCATGCGACCTGAGTTCTATGGTTTCCATATAACTACAGACGAGGACATGTTTATCAGTGATAATACACTGGTAAAATTGGATGAGCCAGCTGACTACAAGAAAGCCATGGCAGGCCCAGAGGCAGCAAAATGGAAAGAGGCAATGGACAGCGAGATCAAGTCCATGTACGACAATCAAGTTTGGAATTTGATTGATCAACAACCTGGTCGGAAGACGGTTGGTTGTAAATGGATCTTCAAGAAGAAGACAGATATGCATGGTAATGTAAGCACATTCAAAGCCCGACTGGTGGCGAAGGGATTTACTCAAACCCCAGGGATTGACTATGATGAGACCTTCTCACCAGTGGCTAAGATAAAATCTATTAGGATAATGCTAGCCATAGCTGCGTTTCATGATTATGAAATTTGGCAGATGGATGTCAAAACCGCTTTCCTAAACGGGAAGTTGGCTGAAGATGTTTACATGAGTCAGCCAGAAGGTTTTGTAGATGCTAAGTTCCCCAATAGAGTGTGCAAGCTTGAAAAATCCATTTATGGATTAAAACAAGCCTCTCGCAGTTGGAATCTTTGCTTTGATGAGAAAATCAAAGAGTGTGGCTTCTCTAGAAGTGAAGATGAGTCCTGTGCATATGTCAAAGCTAGTGGGAGTATAATCACCTTCCTGGTATTATATGTTGATGACATACTTCTTATAGGAAACGACATTCCAACCTTGCAAGATGTTAAGTCTTGGCTTGGAAAGTGTTTCGCTATGAAGGATCTAGGAGAGGCGGCATATATTCTGGGAATAAAGATTTCAAGGGATAGGAGTAAAAGGCTAATTGGATTGAATCAGGCTACGTACTTGGATAAAGTAATGAAACGATTCTGCATGGAGAACTCCAAGAAAGGAGATTTGCCCATCCAGAGTAATACCAAACTGAGTAAAAGTCAGAGCCCGAGTACAGATGAAGAGATAGCAGAAATGAGTAGAGTTCCATATGCTTCCGCCGTTGGATCTATCATGTATGCTATGACATGTACTCGTCCAGATGTGTCTTTTGCTTTGAGCATGGTCAGTCGTTATCAGGGAAATCCAGGTAAAGTTCATTGGGTAGCGGTTAAGAATATTCTCCAAGTATTTACGAAGAACTAAGGACTGGGTCCTAGTATTTGGTGGCTGTGATACATTGAGAGTGACTGGGTATAGTGACGCCAGCTTTCAGACAGATAGAGACAACTTTCGTTCTCAATCTGGCAGGGTCTTTACCTTAAATGGAGGAGTAGTTACTTGGAAGAGTTCCAAGCAAGAGACCGTGGTTGATTCTATTTGTGAATCAGAGTATATAGCAGCAAGCGAAGCATCAAAGGAGGCAATGATGATGTCAGTTTTAGTAGTTAAACAGTTAGGTTGAAACTTATAACAAAGTAAATGTGATTGACTTCTGGTGACTAAATAATGGAGAATTATTTATAAGTTTGTTTACTACCTTTTGTCAAAGGTTTGTTGTTGTGTTTCATTTTTGCATGTTTTACTTCCCGAATGATTAGATTATTCAAAACTCCACAGTCGATCATACTTTTGGAAGTAAGTAGTGAATTAAGACTGTCATGAATGGAATTGTAGATTGTCTAAGGAGTGTTAGACATGGCAATGGCATTGCTGCAATATTCATGAGTACTTTGAAATAGAGATTAAAGTATTGGATTAACCCACGCTCAGAGAATTACTTCATGGAATTTATCACGAGTAATTCTGAGACGATAATATCTTATAATCTTTAAACGGAGATATATGAGTTGTGGTTTACAAGTCAGTTGTGCATTGATGATGCGTAAACGCATTGGTAACTCGATGTTATAAAACGTATTGTTGTGCATGACTTGATGAGTAGATGGTGCAAGCATATAAGTCAAAGTTTATTCGTTCCTTTTGCCCTAACGAGAAAAGCGATATCTTTGGGCCCCTCGGTGATTTGATGTTGACTTATAGTGCCGGGCCCGGTCAGAACTGAATTGATGTGTTCGATTGGAAGTTCTAAAGTCATTACAAATTGGAAATCGGGAAACAAAGTACTGAACAATGAGATTGATTATATTCCATGTCTCATGTTCAAATGATATCTTGTAGAACGAAGGATTATATGATCTCTTATCTTAGGACACATAATTGACTAGGTCAGAGTTCGACAGCGTTCGTTGGAAGCTACAATTTGCTGATCAATTAGGAAGTTACAATGGCAATAATAGTTATTAGACTTATTCAAGTGGGAGACTGTTGGATTAGGTGTCTAAGCCTATAACTATAATTGATAGCAGCACAGTCCTTTTGGGTTGCCGTCAAGACTCGACATATGGAGAATTAATAAAAAGGGAAAAGAAATAGTTTGTTAATTATTATGGTCTAATAATTAACTAGACAAAAACTATTTGGGAGGTTAATTAACAGTTTGTTAATTGAAAGGGATAAATAATAATTAATCAATAGTTGGTTAAATTAGGAAATTATCTATCCCACATGGAAGATTTCGAAAATCCCTTAGGCATAAGGGAATTTCAAAATTTTGCATGTATCCCACATTGGTGGGATTACAAAGTAAGGAGGTTATTCAAGGCTATAAATAAAGGCCTTAGGAATTCATTCCAATTCGCTCATCAAGGCTTGAGTATTCGCCTCCTTCTTTCTCCCTCCTTGTGGAAGAACTCCTTATAGTTCATCCCACCCTTAGTTTATATTCTTCTTCGAGTCCTTGGGTGTGATCCCATTAGAGGCACGACGCTTGTGGTGCTTGCTTCCTTGAAGTCAAGAAGGATTAATATAGTTGTTTACTATAACAACTAAGAGGTATGTAACCCTAGCTGTCTTAGTAACTTATTTATTTATTTTGATTGTTTGCTAGGGTTTATTATATGTTCATAGTTATAGGTTAAATAGTGAAAACATATATCATGTTTTAGGTTGCATGCACCCTTAATTGTTTAAGTTTGATTGTAGTGCCTGAAACCCATCAGTCACCTGAGTAGTATTCGAGACCGGGAAGGTATAGAAGAGATGGAGCGGTTGTCGGTACTGAGGTTGGGGGCTTCCGATAAAGTCACCTGAGCAGTATTCGAGACCAGAAGGTATAGAGGTGTATGGAATTCAGGTCGTAGGAGTTAAAGGTTATTGAGGTAGATGTTCTCTAGAGAAACGTGTATGATTTTGATGTTATGTTATGTATGACTTGTTATATGTTATACTTGATAAATGTTGTAAAAAGGGATTTTGCAAGTACAAAGGTTTTAACCTCACAAACGAGGTAACGTTTTGAAAATGTAGAACTCACCAGTGTAAGCTGACCTTTTCCCAAAACCATATGTATGTCAGGTTTAGGTGGGACGTCTGGGAGCAAGGGCGGAGCCCCCGTGATAAGAGAATAATCGGGCAAGCTATTAGAGGAGCTGTTAGAGGTGCTGGCATAGTTATAGATAAATAAAGACTGATATAGTTAGTCGCTATATAGATAGATTGTAAATTATCTCAATTACTTTACGTACTTGGCTTATATTATAAATAAAAGTTTTAAATTTTCTGCTGCTTATCTCTGTTGTGCCACGTGTTCATGAGTAAATTCGATGAGTGACCCCTCCTGGTGCCAAGTCTGGGAGTGGGTGTCACACAATCCGTTGACCGGGGTGTGACAGATTGGCATCAGAGCCGTGGTTATAGCGAACCTGGACTATAACCCGCTCCGAAGCTACCGTTTGCACGCAAGACCAATTCCTTTATGAGTTATTACTACTACAACTGGTACATTTATTTCTTTTATTCCAGATACTGTTATCGTGTTACCAACTTTGTTCTCTCCTGGAATATTAACGCAAAGATGACTTCTGAAGAGGTCATCTGCATATCTGATTCCTCTGGAGAAGACACAATCGTGCCTGAGTACACACCTTCCCTTGAGGAATATGAACTGTCCAGCCCAGAGCAGGACATTCTCACTGTCGGTACTGTCCGACAGTCCTCATTACCATCGAGTTTTCTGAGACCATTGTGATCTCGTCTCTCAGACGACTCCTCGAACCACCCGATTCCCACCGCTTCCGCTAGCGTTGCGACCACTACTAGTGGTGACATACCTGCGATGTCTTGAGCAGGCCTCGGGGTGATCGACGATGAGATCACTAGACTCCCCACCTAGACCGATCTGGCGACACTAGAGACCGGTCTAACCTCCGTGGAGCATCATCCGGTTGGCACACTAGGTACTATGGAGTCACTGCACACTCACATGAGAGGTGTCAAAATGGCCAACATCGATCTATGGAATGGCGAACGAGTCCCTCCAGACAAGAGTCCCTTACCTGGAGGAATTCCCTGGGCGAGTGTTTTGTTACGTGAACCTCACTGCTCAGATCATCACCACCTTAACTAGGCCCTCTGGATCACCACCACTCTAGATTGCTTGACTAAGAATCTTGACTTTTGATCCCTCATTTTTTCAATGAAAAATATTTACATATTTTGTTGCAATGGGATTGCGAGCCCAGAACGAAGACTTATCCTCTTTTGACTACTGTATGTTATATTAGTTAATATGGTGGTAATGGAAACTAGTATTATGAATATGATTATGATTTTCATGTTTAGGACTGATGTTACTACTGTTGTTGTCGTAATATCATACGCGTATGTTGTTCCCCTCTGCTTCCTGTTTCTTGGTCGTGCTTGCGCGCGTCATGTTTTGGTATCATGGATGTATGTCGTGGCAGTTATTCTCGCGCATGCAATAACCCCATTCACATATAATCTAGACTTTCCTTTATGTTGACATTAATAACTTAAAGTGAAAGTATGTCGCCTAGACGCCGAGCCACCAGAAACGCTTCACCTTCTCCACCCTTGAGCGCTGATGGGATCGATGAATCGATTGCCCAATGCGTTGCAGAAACCGTCGCTACTACTGCAACCCAACGTCACGCGGACAATGGGGCGCGCGGTATGAACTAATTAACCAAGGTTAGAAAACACCAGACTATAATTCCACCAAATTGTGTTTAATGTTTTAACCTAACATTATAAGCCCTCGTGAATGTTCATAAAAGGACCTTTATGAATTAAAGCCTACACCTTTTAGAGGTTCCGTGAACTGTTCACCCTGTCCGAAGGACCGGTTACACCGGTACAACACCCCTATGCTCCAAATGCAACCTACACCACACTCTCGATTGTGGTAATGTCTACTGTAACATCTACATGGTTAAAAGACATGTAGCACGCGATTGCCCAAATCGCACTTGTTACGGTTGCTGGGAAATTGGCCATTACAAAGGAATGCCCGAAGGCGAAGAATCAAGATGCTAACTATGCTAGAGGAAGAACTTTCGTGATCAATGCCAGAGACGCCCGTTGTAACCCCAACACGGTGATGGATACGTTTCTGCTAAATAGCAATTATACCTCTGTTTTATTCGGTACATGTGTCGATGGAAGCCTTGTGTCTATCGATTTTAGTCAATTACTTGAAATCGCCCCTGTTGCCCTAGACGCTAAGTTTGCAATAGAATTAGCGAATGGAGATTTGATAGAAACTAGAGTAATTTACCCAGACTACCCACTGACCATTCTTTCAGCATCGACTTAATGCCCATTGATTTAGGAAGTTTCAGTGTAGTCATTGGAATGGATTGGTTAGCAAAGAGCCATACCGAAATTGTGTGCCATGAAAAAAATGGTTGGAGCGCCATCAGCAGATGGCAACACTCTGAACGTGCAAGGCGAAAAGAGTGGAGCCAAACTAAATATCATATCATATATGAAGGCACAGAAATTCCTCCGCAAGGGATGCCATGCCATTCTAGCTCATGCCACTAAGAAGAAACCGGAAGAGAAGCGTATCGAAGGCGTTCCTATTGTCTGTAAATACCTGAAAGTCTTTCCAGAAGACTTGCAGGCTTACCCCCAGCACGACAAGTAGATTTTCGCATCGACCTAACACCCGGAGCCGCCCCGTTGCCAGGTCCCCTTACCGACTGGCACTGTATGAAATGCAAGAGTTATTTAGCCAACTGCAAGAGTTTCTAGATTTGTGCTTTATTCACCCAAGCCACTCCCCGTGGGGTGCTCCCGTGTTTTCGTGAAAAAGAAAGATGGAAACGTTCAGAATGTGTATTGACTACTGAGAGTTGAATAAACTGACTATAAAGAACCGTTACCCGCTTCCAGGGATCGAGGACTTATTTGATCAACCCCAAGGATCATGCTTCTATTCAAAGATCGATCTAAGGTCGGAGTACCACCAACTCCGAGTTATAGATGATGATGTCTCAAAAACAACGTTTAGAACACGCTATGGTCATTACGAGTTCCTCTTTATGCCATTTGGCTTAACTAACACACCGACCGTATTCATGGAATCAATGAATCGCGTGTGCAAACCATACTTGGATAAATCTGTTATCATGTTCATCGACGATATTCTTATCTGCTCACGTAGTAAGAAAGAACACGAGGAACACTTGAGACTCATCTTAGAACTGTAGAAGAAAGAAGAGCTGTACGCGAAATTCTCCAAATGTGATTTTTGGGTTCGCGAAGTACACTTTCTGGGTCCTGTGATTAACGACCACGGTATTCACGTTGATCTGTCTAAGAGTAAAGCAATCAAAGATTGGAGTACTTCCATGACCCCAACTGAGATTCGTTAATTCTTAAGTCTCGCTGGCTATTATCGCCGATTCATTAAGAAATTTTTTTTCCAAGATAGCCCAGCCTCTTACCACCCTGACCCAGAAAGATAAGAAGTATATCTGGGATGATAAAACTGAAACTGCTTTCCAGTTGATTGAAGCAAAAACATTTCAACGCCCCAATCCTATCCTTACCAGATGGAATCAACGATTTTGTTTTATACTGTAATGCTTCGCATCAAGGCTTGGGCTGCGTACTGATGCAGCGTGAGAAAGTCATCGCTTACGCCTCTCGGAAACTGAAGATTCATGAGAAGAATTACACGACTCGTGACTTAGAACTTGGAGCCGTCGTCTTTACCCTCAAGATCTGAAGGCACTACCTCTATGGGACTCGGTACGTTATATTCACCGATCACAAGAGTATCCAACACATCTTTAACCAGAAAGAGCTGAACATGAGACATCGAAGATGGTTTTAACTGCTTAACGATTATAAATATGAGATTCGTTATCACCCGGGCAAGGCTAACGTTGTAGCCGATGCTTTAAGCAGGAAGGAACATTCCAAACCGCGTCGTGTTCGAACACTAAGTATGACCATACGCTCGAATCTCATGTCACAAGTTTGTGACGCTCAAATCGAAGCTCTTAAGCTTGAAAATCTGGAGAACGAATGCCTACGTGGCATGGAGAAACAACTGCTTGAAAAACCTGATGGAACCTTGAACTTTGTGGATAGACTATGGGTACCTAGCTTTGGAGGCTTGAGAAAGCTAGTGTTTGATGAAGCACACAAACCAAGATATTCCATCCACACAGGATCGGACAAAATATATCACGGTCTGTGAGTTCAATTCTGGTGGCCTAACATGAAAGCCGAGGTAGCTACCTACGTCGGTAAATTCCTGGCATGTTTAAGATCAAAACCTTATAACGTGTATTGTCTTGGAAAGACAATAATTAGGTCTTGTAAACTAGGAATGAAAGCTCCTTGTTTGCATTGGAACTTTTGATGTCCAAGGAAGAATCTGATCGACCCGAACCACTTCGTAAGACCAATGGAGTCCCCTCCACATTTCATTTTCCGACAAACTAAAAACTCAAGTATGAGTAAAGCTTAGGCTTATCATGTAAGGCAAATCACAATTGTGGGTGCACACATAATTGTAATTTGAACTGCATGAAAATCCTGGTAGAGCCCATTCATGAGAAATCCTGACTTGTCCAGAAACCTTCATACTCAGAACCTCGTTCATCCGTGTGTCAATCCTCATTATTTTATCAGACTATTGAGATTTATCTGCCGACAATTGTCACAAGCCCTTATCCTTTAAAAAGGGTGATCGCGTCATGTTAAAAGTGTCGCCTTAGAAAGTGCCATCTGATTCGGCAAACGAGGAAAGCTTAACCCTCGTTACATTGGTCCATTTGAAATCACCGAGACAATCGGACCAATAGCTTACCACCAACGCCTTCCCATATAGCTAAGCAGTTTGCATGATGTCTTTCATGTTAGTAATCTTAAAGAAATGCTTATCTAACGAAATGCTTGTCGTCCCACTTAACGAAGTTCAAGTTGATAAAACGCCTCACTTTATTGAGGAACCTGTCAAGATACTTGACCGAGACCTTACGAGAACGAAGCATAGCCGCATTCCCACTGTCAAAGTGCGCTGGAACTCATAGCGAGGTCCACAGTACATTTGGAGCGCGATGACCAAATGCGTCGAAAATACCCTCGTTTCTTTTCGGAAATGTCACAAACAACCAGTGATCAAGAACTGAATTTTGGGACGAAATTCTTTTAACTGGGGGAGAATGTGACACCTCGTTCGAAAATCTAGGTCAAACCTCTTTACTTTGACTTTTAATTAAGTATTAATGTGCATTAACTGATCTAATTACTGTTTAAACTATTAATTA
Source organism: Deinandra increscens subsp. villosa (assembly GCA_039602395.1). NCBI lineage: Eukaryota > Viridiplantae > Streptophyta > Magnoliopsida > Asterales > Asteraceae > Deinandra > Deinandra increscens. The sequence continues at coordinate 29,025,670 of JBCNJP010000008.1, read as the reverse complement.
CTGTGCCTGACCGTTAACTGATGACGTAAACCTAATCCCGCGTTTGTATTAGAAGCGTATACCCGTAAAATGCATAAAGATTCCATGGATTAATCATGGAGTTTCAATAACAAGAAATTAAATATAAAATATATTTTTATATTTTATCCGGAACTGGTGTCGTACGCTTGCTTAACCGACACGGCAAACTGATAAGCGATCACATATTTAAAACTATTCGGTTTTAAACAAGCTGGACGGTCGAGCTTAAAACTGTCACGAACTGTTGAAACTGAAAACGTAAACCGTAACACGTGTGAAAAACTGAAAACTATATTCGATTTGTGAAAAACTGATGTAACCGACTCGAATAATTGTTTTTACGAAATAAAAACATCACAAACTGAAATCCTTGTCAAGACTTAAGCCAAATCCTAAATCGTTAACCCGTTGAGCCTAACTAGGCCCAATAGGACCAATAGGCCCAAAGTGCCAAAAACAATTAAACTGAGCCCGAAACCTTGACCCGTTGCATAATCCTGATAAACCGAATGATCGTGGCGACCCACAAACTCAACCGATACACAACGGGCCCGGGCCTCGAACCGGCGTCCCATTTGGACCCGTACGCCCAATTCTAACGAACCGGCCCAAATACATTCTTTCTTTTAATATTTGGGCCCAATATAAATCGCAAGCCCAATGAATAAATTTTCAATTTATTGGCCCATCAACTTTGCATTTTTTATAAAAAAGAAACTTGTTACTACCTTTTATTTTTTATAAAAATTTGTCACTGACTTGTATAACTTTTACACTTTTATTATTTATAAAAGTTATGATTTTCACCAATGCCATTCTTTATATATTTTATTAGGATTTACACTACACAAACCATTTTATAAAAACATGACATTTTCTTTTTATAAAGTCACCTACTCAAGTGTTAGGTGGGGTTTTATTTTTAGAAAGAAAAAAAGTGTGATGATAACATCACCACATCTCTCTCTTTTCACCACATCTTCCACTTCACCAAACACCTCCACTCATTTTATTTTCTTTCTTCTCTGTCAAATGTCAAAGAACAAGCAATCCTCAAGCAATCATCATCATCACCCTCCTCATTCTTTTCTTCTACCGTGAGCAACAAACCAACCATTTCCACCATTTTCTTTTGTGTTACGTGAAACCAAGCAACACCCAACCACCATCTCCTTTAGCCACTTGCCACCACCAACCGCGACCACCACTGCCGACCTGCTGCTGCCTCGTCGTTGCTGGAACTGCTGCCCCGCCACTGCTGCAGCCAAGAACCACCAACCCGAGCCTCCACCTTTCTTGTTTCCTTTCGGTTCTAACCCCTTCCATTGTGAGTCTTTTAAACCAATATCGTTTATGTTTTAATACGTTAATAACGTTCACAAATGATCCCCCGAGTCTTGACAATCGAATCGTTAAAATTCGAGTTTTTCTAACGATCAAAAACACCTAAACTATTTTCTTTATTTTTCTTAAACCTTAAAGTTGTAAGGTTTAATAATGATGTGTTTTACCCATGGAAAATATATAAAACTTAAGTTTATAACTTACTAATAAGTTTTGATCATCTTATATTTGTTTCCTAACACTAATGTGTAGTGTTTTTATTCAAAATAAAAACACATGGTTAAACCCACTAGATAAATGATTTAAATTATCCATTTGGCTATTTCATGATGTTTAACAAATTTTGCATGGTTAGATATTGTTATTTACATGTTCTAGTATGTTATAAATGGTTAGAATTGTTATTGGTGATTTTAAATTGTTAATCATCTTGTTTATAAGTTAATATATGCTAATGACAATTAACATGAACAAATGACGTTTAGTGACATACATGGAACTAATATGGACGTTAGACGTGTTCACTAAATCTTTGGACATAAAATCATGGCTTAAAACATTTTAAATGAATTCTTATGGTAAAATATCAAATTTAGTAATTTTATATAAATTACTTGGATAAATATAGCCATAAAACGTCACCATGGAATTTATTATATAAAATGGACACATTTTATAGAAATATAATATCTAAAAACACAAGACTTAAATGACTTGTTTAGATTTTATAAAAATGAAATGGATAAAATATATATAGATATATTTTACGACAAAAATGGTAAAAGACTATAATTAAAACATTCGGTATAAAAAGTATAAAACTTTGGATTTTATACAAAAATAGAAAATGTTTTAAGTTGGTGAAATATTCTATAAAAAGTCTTTTATAAAAATCCTAACCTTATTTGATAAATAAAGTTATTTAAAAAATGATTTTATAAAAATAAAATCAAAAGACTTATAAAAATTATGAAAAACATATTTTAAACAATTTTTGATTATTTTAAATAAATCAAAATAATCAAAACGTTTAAACTGGATCAAATGTTTTATTTTTAACGTTTGGAAATGAAACGAAATCTTTAAACATTTTAAAAACGTTTTACGACGTATCGAAACGTAAATAATTATTTTTGACAAATAATTATCCCTACGAATTTTAGAAACCCTAATTGTCATAACGTAAGTTTAAATATTAAAATAACCTTTAATATTTACCTACTTGTGTTTAATCATTTAATCCTTAACTTGTAATAATCTAATAAAATTATTTTGACAAGTTAGGATAATTATTTCGATAATAATTGTGAACCCTAGTTATATATATCATAACTTAACGCGATTAATTATTCAATCGATCGAGCGAACTTAAAAATAATAATAAATATTATTATTTAAAACGATGTTTAATACTTGATTGAACTGGCCTCCATGATACGTGATCACATGCTCATTACTTGTATTCAATTTACATAAATGCCTTCATACGTGAACATTAGCATTTTCTGATATTAAACTGATTAGCTAACTAGTTTTCAAACGCTACAAACGAGATTATACGTCAAGACTTGATTGGTATCATTTGGGTAATGTTCGTTACTCAAATGATTATGTGGACCCTTATGCATATTGTCTTATGTTTTATTAGGACTTTACTTGCTAGTTGCCACTCGGTAATCCATCATCATCACTGCATTAAGTGAGTTTCACGGCCCCATTTTTTTACAACTGTTTTACACTTATGGGGGAGAAATCATGAACTGATAAAATGCTTTTTACTTACTGTTATGGTTTACCTGTTAGCCGTATGACTACATGTTCCATTCTGTATCCCAAACAACTGGTACTTTATCGTATCAATGTTAGTACAACTGAATGCCACTATTAATTGAATTCGATTAGTTCTGCTCGAATGATAACTAGTAAATAGATCTATTTGGGTTGACAATCCTACTTGGTTTGGTAGCTCCGATCCTGACTTCATATATTATCAAGGGGTACACGTCAGTTATTCTAGCCTGTTCGGTATTCTTGGGATAGAATGCCATGAGTGGGTAATCCGTTAGTATTCGAATTTGAGGTTCATGGGAGATCTTACAACCACGACAGTAAACTAATGTAACATTTAAGTATACCGTAAACTGTTTTACCAACATACTGTGAACTGTTTTTACAAACTTACCATAGAATCATAAACCTGTGAACCTCACCAACTTTATGTTGACCTTTCAAACTCATGATTTCTCATGTATCTAAGCTTATTATGGAAGACATGCAAATGGGGCTTCACTGTAACTTTCGACCCTGCTTAAAGTCGTAGTGCCGACCTATCTTAAACCAACTGCTTGATGATTTCAATATCAAATTAATACTTTTATTCAAATGTAAGACAATATCATTTCACCACGACTTTCCGCTGCAACATGAATGGTATTATGCTTTAAATGACGTTTAAATTTATTAGAAGATGTTCTGTATGTCCGCGACTATGGTTCCGTCTCGCTCACACCCAATCCGTTGACCGGTGTGTTATAGCTTGCGTTGCCTTTCTTTTTTAAAATTGTAGTTATATACGCTAACTTTTTAAAACAAACATACCTGGTAGGCAAGCACGTGCTACCTACTTTGTACGCCGAATCCATGACTTATTCATTCTGCGTTCTCTTTATAATATGTAGGTGTGCCAGTTACGTATGCTAGCCTTGGGAGCCTAAGCACTGTGTGCCCGAGGTGCAAAGCTTTATTGTGGTTCGCAGAAAAGAGCAGAACGATGGATGAGGACGGGCAAATCACGTTTTCCTCATGCTGTTAGGGAGGGAAGATTCTGTTGCCAGCACAGTTAGAACCGCCCCAACCACCTAAAAGGCTGTTAGAGTATGAGAACCGTGCAACAATACAGTTTAGAGAAAAAGATTAGGAATTACAACACTATGTTTTTCTACACTTCTTTTGGGGCTCAAGTTGACCACTCTGTGAATGATGGTAGGGGTGTATACACATTCTGAGTAAGTGGCCAGAATTATCATCGAATTGGTTCCCTGCTTCCTGTGGAAGGAAAACAACCAAGGTATGCACATATTTATTTCTATGACACCGAAAATAAGGTACAGAATCGTATGAACGCTCTAAAAGTCGATGCTGCTGAATGGGACAATGTAGAAGAGGGGGTTGTTTCAGGCTTGATTGAAATGTTCAATACCTATAGTTCTATTGCTAAAGCGTTTAGAATGGCGCGTGATTAGTGTGCAGAATCTAACACCCGTAAATGTTAGGTACGACTGTTAAGCCGTAGACCGGACGCACGCCAATACAATGCACCTGGATGAGTCAGAAGTTGCTATACTGGTTACGAGTGATATTGGTCACAACGAGGAAAAAAGGGACATAGTTATGCAGCGGCAGAATGGAGCATCAAAGCGGATATCTGAAAATCACCATCTTTACATGGCTTTGCAGTATCCTCTTCTGTTTCCATACGGTGAGAAAGGATTTCATGAGCACATACGTTACGCCCGTAACACCGGGAAGTGGAGAACGAAAAGACAGTGTCTTACAACGAGGGAATACTATTCTTACGTCATTCACCAGCGCGAGAATGAATGGAGTACTGTGTTGCGCAGTGGCCGCCTGTTCCAACAGTTTCTGGTGGATGCTTATACCTTTGTTGAGGAGCAGAGGCTACGGTGAACACGGCAAAATCAAAGTGAATTACGCGTTAAACTTTACAATAATCTCTGTGATGCCGTTACTCAGGGCGACACAAGAGCTGACGTAGTAGGCCAGAGGATTGTTCTTCCTTCAAGCTTCACCGGCAGTCCAAGATATATGGTTCAAAACTATCAGAATGCTATGGCTTTATGCCGCACATATGGCAACCCTGATATGTTCATAACCTTCACTGCCAATCCAAAGTGGCCGAAGATAGACTCGATGTTAAGCTTAACTCCCGGGCAGCAGTCACATGAACGACCAGAGGCTGTATCACGAGTGTTCACAATGAAGCTTGACTCCTTGATGAATGACATTATGCAAAAGCACATCTTTGGGAAGACCTTAGTATGTCACTTTTATTATGCTTTTCTCCTATGACTCCATTTTTATGATTCCGCGATCTTTTGTATTCACGCTTTGATGCTTTTCCTCAAACGGTTTAAAAGAAGCCCAATTATGCTGAATTTTGTCTAAAACACTTTGCTTTTATAACACCCATGCCTTTTTCATTGGGTGTTTTGTTAAGCAGATTATTGGTAACTGTGTATATACGATTAAATGCATACACGGTGCTAATAAGATAATTTTGATCAGCCATGGTATGTGTTAGGTAATAACACTATGGTTGCTCACTACCAATACAATAGACATATAACATGGTTTTGTCATGCTTTTACAGGGATTTATACAATTGAGTTCCTGAAACGAGGTCTTCCACTTGCACACATCCTGATATGGCTTCATGCTGAGGCAAAGTGTAGGGTACCTGCATATATAGATGATATTATATCCACTGAGCTGCCGTCGAAGACTGTTGATCCAGAAGGGTATAGAGTTGTGACTAAACATATGATACATGGTCCATGTGGTCGGGATGTGCTGAGTGCTCTATGCATGGTGGACAGTCAGTGTACAAAGCATTACCCAAGGCCATACTATAATGAAACAACAATAGATGAGGATGGGTACCCTGTCTACTGGCGAAGGTGGGATACGAGGTCTGCAGTTAAAGGGAAGCATACTATTGATAATATGCATGTTGTCCCATACAACCGCTATCTATTGCTAAAGTACGAGTCCCATATTAATGTAGAATGGTGTAATCGGTCAAGAGCAATCAAGTATCTATTTAAATACCTAAACAAGGGCCCGAATAGAGCTATAATGGTTATTCACGACAATATTACTGTCGATGGTGAGACACAACAGGAAACAATTATTAAGGTAGACGAGATCGCTAACTATCTTGATTGTCATTACCTGTCGTCGTGTAAAGTTGTGTGGCGTCTGTTTGCCTTTGACATACATTATTCATATCCACCTGTGATGAAGCTATCCTTTCACCTACCTGGCCAGAATACTGTTGTGCTACGTGATTCTGAAAACATCCAAGCTAATTTCCACCGGCCAGGGATTAAAAAGACCATATTTATCGAGTGGTTTGAACTGAACAAAACTGATGTAGACGCCAGAAAAGCTTACGTACGTTGAAGTCCCAGGGAAATATGTTTGGGATAGTACGGATAAGATATGGAAAAAGAGGACATGCAGAGCATGTGTCGGGAGAATCGTCTACTGCAGTCCCGCGGCGGGTCCGCGATACTATTTGAGAATGCTTTTAGGTGTTGTTAAAGGGCCAATGTATTTTGAAGAGATCAGAACAGTTTATGGCCACGTGTACCCAACATTCAAAGAAGCCTCTATGCACACGGGCTCCTGAGCGACGACAAGCAAAGGCGAGGTTGTGGGCATCCGGACACGAACTTCGCAGCCTATTTGTTAAAATGCTGTTGTTCTGTGACGTTAGAAGTCCGGTACGTGTATGGGAGGAGAACTGGGAGACGCTATCGGAAGATATGCTTCACAAGAAGCGAACTTTTCCGGTATCCATCGTTAAAACTGGATGATGAATAGAAAAAGACCTACTGCCTTCTTGAAATAGAAGAACTGCTACGACGTAATGGCAGGTCGTTGGATGACTTTGAGGAACTCCCAAAACCTAATATAGGCTTGGTTGAAACATTAGACAACAGCCTTATATGGGAAGAGCTATCTTATAATTTACTGCCCGATACATTGATACATCAACGTCTATCAGATGAGTTAAACAGTGAGCATAAAATAATTTATGAGTGGGTCATAGAATCGGTTCACCAATAGAAATGAGGTTTCTTTTTGTTTATGGCCCGGGCGGTACGGGTAAAACCTTCTTATACAGAACAATTTTGGGCGTGTGCGGTCTGAAAAAATGATTGCTCTTGCAGTTGCATCATCAGGTAACCGTTTTCCACAGTCTGAACCTACAAACATGTAACATACATACAATGTGTCTGTCAAAAACATTTAGATCCAACATCATTGTCTATGGCCTACTTTAACGAGTGTAGTGCTTGTTAACAGGAAATGGGTATTGTCGTTCCGAACTTCGCAGTAACCCCAGTACCATGTTCTTTTGTTTAACTGTCGCATGGCGACTAATATGTTCAATGTACTTTTCGTGTACCCGATTGTAATGTTGTATGAAGGTCATCGCTGCTTCTACCTGACGGCCAGACAGCACATAGCCACTTCATAATCCCACTGGAAGTCATGGAGAACAACACGTGTGGTATAAAACATAAGACACACCTAGCATAGTTGGTCCAGGAAGCATGCCTAATAATATGGGATGAATCACCTATGACAAAGAGCCATGCTTTTGAGGCCCTTGATAAGACACTTAGGGATATAATTGGGTTTAAAAAGCCGAAAAATAAAGAACGCATTTTTGGGGGCTTGATTGTCTTGCTTGGCGGTTACTTCAGGCAGATCCTGCCCGTTATACCTAAAGGTAAACGGGAAGATGTTGTCCACTCATGTATCAATAGGTCACCTTTTTGGAACTCTCGCCAGCTTTATAGGTTAACTCAAAGTATTCGTGTGAAGGAGCAAACATCGTCTGGTCCAGTCGATCTGGCAAAGCAACAGTTTAATAAATGGGGTTTGGACATTGGGGATGGAGTCGTTACAGCAAGCAAGAAGGAGGGAGAGCATGAACCCACCTGGGTCAAAATTCCAGATCAGCATATTGTGCAATATACCGATGACCCTGTTGAGACCATCATCTCAACAACCTTTCCAGCATTTATGGAGCGCAGATACGACGAAGACTATTTACACGAACGAGCAATCCTCACGCCTAGGAACGATGAAGCAGTAGAAATAAATACCTGGATGTTTAATAAACTGGATCGCCCGGGAAGAAGTTACCAAAGTTCTGATGAAATATGCAAAGCATCAGTGGATAGTTTACACCAGAACGAATTATACCCCACTGAGTTTTTGAACACGCTGAACTTTTCAGGAATGCCTCCACATATACTGAGTCTAAAGGAGGGTCCGCCTGTTATGTTACTTAGAAATGTAAACCCTGCGGAAGGTTTGTGCAATGGTACGCGTTTAATTATCATAGACATTGGCAAGTTTGTGGTTAAAGCTCTGATTATTACAGGGTCAAGAACATGGCATAGTACGTTGATTCCACGAATCACCCTCACTTCTACTAAATCGAAATGGTTCTTCATACTGAAACAGCAGCAGTTTCCCCTGAGACCCTGCTACACCATGACGATCAACAAGAGCCAGGGGCAATCCTTACATTATGTTGGGCTATATTTACCACGACCTGTATTTAGTCACGGACAGCTGTATGTAGCCCTTTCTCGAGTTACAACTCCTGAGGGGCTCAAGGTTGTTATTGTTGAAGATAATGACTCATGTCTGAAATAGCATACAAGAAATATCATATACGAAGAGGTCTTTAAGAGTCTGGATGATATGCAGCATACACATACTCACCCTACGTAGGGAAAAGGCTAATTTGTTAATCGGCTTATGGAAAACCATCCTTCCTTATAATCCTTTTAATAGTGTATACATGAGGCGTTTATACTTAGGTTCAACTTATATACAATTAGTTATGTTTCCTTTCAGCTGGTGTTTAGGAGGTTCAATGTACTCGATATACATTAAAGTGAAATTGACATTTGTGTTTGTTTTAAAGTCCACACCGTATGTTACATAGGTTGGGGCCTGAGTGTTTCCTGAGTCTGATATAGCGGTCGTTCTTAACGTATCGTTGACTATCCTTATACTATGAAGTACTATGCAATTTATTTGGGATGTGGTTGACAATGTTTTCTCTATTGAATATATTTGGAACTTCCTTTTTGTCCGCCCGTTTGTAAGGATTCATAATTACCGTGCTAAGCATTGTAAGAAATACACAGTGGTATGACAGTCGTCTACGTGCTTCCTATGTAAGTTTTTGGAATAAATAATGCATGATTGAGTACCCACCTCTATAACCATATCGTTAAAAATATAAAACCAAGCTATTGACATGTGGTAGACCCTGATTATATGTAAACAATCCTGCTTATAATAAACCTAACATCTTTTTACAACAAATTAGACCACCTAATGTTAGTAAATATAAAAACAAATGGCTAAGCACGAGAAATCAATGTGTCGGACCTACACACGCATCTTTGTGTGTCACACTAAATAGGTAACCTATTACAATATAGATAAAAGGCACAATCGTTACCATGAAGTATGCTGTTGGCCCCGCTTAAAGAATGCTTGGATTTGGGTCACAACTGTATAATTTACCCTATTACCGTAATTAAATTAACACCGTTCTAATACAAACGGCCAATAAAAAAAACTCTGTTGGCAAAATTTAACCCGATAAATTAAGGTTCATGGTGCAACCCAAGTCGGCCCAATTCATGTTCGTTGACATTTTAGCGGACTCATGTACTGGTATTTGGCCCAATTGAGCAAATTGTGGAGGGAAGAAATGACGGTTGCAGCAGGTTAAAAGACAGACGTCCTCCTTTAGCTTTCATCATTTCCTATAATGCCATCATCCCCTACGATTCCAGCTGCACCAGGCGACGCTATCGATCATCGTTTCTTCCACCTAAACAAGGTAAAAATCCGATCCACTTTTTTAGGTTAACAGTGGAAATTAGATATTCTTAAAGTTCCCCCCTTTGTATATTGTAGATTTTGGAAACTTTTCTGTTCGTTTGGGCATTTATTTAACTAAAAACATGATTTTTTTTTGGTAACATTACATTATAAACGCTACTTAAAATATAAAACCTCTTTCCTTTTTCTGGTATAAGTTTAACCTCCTTCATAACTACTGTTTTTCTTTATAAAGAAAGCAGGCATGATGCAAGGAATTTTTAGGGATTTTATAGTGATGTCACACTCGGAGGTGGTTACTGAGATTGACGCGCTCATAGAGCTGGCGGAGCGAGTAATGGTAGCAAATCGAGTAATGCTAGATACACTTATCAGCCAGCCACCTTCACCATTTCACTATTTTGCCGGCTTCATCCTACTTGAAGAGATTCGGGAAAGTGATTCAAGGCTACAAAGTCTGTTGTCCCTCCGTACGAAAGTCCTGCGGAGGCATCGCGAGGTTGTGGACCGGTTGATTTCGATGATCCAACATAGAATGTAGCTGGTGTTTGTGGGAAAAATGTACTTCTTATTTGTGCTGTGATTTTGATGCATTGTTTTTTTGGGATGCATGTATCACCATCGTAGTGTGATTTGGTCCACCAAACAAAATGCTACGTTTGTATATTTTGTAAATCTCCTTATTTGGAATATGATGCCTGATTTTGTGAAGTTATAATTACTGCATTTTATTTGTATAGTTCAGGCAGATTGTCATATTCCTTGAAGCCTATTTAGTTGTATCACCATGATTAAATAACCAATTTTAAGTATGTTAAAATTAACCTGATTTGTATGGTACAAAATTGTATATGAATATACCAAATTCCAATAACTGTATAGTTTTGAGTTCCCTGGTTTCAGTGCTATCCTAGTGTTTCCCAGCCTTCAAGTTTTCAATATAACTGTCTTTGAACTTCATTCAAATGTTCTTTAAGACAGTGATCGATGTTGATGGGGAAGCAGAGGAACATCCAGGCGTGGTTTATTCTCCAATCACATCTATATAAGCCAAGCAACGAAATCGTAGGCAACTAATTCAGTGTTTTTGTAGGTTCTACCCATCATTTTTACATAGGAGTTGCTGAGGAACTGTAAATCTATAGTACAGGTTGACTACAGGAAGAAGAAGTTCAACCTTGATGTTGACTACCTTGGGTCCGGAAGACATGTGATGTGACATGGACAGCTTTCCTCATTTCCTTTACTGGCCAAGGTATACGGAGGTTGTGCCTTACATTGTAAAAGGTAAACAAGGCAGATGTTGCTGTGTTTAATAGCGATGGACTGGAGATCCGTAAAGACCGGCATGGGAATGACTATGCTCATGCATACCTGGTTGAAACCACGGAAGAATCTTATCATCAGCAGGTTGTACAATTTATTTGTACATATTAAAACTGCCAATAGGAAGCCTTATGCATTTTCTCAATGAATATTACGCATACGCTAATTCGATACGTTCCCCTTTTAATGCAGTCTCTGCCAGCTCAATTTTTGCTCAACTTTTCAAGACGTCCGGTTATTGGTGAGGCGTATCCGGTGAAACTTGAGCCCGAAACCTTACCAGTCCATGTTCCATAGTGGCATTCGAGAAGAAATCCAAATAAAGTTATGGTTTTTGGAGGAAGACAGGATTGTGTTGTTGACATTGTGAATGCTTTGAACTACAAAACACAACAAAATGTTCCTTCAGGGTTTGGGGGTTTAATGTGGCCGCTGTTTTATGCTGAGAACAGGGTTCATCTGGAATACTTGTTGTTATACACTTTCCTGGGAAGTACCCAGCAGAACGAATTCAACTGCAGCGTGGACGTGTTCACGCAGACAGGGGTGGCGCTCTACCCGGATCCTGCTCATTACTGTACCGTTTCGCTCCTCACCCACAAGCATAATGATGAAAAGCCACACTTTTTCAAGAAGGTCACTTCTCACAACATTCACAACCGTTTTTTGGTATACTCTTTGTTCATTACGTAGTCACCTACCTTATAATACTCAATGATACCTCGCTTTCCTAATATCGTGTTATAATTAAATATGGTTACGTGTTTTTGGTTACAGTCAATACCTCAAGATCTGTACCAGGAGTTGATGCCTTTAAATTTCAAGAACGCGGTTTTGCACTATGGGTTGGTTCAGTTTGTAGTCAACGGTATTGCCACGGTCAAGGAAGGGCGTGACCCTCGGCTAAAAATGAGAGCAGACTGGTCATTGTTCATATAGCTAACCGGTGTACCTTGCTGCAAGCTGCTGTGGTTTTTGGTGGCTAATGAGTGGGGCCACACGCATGATACCTTGCATTTCAATGTCTGTTAGACTTGGTTACCAGATGTTTGGTTCAGCCACATACTATTTGATTATGTTCACATCTGTTTTGTGTATACCTCTTGGATGAACATCAGATGCCAGTGTTTGTCAACTTTAGTACAATATGTTTTCGTTATATTCATGGGTATTTTTTCCTGACATCGTTGGTTTTTGTAAGAGAATAATTTGTGGCTTGTGTATTAAATCATCACTTGGCGGACTATTTTGAAGGCCTATGT
>JBCNJP010000008.1:28979576-29012529 GCA_039602395.1 Deinandra increscens subsp. villosa | reverse complement strand
TTGTTATTTACACGTGTTTATTGTAGCTAATTATGCGTTTTTAGTTATGATATTCTCTTGGAACCCCACTACTTTGATTGTTGTTCGATTGCAGGTTTGGAGCATTAAGGATGCTAAAAGTGAATATTAGGATGTTTTGGATGTAACCGGGAGGCATTGTGCACTGAGTCTTGGGACCGAAGGACTTAAAGAAACAGAGGAAAATATGATTTTTGGTTTGTGTGGGCGTTCCAAACTCCCATTTGGGCGTTCCAAACTCCAGTGTTACTTAAGAAATGGTTACCAGCGTTCCCAGTTCAGTTTGGGGTGTTCCAAACTCTGCACCCGCGTCTCCAGAAAATTGCACTGGAGTTCCGAATGCCCAGACTGGAGTTCCAAACGCAGGGGACGCGAGAGGACTCCGAATTTACACCTTTAAATAGCTAGAAGTTAGGGTTTATAAAGGGAGCGATTTGGCAGAATTTAGAGGACAATTCTTGGGCGATCTTGGCTCGATTTTCGCCTTCCAAATCATGGTTTTCATCTACTTTTCCATATTGCATCAAGATTCAAGGATGAATTTATCACCTATGCAAGGCTAATCTTTTTTCTACCAACCCTAGATGTAAGGTTTCTTGTTTGAGCACTTTGTAAGGATTTCTCTTGTGTTGAACATACTCTAGTTCTAATTCAATCGTTTGTTTGAGTTTCAATTATTGTATGTGGTTGTTTGATTCGTTAAGAGCGTCAATGACTGATTTCTTGTAGCTTGATTTTGTCTCGTTGCAATTATGAGGTAGGAGATAAATAGCTTCCTAGCTTGTGTTCTTGGTGATGTGATCTTCCCACCTTGTTGACACGGTCGGATAAAGTGTTGCTCCTATCCTTAGCATTTGAATCAACTATGGTTATGTCTATGTAATCTTTCAACATAAGTGTTAATCCCAATCAAGTATTTTGCAAGGAACCTGAGTTCTAGGGGTGGTAGTCTTTCCAACCATTGTTTACAATCTAAATTAACCGTTTATGCAAGTCTTAGTTTCTAACACAAACCAATCAATCAACAACTTTTACAATTTTTAGTTTGTTAATCAATTCCCGTTTCATAATCAATTGCACTTTAACGCTGACCACAAACTCTTTGCGGTTCGACACCCTGCTTGCCCTAACTAGTTTAAGGTGAATAGGATACATAAATTCTTCTATCATTGATCGGTACCTTCGGCCCCGATCAAATTTTGGCGCCGTTGCCGGGGAGATTGTGTGCTTGGTGTAGTTTAATTGATCTTTGTTATCGATTGTTCAAGTGTTTTATTTTGCTAGTTTCTTCTATTTCGTGCTATACGTGGTGTGCTTAAGTGTGCAGGTGACAGGTACTGTATGCGTACTCGTTTCTCGAGTAACAATTCACCACTTTTGTATGACCCAGAAATTGAGAAGACTACAAGACAAAACCGTGTTTTACATCGTGCAGGGTTAGTAAGTTCATCCCAAGCACAATCAGTTGCAATGGAAAACCAGGTTCATCAAGATGATCTTTACCAAGGGCTTAATAATCAGGGGGTGCAAGATAGATCAAAACCAAAACAATGCAGCCCCGGTTAACCAAGGTGATGTTGATCAACAACCTCCACTTCAAAACCAAGCCCCACCACTTCAACAACCTCCGTTCAATATGCCTCAGTTTTTTAATGCACAACCGTTTGAAGATGGGTTAAATGGAAATCATTCCGACAATGATAGCCACTATAGTGAGCCGATTACAGCTGATGGAAGTGTTCGGAATCATGATGATTTTGGTCCACAGGGATTCCCGAATCAAGTTCAACAAAATGTTCTAGAGGGTTATGGTGGTAGGCCACAAGGATACAACTATGGCTATCAACAAGGTTTTCAACATGTTCAACTACAATATCCTAGCCTTATCAACCACCACAATACCCTCAATACCCACCTCCACTCAACAATTATGGTGGTGGGTACTATAATGCACAAGTACCAGCCGTTGGAGGGGTTGATATTCACTTCAGGCCAGTAGTCATGGAGAACCCGTCTCCCATTGTTACACCTCATCGAAATGGTCGATCATTTGAAGTTAGACCAGCCTACTTTGCATCCATTCCTACCTTCAGAGGAGGAGCCACTGAAGAGCCCTATGAACACCTTACAGAGTTTAATACTATATGTAGCACCATGGGAGGTTAAGGCTTTACATTGGATGAAGTCAAGTTGCAAGTGTTCAGCTTTTCACTAAAGGACCGGGCAAAGCAATGGTTTAACTCTTTACCATCTGCAAGCATCAGAACATGGCAAGAGATGCAACAAATATTCTTGATTGAGTACTTCCCAAGAGAGAAGACAAGTGAGTTGCGTACTGCTATACGCACATTTTAGCAGCAAACTGGGGAGTCTTTGTATGATTCATTCACTCGCTTTAAGGAACTCTTGAGGTCATGCCCACATCATGGCATAGATAGATGGGAGCTTGTGAATGCCTTCTATCACGGGTTGAACACCAGAAGAAATGAGGTATGTAAATTCAACAAGTAATGGTACATTTTTAACAAATCATGCAGATGCAGATTGGGCTCAATTGGAAAGACTGAGTAAGAGTTCAAAGGCTCAAGCCTCGGCAAGCAGAAAAGTGAGGCCCGTATCAGTTAAGTCCGCAAGCGAATCAGACACTACAAATAGATTAGAAAAACTTGAAAGACAATTGGCTAATTGGAACAAGCCAGCGGTAAAAGAAGTGGCTAATGTCAATCAGGGATATGAAATATGTGAGTGTTGCCACGAGATAGGTCACTCATTTGCTATATTGCCCATCTCAACTATCTCAGACTGCAGAAGTTAATATGTCAAGCTGAGATGAAGAAATGTTTAATGCCTTGGAAAACAACACATATCATCCGAGTCTTAGAAAATCATCCAAATTGTATGTATGGGAATGCGTCAAACCAATCAAACCCGACTTTCCAAGGCTCGTCTCAAAGCCCTCAGACACTACCAGAACCGCCAGCCGACTTATAATCACGGGGGCTATCAGAAAGGTGGGTACAATCAGGGAAGAAACAAAAAGTTGCTACAAAGTATTCCATTCCAAGTGAACCAACCACAACTCTTCAAATGTTCAATGTTCTGGTGTTCTACATGTTCGAAGGTTGATTATCAGAAATTCTTCGAGTTCCTGCTTCTGGTTGAACTACTGCTACTCCTACAACATCAACCATCTCTTTTGCTGACTTAAAGCTTGCTCTGCATCAAACTATACTTTATGAATTAGAATCTACAGATCGTTAGCAAGCCAATGAAATTCAGGGATTAAAGAATACTGTTAAAGAGTTGATATCTCGTGATCAGTCAAAGGATCATGAGATCGCTCGGCTACAACAAATCTATCTTTCTCTGGGTGAGCAGCTAAATCGTTTACTCAAAGCTTTACTTGCTCAGGGGGAGATGAGACCAAATCCTGAAGAAGCTTGTAGAGATGACGATGATGTATCAAGGTATTTGAATGATGCTGATGACCCGGAAGGTGGTGTTGGTGGAGATGGTTCTGGTTCTGGTGGTGCTGGTGCATCTGGAACGTCTGCTGCTGGAACATCTGCCACAGCATCTCAGGGGGAGTCATCGGGAAAAGATGTATATGATGTATCTCCGATTACCAGGGTTGCTATTGAAGAAGGAGAATTTTTACATCAATATTCGAAAGAGCAACTTGCTGCGATATATGCTCTGAATATTAAAGATGTTGATAAAGTTTCTTTTACTGAGCCTCACAAAGAAGAAGATTCAGATGATGAGTTTGAGTATGAAGAGGAACATGTGGAGGTTGAAGATATGACTACAGAAGAATATCCAGATGATCCAAAAGTTTATGGTAATTTCACTAATAATGATCAATCTGGAGGATTCAATTTCTTTGCTACAGATGATGAGGAAGAAGTTGAGAAGGAATTGAAAAAGAAAGAATCTGAGAAACAACCAGAATTAGATGAATCTGATAAATTTTCAGAGGAACAAGAGAAGAGAAGGTTGTTTGATGAGTGGATGAAAGAACAAAGGTCTAAGAAGATACCTGTGGTGAAACCTACAAAAGCTGTTGATAAGAAGAAATTCTTTGAAAACAGAGGTGTAGCCACTGGGAATATCATCAGTTGGATGTTCGACTCGCAGTTCAAGTGTTATGCGGTAAAGAAGGAATTTGGTATTATTTACTTGAAGAATGCAAAAAGATTTGATACTTTTCCAGTCTGCGATGTGAAGGAGTTATTTAGAAAGCCATTCTTAAATTATGGAGAACATCCTTCGGCTGAATTCTTCAAAAACAAGTTGCTTGAAGAATGTCAAAAGAGATTCAGATTTTTAAATCCTCAAAGGCCGAAGTACACTGATCATCCAACAGAAATTCATCCGAAAACTGGAAGAGCAGTTGTGGTATTAAAGTACAAGAAGCCTGTTCAACTGAAGAAGATACCTTTGAAAAGGCTAGAGAAGAATTTCTTGACGACTTTGGGATGGTGGTATTATGATGAGTATACTGGAGAAGCAGTGAGCATTGTCAAAGAAGAAAACAAGGTGGTTAGGATCTTCGATCCGATGTGGTTGATAACCTGTCTGAAGCAGATATTGACAAGCTCTATCACAACAAACTACTATATAAGGCTGAGGATGCTGAGCAAGCCTTGCAGTTTCAAAGAGTGATCAGAGTTTGTTATGCTTTTAGAATTCATGCTGGAAATAACCGAAGGCAATATTGGAAGAAGACTGACAAAAGCTTCTGAAGACTAGCATAAGACAAGGGGGAGTTTGTTAGAACAAGTTATTATGTCTAATGCTAGGTCTAGGCGTTTTGTCATTTTATTGATCGTTTTGTAAGTTCTGGTCCCAGCGTACCAGTGGACGGACCAGATGGTACGCAGCCACGGACCATCTGGTACGTAGGTTAATTGGTACGCCGGGCAGAACCATATAAATAGTTTTAGCTCTTGTGTTTCAGAGTAGTTGTGAAGTTGAGTTCTTAACTATGTGAGATTTAAGGTGTATTACTCTCTGTTCTCTCTCTGTAACTTGTGAGCTTGGTATCAATCAACGAAACGTTATTTACCTCGTGTATACCGAATCGATCGTGATCATGCATTAGTAAGATCCGTTACTGTGTTTTACAATATATATATATATATATATATATATATGTATATATATATATATATATATGGTTAAGTTCAATTAAATGAAGGTTATTTTGGTAATTTTGATGCTTATGTTTTTTCTTTTTAAATTTTTTGTGTCTATCCACCTAATGACTACCTAACGATTAAAAGAACTTAAAAAAAAAAAACGTTCTTTTTTTTTGGTTCGTCCGATTATGTTGCATATATGAAACATAGAATGTTGCATATATGCAACATACTATGTTGAATATATGAAACGTATGAAACATATAATGTTGGATATATGCAAGATATTATGTTGCATATATGCAACATAGTGTGTTCCAAATAAAAATAGTTTTCCAAGGAACCTTACCCTATATATATATATATATATATATATATATATATATATATATATATATATATATACTAGGGGGGTACCCGCGCGTTGCGGCGGCGACGGTTTATAGGGTGTTATTCGTCATTTGTTCGCTTGTTATGACGGCACCACAATTTACATCGAGGTATTCGTTTTTTTAGAACTCAAACAAATAACAACAAACACCCGAATTGAAATATATATTGGTCACAAACATAGTAATTTAAAACCAAATGAGTTGTAAGATAGAAGTCATCAACATAGTTTTAAGATATCAGTAATAACAGAGTACTTTTTAAATCAAAATCTGAGGGTCAATGAATTCCATAGTGAGAAAGTCAATCCGTGTAGTACGCCATGCAATCAGTCATAAACAGTGTTTTAAGTTTAATTCATGAACATAATAGTTTTGATGAGGTCACATTAAGAGGGCCTCATAAAACATAACCATTTCAATGACCTCGTGACCGCCCGTTGCGGCGATGATAGTTTAAAGTGCGTTATTTGTCATTTGTTGGCGTGTCATCTGTAGCATCAGTGTAGCTAATCCATATCATGAGTTATATAAATCTTAATTGAATATTAACGAACACGTGTAAGGTTGGGTTGGTCATAGTAATTTGAAAATAAAAATCTAAACACATATTCACGTATCAACTATTTTTATTGTGTCTCTACATGTGTCTTCTTCGGTGAAGACGTATTATTCCGTTCCTCTAAAGGAATCGGTTTTGATCTTTAATTTACAAATTTACTTATGTCTACTTGTAAAATTCACAAAATAACTCATATTAATGAAAAGTTTACTTTTCTAATAAAAAAGATCATCTGGTCATAAATGTTAGGTTGGTAACCTCAAGAATCATAAATGTTAGGGTGACAACCCCAAGAATTGGTAATGTGTTTTGAATCTGATTAGTAGTGATACAACATCATTTTATAACTAACTATTATGCTCTAAGAATATATTTTGCGGTTCTCATGGTTATTATTTTGAACGTGTATTTCAATACAATAACTTATTGTTTTGAAACATACTGATGGTTAGTCAAAGTTCTTTCAAAACCAGCGTGTATTTTCAGTAAAATTCTTATTATGGTGAATTGGTTATTATTTTGAACGTATATTTCAATAAAATAACTTAATGTTAGGTTGACAACCCCAAGAATTGGTAACCCGCGCGATGCGACGAGGCGGCAACTAACCAACGCAAGACTTGTTTTCTAGTTAGTTTATCAATCCTCTCATGATATATTATATTGTACGTCTGTTAGTTTCTCATCCGTAGCAACGGTGGTGTCTATCTATGTCACATTGTCACGAATAAGGTTGGGTAACTGGTTATGAACATATTAATTTAAAAATAAATGTCCAAACGCAGGAAACCCACGCGATGTGGTGGCGTGACAATCAAGTAACGTTGTACTTATTTTCTTTTAGTTTATCAATCCTCTTGTGATATTGTGTATCGTGCTTACATTCGTTTTCTTATTTGTTGTATTGATATAAGATCACAATGTAAAGGTAGTTTTTTACTTTAACTTCTGAAAAGTAAAGGCAGGTTTAGTTTTGTTCAGATTCATACAATACTTCATATACACATGCATTCTGTGTGGCGCTAGCTCAACTTAAAAAATAAGGGATACATGATGTCATTGATATTTATATAATCAAGTTACATGCCATCGACAAGGGGTGGCATAGTCCATCCAAGGATATAACCAAATCAAACATCATTGTATACAATTTGTGAACAAATAGGAATACAAGCTTGCCATTTTACATCAATAATTATTGCAACACTATGAGACTATGACCGTACCAGATAAGATAACAAGAAATGAGGTGGTGAACCTTTCTTCATTTTTACTTTATTTTATAAGTAACCACCACATTAGATTAGAGTGAAAAACCTTTGTTGGCAAAAAGAATAATAGGTTTTTTTTATTAATAAAGTGATTTAAAAGGTAAGCATTTAAAAACATTTCAAACACACATAATGCTCTGCAATTGCCTACTCAATTTCACCCCAAGTATATTGCTATAAAAGATAAAAATACAACAAATCAAAGAAGAGGTTGGCCGAAAACAAATCACGATTATGTCAGCATTAGTACTTATGACCACACACATAAACAACAGTGGTTGAAGCCTGCAATCAGATATCACACAGAGCTTCATCAAATCCATCTCCCTTTGACAAATCATGCCCTAAATTAGAAGCCTCTTCAAAAACTACTAACTCACTACTTTACAACTCTTGTGTGGTTACAAATTCTAGAATATGTTCTAAAGTAGGTGCGTTTAGCCGGAAGCCGCAGACCAGTATGACTGTTGTACATGGTCTCTAACCCATACATCAGGTAACCACACTTGTGTAGCGCCGTATTAATATTATCCACCTGCTCCATCATCTGCAACATCATCTATCAACTTTTGAATCAGAAATAGATAATCAGTTATTATATTAATAATGGTACAACTTAATGTAACATCGGTGAAGCGAGTGGCGTCTCCTTCTTTGCCCATATGTGCTATGGGATTCTTGAAATTAACACCAAACATGTGGCCTCATGGTGCAAAAAAACTTAAAGAAAATGAGTTCTTTTTTAATATATCATATGCAGACCTCCAATTGTGTGTAATCAGATTTGCGGAAAAGATTATACAACTTCTTTATTTGTTCTAATGAAGCATTTTTGTTAGCTACTTTAGGGGCAAGACCCACTACAACCTTAGCAGATTTATTAAGACATTCAGATTTACAAAGTTACAAAAGTTTACCTTGATGGAAGGACCCGGGGCATCTATCACAAAGCTAAATTTTTGAATTCTAATTCTTGCAATTTCTAACTGCTTTCAAGTTCACTGTTTTAAAACTAAATTCTGGAACTAAGTTTCAAATCATTTGAAATACAAAACTGGAACTTTAAAATTTGAGTACTTACCGTATGATGAGACCTTGGTGTTCTAGCTGCTTTTGAGCATTTCTCTTTTGACTCTCCGACCCTGTAAAGAAAGCCAAATTTAAACATTCTGCTAATTCATATAATATGTGAGTTATACCATCAAACAAAACAGTGAATATCTAACCATTTCATATCTTCTCATTCCACTCTTCCATATAATATGTGAGTTATATCCTTAATTCCTCAATTGTGATCCCTTTTGTAACTATAAATCAATAATGTCTCAATTATTTCACAAGGTTATAAAATTAAAGGCATGAATGTGAAATACAACAACTGAACAACAAATAATTTGTGTAATAAGAACAATACCTTGAACATAGAATTTAAAGTGTTCAAAAAGAGTTGATAATACAGACCGGTTTGAGAAATTGATTTTCTTAAGAACCGATCTTAACAATATAATCAACCTTGTTACATCAATCCATCAGAAAAAACATCAAAACCCTAAATCGATACAATATACACGCACATCAAAACCGTAAATCGGTTTATTTTCGATAAGAACACAGAGATCCATGAGAACCCAAAAACAGAAACTAAAAACTTACCAGCCGTATGTTAGATTTGAGCGGAACTGCGCCGGTGGTGGAGGAGGAACTACGGCGGCGCGTGATAAACGCTCGGACCTTCAACCTCAAAGTTTCCTGATATGAAAATTAGATGAAAATTTGAAAGAGAGTATTTGAATTGGATTTTCATTCATTCATAGTTTGAGAGAAAAGATGAAAATACCAGATCTTTACCCAAGCACTCGTAGTTTAATGGCGAAAATTTTGGATTTTCATTCACGAATTGAAAGCGAGAGGATTTCAAATTTGAGAGAAAATTTGAAAGAGAGTATTTGAATTGAGAGCACAGATGTGTTCAGATAAAGAATCTCCACTTTAGGAACAATTTTTTCATGCTTTTGCTCTTGTCTGTTCTTCTTTGAGAAAACAATCGATAGAAGCCAAAATCCTCTGCTTTTGAACTGCGCACTACCATCATCCACCCTTGAATTCGTCATAAAAATCCAAATCAATGAGCAATCCGTGTGAAAAAGGTGAGAGAACCGTCGGATTACAGTTTGAGATTTGAGTGAGGAGATTAGGTTTTCAAAATTTGAAATAGCAGTGCTCATGAATCAGGTCAAAGAAGTACTGAATTGAAATCTCCCATTGACTTGTTTCCTTGTTTAGGTCTGCAACTTCTTCAATTATGCAAAGCAACTGAACTTTCTTCTCAAAATGGAGATTTGCTTCTGCAATCACTACAAAGGCTGCAATCGTTTTTGTTTCTAGGTCTAAAAAGGAAAGGCACAAAGCACATTTGTGTATAAGAAAGGGGAGAAAGAAGAAGATTCTCCTACCGCATTTGGTGATTTCTGATGAGCGTGAAGCCAATTTGGGGTGTTTGATCTGAGCACCGGGTTTTGTACGGTGTCAGTAACCTTTCCGGAGAATCGATCTCAAGACTTTTCAACATAAATTTTAAGATTTTGGCTTTAAAGACTTGTACATAAGCTGTAATTACTTGTACCTCTTAATTTCCCACTTGTACATGTAGCTTTAAAGATTGTACATCTTAATTTTTCAACCATTTGATATAATATGCATTATAAGGTAGTAAAGATATATATATATATATATAGGGGAAGGATCCTGCGAAAACCATTTATATTGCGAAAACGCGAAACCAATATTAAAACCTACATAACTTCTTCATACGTTGATGTCTTTTCATAAAATTGGCGCCAAATGTCTTAGAATTACGTTATCTTAAATTCTGGAAACAAAAATAAAAAGAAATTAACGGTTTTTTTTCCGTGTGATACACATGTGTATCACGTGTGATACACATGTGTATCATTATCATTACTACTGCACAAAAACGAATTATCATGTGTACAAACACTCCTTATGTTAAAAACATACTAAAAACACTAAAACATTTATGGTACTAACGATAATGAAAAAAGTTATAAGGTGTTATTTTTTTCACTAGATATAAAGATAACATAACTATAAGACTTATGGTGCAATTTCCTTTTAGAGTAAATTACGGATTTCGTCCCTGAGGTTTGCACAAATTTCGGATTTCGTCCCTAAGTTTCATTTATTACGGATTTCGTCCTCAAGTTTTGCAAAAAACGTATCGGATTTCGTCCTTTTGACTAACTTCTGTTAAAATTTTCTGTTAAACGGATGTAAAAAGACCTTAATACCCTTATATGTAAAAACAAATAAAAAATTATAAGAAAAAACAAACTTAATTAAAAAAAGGAAAAAAAAGGTGATTTCAGTATCCACCGGGACCACTGCCGCAATTCCCTCGCCGCCTATTTCCTCCTCCAGCCATCGCTCTCGCATGACGTCATTCTTCGGTAACCCCGCACCACCCAACGACCTCCCCGTCCACCTCCCTTCTGGAAACCTGGCAACCCAGCCTCTCTGTCGTCGTTCATCAGCAACCCCGCACCATCCGACGGCCTGCAACCCCTTCCAGTGAGGGTAAAACCGGAATCTAAGAGAAAAGAAACTTTGCTCAATGATGGTGGTGATGTGCTGGCTGGAGGTATCGTTCGGTGGTGACTGGTGGCCGAGTGGTGGCGGCTTAGATTTGGCCGAAAATTGTGGGTTTGTGAACCTCGCCGCTACCGGTGGTCGAAGGGGGTGGCCGGTGGTTGAAGCAGTCGCCGACGAGTTCAATTGCTGTTGCCGGTGGTCGAATTGTCGCTGCCGGTGGTCGAAGGGGGTGCCGGATTTGCAGGGGAGATCCGATACGTTTGTGCGTCTGTGGGTGGGGAAGAGGGGGGGGGGTGATTAGGTTTATTATTTTATTTTTTGTTTAGATATTTATATATATTATTTAAAGACAAGGGTAATAAGGTCTTTTACATCCGTTTAACAGAAAAAATTAACAGAAGTTAGTCAAAAGGACGAAATCCGATACGTTTTTGCAAAACTTGAGGACGAAATCCGTAATAAATGAAACTTAGGGACGAAATCCGAAATTTGTGCAAACCTCAGGGACGAAATCCGTAATTTACTCTTCCTTTTAAAACTAGTAATGTATACCACATATATGAGGTTTTTTTTTTTGGTGTGGTACACATGTGTATCATTAAAAAACATAAAAAAATGACAGAAATATAACACATATGGTGCGTCTTAGAGAAAACAAATATTAACCCATACTAAAGTATGAGTTTTTTTTTTGTGGTACACATGTGTATCACAGAAAAAAATAAAAAATAAAAAAATGTTAACTTTTTATTTATTGTTTTTTATAGAATTAAAGATAACATAATTATAAGACTTTTGGTGAAAATTTTAAAAAAATATATTAACGTATGAAAAAGTTATGTTGGTTTTAAGATGGTTTTCGCAAAATATATGCGTTTTCGCATGATCCTTTCCCTATATATATATATATATATATATTATATATATATATATATATATATATATATATATATATATATAGGGTTAGGTTCAAATGAGAACTTTTTATTTTGAGAACTTTTGAGAACTAAATCTCCACCACTAATTTCAGGTGGGGGCCACTATAATTCATGGGGGGGTTTTCCATATACATAAACTAGTGGCTGAGATTAGTTCTTTTTAGTTCTCAAACCCAATTGGTTCTCAAATGATTTTGAGAACCAATTAGGTTTGAGAACTAAAAAGAACCATTCTAAGCCACTAGGTTATTATAGGGAAGGGTTCCGTGTAGACCCCTTAAATTTTGTAGACCCCGTAGACCCCTATAAAACTCAATAAAAATAAAACTCAGTGTTGTAAATTTGGTTTTTTTTATTACGATAAGCTTTTAAGAACCAAAAAAATAAATAAATAAATTATAAAAAAACAAAAAACATTAAAAATCGAACATTTTAAGACAATGAGTTTTAAAATAATGAGTTTTAAACGCAACACTGAGTTTTATTGAGTTTATTGAGTTTTAAACTCATTGATTTTTAAAACTCATTGTCCAAAAATGTTCAATTTTTAATGTTTTTCGTTTTTCTTTTTTTTTAATTGTCTTTTTTTGTTCTTAAAAGCTTATCGCAAATAAAAAAAACTAAATTAACAAAACTGAGTTTTATTTTTAGTGAGTTTTAATGAGTTTATTGAGTTTTATAAGGGGTCTACGGGGTCTACAAAAAATAATGGGTCTACACAGATCTTTTACCTATATATATATATATAGGGAGAGGATCATTTGAGAACCAATTTGGTTTGAGAACTAAAAAGAACTAATTTGAGCCACAAATTTATTTACATGTATCCCCCCTCCCATGAATTGTAGTGGTCCCCCCTGAAATTTGTGGTTGAGATTTAGTTCTCAAAAGTTCTCAAAACAAAAAGTTCTCATTTGAACCTAACCCTATATATATATATATATATATAAATAATATATATATATATATATATATATATATATATATATATATATGGGGGGATTGCATATTTCCCTCTGTTTTCACTCCTAATTGCATATTTACCCATAGTAAACTAAAAATTGCATATATCCCATTTTATAGTTAACTGACAATTATAACCTTATTTGTTTATTAGGGTTTAAGAAAAAAAAAACGTACGTATCTTCATCTTTCTCACAAAAGGAACCAGAGACCAGCGTTTCATCTTCAGATTTCGCGTCATCCCCAGTTCTGGTTCAATTTCACGTCTGACTCATCTTCAGTTCTGGTTCGATTTTGGATTTGTACCTAGGTGTTCTATTAAGGATATCTACCTGGTTCGATTAATGATTTATACCGGGTTCGACTTTCATCTTTCTCGAGTCACCGGTGTTTTGGTCGAAAATCACCAAAGTAGTTTTGTATTCCAAACTTTGATTGTGAGGATACCATAATACAGAATCCTTCGAGTTGCCTCTAGGGATCCTGGAAAAAAACCTTGGGAGCCGACCTGAAGAGCATGCTACCTAGCACTTTTATTGATAAGAAATTAAAAGAATACAAGTGTTTTGGAGGATTGACCGATCGGACTATGTGTTACAATGATTATAGCTTTCGTAGCTCATGTGTGAGTGAATTGTGTGTTCCTAAACCGATCGAGTCTTTAATTATATAACCGTTTACAAAGATAACAAACTTTCCGGGATTCCCGGGATCCTATTCCCCAACTAACTTGACCGTTAGACCCATATTCGTCCATTTAGTCCACGTTCTTCAATAGCCGGAGCAGGTCTTTCGAAGGTTGTTGATCACTCAACAATACCTGCAATCAAATAATCATGTGGCAATAATAGGGGTTAGTTGAATAAATATGAATCAGGATACCTGAATCAGTGGGATTCCCAGACTGCAATAGGATTCCTGAATCATCTGAGCTTCTTGGCGAGCATCTAGAAAATACACCCCTAACAATTGCCCCTTGAATTTCTTTAGTTGTAGATAAGCTCAATAGCTGTCAAATTCAAAAAGATGCTCTTTTAACGGAGTTAAGACGGTAAAAATCTGTTGAGATTTGACGTTTTTTACGGCGTCCAAGAGATGTGACAAGCATCATTACTTCTTCTTTAAATATGAGATTCTGAATTCACTTATCTCCATCTTCCTCTGAAAACCTCTCGAGCTTCTCTGATTAAAAAGGCCAGTTTCCTTTCTTCTTTCTCCTTCATCTTTCTTCTTCGATTTTTCGGCCATGGCCAAGAAAAATACCCGCTGTTCGTCTTCGTTGAACGCTCCGACGATCGACGATATCACGATCAGGGGTATATCATCCCTAGCGAAGAAGAAACATATTCCTTTAACAATGGTGATATCGAGGATCTAACAAAGTTAGGTATCTTCCCTTCGGATACCATTTTCCGTCCTTTCGATCCTCGGGTCAAGTCAGATTTCACTTCCACAACCTGAGTATGCTTTATGTATTACCCTTTCTTGCTAGGCATGACCTTCCCCTTTCCTGAGCTTATAAACCAGTTCTTCAAGACCACCCGAATTAGTTATGCCCAAACCATGCCTATGGTTTGGCGAATTTATACTCTCTTGACCAACTGAACCAACCCGGAACCTGGAAATCAAGATTCCTGAAATTTGTGAAGCTTACCAACTCAGAACTCACGGCTGTAGCCGCTTTGTTTTAAAGGCTCGCACCTCTACCTCCCAACTGATTCCCCGAGCTTCCCACAATGATCATGACTGGAAAAAGCAATTCTTTTTTGTGAGACATGATTCGTATAAGGGTATTATTTAGAGGCTTGTAATATTAAATATAGGTGGGTTGGGCTTAGTGGCTGTACTACAATTAATAGATTAATTGTAGGTAGTGGGCTTGGGCTTGAAAAGCCTTGTAGGGTTACCTTGTGTTCAATATAAACACAAGGTGGCTTCATTTGGGGGGGGGGGGGGGTTGGCCATTATGAGGAGTCAAGAGGAGACAAAGAGAATTCAAAATTCTCTTGTGATTATACTAGACGAGTCCATTGAACTCGTGTGCATCGATTCCAGGTTTAAACGTTTTATTATTAATCGTGTTCATTCTTTAATGTTTTTTATTGTTTATCTTGAATCACTCGATTAACCGGATTCCGCACGCTTAATCGAGTATTGATATCGTGTTTGGACTGTGATTCGGGACTTACAATTGGTATCAGAGCCAAGAAACACGTGTCTCCTGGCTCGCACGATATCGATTCAAGATTGTCTAACGGTTTTCTTGAGTTTTTGATAAGTTTTTTAGGTTCTCGATCAGACTAAGGTGGATTTCGTTTTTGGTGTTTACGTATTAGAAGATTTCGATCAAGGAACTGAATTGAAAAGAATATCCTTTCATTTTGGAAAGTTTGTCTAACTTTCTCAACAAGTTTTCGATTTTGACAACTGATTTCCGTCCTTGCTCTTGTGGATTTCGACTTTTGTGGAGATTTTCTATTGTGGTGTAGTTTTGGAAAGAAGATAATTGAGATTCCTGAAGAAAATAGCCAGATTTGACTAGTGGATTTCGAACTTGTTCTCCAAGATTTCGATTGAGGTTTTCTATTAAGGATTTCGATCATAGGTTTTCTATTGAGGATTTCGATTAAGGTTTTCTATTGAGGATTTCGATCAACGGTTTTCTATTGAGGATTTCGATTAAGGTTTTCTATTGAGGATTCCGATCAAAGGTTTTCTATTGAGGATTTCGATTGAGGTTTTCTATTGAGGATTTCGATTAAGGTTTTCTATTAAGGATTTCGATCAAAGGTTTTCTATTGAGGATTTCGATTAAGGTTTTCTATTGAGGATTCCGATCAAAGGTTTTCTGTTGAGGATTTCGATTGAGGTTTTATATTGAGGATTTCGATCAAAGGTTTTCTATCAGGGTTTTCGATCATAATCCAGGTTTTTGATCGTAATCCGGGTTTTCGATCGAAAACATGTATTCTATGCTAGGTCAGTTTTCACTAAAACAGTCATATCCGGAGTTACGTTTGGAGATACGGGGCCTATTAACAGTTAAATCGAAGCTCTCAATGATCTCTACGTGTTAGTTCCTAATTAATCTCGAAACTCCTTGGTTAAGTACTCCGTTTTTGCATCGAAAGTTTTGGGGTCTTTTGGTATTTGGTGTTTTGGTGATTTTTTATATATTTTGAGCTCGTGTTCAGGTTGTCAACTATATTTTATAATTAATATGAGTTCAGATACATCATCATCACGGGAATGTACTAATATTACATGTCCTCCTCGTTTGATCTCTCCTGACAACTTTAAAGATTGGAAATGCAGTTTGAGAAACCATCTAAAAGGTGTGGAGTTGTGGAGATCCGTGATAGATGGTCCTTTCCAACCGATACATCTTACAGGACCTAAAAGATGGGAATCTAAAACTGAGAATGAATTTTCTGATGATGACAGGGAAAGAATTAAAAAGGATGAAGAAGCTTGTGCGATTATCTCCATTGCCTTATCTCCAGAAATTGCCCAAGAATTCAACAAATGTACAACAGCTGAAGAACTATGGAATGCTTTGAGCAAAGCATATAATGAGAATGATGACCAGAAAAAGCATCATGCACTTGTGGATGAAGTTGACAAGACTAAAATGCCAGTATGTTCCAATCCAACATGTGCTCGTCTAATTCCTTGTCTTAGACAGATTCGAACAAATTTGGAAAGAGAATTATTTGATGCACAATGTGCCACCAGCTCATTCAGGGGTAGATGGAAAAAGAGCGAATAGAAGGTGAAAGCTCAGAAAGAAGATATTCAAAAATATTACGACCTAACCACTGAAAAGACCATCTTATATGATTGCTCCAAGATAGAAGTGTCTGAGTTGGAACAACAGTTAGTCAATTTGCAACATAAATATGAGAACTACTTGTCAAATATGACACCAATCAGATGAGAAATAAACGTATGATGGAAGCCGATAAATCCTTATCTTGTGCGATTGTGACTGGTCAGGTTGGAAGAGATAAAGCTGGGTGTGGGACAGAAAAATCTGAGGTTCTAAATAGTATCATTCCTCCACCAATTTCTAGAGATATAGTAGGACTTTTACTTGATGATGATCAAGTTGATAGATCTAGGTCTGGATATAAAGATGTTGCTCCTCCAGCTGATAGCGTCTTGGTAGGGACGACACCAATGACCCAGGAGGAATTGGATATGGAGGCGACTATGACGTATTGGAAAAGGTCAGCTAATGATTCAACTGAACCTAAATTTCAAGCAAATGGTGATATTGATGGGACTATTGAGGATGTGTCCAATGATGATGCTGAGTGCCAAAATTACAACAGTTGTCATAACTCCAACTCTGAAGGTGCATGTTCGAGTTTATGGAGTAAATGATGTAACTCAGAATGAGGCAAAATCTCCTATTGCTGAGAAGAAGTTGAAACGGTATCCTAAAATTGAACTGTTTATTTCAAGGTTGTTGATGAAGTGAAACGGGAGAAGGTGATTATGACAACAAGGCCTGAGGGGAAGATATTTATGACTTCTGGATATATGTTCGATCAAGAGAAAGGATATGGATATGAGCTGCCCTCATTTGCCTCCAAATTCAAAGGCTTAGGATCATCCAGTGATGCATCTTCAAGTGGAATTAAAGTTGAGAAGCCCAAAATCATTATTAAGCCACCATGTGTGATGCCTGGAGTTGGGGTCAAAGATGAAAATCTCAAGGGAGTGGTTGTATCTCCTATCTCTTCATGTGGTTCATGCAGTTCCAAGTGGAGAAATGGTGCTTCCACATCAAAGAATACTGGGAGCACAAGGATTGCAAAGACCAACACTCCTCAAGCTTTTAGGAACCAGAGAAGAGTCAATAATGGATCCTCCTACATCTCAAAGAGGCAGACACAAGGCTATACTTCTCTCCATCAGCTGAAGAAGACAAATGGTCACACGTGTGACTTCTACCGAAAGAAGCAGACTTGCTTTAATTGTGGCAATCCTGGTCACATTGCCTGAAACTGTCTCCATCGCCCCTATGAGCCCTACTACCCGCAGAGTCAAAGGTTTTCATCTCAGGATTCTATTAAGTCTAAGCCAATGAAGGTGCAACCACCTAAGGCAATGAAGACTGTCACTCCTAAGGTTAAACCCTCTGATCAACATTGGGGTGCTGCAAAAGAACAAAGAAAATGTTCAAATCAAAATAACAGTTTTCCAAGTTACAAAAGTTTTCAAAAACAGGTGAAGAAACAAATTTCAAAACAGCACAAGTTTGAAAAACCTAAAGTTACGCCGCCCAAGGTAACTAAAACTGTTTTGAAAAATGAACCAAAACTGAAGAAGGTTGAAATACCTAAAGTCACAACACCAAAAATGACTAAAACAACTGTTAAATCACCTCAGACTTGGAAACCAAAGACCATGGCAGCAACACCACAAGTCCTTGATTTCAATAAAGGCATGTGTTTAAAAGAAGTATTATTTATTGACTCCTCGGGAGTACCCAGAACCACAATGGCCTGGGTACCATTGGCTAACTAATCTCTCACTGTGTGCAGGAACAGTCAAGGAGGACTATCACTAACATTTTCTTTGTTTATTGATAAGTGATTGTTCCAGGCACAGGATAGGAAACATCGCTTCACTTCATGACGTGCAATATTATACAACAGAGGGTATGTTTCCTTGAGAGGTAAAATGATTAAATCAGCAAAAGGTACTGTTAACTTGGTTGTTTGAGTTTTGAATCAATGAGGTATGCATTCCACAAAACCCAAGTCTCGAAATTTTTCAGCTAAATACTTTGAAGGTTAGTTTGGCTAGATGTCTTTTATTTTATGTGTTTTGTTTTAGTTGTGTGTCAGTGTGTTTATTTAAAAAAAATGAAAAAAATAAAAAAATAAAAAAAAAATTATTAAAAAAATGTAAAAAATAGAGTGTTTAAAAATAAAAAAGCAGGGGAAGAAGAAGAGACCCCTCAAAATTATGGCTTTTTAATTTTCAATGCGTTTTGTGTTTGTTTTGAGAAGGTGGGAAGTGAAATAAACTTCCGTGTTGAGAATGGCTGACACGCGTAAGGCAAATGTGAAAGACTCGATCCATGGTGATATGTTGGTAGGCTCAGCTCTTAAATCTGAAAAGGTATGCGTTACACACTTAAAGATAATGTATGGCAGTTCGTTGGGTAACAACACTTAGGTTAATTGCATTACTATTTGACTGCATGTTCAAGTTCCCGATACACACGCCTGATTCTGAGTTCTTTGATGTCATGCTCAAAAATCCCATCCCCTCTGCTTTGCGAGAGCAATGACCTGGGGATGTTATACGTGAGTCAGGCCTCCTCTGTTTTGCGGTAGCAGGGACCTGGAGCCTCCCTGATCCACGTACCTCTAAGATCACATTGTACATTATTCTTAAACCTAAAAGATGCCAATGTGCACAACTAAAAGAGACCCTCAAGTGTCCAAAACCCTCAGCCTTTTTCACTGATGAGAGCATTACTAAAAGTGTTTCAAAAAGTATATTATCCTCAAAAATCCCCGTGATCTATTCTTTCTTTTCACAACCCAGTCTGGAGCATGATGTTAGGCTTAAGGAAAGGTGTTGTGAAAATATGTGGTAGGGGATTTATATGCTTGATAGTGTGCGATAACTTATACCTAGGATTTGTTGAAGCTCACTTTCTGTTCATAACTAATGCACAATAAAAGATAATAAAAGTGACAAACAGCTTGACAAGAAAAGGGTTTGAGTTTAAAGTGGACCAGTATATTGGCAATCACTTGGACGTGTTCGAGTAACAGAAGCTGAAAAGGGTTCCTCGGTCAGATTCATACGGCTTGATCCCTTAGAAACCTTCTCATGTTTGAATTGGTTCATATTATGTTTAATTTTTACTTGTTCTTGTGTGTGTCTTTAAGTTTTCTTTTTGTCATGGCAGGTTAATTTGAGAAGTTTAAATGAGTTTGTGTGGGTTTTGTGCCTGACAGTATGCCCCCCCCCCCCCCCAGAATATACCTAATTTTTAGGGGGATAAGGAGGGATAATAGGGAGATAAGCATTATCTCACTAGAAGTCATTATCCGAGGGGGAGATAATATGCATTATCCCAGGGGGAGAAGAGATAATATGTATTATCTCAGGAGAACTCAAAAGAGGTCTTGGGTTAAGGGGAAGTTTTATAGAAAACCCGTAATCGAGAATAGGGTTTTTGGTTAAAATAATGTAATTCACCTACTAACCCAGAGACCAGTCATCATATGTAATGATCATGATGAAAAGTGTTGTTGCTGCTCAAGTTTAAGAACCAGCCGGACAAGACTTTCCTACCTGGAAAAGCAACTGCATAGGGGAAGTTGTTGGTTCTTTTTAAGCTACTCAAAGCTTCCAAAGGAAGATGTTCACAGTTTGAGGGGAAGCTGAAGACTTCAAGTAAATTGTTGAAGATCGTGCAGGCGGAAGAAATATAACTAAGTTTGCCATATATAAAGGTTTTCAAAATTTTTATCCTCTAAAGAAAGGCAAAGTCAAGGGAGTTACCGATGATTCAGCAAGAACCAGAGTATGTTCAATAGAAGCAAGTGTATGGAAATCCTCCTCTCTTTACTTGTTCATTTCTATAAGTTCAAGCTGATGCTGATTGAGAGAAAATCCCAAGAGTCTCTTGTGAAGCCCAATGAAGAATTGTCAAAGAAAGAATCTTCATCAACACCTATCCCAGCAAAGTCAAGAACAAGGGTTACAAACGATTGAAGACATTTAATATCACAAGCCTAGGGGAAGATTGTAAGGGTATTATTTGGACGGCTTGTAATATTAAATATAGGTGGATCTGGGCTTAGTGGGTTTACTACAACTAATAGTTTAATTGTAGGTAGTGGGCTTGGGCTTGCAAAAGCCTTGTAGGGTTACCTTGTGTCTCATGAGACACAAGGTAACCCTACAAGGCTTTTCAAGCCCAAGCCCAAGCCCACTACCTACAATTAAACTATTAGTTGTAGTAAACCCACTAAGCCCAGTCCACCTATATTTAATATTACAAGCCTCTAAATAATACCCTTACAATCTTCCCCTAGGTTTGTGATATTAAATGTCTTTAAACGTTTGTAACCCTTGTTCTTGACTTTGTTGGTATAGGTGTTGATGAAGATTCTTTCTTTGCCAATCTTCATTGGGCTTCACTTGGGAACTTTTTCTCAATCAACATCAGCTCGAACTTCTAAAAATGAACAAGTAACGAGAGGAGGATTCCCATACACTTTCTTCTATTGAATGAACTCTGGTTCTTGCTGAATCTTCGGTAACTGTCTTGACTTTCTTTAGAGGATAAAATTTTTGAAAACCTCTATTTTGGCAAACTTGGTTATTCTACTTCAGGCTGCACGATCTTCAACAATTTACTTGAAGTCTTCAGCTTCCCCTCAAATTGTGAACATCTTCCTTTGGAAGCTTTGAGTAGCTTGAAAAGAACCAACAACTTCCCCTATGCAGTTGCTTTTCCAGATAGGGAAGTCTTGTTCAGCTTGTTCTTTAACTTGAGCAGCAGCAGCACTTTTCATCATCATGATCATTAGATTTTCCACTTTCAATCATCAACCTGTCTGACATGTTCAAAAAAAAACAAACCACCAGACATATGATGACTGGTCTCTAGTTTAGTAGGTGAATAACATTATTTTAACCAAAAACCCTTTTCTTGATTACGGGTTTTCTATAAAACTTGCCCTTAACCCAAGACCTCTTTCAACTTCCCCTGAGATAATACATATTATCTCTTCTCCCCATGGGATAATGCATATTATCTCCCCCTGAGATAATGACTTCCAGTGAGATAATGCTTATCTCCCTATTATCCCTCCTTCTCCCCCTAAAAAATTGGGTATATTATGGGGGGGGGGGGGGCATACTGTCATGCACAAAACCCACACAAACTCATTTAAACTTCTCAAATTAACCTGGTCGGGACAAAAAGTAAACTTAAAGACACACACAAGAACAAATAAAAAATAAACAAATAAGAACTAATTCAAACATGAGAAGGTTTCTAAGGGATCAAATTGTATGAGTCTGACCGAGGAACCCTTTTTAGCTTTTGTTACTTGAACACGTCCAGGTGATTGCCAATATACTGGTCCACTTTAAACTCAAACCCTTTTCTTTGTCAGGCTATTTGTCACTTTTATTATCTTTTATTGTGCATTAAATATGAACAGAAAGTGAGCTTCAACAAATCCTAGGTATAAGTTATTACACACTATCAAGCATATAAATCCCCTACCACATATTTTCCCGACACCTTTCATTAAGCCTAACATCATGCTCCAGACTGGGTTGAGAAAAGAATGAATAGATCACGGGGATTTTTGGGGATAATATACAAGTCAACTGAATTTTTTAAACACTTTTAGTAATGCTCTCATCAGTGACAAAGGCTGAGTGTTTTGGACTCTTGAGGGTCTCTTTTAGTTGTGCACATTGGCATCTTTTAGGTTTAATAATACTGTATAATGTGATCTAAAAGGTACGTGGATCAAGGAAGCTTTAGGTCTTTGCTACCGCAAGGCCTGACTCACGTACAACATCCCCAGGTCATTGCTCTCGCAAAGCAGAGGGGATGGGATTTTTGAGCATGACGTCAAAGAACTCAGAATTGGGCGTGTGTATCAGGAACTTGAACATGCAGTCAAATAGTAATGCAATTAACCTAAGTGTTATTACCCAACAGACTGCCATACATTATCTTTAAGTGTGTAACGCATACCTTTTCAGATTTAAGAGCTGAGCCTACCAACATATCACCATGGATCGAGTCTTTCACATTTGCCTTATGCGTGTCAGCCATTCTCAACACAGAAGTTTATTTCACTTCCCTCATTCTCAAAACAAACACAAGACGCATTAAAAATTAAAAAGCCATAATTTTGAGGGGTCTCTTATTCTTCACCTGCTTTTTTATTTTTAAACACTCTATTTTTTTCATTTTTTTAATATTATTTTATTTTATTTTATTTTTTAAATAAACAAACTGACACAGAACTAAAACAAAACACGTAAAATAAAAGACATTTGGCCAAGCTAACCTTCAAAGTATTCAGCTGAAAAATTTCGAGACTTGGGTTTTGTGGAATTCATACCTCAATTGTTTCAAAACTCAAACAACCAAGTTAACAGTACCTTTTGCTGATTTAATCATTTTACCTCTCAAGGAAACATACCCTCTGTTGTACAATATTGCACGCCATAAAGTCAAGCGATGTTTCCTATCCTGTGCCTGGAACAATCACTTATCAATAAACAAAGAAAATGTTAGTGATAGTCCTCCTTGACTGTTCTTGCACATAGTGAGAGATTAGTTAGCCAATGGTACCCAGGCCAGTTTGGTTCTGGGTACTCCCGAGGAGTCAATAAATGATACTTCTTTTAAGCACATGCCTTTATTGAAATCAAGGACTTGTGGTGTTGCTGCCATGGTCTTTGGTTTCCAAGTCTGAGGTGATTTAACAGTTGTTTTTGTCACTTTTGGTGTTGTGACTTTAGGTATTTCAACCTTCTCCAGTTTTGGTTCATTTTTCAAAACAGTTTTAGTTACCTTGGGCGGGGTAACTTTAGGTTTTTCAAACTTGTGTTGTTTTGAAATTTGTTTCTTCACATGTTTTTGAAAATTTTTATAACTTGGAAAGTTGTTGTTTTGATTTAAAAGCTTTCTTTGTGCTTTGGCAGCACCCCAATGTTGATCAGAGGGTTTAACCTTAGGAGTGACAGTCTCCATTGCCTTAGTTGGCTGCACCTTCATTGGCTTAGACTTAATAGAATCCTGAGATGAAACCCTTTGACTCTGCGGATAGTAGGGCTCATAGGGGCGATGGAGACAATTTCGGGCAATATGACCAAGATTGCCTCAATTAAAGCAAGTCTGCTTCTTAGGCTAGAAGTCAGACGTGTAACCGTTTGTCTTCTTCGGTTGGTGGGAAGCAGTGTGGCATTATGCATGCATCATTGACCTGTATGGAGATCCAGCATTGACTTTTGGCTGGTTCCTAGAAGCTTGAGTAGAGTTTGTCTTTGCAATCCTTGTGCTCCCAGTATTGTTTGATGTAGGGGCACCTTTTCTGCAACCCTAACTGCATGACCCACATGATGAGATAGGAGATACAACCACTCCCTTGAGCTTCACATCATTAACCCCAGTTACAGATTTCACACTTGGTGGCTTAATGATGATATTGGGCCTCTCAACTTTAATTCCACTTGTAGATGCATCACTGGATGATCCTAAGCCTTTGAGGCAAATGAGGGTAGCTCATATCCATAACCTTGCTCTTGATCAAACATGGATCCAGAAGTCATAAATATCTTCCCCTCGGGTCTTGTTGTCATAGTCACCTTCTCCCGTTTCACTTCATCAACAACCTTGAAATAAATATCTTCCCCTCGGGTCTTGTTTCCCATCAGTAACTCCCTTTAAACCTGAACGTGCACCTTCAGAATTGGAGTTATGACAACTGTTGTAATTTTGGCACTCAGCATCGTCATTGGACACATCCTCAATAGTCACTTCAGATGCACCCCTTTCATCACTTTCAGTTTCAGTAGTGTCTTTAGTTGATCCTTTGCCATAAGTCATGGTTGACTCATTGTCTAATTCTTCTTGGGTCATTGGCGTCGTCCCGACCAAGACGCTATCAACTGGAGGAGCAGCTTCTTTATATCCAGACCCAGATCTATCAACTTGATTTTCATCGATTAACAGTCCCACTATATCTCTCGGAACTGGTGAAGGAATAATGTTATTTAGACCCTTGGATTTTTCTGTTCCCTGCCCAGATTTATCTTTTCCAACCTGTCCTGTCACAATGGCACAAGATAATGATTTACCAGCATCCAACATACGTTTATTTCTGAGTTGATGGGTATCATACTTAACCAGCAGTTCATCATATCTGTGTTGCAAATCATCCAACTGATGTTTCAACTCAGATACTTCTATCTTGGAGCGATCATATAAGATAGACTTTTCAGTGGCAAGATAGTGATATTTTTGTATATCTTCTTTCAGGGCTTTCACCTTCTCTTCGCTCTTAAAAAATTTACCCTTAAATGAACGCTTAGCACACTCAGCATCAAACAATAGCAATTCATGATTTGTACCAATTTCTCTCAAATTTTTAATTAATCGAGCACAAGAAGGGTTAGAACATATCGACGTTTCAGTCTCACCAACTTCAACCACAATTGCACGTTCCTTGATCTTTTCATCATCCTCATTTCTGTCATAAGCTTTGCACAAAGCATTCCAGAGAGCTTCAGCAGATTGGCATTTTCTGAATTCTTGAGCAATTTCTGGAGATAAGGCCATGTTGATAGTTGCATAGGCCTCTTTATCCTTTTTAATTCTTTCCCTGTCATCATCAGAAAATTCATTCTCAATTTTAGATTCCCATCTTTTAGGTCCTGTAAGATGTATCGGCTGGAAAAGACCGTCCATCACGGATCGCCACAACTCTACACTTTTTAGATGGTTTCTGAAACTGCATTTTCAATCTTGAAAGTTTTTAGGAGAGAGCAAGCGAGGAGGACATGTGACATTAGTACATTCCTGTGATGAAGATGTATCTGAACTCATTTTTAACTGAAAATATGAAACACCTGGAAAACATAATCCAACCGAAAACTTGCAGTCTGGCCGTAAACACCCTGCACGACCGAAAACTCCCTTTTCAACCGAGAACCACTAAAATCGATCGAAATCTATCAACTTGACCGAAAACTTTCTATTCTGCCGAAAACTCTCTAAAAAACTGAAACCTCGGCAACCTTGAACCACCTTGAACAAAATACACCACGAGGTCCAGAAAAATTCAACGAACAAAACTCCGTCAAATTTACGCAAAATCACTAGATTTTAATTAAATCTAATGGCAATATTGTAATTAATCTGAACTTCAATTTAGCAAAATCAAATTCAATTTTCAGAAACACTTCGATGGCAATTTGTAATATCTTGAACTTTAATTGTATGTAGGAATGAATTGATGGCCAAATCGTAAATTATGAGATCTTCAAACAAAGTGATATAAGTTAGACCATGACGAAGAACCTGCAACTCAGCGAAGCTCAGGGACAAACGAGAACCTTGACAACCGAAACTCCAAACCCAGCCGAAAACTTGTAACTTGATCGAAACAAGCTTTAAGATCGAAAACCAATAGTGCAATCGAGCAGGGTCGCACCTTTGTGAGGGCCAGCAGTGACCTCGGTCACTACTGTTTTTTCGGTTAGAAGTTCCGAGTGTACATGTAATTCGTAGAAAAAATTTATATGTATTCAATCGGTCACTACTAAAATTTATATGTAGACAAATTTATCTAAGAATGTAATCTAGATTAGGTGGTGGAGTGCTGGTTTTTTATTCTGGAGGTCAGCATTTCGAATCTTAGTATGCTCATGTTTTAGTTTTTTTTTAGTGGCGGCCCGAGTAGGTATCTTAACTAGCTTTAGAAAATGAACCTCGGACCTGCTAAATAAATATATATCAAAACAACTAATATCATCAAAAACCATATGTCTAAATGGTTAGTACATTTCACCTATAAATGAGAGTTCACGATTTCGATTCTCATCGGTGATTTTTTTTCCTTAAACTAAATTACAATTTTGTCTTCTAATCATACCTAAATATCAGTTACTCACTATTTCTCGCATAATCATAAACATTTTAGGTTTTTATTTGTTACAAAACATTTAGTTTTTTTCTCCATTTATAAGAACAATCATTTGAATTAGTGAAGAAATATTACATATTTATAGTTCTTATAATTTGACCCAACCCGAATGGGATCGCCGATTCGAACATTTACCTCGAAACATAGCGGTATAATTTTTTTGTCACATAACTTTCGGTCACCACGAGAAAAATTTTCAAGCTCCGCCACTGCAATCGAGAACCATGAACAAAACTCGTGAGCTTGGTTGAAAACCCGCAGATCGATCGAAACCTTTATCAATACAGTAACTTTGATCGAAAAACTTAAAAATGTGAAAACTGGAACAGATCGGAAACCTCAATCTCTAACAAAAACCAGGTAAGCTTTGAACGAGAAACTGGATAAAAAAACCCGTGATTCAATCGAAAAACTCTTCACAGATGAGAACTAGTGAAACGAATCGTAAACCCTCAACACAATCGTAAACCTCTCTAACACAAACGTAAACCTCAAACCTCGAACACAATCATAAACCTCGAACCTATCATAAACCTCGAACCTAAAAAACTTTCTTGATCGACAACTTTATAGATAAATTTGAATACGGTCACTTGATCGAGAACCTGTTGTTCGGATTGAGAACCTGTAAACCGAAAACCACACGAACCGAAAACCTTGTTCCGAGACGAGAGCTTTGAGTTGAAAACCTCAAACCGAATACCCGCGAAGAGTCAAGAACAAGAGTTCCAAATAAGCAGCCGAAGACTTGACGTATTCGATCGAAAGCTGAGGATCGAAAACCTTGAAGATGTAAGCCGGCCGAGAACCTCTAGACGACTGAACACCTTGAGCCGTATGCCCGATTGAACCGTAAAACTTTGAACCGAGATCTTGAAAAGGTCGTAAACCTAGGTCGTGAACCCCTCTTCGAGTCACTAAATCTTGCCAAAAATAAAGATATAAATGAAATCTTCCCTTTAAAAATCAAATCCCGCCAAATTAGTAAATTCAACTAATAAAGATTTGTAACCAAACCACCGCGGTAAATAACTCAATAGCCCAGCTGCGAAAAAGCAATTATACACGGAATGAATCCAAAACTGATTCAAAATTCTGACCGAGAATCGATCAAAATGCTCCAACCATACATTTCAATTTGGACCGTAAAGCACACTAAATTAATTGCAATCTTCAAATTAGTTTCCCCTGTGGACGGCGAGGAGGAGAATAACTCTCACAAATCAACTAAAAACACGAATGAATTAGATGTAGCCAAAGTGAGACTGGACGTAGCAATGATGTTTTCTAAATCTCAAACCTTTAAATATGGAGTGAAAACCTGTAAAACATGAACAAAACTCCACAGAAATCGTTAGAATTTCTTGAATCGATATCTTGCGAGCCACGAAACACGCGTTTCTTGGCTCTGATACCAATTGTAATTCCCGAATTCGGTCCTAACATGATATCTATTATCTAGTAAGAGTGCGGAATCCAATTACTAGAGATGATTCAAGATTAGAGATGGAGAAGACGAAATACACACTGAAATAAAGAACGACTAACCTGAAATGTTTGCACACGATCAACTCTGTGATCGTCTGGTACAATACAAGAGAATTTTGATTCTCTTCTCTCTCTCTCTGGTTTACGATTTCTCAGCTCCTCCCAAATGCCCCCCCTACAAATGAAGCCACCTTATGTTTATATAGAACACAAGGTAACCCTACAAGGCTTTTCAAGCCCAAGCCCAATACCAACAATTAAACTATTAATTGTAGTAAACCCACTAAGCCCAGTCCACTTATATTTAATATTACAAGCCTCTAAATAATACCCTTACACTTACGTCGAACGTGCATGCGCGAGAGCGATGCATGGAAGAAACGGACCTTAGTCCCCTAAAAATATCATTTTCATAATAATATTTCCGGCTCGCAGGGTTGTTCCCCTGCTGGTTCATGACGGCGTGTCGAATACGGTGTACTGGCATGAGAGGGGTTCCCCTAAGTAAGTGGCATTACACCATTATATTTATTCACTAGCAGCACAGTTCCCCGGGGTTCGTACTCCTCGCAGACGATCACCCGGGAGAGTAATGATACTAGATTTGAGGCTGAGAAGCGCTCTAGTTGTCTGCTAGTGAATAATCTTAAGAAAGCTTATAAGTACTCGTTTAACCATCTTTGTCAAGACTGATTTCACTACGAGAATCTCGACATTGAGCAAGAACAAAGATTAGTTGAAGGAGACGGGATGATGAGAATCAAATAACATCTATAACAAGAAATAATAAATCAAACGATTCATTGATTATTACTGAATGATTACAACAAACCGAATGATTACTAACTCGTCATAGGAAATCCACGGTCACATTGGGTTGAGCTCAAACCCAATGTGAGACTCTCTCTTCTCTAGAATTGATGCTCACTCAATCTAAGAATCATCCTCTTATTCATTCCTTATTCTCTCTTTTTCACAAATGAAGCTATCACCCCTATATATAGAGAGCCCATGTGCTCACTAGCCCACTAACTAGTAAATCACAAAAACAATGAGCAAAAATTACAAATAAAAAACTAAAGTAAATTATTAATTAAATCAAAGTTGATTTAATTAATATGAAGCTTGACTCGCTCGAACCGATCTTCCGTTGACTTTTACGTTGACCGTTGACTCGAACAGTTGACTTTCAAGAAAACGTCTTCGGTCCAAACTTGCAAGCCTCGATCATCACAACCCGTTGACTGACGCTGTCAAATCTGTCATACTGGTGAAGAACCGCTCTGTCGTACATCTTTAAAGAATAACTGATAAACCGGAATCTTTCTGTTGTGTTGGAACTAATAATAAGTGTGACTGACGCCATCAAATCTATTCTCGAATAATTCGGTTGAAGAATCCATTGTGATATGATTCAGAGACGCGGGTTGTGATGATCGAGGCTTGCTAGTTTGGACCGAAGACGTTTTCTTGAAAAGTCAACGGTTCGAGTCAACGGTCAACGTAAAAGTCAATGAAAGATCGGTTCGAGCAATTCAAGCTTCATATTAATTAAATCAACTTTGATTTAATTAATAATTTACTTTAGTTGTTTATTTGTAATTTTGCTCATTTTTTTTGTGTTTTACTAGTTAGTGGGCTAGTGACACATGGGCTCTCTATATATAGGGTGAGTGTGCTCATTTGTAAGAGTGATGATTCTTAGATTGAGTGAGCACCATTCTAGAGAGAGAGAGTCTCACATTGGGTTTGAGCTCAACCCAATGTGACCGTGGATTTCCTATGACGAGTTTGTAATCTTTCGGTTCGTTGTAATCATTCAGTAATAATCAATGAATCATTTGATTTATCATTTCTTGTTATTCATTATCCTAGATTCTCATCATCCCGTCTCCCTCATCTCATCTTTGTTCTTGCTCACGATCGGGATTCTCGAAGTGAAATCGGTCCTGACAAATGGTATCAGAGCGGGTACCGATCAGATCTCGTCTCACAACGAATTTGGTCACTCGAATCTTGATTTTGAGCTTGAATGAAGTGCAGATTGGAAAACCCACTTTGGAGACTTTTTCTACTTTTTCTTATTTTTGGAGCTGTTTGGATGATTTCTGGATGAATCTGATGATAGATTCTTGTTGTTGGGTTCATTTGATGTGATTTCATGCTCCATTTGTCAAAATCTATGAAGAAATGTGAGATCTGAGCTGGAAAAACGAAACTTTTAGGGTTTTGACGTTTTTTGGGTGTTCTTGAAGATTTCGAATTTGATTCTGAGTTATTGGTGTATTAATCAGTGTTTTTGGATGAAAGAAAGTATGAATCTTGATGGCAAACGCGTTCCGGATCCATTAGGAGCATCGGTTTTGTCTAAAACGCCACGGTTGGGCAGATCTGGAGAAACACACAGTAGTGTGTGTTTCACGGTGTTCTTGGTGTTCTTCATTTTTGTTGAAGATTGCCTTGGCGATTTCGCAGTTGATGAAGAAGTTCTTGGCGATCTGGAAAGAGCTTGAAGATGTTCTTGGCGACCTCGAGTGCCCTTGAAGATTGTCTTGGCGATCTCGGGTGCCTTTGAACGTTGTCTTGGCGATTTCGAGTTAGTCTTTCGCGATCTCGAGTTTGTTCATGGCGATATGTGTTTGCTCTTAGCGACTTCGTGAAAAAGCTTGGCAATCTGGGCTTGGCGACCTCGTGTAGCCTTGGCAACCTCAAATAAGTTGGCGATCTCAACTGAACACGTCATCTGGGTTTTTGTTCGGGTGTTTTTCAGTGAGTTTTGATCGTCTAGATGTGTAGAGGATCGAATAAGGAGTTCAATGACGTAAAAATCGTTAACTTTGGTTGAGTTTTCACCGAGTTATGCTCAAAACACGGTTTTCCGGCGGTCCCCGAATTTCCGGTGGTGTTTTCCGATAAATTAGGGTTATGCAGGTTTCTTGGAGAAGACAGGTGACGTGGCAGCTGAGTAGTGGTTGTGGAGAGAATGTCTTTCTCTCTCTCCTATCGGTCTAAACCTAGTCCCCTTTTTGCTGTTGGAT
This sequence comes from Deinandra increscens subsp. villosa, assembly GCA_039602395.1. Classification (NCBI taxonomy): domain Eukaryota; kingdom Viridiplantae; phylum Streptophyta; class Magnoliopsida; order Asterales; family Asteraceae; genus Deinandra; species Deinandra increscens. The sequence continues at coordinate 28,981,394 of JBCNJP010000008.1, read as the reverse complement.
CGCGATTGGTTGAGAGTATGGCGCGTGGGCCCAGCTGATATAATGTATTCATTCAAAGTTTTATTGCTGTTGGATTCGTATTGGCTGGATGAGAAACACATGTGCCCCGCTCTCATGAGCCAGCCGTTGAAAGGCCTTGAGCTGCCTGCCTCTCATTGGCTGTCCCTAACCTCACATGGATCCTAGTTTACAGCCATTGGATCTCACTTATTCAAGCCGTTCGATCATGTTTTAAAGTGCATTCTGATTGGCCTTTATCCAAGGACGCGGATTATGGTTTTTTTTAAGACTTAAATCTGATTGGTTGTTGAGATTTGTCACGGATTATGGTTTTCTTTGGGGATTTAATTTTAATAACGATTTTTTATGATATTTTCGTTAAATATGGGTTTTCTTATCGGTCTTTATCGAGACTAACGAGATAACGCCGCTAACGGAATTTTTGAAATTTTTTCGTCGGTTCATGGATTTATTCCGCCATATTTCGACTGGGTTTCTAGTTTTTGTTGACGTCAAGGCCACGTTAGCTAACGACCACTGACGGACTAGTTTCGCTTCTCGGTTAAGTCTGTAACTTTTTCGTTATGTCTCACTCCAAGTTGTTTAGCTGATGCATCGCTGATGTCATCTAACCGAATTAACTGGAATCTCGGTTAAATATTGGAATATTCCGTTAAATCTCTAACGGAATGACCGTTACTTGAATAAAATTGACGGTTTTCTCAAATTCCTTCCAAATTGCACCGTTTGACTCAGAATTCTTCGCGGAATATTTTTCCGAGCTCGATTTTCTTCACCCAAAATTATGAAGACTCCGGTTATGAATAAAGTTGGGTATGACCCGATATTGGATCATAACGTACTAGCCACATCAATTTAAATATGTTCTTGGGCATACCGAGTCCAACATCGCTGCCATGTGTCAGTTCAATCCTTTGAGTAAATTCAAACCCTTTCAAAACCAAAACCTGTTCAAAAACCAAAAGTTGATTTTCAAAAGAAACTCACGAGTAGAATCTCACCTGCGAAAAGTCAAACAATGAAATACTTTGGATCTGAAACTAACAGGGTTTTAATTGGAAATGAAAGAAATGGAAGTTTCAATGTTTTGAAACAAAATCGGTTTCCGGCTGAAGTTCAAGTGGTACAATTTTCCGCTCGAACTCAAGTTCAACCGGAAAACAGAAATCAACCCAGATTAGCCACTGCTCCCAAGTAGAGACCAAATGTGACTTTGTTGATGGGTTTGAGCATTTTGAAGCTCAAGGAAGAAGAAATCCTTCAAGAGGAAAGACCACCTCTAGGTAAAGTTTTTCAAAAGGCAGAAAATCTAACCAACCGGAATTTGTTGCTAGTTCAAGTGGAAGTTTCTCTATTCCACTTCAGGGTGAAAATTTAGAACAAAACAATTATTTTCACAAAGATTTTTAAAATCACCTGAAAGAACTAGAATGGTCAACCAAACCCACAACTCAACCAGTGAAAAGCCTAAGAAAGTGACCAACAAACAAAGAAAATTCAGGGAATACATGGAAAGAAAATTTGCTGAAAGGAAAAACAACAAAAGTGAAAGATTCAATCAAACAAGCACTCAATTTGAGAACTTGAATTTTGATAATGATGATCTGCTCACTAAAGCTCCAGTTTTAAATATTCTAGTACTCAAGGAGTACAAGTATAATGATGCTTAAGGCAGACCCAAGACCACTCAGGCTTGGGTCCCCTATAGAAATTGATCAATTCTGATATGTGCAGGTGCAGAATAAAGGCCAACATAGCCTATGGGTATTAGACAGTGGATAAACTTGCCATATGACA
>JBCNJP010000008.1:28696744-28979076 GCA_039602395.1 Deinandra increscens subsp. villosa | reverse complement strand
AAACCTATAGAAACGATTTGAACCAAGCATACAAAAACACAGACATTTGATTTCTAAGTATAAAAAACTAATATCAGTTCCTGGCATGACCCAAGATACTTCTCAGCCCGTTTGCTACTCAGGCCCAGGTGGATAGCCAACTTTACACCAAGCCCGGTAAAAAGGGGTGGGAAATTTTTGACGGTTAAATGAAAAGACAGCGACTTCAACACACCATCATTTCGAGCAGTCGGTACAGAGTCGCCTTATCATCTTTAGGTTGCGCAGCCGCCGGAAAACCCAGGTCACCGTCCATCTCATCGAACAGAGGTCAGCGCTACACCCTTTGTACTCTTTTATGTCTCATTGTGTGTGTACGTCTACATTCGCTGCTTATATGGTTCCTTTTTTGAATTATTTGCTTCAACACCGCTCTTTTACAATGTCATTCTAACCCCGTTTTCATAGGTTGGATTCTAAAAGGTGAAAATTCTCATGCTTTATACTGTAACCTGTCTTCAATACATGTCTGGTGATAAGATGAATGCAATACGTTCTGTGACCTTAGTCTGTCTTTCACGCTCCAACCTGAGCATAGAGTTCAGCCTCCTTATCTTGGCATCAGTATGACGAATTTCCTCAAGGAGGAGGCAACCAACGGAATAACGGAATGGGTATAGTCGCTGTCTCCGTAAATTCTCCACAATTTTTTTTGGTTTCCTGTTGCCTTATAGCGAGTACGCGTAGTACGTTCTCCAGTTCAGTGATTGCGTCCGTGTGTGCAGCTGCATAGAAATCCTGATGACATCTTGCATTTTCTTGACCTACAAATCACAAAATATAGCCATAGATGTACATGAATATGGAGACGTTAACAACAAAGATGAGTTTTTGTAACTTACTGTGGAAGGCTGGACTATGGACGTTGGATACCTTGAGAAGTATTGCAGAGAAGTTGTAGAGAGGAGGTATATATATAACTGATCGGATAGTAAAAGCAAGGCTGTCTAATATCTAATATAACTGGTTTTGGGTTCCCACTTTGTTTAGAAACGGGCCAAAGTCCCCTACTAATTGGGTCTGCCAAGAATTAAGTTATAATAACAATACATCTAACATCCCTACCATGTGTAGGATTTGGGTCAATTTATTTGTACTATTTAAGTATTTAATTAATTTATTTTTTTAACGGCAAAAAGAATCGTATATTTGTATTTCACATGTGAGTAAAGTTATATTATTTAGTTCGTTAATTTGTGGGTTTGTTTGTCCATAAAAAATGTAATTGTGTTATTCGTATTTGTACTTTTAATCTTAAATTTCTTTTTACAGTATTAGTATCTGAAAATAAAAAAAATTAAAAAAACTCTTGTAGTTACACCTTAACCTATAGACTTGTACATGTAATAATGTATTTGATTTGGCATACCTCGAGTTGTCAACTTAATTTTTTTCAGTAGCTGGTACCTCCTTTTGGTAAAATTTTGTTTTTGATTAAAGAATATGTTTATACTTAGAAATTGTGGAAAGTCATTTCCAATATTACTATGTAACAAAAGCCGAGCAGGGCCGTGCGATGCACGGACAGAACTAACACCGCGGTTAAACATATGTGTGTCGGGTGGTGTTTGTATACGGTATAGATGGGATAGTTGGAAAGAAGAAGGTATGTTACCTCTTTCTCAGCTTCAAAAAATTCCACCTCTCCTTTCTTCTTCTTATTCTCGGTCTTCTTTCCAAAGTACTTGTCATCAAACTTTTTAACATTTACTCCTAAAATGTCAGCCTTTGTCAATATGGCAATCACGTATGATTGATTCACCCTCCTCAAAGGAACATCATTCATCTTATATGGGCCTAAAAATAGCATAATTTACTTTTAAAAAAAGCTTATAAGTAATACGATTTCTTAATTGGGATGGTAATGTGAAATGTCTAAAAAAGGATTGAAGAATTATGTGAGGGTGCAAACGCTAAGTTATAGAAGTTTAGATAAGCGGTTAAGTCATATCTGTGTCGGGTGGTGTTTGTATATGGTACAGATGGGATAGTTGGATAGAAAAAGCTATGTTTCCTCTTTCTCAGCTTCAAAACATTCCCCCGTCTCCTTTCTTCTTCTTCTTCTTCTTCTTCTTCTTCTTCTTCTTCTTCTCGGGCTTCTTTCCAAAGTACTTGTCATCAAACTTTTCAACATTTATCCCTGAAATATCACCCTTTGTGGATGTGGCAACCACGTATGATTGATTCACCCTCCTCAAAGGAACACCATTGATCTTATATAGGCCTAAAAGTAGCATAATTTTATTTTTAAAAAGAGCTTATAAGTAATATGATTTCTTGATCGGGATGGTAACGTAAAATGTCTAAAAAAAGGATTGAAGAATTCTGTGAGGGTGCAAACGCTACACACTTGTAAAGAGTTTCTATAAATTAGTTGATTCGGAAACCTTCTAGGATTTTAGATTACCATATCGATTTCATGTTATTTTATAATTTACACATCATTTGTTGTTTTCTTTAACCCAATATGTTTTTACCCCTTTCACAAATATCGTCATTTGTTGCTTCTTTTTAACCCGATCCATTTTTATCAATGTCATAAAAATTACTAAATTACTGAATTAGTCACTCTCAACCATTCCTCTTTTATCCTACTATTTTAACTTCAGTTATTTAATCTTTTGGACATTGATTGTTAATGTTTTGAACATGTAACTTAAACATTTTTATTTTTGGTATTTGTATCACTTACCATACAAAATATGGTATTGATGGTTTAGTCTGTCCCAGAATCCTGATTCTTCACCTACGTTTGCTGTGTATTTGACCTCGAGGAATGCCTGTGTCAGACACATTTTCTCTCGATCGGACCATGAATGTATTTTGAGCTTTCCTTTTTGACTGAAAACCCCAAAAACAGATTAAAACGATTAAGTTGGTTGTCCATATAAGGGAATGGAATATAGAGATATGTTGTTACATTTATCGGAGGTTTAACAATAATTATACGTTTCAATAAATATTGTTCTTCATTAGGTGTGCTTTCTCTTTCTGACTTTACAATCATTAAAAGGATGTAGTGTTTTTTAAATTCCCTCAAAAAATATAGTACATTGTAACTGCACATTCTTAAGTAAACTGGCCAAAGCAAGATCAAAACAATATATTAGACAACAAACAATAATAAAGTAAGAAAGATTCATTAGATATTAGTAGTGATAAACCCGCATTCTCCAAACATCATATAAACAAAATAACACCACACTTAACGGTTACATGTTTGATGTGAAACTAGACTCCATCCGGTTGTCGATATCACGTGCTGCTGACTCGGCATCCCTGCGCACGGACCGTAGCCTCTGTAGTAGTGCCTAGACAAGCTAATGGCTGTAATGGGTACAAATCCCTACTTTTTTTTCTCATGACATTTGAATGTCGAGCGTGTTGAACTCAACCGGATGGTTGAAGCCACCTATCATTAAAAGCACTATCACACCTGATTTTGCCCCTTTACTATGGATTCCAACCCATTCGGAAAGCCTTTGGAAATATGTTGGGGCTATTAGTCCTGGAAGGACACCGTTTCACTCGTGTATTTTGATGACAAGACTTTCTTAAGTACAAATGATTCTTGACGAAATCCTTGGCTAGTTTTGATTCATCTTAAATCATAACTCTACTTTCACGACATTACCTACCATATCAATACCTGAAACTGCTACTACCGTGAGACAACTTACATAAAACGTAACCTGACATACCCAGACATCATTGCATAACCAAATGGAGGAGGTATATACCTCGAGCACTGGAACATATCGTTTGGCAGAAACTCTTGTGAAGTTTCCTTATGAAGACTCGTATTCCCTGGTATTTCTTGCGCAAACCAAAACTCGATTGCCAGTAGCATCGTCACAACCTCACAAATTACATACCCCACATCAAACATAATATCGCTAATGGGTTAATGTTAGTGAAAAGCCTCCTTGATTTTTCAAACTAGTTACTCCTAGTTTTAACGCAACGACTACTTTTGTCTGCATGAACTGAACCGTGTATGATAAATAGTTTGTTTGCTTCGGACCTTCTCATGAGAAACGTTTACAAAATATATGTGTTTATATATGCTAAATTTGAGAATCAAATCCTATGTTTAGGGTATAGAAACTGACTAATTATTGAAGCGGTGGTTTATAGATAAGTTGCGTAGAACTGCATGGTTAGTTATGTGTATGAAACGTGTTAGGGACCAGAAAATGTCATGTTGTGGATGTATTAACTTGATTTGCTAAGAAGACCATACACCATACAAGGTCCTAAGTCTCCTACCTCGGTGGGAATGAAAAGACTGTGTGAAGTTGCCCCGTCAACTTTGCACCGTATTGGTTGTGTTGGTTAGTTGGTGAACCTAAATGCTATAGACATGCTAAGCTGGTATTTTATGCTAGTACAACAAGTGTTAGGAAAATTGTATATGTTGTATGGTAGAATCTTAATGATAGACTGCGTGATGCTATGCGTTAATTATATCAATCATTAAAGGAAACCCTCGTATGCTATCCAAACTGTTATCGCATGAGATGTGAATTTAATCGTTATTGCATGAAATATGAATTATGTGAACCTAATTGGTCATACGTCCATAAAGTACTTAATCAGTCAATGAGTCCCCATGTTAACCTGATCAGTCTTGTGTAATTCCATGCTATTGCTAATTAGTAGGCGAATTCAGATGTTTATGTTTTCATTAGACAACGAGTGTATTAGACAAACATTGATCCATGTTTAGCAATCATAGCCTGCGGATCGAGTTCGAAATCGGAGTTTGAAACGTGTTCGGGGTTTATCGTTGTTGTTGCATCGGTCTTCATCCGCGTCACTAATGGACATCTGCACACTTGTTATTCGAAGCATAGTCTTTATAACGTACTCGTCATCTTTTGTTTCGTCTTTCCGGCGACCGGAAATAACTCCGGCGAGTTTAGGGTTTATGGGGAAGAAGAAGGGGGCGCGACGGGTTTACATATATGATTTTTTTTTGTTATTGTTCACAACATCGGAGCTAGCCCAATGGCTAAGGCTCTCGATGTCTTTCCCAGTGGACACGGGTTCGATACCCACAAGCCTCAGTTTTTTTCCCGTATTTTTGTAGAATCTGATTTTTGGGCATTGGTGATGATTAAAAGTATTTCAGTTCGAAATGAAACCGAACATAACCTTTGCCTCAACGGTTAGGGCATTGTTGGAAGACCCTGAGGTCGCAGGTTCGAGACCCGGCCTTTGCGTTTTATTTCTTTTTTTCTTTTTTTCATTTTTTAAACCTGGTTTTAACCTTCATATTTTTCTGTTGTGCTTGTTTTTGCGATTTGTAGACTTAAAGCTTATATAAAATGACCCCTTGGTAAATTATAAAATCCGTAGACAAGATAATGGTTTAGAAAACTACAACAAAATTGTCATTTTAGATTTAAAGTGTAATTTAAACGTTTTTCGATTTATATTAATTCAAATAATAGTTTAAAATTTGAGATGATTATACACCATAGTTTAATGTATTTATATATTTGGTCCATTGAGACACGTGGGATTTTTTGTTAAAGGGATATATGTATCTTGGTTTATAAACTCGTTATTAAGGTTGTTTTGCGCGTTAGGTTATTTAGAAAATATATATTATTGGTATATAATATATATTTCATGTCATTTCGACAATTGCTAAATATTTGACAAGTGTGTCATCCTCGATTTGTTATAGACTTCACAATCATTCGTTTTCCTCATTTACGTTAGACTGAGTTGTTTTTAGTCGATCACACACACTTACATTCATATACTCGTTAGGTATCTGGTTGATTACACAAGAACCATTACTTGCTACTAGCGGTGTTACTAATCTGGAATTACTGTGCACCCTAAGGTGAGTTACACAACCTTTTACGTTACGTCCGGTTTGGAACATATCACACGCAAACACGTTACACCCGGGTTAGGGTGATAACACGACAACTTTGATGTATGATTAAAGTACATATCCAATATATATCACATGTTCACGTAAAATGCTTTACCCGTCAAGTCCTTACTTTATCGAACCGTTAATAGCGAATAGCGAGTGAATGTTGGGTAGCACTACTGGGGTCTGACAAACCCCACTCAGCGGGCACGAGATGCACCACCCGACTGGCGGTCGGACTGAGGACAATGTCAGCCTAACTTACCGTAATCGAGTAGACACGGGGAAGGAAAAACACGTAAGGATTATTCCTACAACTAATTGGTCAGCTTCGCTTGCGAACGTTTTAGTGACATGAACTTAGGTTAGCTACCTACAATATGGATTTTACTTGTAATATACATAACTGAACTACGAATAAAACTGTTGTATTCGCACTGCATGTCTGTACTAGATGTATATATGTACTTATGTGAACTCACCAACCTTTTGGTTGACACTTTCTCTTTAAACATGTTTCTCCCAGGTCGCAGGTGTTCGAGTATCACGAGTATGCATGCATGAGCCCTTAAAACCATGTTGTGGTTTAATATATAATTTTCGTTAATTCGAATGACGATGTTTTATGTAATTACCAAATCTTTTGTTTATACTTCCGTATTTGTAAAACTCTGAATTTATATTTTATTTTAACATATATTAAAATCTTTTGATCTTTAATGGTTGTTTGGTGTAACTAATGGACTGGGATCCTGGTTTGCTCACACCCCATACGGTAAAACTCCGTTAGTGGAAATTGGGGGTGTGAGACATGGGGTGATCCATAAGCTCTAAATGGGCCCATTGAGCTTGTTAAAGGCACAATGGGCCTACCAGATACTTAATGGGCTTACTAGGTGCTTAATGGGCCTGAAGTTCACGAAACGGTAACTAAAAATAACTAATTAAACCTAGACCTAATCCTAGACCTAGACAACTAAACTAAACCAAACCTTTTAGGCAAGTGTACATATCAGACGCAATATATAACAAAATTAACTAAGAAAATGGATGGGAAATTTGAGTGATTTGATATTATTAAAATAACTAAATTAACTAACTTACCAACTAAAGACCGAAAACTGAGAATACTTTAGGATGAAATCAAGATCGAAAAAGGTACCACCTAGACCTAGAATCCTAATTAACACTGACAACTCCACTCGGTTATGACAACGCTGATGGCAGTTAGTTCACCTCTTAGTCCTTCCTAACAGAAAACTCTAACGCTCGAACAAGGGTTCACCTTTTTAGTCATTCCCACTTCAGTTAACCTAACCACCTCCGAAACAATCTCGGGCACCTTAAGACAGCAGGAGCTACCACTATCTATCATAATTGACACTAGAATAACAGATTAACTAAATTCCTAGGGTACTTCCTTGTGGGATAATGTTATCCGAGATCAATAACAGACTACCCGATATTTCTATCACCTTCCGGAATGTCTAGAAATGGCAACATACAAGATCCATAGAAACAATTAATATTCTATACTATGACCAACCAAACAAAGATGCAAATGTCAAATAGTCATCGTAAACGGTCTAGGTGGTAGTAATTATTTAGCCTACAACCATGTTCAAAATAAAATCACAAACAAAGTCTGGAACTTTAATCAAAAACATGGTTTTAGCTAAGTAAAAACAAGAAATCGAATGGAAAGAATAAACCGGATAACGAATTCGTAGACGAATGATTGATTCCAGTGGCCTCCCTTCGATTCCAGCCTCTCTTGGTCTTCAAAATCACCCGTAAGAACTCCCTATTCGGCAATTGATGAAAAGTCCCAAAAATAAGTCTTAACATCGAATTTAAATGAAAAACTAGGGTTTGCGGGAAAAACCCCTCCAAGCGTGTCGCTTAGAGGGGTTTGGCTGGTTAAGCGATACGCGCGCCGCGTATGTAATGAAAAAATAGTCGAGGTCAACCCCGACACCGCCTTTGACCTTCTTCTCCCCAAGCGTATCGCTTGGGGTCTTGTATTCCCTAGGTGATACGCCAAGGGCCCTATTTTCAGTATCTTCTCCTCTTTCACTTTCTAATTTCTCCTACACTCGTTCGGCCTCGAGATTTGAACCATAACTTTAAAAATGATTCAAAACATTAATAAAGACTCAAACCACTAAAAGTTAACTAAGACTAACATAAAATGACTCAAATGGACTAAAAAATGACTCAGTTACTACTAAAAATAAAAGGAAAAACATGATGTGTTTACAACACATCAAACATCCCGACACTCACTCTTTTTCGTCCTCGAAAAATACCACAATGGAATCATAATAAGGGAATCAAATCCTAACTTATCAATTCATTTTGACTTCAATTTTAAACAATCAATTAGTATAAACCATTTAGGTTCTCCTACCATAGTATTCTAATATATATAGGTCTAAAAAATAATGTATTAGCGATGAATGGATGGTGATTTTAATTGAGCAATATTCAAAACTTAGAGCATCGATTCATGGATGCATCCACCAAGTCGCGATCCCGGTGGGTAGCATGTAAATCTCAACTCAATTACCTAACCTAGAGGTGAAAAACCTTCAAGTCGCTGTCCCAAAGGCTAACACATAGGCTTTGGCATTCAATTAAGTTAACAATAGCTCAAACAAAATGGACAATAGGATATGGAAGTATGCAAGCGCCCCCCATATCGGATTTACTCTCGTAAAAAGATAAATGCGTGTTTTATTTAAGAGACATATACATTTACAAATACTAAGGTACCTATCATCTATTTTTGACCGTTTCGGTTACATCATTCAAAATAAGGCAGGAACCCACTAAAGCATCCTAATTTTTATTCATTAAAGACTAATTTATTCCATTATTGACACATAAAGAAATTTAAGCATTTAAAGTCGGTTGGGCCTACCAATACTACTACAAAAATGGCCTTTCTTGACGCTTTTTGCGCGTCAAGAAAGGGCCCAGATGACGCGCAAAAAAGCGTCAAGGAAGGTAGGGTCAAGAATCCTCTTGACGCGCAAAATGCGCGTCATCTGCTTCTTGACGCGCGAACAATGACACGCATTTTATGACGCGCAAAGCGTGTCATAAAAGCGTGTCAAGGAAGCCCCCGTCATAAAAATGCTTATGACACGCATAAATGCGCGTCATGAATTAAAACAAAATTTAAAAAAAATATTTTTGTAGATTCACTAATTTCCACATTAATGACAATCAACCTCCTAATCAAAATACAATACACTTGTAGCAAAATAATATATTTCATATATAGAGCAAACATTACAAATGTAACATTAGTTTACATTGCACTAACTACATGTAACCTTAGCTTCTTCCATCTCCATACTTGCATTATCAAGCCCATCTACAAAAAGGTAAAAGGATGGTCAAAAGAGATTTCTGAAAACCGTATGCTTCTGCTATGGCGCCTCAGCCTCCCTTGCTACTTCTTCTACTTCTGCTATGGCGCCTTCCGCCTCAGCCTCCCTTGACCAACAAATATAAACTAGAGACGTCTCTAGCTTTGATTGTTGAGCTTTGATTGCTGCCTTGACTTGATTTTTATCAACATTTGACTAGAATGCAGACAAAAAAAACATTAATCATCTGGCTCTCTTTTATCACCATTTTGCTCATAATCACCAAGCATAACACACAACCGTGTGTTAATACTTAGTCAAGTACACCTATCCATTGCGTGTTTCCATATTGGTATATAATACAAACAATGTTTCATTAACCAAGTAAAATATGAGATCCCTAAGGCTGTTATTTTTTAAATAGATTTAAAGGGTGAATTACAGTGAGATCTATTGTTAGTTCCATCATCAATTTTTGGATGCTATGAATTCAGATATAGATTAAAGAGTTCCCTGAGCCATATCAGTATATACAAGTGGTCATTGCAATTCAGTAAAGTAGGTGTCTAGATATAAACAAATAACAGCTAAGAAAAAAACATTATCATTTAAATTGCACATATGAGTTATTTTGCAGTACCGGATAATTGAGCAGAGTGAATAGAATATAGATGCTGGATTGAAGCAAAACAAGATTGATGCTCTCAATGATAGTTCAGGATCTTCAGAACAATAACAGAAAGCCTATAGTGAGAAAGAAAACAAGAAAATTGTCAGAAAAAGAACAAAATGTGCGAAAATAATTACAACTTGGACTAATAATAAATAGGGTGCAAAGCTTTTCTGATCATCATATATATGTCATGAACTTTCTAAAATCAACACAACTGAGAGAGAGAAGGAAAACAAAGGGTGCTTGATGTAGGGTTAAGACAACTACATGTACAAAAACAATATATTCAGTTGTGGGAGCAGTAGCATTCTGCAAGATTAATTTGTATATTCAATTGCAAAATTAAATATGAGAACAAAACTAAGGCAAAAAAAAAAATGATACGAACCAGATTACATAATAGACTTTATTATGATCTAAACCAAAACATTTAGATCTTACTAGTTAGCTAATTACCAATGAAACTTGTTCAGAATGAGTGGTGAACCTGGTTTGAATGCGCTACTGTACAGAACGAGTGGTGAACCCGAAGATGAAGCCATAGTGAATTCTGGTAACAACAATTTAAAAAAAGACAACAACATTAACACAAAGACAGCAACATAAAAACAAAGACAACAACACAGATAAATAGTATATTGATATATACAAAAACGTAGCAAAATACAACAGCAAATGTAACAAAATACAGCAGCATTGTAAATTACTATTCAGAAATATATCAAAACACAAAAATACCGTTGGTGCCATCGTTGAAGAAATATATATCTCCAACAGCAGATCCAATCCATCTGGGAGCATTCCTTTATTCAGCGGTGATTTAACGTCCAGTGATTATGGCACAATACCTTCATACTTATTCCTAATGGTTTCTTCCTAAGAAAGCAAAGTGTATAAAAAGCAGCGGTTATCATTTGAGTTACACTACAACCAATGTATATTAAGATTTATGTTGTTCCCAAAGAAAGAAGCAAAAAGATTGTAGGATTTCAAGGAACATAACATATGAGCAGATCCATGATCTTACTTCCTTTGCTGATGAAGCCTTAGGTGTCAGATCCATTCTTTTTTATAATAGTGGATAATATGAGCAGATCCATGATCTTACTTCCTTTTTCTTATTAGTGGATTAAGGTACATGTTATCACTTAAAAAAATAAACTAGAAAATGCTTAATGTACATATCAAAGTGGTAAAAAGACAAAGCTATAGACAGGCTGAACGGTATATAGATTTGAATTCCAATCAAGTGAGAAGAAGATAATTTTATGTCAGTTGACAACCGTTCACTACGAAGCAACTCGAGTGAAAACGCTGGCCCGTTAAGTTACAAAGAGCACTCAAGCAAAAGTACAGGTGTCATGACAACAACATATTTACAAAAGATGGGTTGATAATGCTGGTAGTGAAGGGTTAAAAAACCATAGTGCTATTGAAAGATGGCATTCTTATTTCTATCATAGGAGTAAGCATTTAATGGATGAGGAGTATTCAAGTATGAATTAGAAACCGTTAATTCGCAGGCGTGATGGATTTGCAAAATCAAACAAGCTGTTGTTGATTATGTGACATCACTTCTTGCCTCTTTATAAAGCAAGAAAAGTTAGACAAAGAAAGCTACAAGACAAAATCAAAGCTACTGGTTATTGATGCTAAAACAAAATTTACAGAGGTGTGCAAATAAACTTTTCATAATCAGATACGCAGAAATAATAATCAATTCCTAAACTCCTAATTTCAAGTAATCATACACACAGTTAAAATCATCAAATAATCGATATTGATTTTATTATAATGTAATAAGCAGATAATTAGTATCAATAATCAATCCCCCAGTGGTCATCAGAGCCATCGACTAGTTTACTAAACTAGTCACAAAATTACAAATAAAAAACTGAAACAGGAGCTACGATAAAGAATATGGTAAGCACCAGTGATCTTACCTCTTATCAGACTAGCCTCCCCCTTCTGGTTGTGGAATGAATGGAACAAGGGAGAGCACTTCCAAAACCTAATTCGGGAGATATGTGTTCCCGTACCTGTACCCAAATCTGAATCTAAAATTAAATAGAATAAAAGAGATAGAATGAAAGAATGTTTAACAGTTAGGGCTTTAAGGATTGAAAATTATTGGATGGTATGAAAGAGATAGAATGAAAGAACGTTTAATACTCGTCACATTTTAGGGCTTTAAACAATCATCTAGGTAATAGAGAACAATAGGTTGGAATCGAGATGGGTACCTTGCGAGCGGACTTTCCTTACATTCCTTAGCTTCTGTTCGCAGATCCATTCGGAGATTAGGGTTTTGAAAGTGACAAGGAGATTGGAGGTAACTCGGTGACTCACGATAGGCGGAGATTAGGGTTTACTTGGAGAACGATGCGATGAAGATTAGGTTAGGGTTAGGGCTCAAAATTGCGATGATGAAGCGGGAATAGTTTCTGAAGCAGATGGAGGCGAGCGTGAGATGATGCGATGAAGATTAGGTTAGGGTTAGGGCTCTGGTGGGAGTCGGCGCCAGAGGAGATGAATGAGGGAGATGAAATTTTGGGAAATTAGGGGAAAATAGGGCTTAGGAGAGGAAAGTGGAGGGAGATGAATTTTTTAAGGAGCGGGAGATATTTTTTCAAGATAATTACTTTTGGGCGGGAAAAATTAAAAAGCGACGGATTTATTTTTACACTTGACGCGCATAAAAATTATGTCCTCCGCGTTTTTTTTCCAAATGACAGAATATTTATGACGCGCAAAAATGCGCGTCATCTACCCATAGAATTTTGTTAAATTTTGTTAAGTACGACAGTTTTTTTATGACGCTTGTTTTTGCGCGTCATAAATTTCTGAGTGTCATTGTTCGCGCGTCAAGAAAGGGGTTATTTCTAGTAGTGTTAATAAACTTACAATTAATATTTAACAATTAAACACATTTATTATAAAACTGATCCCTGATTGTTCTATCATTTTCTACTTATTGCAGCATAAATCAAGAACATTTTTTTCAAAAACAATTATTTTTAATTTTCTTTAAAACTCAAACTAGCCTAAAAATATAAGAATGCACGACTCAAAGCCAAAAACGTAGCCTTCCCATCCCCACACTTAAACGAAACATTATCCCAATGTGAGCCGGAAAAACTACTAAAAATAAAAACATGGAAATAATAAAAAATGAAGTAAGGAACGAAGTCCCCTAATTTTAATTTTTGTGATGAATTTTGACTTATTCGTCCATCGCTCTCCACTTTAATTCGTCAATCATGTATGTTTGAAAATCATCGGGCCTGCCAACAAAGACACAAAACAAAACAAACTCGACTCGATTAAACCGTTAGAAATGAAGCACGAACAATAAAATCACGAAAATATAAACTAAGGACGAAAGACAAATAAATAAAAATAAATTTGAAATTGGTGTTTACCTGGATTAAAGATCACAAGAACGGGTCAACATGATTATATTAAAATCAACCGCGGTCGCGTATCGGGATGGAAACCAATGTACGACTCGCGTACCGCGATGGCCTGAATTGACCGATCCTGCTAACCCTCTCCAAGCGTATCGCCTAAAAAACTAGTCACTCCAAGAGATACGCCTGGAACGAAATTTCCAGGGGTTTGGACAATTTTTGGGACCTCAAAAATTTTCTATCTTTTTTCCTTTACCTCAACTTTTCCCAAAATTCAGTCTACTTTACCAGGTCATAGAGAAACATACCTTGACACTTTCAAACACAGTTTCATAACTTGAACTCCTCGAATTCCCTGTAAACACCGGAAAACATAAAAACAAAAACCGAAAAACACACAAAACTTAAAAAATGGAGAAATTTAAATAAAGTTACAAACTTTAATACCTGAGGACTTGTTCAATTCAGCTTCTAATCTTTAGACAACCTCCGAATCTACAATCCGGAGGCTTAGATTTCACATCCTTCACCAATAAATTACCGGTTATGGCCCGGTTTATCAATTCACACTCGAAACCTAATCTCTCAACCACCAAACTACTAAGACTCGCCAACTCTAACCACTGTTTAACCTTCTAATGCTTAAAACAACCCGGAAGAAAGCTAATTTTTCCTATGTAGCTTAACTTCGGGTCATTTTCATAACTAATAAACACCATCTTCCCCACACTTAGACTAAACTCAGATTTAGCACTAATTTCAACAAGATCTCCAAGTGTGGCTTTCCTAAACCTCTCATCAACCACCACAACCTTATTCTTAATTACCAAGTCACCGGGTTCCCAATCATCAACCTCAACTATTTCATCTAAGTCATTTACCAACTCGGGAACCTCCCCACACTTATGTTCAACGACAACATCACCTTCTAGCCTATTGCTAACTACCAAGTCAGCACCTGTAACATAGTTGACACAATGATCCATACAAGACATAAAAGATTCAATAAAATAAACAGACTCATTGTCACTACCATTTGACATACCACTCTCAAAATTCACACTCTCATCATCTACCCTCATTGTAATTTTACCCTCAAACACATCAACTAAAGCTCTAGCAGTCCTACGGAAATGTCTACCTAAACTTAGAGGGCATTTACCATCATATTTCATGTCAACAACCACAAAATCAACAGGGAACAAATATTTATCAATTTGTACAAGCTTATTTTCATGCTCGCAGAGGCTGGATCTCCTAAACCTAATTGTTAGAAAATAGAATAAGGCATCACGTTAATACTAGCATCGAGATCCGCTAATGCATGTGTCACAGAAGAGCTACCAAATGTACACAGATCATAAATGTCTCTGGATTAGTTAATTTCTCGGGCAGCTTATTTTGTACAACCACCAAGCATTGAGCATATAAAGTAACATCAGATAAGGCCTCTAGTTTCTTTTAATTTGACAACATATATTTTAAGAATTTTGCATACTTAGGCTACTTTTGTAATACTCATATGAAAGGCAGATTAATCCTAAGTTGCTTAAATAACTCTAGAAACTTATCGTACTCTTGCGCATACTTTTTTTGAATTAATCGTTAAGGGAATGGTACACTCTTGAGGTCCTCTGCTGTGATAGTCTTCTCTTCAAAACGAACTCTCTTATTCGGATTTTCTACTAGTGGTTTCCTCACTGGAGACTCGGACTCTGGTGCTGTACTTACTGCCCGTAGCCTAGGGTGCACCCAACCATCCATAGTCTCCATCTCTAGCTTCTCATCAACTGGTTCCTCATCGACCGTTGGTGATGGACCATCAAAAACTCGACCACCCCTAGTGGTAACTACATTCACCGAGGAATTAGAGTTTTTACACCCACTTCTAGAAAACTTGCCCCCTCGGTTCGCCAAATCCTTCACCTATTTGGCGATATCTTCCACTAACCTCCATATGTCTAGAAAAGCTGCTTGTTGATTCCTAAATAGTGTGTCATGTTCCATGAGCTTCTTCTGGGTGGTCTCCTCTCTAGCTGCAATATGCGTCAACGCCTGAGTTTGTGTCGCCATCATCTCTTTAATCTCCTTCATGCTTGACCCTTCATCGCCCCTTCCATATTGGTTATTCCCTGGCTGAAACCCCGGTGGGTTCATGCCGTCTCGTCATCCAAAGTTTTGTCCACTCCTCCACCCGGACTAAAATGAATTACCAAACTGGGTTCGGTTCCTAATGTAATCTACATGCTCAGATGTGGAGAGCGGGCAGTCACGAGTGTCGTGAGCGCCACGATACAACTCACATTTGGCAGCTAAGTGGAATCAAATGTCGTCCAATTTCTTGTTCAGTTTTTCAAGCTCCTGAAATGTCATCGTATCGGAACCAACGTGATGCCCAACCCGGGTAGGTGTAGATGAAGCTAATGATTTGGCCGGGTCCAACGTGGCTCTCCGATCTTTAAGGGTCTGCTACTCATCATTCGCGAAACTCTCAAAAAGCTTTTTAAACTCATCAATCGTGAGTTTCTCCATCATATTTCCTCTAGCTGAAATGGTAAAATCCTTCTATACAGCATACGTGAGACCAGTATAAAATTTTTTGATGATAGCCCACTCCGTCAACCAGTGTTGCAAACATCCGCTCAGATGGGTATTGAATCGATCATAGGCTAAGTATTAATGCTAGTCGGGTTCCATCCAGAATGAGTGGATTTCCTCCTGAGTACACGAAGTCTTAGTTGGAGGGTGATACTTCTTCAAAAACCGTTGCTTCAAATCTGCCTCGGTGGCAATCGAATTAGGAAGAAGCGTCTCAAACCACACGGTGTCCCGAGTGGCGAGTGGAAATGAAAATAATTGGAGATAGATAACATTATCAACACTCTCACGAGGCTAAATGTGTTGCAGATACGCACGAAACGGGAAATGGGGGCGGGTGCGTCTTCAATATCACGCCTATTGAATTGAATGGAATTTGATAGCGTGTTTATGATGTGAGATTGAACTTGCCAAATTGTGGTGTTGGCAATGGTGGTTTGGACGATAGCAAAACTTGTGTTCTCGTCGCCCTCGATGTCTTTCCCAGTGGACGCGGGTTCGATACCGCAAGCCTCAGTTTTTTTTCCCGTATTTTTGTAGAATCCGATTTTTGGGCATTGGTGATGATTAAAAGTATTTCAGTTCGAAATGAAACCGAACATAACCTTTGCCTCAACGGTTAGGGCGTTGTTGGATGACCCTGAGGTCGCGGGTTCGATACCCAGCCTTTGATTTTTATTTCTTTTTTTCTTTTTTTTTTGATCCTGGTTTTAACCTCCATATTTTGATGTTTTGCTTGTTTTTGCGATTTGTAGACTTAAAGCTTATATAAAATGACCCCTTGGTAAATTATAAAATCCGTAGACAAGATAATGGTTTAGAAAACTACAAAAAAAAATTGTCATTTTAGATTTAAAGTGTAATTTAAACGTTTTTGTGATTTGGATTAATTCAAATAATAGTTTTAAACATTGAGATGATTATACACCATAGTTTAATGTATTTATATATTTGGTCCACTGAGACACGTGGGATTTTTTGTTAAAGGGATATATGTATCTTGGTTTATAAACTCGTTATTAAGGTGGTTTTGCGCGTTTGGTTATTTAGAAAATATATATTATTGGTATATAATATATTTTTCATGGCATTTCGACAATCGCTTGGATTTGACAAGCGTGTCATCCTCGATTTGTTCTAGACTTCACAATCATTCGTTTTCCTCATTTATGTTAGACTGAGTTGTTTTTAGTCGATCACACACACTTACATTCATATACTCGTTAGGTATCTGGTTGATTGCAACAGAACCATTACTTGCTACTAGCGGTGTTACTAATCTGGAATTGCTGTGCACCCTAAGGTGAGTTACACAACCTATTACGTTACGTCCGGTTTTTTACGATATCACACACAAACACGTTACACCCGGGTTAGGGTTATAACACGACAACTTTGATGTATGATTAAAGTACATATCCAATATATATCACATGTTCACGTAAAATGATTTATCCTTCAAGTCCTTACTTTATCGAACCGTTAATAGCGAATAGCGAGGGAATAGTGGGTAGTACTACTGGGGTCTGACAAACCCCACTCAGCGGGCACGAGATGCACCACCTGACTGGTGGTCGGACTGAGGACAATGTCAGCCTAACTTACCGTGATAGAGTAGACACGGGGAAGGCAAAACACGTAAGGATTATTCCTACAACTAATTGGTTAGCTTCGCTTGCGAACGTTTTAGTGACATGAACTTAGGTTAGATACCTACAATATGGATTGTACTTGTAATATACATAACTGAACTACGAATAAAACTATTGTATTCGCACTGCATGTCTGTACTAGATGTATATATGTACTTATGTGAACTCACCAACCTTATGGTTGACACTTTCTCTTTAAACATGTTTCTCCCAGGTCGCAGGTGTTCGAGTATCACGAGTATGCATGCATGAGCCCTTAAAACCCTGTTATAGTTTAATATATAATTTTCGTTAATTCGAATGACGATGTTTTATGTAATTACCAAATCTTTTGTTTATACTTCCGCATTTGTAAAACTCTGTATTTATATTTTATTTTAACATATATTAAAATCTTTTGATATTTAATGGTTGTTTGGTGTAACTAATGGACTGGGATCCTGGTTTGCTCACACCCCACACGGTAAAAATCCGTTAGTGGAAATTGGGGGTGTGACACATGGGGTGATCCGTAAGCTCTAAATGGGCCCATTGAGCTTGTTAAAGGCACAATGGGCCTACCAGATACTTAATGGGCTTACTAGGTACTTAATGGGCTTGAAGTGCACGAAACGTTAACTAAAAATAACTAGTTAAACCTAGACCTAATCCTAGACCTAGACAACTAAACTAAACCAAACCTATTAGGCAAGTGTACATATCAGACGCAATATATAACAAAATTAACTAAGAAAATGGATAGGAAATTTGAGTGATTTGATATTATTAAAATAACTAAATTAACTAACTTACCAACTAAAGACCGAAAACTGAGAATACTTTAGGATGAAATCAAGATCGAGAAAGGTACCACCTAGACCTAGAATCTTAATAACACTGACAACTCCACTCGGTTATGACAACGCTGATGGCGGTTAGTTCACCTCTCTGTCCTTCCTAACAACTCTAACGCTCGAACAAGGGTTCACCTTTTTAGTCATTCCTACTTTAACTAATCCTAACCACCTCCGAAACAATCTCGGGCACCTTAAGGCAGCTGGAGCTACCACTAACTATCACAATTGACACAGAATAACAGATGAACTAAATTCCTAGGGTACTTCCTTGTGGGATAATGTTATCCGAGATCAATAACCAAACCGACTACCCGATATTTCTATCACCTTCCGGAATGTCTAGAAATGGCAGCATACAAAATTCATAGAAACAATTAATATTCTATACTATGACCAACCAATGTAGCTAATCAAACTTAACTTGTAAACACACAGTCACATGAGTTAATTACCAACCTAAACCGGAAGACATCCGCAGATTGAACAAGCATAAAACATTAGTCAAAACCCTAAATCAGATACACATACGCTTTGAATTGCAATAATAAGTGGAACTTACAGAGTGTCAAACATCAATCAAATTTTCATAAACCAAACAAAGATGCAAATGTCAAATAGTCATCGTAAACGGTCTAGGTGGTAGTAATTATTTAGCCTACCACCATGTTCAAAATAAAATCACAAACAAAGTCTGGAACTTTAATCAAAAACATATCTTAGCTAAGTAAAAACAAGAAATCGAATGGAAAGAATAAACTGGATAACGAATTCGTAGACGAATGATTGATTCCAGTGGCCTCCCTTCGATTCCAGCCTCTCTTGGTCTTCAAAATCGCCCGTAAGAACTCCCTAAGTCGGTAATTGATGAAAAGTCCCGAAAATAAGTCTTAACATAGAATTTAAATGAAAAAATTAGGGTTTGCGGGAAAAACCCCTCCAAGCGTATCGCTTAGAGGGGTTTGGCTGGCTAAGCGATACGCGCGCCGCGTATGTAACGAAAAAATAGTCGAGGTCAACCCCGACACCGCCTTTGACCTTCTTCTCCCCAAGCGTTTTGCTTGGGTTCTTGTATTCCCTAGGTGATACGCCAAGGGCCCTATTTTCAGCAATTCTTCTCCTCTTTCACTTTCTAATTTCTCCTACACTCATTCGGCCTCGAGATTTGAACCATAACTTTAAAAATGATTCAAAACAATAATAAAGACTCAAACCACTAAAAGTTAACTAAGACTAACATAAAATGACTCAAATGGACTAAAAAATGACTCAGTTACTACTAAAAATAAAAGGAAAAACATGATGTGTTTACAACACATCAAACATCCCGACACTTACTCTTTTTCGTCCTCGAAAAATAGGACAATGGAATCATAATAAGGGAATCAAATCCTAACTTATCAATTCATTTTGACTTCAGTTTTAAACAATCAATTAGTATAAACCATTTAGGTTCTCCTACCATAGTATTCTAATATATATATGTCTAAAAAATAATGTATTAGCGATGAATGGATGGTGATTTTAATTGAGCAATATTCAAAACTTAGAGCATCGATTCATGGATGCATCCACCAAGTCGCGATCCCGGTGGGTAGCATGTAAATCTCAACTCAATTAGCTAACCTAGAGGTGAAAAACCTTCAAGTCGCTGTCCCAAAGGCTAACACATAGGCTTTGGCATTCAATTAAGTTAACAATAGCTCAAACAAAATGGAAAATGGGATATGGAAGTATGCAAGCGCCACCCATATCGGATTTACTCTCGTAAAAAGATAAATGCGTGTTTTATTTAAGAGACATACATTTACAAATACTAAGGTACCTATCATCTATTTTTGACCGTTTCGGTTACATCATTCAAAATAAGGCAGGAACCCACTAAAGCATCCTGATTTTTATTCATTAAAGACTAGTTCCATTATTGACACATAAAGAAATTTAAGCATTTAAAGTCGGTTGGGCCTACCAATACATCGAAATTAGTAATAAACTTACAATTAATATTTAACAATTAAACACATTTATTATAAAACTGATCCCCGATTGTTCTATCATTTTCCATTTATTACAGCATAAATCAAGAACATTTTTTTCAAAAACAATTATTTTTAATTTTTTTTAAAACTCAAACTAGCCTAAAAATATAAGAATGCACGACTCAAAGCAAAAAACGTAGTCTTCCCATCCCCACACTTAAACGAAACATTATCCCCAATGTGAGCCGGAAAAACTACTAAAAATAAAAACATGGAAATAATAAAAAATGAAGTAAGGAACGAAGTCCCCTAATTTTAATTTTGTGATGAATTTTAACTTATTCGTCCTTCGCTCTCCACTTTAATTTGTCAATCATGTATGTTTGAAAATCATCGGGCCTGCCAACAAAGACACAAAACAAAACAAACTCGACTCGACAAAACCGTTAGAAATGAAGCACGAACAATAAAATCATGAAAATATAAACTAAGGACGAAAGAAAAATAAATAAAAATAAATCTGAAATTGGTGTTTACCAGGATTAAAGATCACAAGAACGGGTCAACATGATTAAATTAAAATTAACATTTTTCTGAAATTCTCGCGGGCGCGTATCGGGATGGAAACCAATGTACGACTCGCGTACCGCGATGGCCTGAATTGACCGATCCTGCTTGAAGATCAATGTAGGGAGGAATTCATTGTTTTGTTTAGTCGGCTTGTTTAGTTTAGTTTCATTTGTAATGTTGTCTTTTGTTAGCTAGCGAAACTACCGAGCGAAACTGTTGTTTCGCTCGGTATCTAGATTAGGGTTGTCTCAGTGACAGTTTCGCTTGGCCAGCGAAACTACCAGCGAAACTGTCTACTGATCTGTATAAATAGTAGCCTTTGTGCTCTCATTTGTAACCTTTGCAACTTTAGCAACCCTAATACAAGATTTCTGATTATTGGTAAGTTTGGTGACGGCTAGGAGCATTCTATTCAATCTTTGTAGCTATTGTTCATCTCTTATCATCTATTTGGTTGTAGTTGTGATTGTTCAATACTAAAAACCCATTTTAGCTATTGGAAATCATCTTTTATTGATATTTGATTGGTTTTCTTCTCAAAACACCTTCATTAGCACTGATTAAGATCAGTGAGGACCAACAATATGGTATCAGAGCCATTGTGCTCTTGATTTTTGGTGTTTTTGAGTGTTTTTGGTAAAACTTTTGAAAATCTATTTGGATCTGTAATCTGATTGTTTTGGATTGAAAATTGGTTGAATATTGTATGTTTTGATGTCCTGAAGCATATGCAATCAACTGATCATTACTCAATAGTGATTTGGATTGGTTTGTGATCATTTCTTCTTCAAAAAGAGGGTTTTCTGTTCTGGGCGAAACTGAGGTTCTTCCAGCGACACTAAACAGCGAAACTGCTGTCTCTTCCAGCGATACTATACAGCGAAACTATAGTGTCGCCGTGAATCATATAATTGTTTTGGACGAAACTACTGGCGAAACAGCATTATTTTTTTGAACGAAAGTTCAAACCAGTTTCCAGCGAATCTAGCTAGCGAAACTGTGTGTCATAGGGTATTTCCTAGCGAAAGTACTGCCCGTGCATACAGCGAAACTAGTTGGCGAATCTGCTGAATTGGTTCAGTGTTCCCAAGCGAAACTGCTGGCGAAATTATAAGTTCCAGCGAAATTATTCATCTGATCAGGATTTCCGAGCGAAATTGCTGGCGAAACTAATTCTCCCAGCGAAACTAACCAAATTGTCTTGTTCTTTGTTTGTTTGTGTCCTTCTTATTTCAGGCTGATTTGAGATGGCATCAGGTACCAATGTTGCTGACACTGAAAGCATTGCTCCAAACCGACCTCCGAGGCTGATCAACGGAGACAATTTTGAAGACTGGAAACGATGTCTGAAATCGTTCTTTCTGTACACCGATTACAATCAATGGTTGTCGATCGTCAACGGACCTCATGTTCCAACCATCACTACTGGTGAAGTAACTCAGATCAACACCAATCCGTCTTCCTTTACTGAGAAGGATTTGAAACTTATTGATCGAGATCAAAAAGCTCTTGGTGCTCTCTCTCTCTCTGTGTCGCAAGAAATCTACAATCGTTTCGCTGAGCACTCTGATGCAAAAAGTTTGTTTGACGCTCTTTGTGAGTTTTATGATGGTAATGAAGATCTTGTGAAGGACAAAGAAGCCCAAGCAACTAAAGAATTCAATTCGTTCACTAGCATGAAGAATGAAAAGTTAATTGATTTGACAAACCGTTTTCTGACCGTGTCAAGCAATCTGAAGAAGTATGATTCACGACTCACTAACTCTGAACAAATCAAGAAGTTACTGGATGCTCTTCCACCCGAGTGGAGCATTCAGGTTCGTATGCTGAAACAAGAGAGGGGTTTCTCCGATTACAAGCTTATGGATGTAATTAACAAGCTTAAGTCATTTGAGCTGGATGTTCAAAGGAGAGAGTACAATCAAGCCATGGGTCCTGCTAAAGTTTATTCTCCGAATTCGGCTCTCATCTCAACTGTTACACCCAAAGGAGCCTCATCTCAAATTCAATCTGCCCATCTTGGGTCTGGTTCATCCTCAACTGCTTCTACCGCTACTCAGCAAACATCCCAGATCTCACCCGAATTCATGGGATTATTCTCAATGTTTACCAACAGTTATCAAGCTTTCGCTGCTGGAGAACTTCAAGGTTCGACTCTGACTGCTGAGGATATGTACCAAGTCGACCCAGATGATTTGGAAGAAACCGACTTAAAATGGCAAATGGCCATGTTAACCGTTCGTGCTAGAAAGTTCTTCGAACGTACTGGGAGAAACACTTTCAAGAATCAAAATGGAAAAGTTGGATTCGATAAGGCTAAGCTAAGATGTTACAACTGTAAGCAACTTGGCCATTTCAAGAGAGAATGCCCGAGTCCAATTGTCACTGAACCGACCTCTGAGCCTGCAACTCGAGTGATCCCTATCACCGACAACGCTGAAGCCAAGCCAAAGAAAGAAGTGGCTCTTCTGACTAACTTTGACTGGAGTTCGGAGGTCTCTGAAGCTGAGGAAGCCATAAATCAAGCGCTTGCGGCTCAAATTCATGAACAAAGAAATGACCCCACAGTTAACAGTTGTGAGAAGGGAGAAGTTGAAAAGAAGATGAATGAGAAATCGACAAGCACACCCGCATGCACCTGTGAGAAAGCCCTTGCTACAGAAAAGGTGATCATGGATCTTTCATATGAATCTGTTCAAGATATGTGCTCTCATCCTTGTAGAATTCGTTTGTTCGGCATCTACAAGGCCAATCGATTGTTGATTGACAACAACAATGAATTAAAAACCATGAACACCCAATTAAAGGAAAATGAAGCAAAATATTTTGTGAAATTAAATGAGGCAATGCATGAAAATGAACATTTAAAACAAACTCTTCTTGCTAAAAATGTCGAATTAAACATGCTTTCTGAAAGAGTTACATTAGCCCAATTCGAAGCCTCTCAACTTCAGACTAAGTTAGATAGATGGAGCGTTTCTCAAATGAAAGTTGAGGAGATGCTCATTAAACAACGAGGAGCTAGAATAAAAACCGGGGTAGGTATGGAGGAAAAGGAAAAGGTGTTTCCTAAAGTTTATCCTCCTCCAAGCACGCATTGTTACTCACCTACTCCGAAACCTCATCCTCTAAATGATTTAATTCCTAGTGATGCTAACAGTTTGCATGCAGGTCTAGAAGGAGTGAACCATAAGGAGATCAGGGAGGATTTTGATTATGGATATGGTAACACAAGTGGGCTTGGATGCGGTAGTCTTAAATCTAAGGAGTCTGTTACGAGTAGTAGTTCTCATTCCAAGAAGTCTAGCACAGATAGTAGTATAGCTAGTGGTTGTTCTTCTTTAGATAGCAGTAGTGATGAGTCCGTGTCTGTTAATCAAGAAAGTTTTGTTTCAAATGAAAATGATCAATGTCATGCAAGTACATCTCAAAATTGCTTCAACAAAGTTCTTTCTAATCCAATTCCTTCTTTCACTCCAATACGAATTTCAAAACCTACCGAAAATCATGTTTCTCAAGAGAAGAAATCATCTTTGAAAACTAAACCTGCCAAAACCGTTATTAAAATTAATAATCCAAAGATTTCAAATGATAAAACAAATGTGGATTTCGAAACCAACAGTGATTCTGATTCTAAAACATCAGATTATGAGGAGGAAAGTCTTTCAGAAACTTCCTCCTGCACAAGTCACAAATCTCACTGTTTCAGATGTGGTAAGGATGATCATGTTATTAAACATTGCAAAGAGAAATTAAATCAAACAAACCATGATAGATCCTTTGGCCACAAGGTAACCAGTTTTGTAAAGCAATTCTTTGGGGGAAAGCAGAAAGTTACAAATCCCAGAAGTGCAAAAGTCTGGGTACCTGTTATTAAGTAATTTCTTGTCTTGTATTGCCAGGCACTCCCGAAGAACTCTGCAAATAGCTATTGGCATATAGATTCGGGATGCTCTCGGCATATGACAGGGTTGAAAGACCTGCTTACAAATTACAGGATCGTGGATGGTGGGTTTGTTTCTTTTGCAGGTGATAAGAGAGGTGGAAAGATGATTGGACAAGGAGATGTGTCATATGGGTCTCTTACTCTGGAGCAAGTCAACTATGTTCCCGAATTGCAGTTTAATCTTCTAAGTGTGTCACAAATCTGTGACAAGAATATACCTGTGTTGTTCAAATCAAATGAATGTCTGTTTCTCAAGCCTGAATTCATTGTGCCCGAAGAGATGGTGGCGATGCGTGCACCTCGCATCAATGACGCATACTTGCTGAATATGAAATCCACTGCATCTCACTCTTCCTCCATGACTTGTTTACTTTCAAAAGCTTCTGTATCTGAGTGCTTCTTGTGGCATAGACGTTTAGGACACATAAACTTCAAAATTCTAAATAATTTTGTCAAAAACAATTTGGTCCGAGGTCTTCCGTTCAAAGATTTTTCTGTCGTTGAAAAATGTCTTTCATGTGCTAAAGGAAAACAACATAAAAAGCCACATAAGCCAAAAGTGGAAAATTCTATTTCTAGTCCCTTAGAATTGCTTCACACTGATTTATTTGGACCTATTAGTGTCCAAAGTCTGGGTAAAAGATCTTACTGTCTTGTTGTCACTGATGATTATTCCAGGTACTCTTGGGTTAGGTTCTTGAAGCAAAAGAGTGACACGACTGAAGCTTTACAGAATATAATCCTATCCGTGGAAAGTTCAAGAAGTAAGAAAGTCAAGGCAATCAGAAGCGACAATGGAACTGAATTTCGAAATCAGATCTTTGACTCTTTCTGCGCAAACAAAGGGATTCTTCGACAATACAGTGCAGCAAGAACTCCGCAGCAGAATGGAGTTGCTGAAAGGAAGAATCGCACACTTGTGGAAGCTGCTCGTACAATGTTGATTGAATCAAAGCTGCCGATTATCTTTTGGGCTGAAGCTGTGAACTGTGCGTCCTACGTGCTGAACCGTGTCCTAATCGTGAAAGATAAGATGAAGACGTCATATGAGCCGTATCATGGAAGGAAGCCACTGATTGATTTCTTTAAGCCGTTTGGATGTTCGTGCACATTGCTGAATACCGAAGCTCAAATTACGAAATTTGGAGCTGTCTCCGACGAATGTTTCTTTATGGGGTATTCTTCTTCACAAAAAGCTTATAGAGTTTATAACAAGCGAACTCGAATTGTGCAGGAATCCTACTACGTTGACTGGCAAGAATCAAACTCTCCCAACACCGGGTCTGGACCAGAATGGTTTTATGATTCAGATACTCTGTTCAAGTCATTCAATCTTCCTATCCTTGCTGAAGCAAATGATAATCCTCCTCTCGTCATTATCACCCCTCACTCCGAAATTCAACAGCAAAACCTATCCTCATCCTCACAGCCTACGCATCAACCCGACCCTCCATCTTCCTCTCATGAATTACCCCATCAAACCTCCGAACCCGCTCCCCTCAACCTTGACTCAAACTTCAAAACCTTAAAAGACCATCCGCATGACTACGTCATTGGCTCTATTACGGATGGAGTGAGGACTCGTCATCAGTCTGGATTGATCAATGAATGTTTGTTCGCGTGTTTTCTGTCTCAGATCGTTCCTAAAAATATAAAAGAAGCTTTAGCAGATCCAAGTTGGGTGGACTCAATGCAGTCTGAGCTGCAACAATTCAGAAAGCTGAAGGTGTGGGATTTAGTGGATCTTCCAGAAAACAAGGTTCCAATTGGTACAAAGTGGGTCTTCCGGAATAAGCCAGATGATAGAGGTGTTGTGATTAGAAACAAGGCAAGACTGGTGGTTCAAGGGTTTTATCAAGAGGAAGGAATTGACTATACCGATGTGTTTGCACCCGTTGCACGCATTGAAGCCATTCGAATTTTCCTGGCTCATGCTGCACACAAGGACTTCAAGGTGTTTCAAATGGACGTCAAGTGCGCTTTCTTATATGGGGATATCGATGAAGAAATCTATGTGCTTCAACCTCCTGGCTTCGAAGATCATGAATTTCCTGACAAAGTATACAAGCTCGATAAATCTCTCTACGGTCTACATCAGGCTCCCAGAATTTGGTACGAGACTTTGACTCAATATCTTTTGGGTAAAGGTTTTACACGTGGATCGATCGACATGACGTTGTTTAAGAAAGAGGTCAACGGCGAAGTGCTGATTGTTCAAGTGTATGTAGACGATATCATTTTTGGTTCAACAAATGAGAAGCTGTGTCGCGAGTTTGAGGAATTGATGAAGGAGAAATTCGAAATGAGTATGATGGGGGAAATGTGTTTCTTTCTTGGCTTGCAGGTGGAACAAAAGCCAGACGGCATTCTCATCCATCAAGAAAAGTACATTCTGGAAATTCTGAAGAAATACAAGATGAACGACGCTTCTGCTGAACTCACTCCTTTCACATCTCAGACATGTTTAACTCCCGACAATCAAGGAAAGCCAGTTGACCCCAAGTATTATCGATCAATGATTGGATCTCTTATGTATCTCACAGCCAGTCGTCCGGACATCACTTTTGTCGTATGCTACTGTGCTCGTTATCAGGCTGACCCAAGGGAATCTCACGAAAAGGCCGTCAAGAGAATTTTCCGTTATTTGAAAGGCTCATCAAGATTGGGTTTATGGTATCCTAGGGGTGGAAGCTTTGAACTTAATTCATATTCCGACAGTGATCACGGAGGATGCAAGCTCGATCGAAAGTCAGTTTCTGGAGGATGCCAGTTTCTAGGGGAATGCTTGGTTTCATGGCAAAGCAAAAAGCAAACAACTGTCTCTTTATCCACAGGTGAAGCTGAATACATCGCCGCCTCAAGTTGCTGTTGTCAAGTGCTGTGGATTCAACACCAGATGATGGATTATGGAATCAACTTCCTTCATACACCGCTGTTCTGTGACAACGAAGCTGCTGTTGGAATCTCCAAGAACCCGATTCATCATACGAGAACAAAGCACATCGAAACCCGGGTTCATGCAATCTGTGACGCTCAGGAAAAAGGGTTTATTGATGTTATTCCCATTGAAACCAAAGCCCAGAAAGCTGATATTTTCACCAAAACCTTTGATAAACCCCGCTTTTATGAGCTTATAAAAATGCTGGGCATGATTTCCTTTTAAATAAAAAAATAAATTAAAAATTAATTAAATTTATTTTTGTACATATTCTTTTAAACTTTGTTTTATCTTAAGTTTTGTCTTATTTAGACCTGCATGCTAAATTCACGTTGTCTTGAATCAGGTGGCTATCGCAGTTAAGCATGTTGATTGGCTAAACTCCTAAATCAAGAAATCAATGATCACGTCCTCTACCTTCAAATGATTTCTGGCCAATCATCACTCGATATGATCAAGGGAGTATTTTAGTTACATTTACCTTGCGTTTCTCTCATAACTGATTATTGATGTCTTTGTTTGCCACCTTATGGGGGAATTGGGGGTAAATCACATTAAGGGGCTGTTTGGTTCGTCTTTTTCATTTGGTGCTAAATGAATAAGCTGTCTGTATGGTAAAGAAATACTGAATGAATAAGGTGCTGAATCATAATGTGTTGTTTGTTTGGACGTCTGAATGATTATATAATCAAAACAAAAAAAACCATTTATTTTCTTTCTTTAGCTTGTCCCATATTGGTGTGTATACAAAACACCAAAGTTTTCCTTTATTACCTTGTCCCATATTGGTGTGGGAATAAAAACTCTACTTTTTTTCTTTCATTTTAGTTTGTCCCACATTGATGTGGGAACAAAAACATGGTTAACTTATATATGAAAACCTACATGACATGTTAAGTTCTTATGTTGTGTTTTACTCCGGTATCTACCCGCGCGCAGGGGGGGTGCGAATTTGGTGAAATTTGCCTTCCCGTACGCACGTCCTGCGGACACGAATGCGGCTCCGAAAACTGGGGGGCGAGCACAAGTTTCGTTTTTGGTTGTTGTTTCTTTTTTTTTCGTTTCCAGCCCTCGTTTTTGGTTGTTGTTTCTTTTTTTTCGTTTCCAGCCCTCGTTTTTGGTTGTTGTTTCTTTTTTTTCGTTTCCAGCCCCTCGTTCGTTACCTTCAGCCCTCGTCTGTATCGAAAAGCTTCATTCTTGTGCCTTTTTCGGTAATACAGAATTGTCTTATTCGGTCAGGAGGTGCAAGTCCAAACAAACACCACCATATGCTCAAATGTCTTATTCGGTCAGCATTAAGACACCATTAAGGCGAACCAAACAGCCCCTAAAACTGCTTAAACCTGGATAAAAGGTGTCTCCATTCAAGCGTTTTTCAAAATATAAAATGTATGATTGGAATGCCTGACTTAATGATACTATCGAGTGAAGGATAAATTGCATGCATCATATCGGTAACCCCTTCGGTTGATTTTCAAAATTGTGTCAAGTATCGATCGAATCAATTTTGTTTTGTTTTTAGTTTTCCTTATTGAAAATCCAAAAATAAAGTATTTGTGGATTTTGGGGGAAGAATAAATTAATCAAAAATTTCAAAAATGAGAAATTGATCCGACCAATGTGAGAAATGATAGTACATCAACATGCGTTATCTGCCATGGATAGAGTAAAAATAAAAGCTGTACTGTATTTGTATGATCTATGGGTGTGCATGACTAATATGATATCTATGAGTAGGATATAAACATAAAGCATGCCTGATAATACTCTAGTTTTCATTTCTTGATAAGTGTTGCAATGATTCTGATATCTTATAAAAATAGAATAAGAGATGTTCTGATGTACGCATGCTTTGTAATAAGGCTTTACGCCATTTTTACACTCAACTCAGTGGGTCTTCCTTGCGTGCCTATGCGGCCGACCTGATCACCTGCTGATTGAGTCTCTGCTTTATTTTCTTGGTGTTTAGTATATATCATCGGACTTTCTCTGCGTGCCCTGAAGGCCGACCTGATTGTTGTTGATATATACGACTTCTGCTTTACTTTTATTTTTTATTTTCCTAAGTGCATCGGGCTCTCTCTGCGTGCTTTGCGGCCGACCTGATTGCTGTTCACTTAGGGTTCTGCTTTATTTTTGCATGAAACATCATGAACGCATATCTCATTTTTTTTGAAAAAGAACAAAAGAAAAATCTGATAAATATGATGATTTGTTAACTTCTTTGATAGAGTGAGGCTGGGTGATCAGTGCATGATTAATACACCTTAAGCATATCCAAAAATGATAATTACTATTAGTGCATGCTTAATTTCAATATGATGCATTCGTGATCTGCTTGTCTTACATGCTGACTAAGTTTGAAATTGAAATGT
Organism: Deinandra increscens subsp. villosa; assembly: GCA_039602395.1. Taxonomy (NCBI): domain Eukaryota; kingdom Viridiplantae; phylum Streptophyta; class Magnoliopsida; order Asterales; family Asteraceae; genus Deinandra; species Deinandra increscens. Next base: position 28,948,793 of record JBCNJP010000008.1, on the reverse strand, counting down.
GTATGATGCGTATTGGTTGATATGATCTCACGTCTGGATCTTTCTCAAAATTAAAATAGAGTTTGTTTGTATAGCCGTTTTACATTTCTTATTAGAAAACTCAAAAAGATTTTTGGTGTGCTTTAATTTAAAGTTAGAAAAGCCAAAATGATTTTCTTTCTGCTTCATTTTTGATAAGATCGATAAATTGTGTAGAGTATGATGCTTGCGTAATTGAATCCTGATGTGTGTGAGTTAGTCGGCATTTCCAGAATTTCAAAATCTCATTTGCTTGATGGAACATAATCAAAGTGTAAAGGGTCGTGTATTCGATTGGCTTGCAGAAGTGTTCAGGAGACAAAATTAAACATTTTAGGGTTTCATCGAAACTATTGTTTCGCCTGACCAGTTTCGCCGTATGCGCACACAGCGAACCTATTCTTTCGATGTCGGCGAAACTAAACTGTTTAATCAAAAATTCTCGAGCGAATATGCTCTTTCGCTTAGGCGAAACTACTGTTTCGCCCTAGCGAAACTACGGGCGAAACTGCTCAGGTATTTATACCTTTGATCGAGACTCTCGGTCATTATTCGAAACCCTAACCGAGAAATCCCTGCAAACTCACCTCTCGCGAAACTCGTATTTTCGCCCAAACTGTTTCATCCTTCATCTTCATTTAACCGATATCGTTTAAGGTTAGTTGGTTTATGGTCATATCATCGGTTTATTGCATCTGAAACTGCAAATCTTTTGGGGTTTTTCAAGTTGAATCGGCGACTGCAGGGGTTCTCGGCCCCTTTAATCGGTTATTGAAACTGTCTGGAACCCTCATTATGCTCGTTTATATGATATATCTACTTAACTGTTGGTTTGGATGCAAAAGAAGAGCTTAAAATTTGATTACCGATTTTTGAATTTGAAAAGTCGCGACCAGCGAAACTGCATGTTCTTTCAGCGAAACTGAACGAAAGTTCACAGTCACGAGCGAAACTGTCTAGCGATAATGCCCTAATTTCGTTGACAGTGTCGCCGTGATTTCAAGCGAAATTGTTGTTTCGCCTTCGGCGAAACTACAGTCTCGCAGCGAAACTGCTGTCTCTCGGCGAAACTGACCTCGTCAGTGTCGCTGCGACCTTTCTCGCGAATCTGTCGGTTTCGCTGTGTTGCGATACTATGGTTTCTAAGCGAAACTACTGTTTCGCAGCGAAACTATCTTTTTAAATTCAATTTAATTTAAATTCTTTTTAACTCACAAAATCTCGGTTTCATACGCAGAAAATGTCAACTTTAAAGCACGAGCCTCGAAGCAACGTTACAGCATTTTTGGATGATGGCACCGAGAAGGCAATTGGATTTAGAGATTGTATAGCATGGCTGAAGAAATCGTGCATCTCTCACGCTATATCACACATGCCAATCATGGACGAAAGGCATATCAGAGAATTTTGGCTCACTGCTGAGTACGACGTAAAGGCCAAACCTGAATGTATTCGAGCCAAAGTTATGAAGAAGGATATCGTTATTACAATGAAAACGATTGCTGCAGCCCTTAAGCTTGAAAGTGACGTAGGTGAAGTCACAAAGATGAAGGAATTGGAAATTTTGAAAGGATTTGAGAGAGAAATGGGTTATGAAGGAGGTGAATTATGGAAGAACAAGAAAGAAATCAAAAAGTCTTTAATGTCGAAGGAATGGAGATACATCGCTCACGTTTTCATTTCCTGTTTGGACGACAGAAAAGGGGGTTCTGATGGTCTTAACTTAATTTGGGCTGAGGCTATGCTTCTGGTATGTAAAGGGAAGAAGGCCAACATCCCTCAGCGTATCTTCGACGCAATGGTTTCTAACATTCAAGCGCTGAGGAAGTCGAGATGGCTCCTGTATCCAAGATTTTTGCAAATGATAATCGATCACTTAGAGCCGGAACTGCCAAAGCTGGGTGTAGCTCTTGTTGTAACTCCTATGCACCCAAGAATTCTAGCTGATTGTGCTGCAAAAAGACCCGAATTCTCCGGGTACACCACTTACCTGATGAAGCATATGTACTCTGAAAGGAGGTACGAATATATTCAGAAGCTGATAGAATCTGAAAACAAGAGGAGAAACGACGGGAAAGAAAGTGAGAATGTTAAGGGAAAAAGGAAACAGTATGTAAGAAGCTCTGGTAAGGAACCAGCAGATGAGATTGAAGATGAGTTTGAAGAGATGGCACGGCTAGAAAAGAGATCAAAGCAAAAACGTAGTGCCACTACTGAAGAAGAAGTGAGGGGAAGCAAGAAAAGAAAAGTTGATCCTCGATCTGAGTTGGATCAGGATGTTATTAGAAATGTAAACACCTCTTTGGCCAATGAACTTGCAATGATCAAAACCAAGCTGGTAAACTCTGAGTTTAGAGAGAAAGAAAAGGATAAGCAAATACAGAATCTGAATGAGATTGTTGTGAAACAATCTTCACTTTTAAAATCTCTGCTGGTAAATATGAATGAGATAAAGAAGCACCTGGGTCTGCCTAATCAGATGAGCGAAGCTGAGATTGATTCTATGACTGATATTTCAAAGTTCACAACTGGAGTGGCAGGTGGCAGTAGTGCTGGTGGAAATGAAGCTGGTGGAAGTGGTGTTGGTGGAAATGAAACAGGAGGAAGTGGTGCTGGGAATGATGAAGCTTTCGATGCCATCAATGTAGGTGACTTAAACCTTTATGACTCTGGACCCGACAAACAGCCAGAGATTGTCGAGGCACAATTCCACCACTTACTTGATGAAGATGATGAAGATGATGAAATTGAAGATCTTTCTGAGACTGATAACTATTCTTTGAAAGAAAATCCTCTAACTTATCAAGCAAGGATAAGTTCTATCAGCCAAGAAGTGATCGATTTAAAAAGAGAAGAATGGTTCACAAAGCCCGCTATTGAAGAACAGACTCCTTTATTCCAAAACATCTCACAACCGAAGAGGAAAGAGTCTGATCGACACATCATCAGCTGGAAATTCAATGCTGACATACATGCCTTCATGATTAAAAGAAGAGGGGGCAGTATCTCATATGTGCACAAACGCGATAGCTTCAAAACCTTGCCCAGATGGGATCTGAGGAGGCTGGCAGATCTTCCCTTAATTGACGAAGACAAGAGTACAAGGGCCAGCAATTTGAAGATGATGCTGCAGCAAGCTGTGAAAGACGACTTTAAGTCCTTCGGGTATATGAAAGGAGAAAGGAGGAAATCAAAGTCTGAAATTGATGAGAGGACTGGAAAGCCCAAAATTTCCCTGAGGTACAAACCAGCAAAAACGATGAACCGGGTTAGAATTCCTGATCAACAGCTATCCAGGCTGCAATCATTCAAGAAATGGTTCTATGACAATCAGACTGGTGAAGCTGTTATCAGACTGGGCGAAGATGCTGAAATCAGGCTGTTTGATCCTATGGAAGTCTTCTCATTCAGCAATGACGATCTGAAAACCTTGTGCGAAAATCAAATTAGATGTGGGGCAGGAGACGACACTGCTGAAGAAGCAAACCTGTTCATGAGGGTTGCTAACAAGGCCCGGGGGATCATTAAAGAAATTAAAGATTTAGCACAGAAGGTAAGAGCTGGTGAAGAAAGACAGGAAGAAGACAGAGAATTGGCAAACCTGATGAACACTGCTTGGGGCGGAATTGGTGAATCATCTGAGCAGGTTGTGAAGCCGGCTGATGTCCCCATTGCTGATGAGACTATTATTTTGGGGGAATCAGAGGTTAATGTCCCCGTTGCTGATGAGTCAACTGTTTTGGGGGAATCAGGGACAACAGATTTGAACAAAGAGCCGAGCGCAAATGAAGCTGAAGCAGAAAAATGAAGATCCAGAGGCTGAATCCCTCCCTAGGGGGAATATTGGAGATCAATGTAGGGAGGAATTCATTGTTTTGTTTAGTCGGCTTGTTTAGTTTAGTTTCATTTGTAATGTTGTCTTTTGTTAGCTAGCGAAACTACCGAGCGAAACTGTTGTTTCGCTCGGTATCTAGATTAGGGTTGTCTCAGTGACAGTTTCGCTTGGCCAGCGAAACTACCAGCGAAACTGTCTACTGATCTGTATAAATAGTAGCCTTTGTGCTCTCATTTGTAACCTTTGCAACTTTAGCAACCCTAATACAAGATTTCTGATTATTGGTAAGTTTGGTGACGGCTAGGAGCATTCTATTCAATCTTTGTAGCTATTGTTCATCTCTTATCATCTATTTGGTTGTAGTTGTGATTGTTCAATACTAAAAACCCATTTTAGCTATTGGAAATCATCTTTTATTGATATTTGATTGGTTTTCTTCTCAAAACACCTTCATTAGCACTGATTAAGATCAGTGAGGACCAACACTGCTGACCCTCTCCAAGCGTATCGCCTAAAAAACTAGTCACTCCAGGAGATACGCCTGGAACGAAATTTCCAGGGGTTTGGACAATTTTTGGGACCTCAAAAATTTTCTATCTTTTTTCCATTACCTCAACTTTTCCCAAAGTTCATTCTACTTTACCAGGTCATATAGAAACATACCTAGACACTTTCAAACACAGTTTCATAATCTTGAACTCCTCGAATTCCCTGTAAACACCGGAAAACACAAAAACACAAACCGAAAAACACACAAAACTAAAAAAATGTAGAAATTTAAATAAAGTTACAAACTTTACAACCTAAGGACTTGTTCAATTCAGCTTCTAATCTTTAGACAACCTCCGAATCTACAATCCGGAGGCTTAGATTTCACATCCTTCACCAACAAATTACCGGTTATGGCCCGGTTTATCAATTCACACTCGAAACCTAATCTCTCAACTACCAAACTACTAAGACTCACCAACTCGAACCATTGTTTAACCTTCTAATGCTTAAAACAACCCGGAAGAAAGCTCATTTTTCCTATGTAGCTTAACTTCGGGTCATTTTCATAACTAACAAACACTATCTTCCCCACACTTAGACTAAACTCATATTTAGCACTAATTTCAACAAGATCTCCAAGTGTGGCTTTCCTAAACCTCTCATCAACCACCACAACCTTATTCTTAATTACCATGTCACCGGGTACCTCAACTATTTCATCTAAGTCATTTACCAACTCGGGAACCTCCCCACACTTATGTTCAACGACAACATCACCTTCTGGCCCTATTGCTAACTACCAAGTCAGCACCTGTAACATAATTGACACAATGATCCATACAAGACATAAAAGATTCAATAAAATAAACAGACTCATTGTCACTACCATTTGACTTACCACTCTCAAAGTTCACACTCTCATCATCTACCCTCAATGTAATTTTACCCTCAAACACATCAACTAAAGCTCTAGCAGTCCTAAGGAAATGTCTACCTAAACTTAGAGGGCATCTAGCATCATATTTCATGTCAACAACCACAAAATCAACAGGGAACAAATATTTATCAATTTGTACAAGCTTATTTTCAACTATTCCCCTAGGTCTCATCACAGAACAGTAGGTTAATGATATTTTCATGCTCGCAGAGGCTGGATCTCCTAAACCTAAGTGTTGGAAAATAGAATAAGGCATCACGTTAATACTAGCATCGAGATCCGCTAATGCATGTGTCACAGAAGAGCTACCAAATGTACACGGATCATAAATGTCCATGGATCAATTAATTTCTCCTGCAGCTTATTTTGTACAACCACCAAGCATTGAGCATATAAAGTAACATCAGATAAGGCCTCTCGTTTCTTTTAATTTGAAAACATATATATTAAGAATTTTGCATACTTAGGCATCTTTTGTAATACTCCTATGAAAGGCAGATTAATCCTAAGTTGCTTAAATAACTCTAGAAACTGATCGTACTCTTGCGCATACTTTTGTTGAATTAATCGTTAAGGGAATGGTACACGCTTGAGGTCCTCTGCTGTGATAGTCTTCTCTTCAAAACGAACTCTCTTATTCGGCTTTTCTCCTAGTGGTTTTCTCACTGGAGACTCGGACTCTGGTGCTGTACTTGTTGGCCGTAGCCTAGGGTGCACCCACCCATCCATAGTCTCCATCTCTAGCTTCTCATCAACTGGTTCCTCATCGACCGTTGGTGATGGACCATCAAAAACTCAACCACCCCTAGTGGTAACTGCATTCACCGAGGAATTAGAGTTTTTACACCCACTCCTAGAAAACTTGCCCCCTCGGTTAGCCAAATCCTTCACCTGTTTGGCGATATCTTCCACTGACCTCCATAAGTCCAAAAAAGCTGCCTGTTGATTCCTAAGTAGTGTGTCATGTTCCATGAGCTTCTTCTGGGTGGTCTCCTCTCTAGCTGCAATATGCGTCATCACCTGAGTTTGGGTCTCCATCATCTTTTTAATCTCCTTCATGCTTGACCCTTCATCGCCCCTTCCATATTGGTTATTCCGTGGCTGAAACCCCGTTGGGTTCATGCCGTCTCGTCATCCAAAGTTTTGTCCACTCCTCCACCCGGACTAAAATGAATTACCAAACTGGGTTCGGTTCCTAATGTAATCTACCTGCTCAGATGTGGCGAGCGGACAGTCACGAGTGTCGTGAGCGCCACGATACAACTCACATTTGGCAGCTAAGTGGAATCAAATGTCGTCCAATTTCTTGTTCAGTTTTTCAAGCTCCTGAAATGTCATCGTATCGGAACCAATGTGATGCCCAACCTGGGTAGGTGTGGATGAAGCTAATGATTTGGCCGGGGCCAACGTGGTTGAGGGTCTGCTACTCATCATTCGCGAAACTCTAAAAAAGCTTTTTACACTCATCAATCGTGAGTTTCTCCATCATATTTCCTCCACTTGAAATATTAAAATCCTTCTATACAGCATACGTGAGACCAGTATAAAAATTTTCGATGATAGCCCACTCCGTCAACCAGTGTTGGAAACATCCGCTCAGAAGGGTATTGAATCGATCATAGGCCAAGTATTAATGCTCGTCGGGTTCCATCCAGAATGAGTGGATTTCCTCCTAAGTACACGAAGCGTTGGTTGTTAGAGCATATACCTATGCTATTATGTGTCTCGTGTATTGTATCTATGTGAGCGTGTCTTAGTATGAGTTTTAGTGACGATATCATTGGCGTCGGACCAAATGGTCCGCCGGACCAAATGGTACGCCCGTACCACTTGGTACGTAGCCTGTTTAGTCACTAAGTATAAATAGGTTGTGTTAGAATGATAGATTAACACTTCTATCATTTCTACACCTTCTGTGTGTGTGTTCTAGAGAGAGAAACCAGAGAGTCTTCATTGTAATCTCAAGTGATTCAATACGAATTCTCTTATTTACATCTCGTGTTCATTACATTGATCAAAGCATGCAGTAGTAAGATCGTATCTCGGTTTTACAAGTGGTATCAGAGCATTAGGTTGCTCTACTGCTGTGTTTTTGATCAATTTTCGGATTTTTAGAGAGAGAAAGTTTGGGTTTTCTTCATTTTTCATCAAATTCTTCCAATTCCGAGTGTTTCCGAGGTGAAAAATGATTTCTGAGTGTTCCTGGAGTGATTTCGCACCTTACTGAATCAAATTCCAGCTCCAAAAGTCAAAATCCGTGAAGATCAGTCGAAATCAGCTTCGAAAGCTTTTGGTCCGCTCGAAGAAATTCTGGTCCTCTGGTGGTCCGCTGCTGGTCCGCCGTTGGTCCGCTAGGCAATCTTCAAGTTGGTCCGTGGCGGTTATTTTTTGGTCCGCCGTACCGTTTGGTCCGCCGTACCAAATCTGGTCCGCTGAGAAAATCTGGTCCGTGTCTGGTCCGCAGGTACAAAATCTGGACCGCTGGGTAAGTTGGTCCGGAACTGGTCCGCTGAGTACAAATTTGGTCCGCTGGTTGATTGGTCCGGGGTTGGTACGCTGAATTTAGTTTGGTCAGCTGGCAGAAAAGTGACCTTCACTAAAACTGACATAACTTGAGAACCGTTAAGAGTTACGGAACCCAATACCAGCCAAAACGACCGTCTCGACGAGATCTAGACGTTTATTGGCCTAACGGCCAGTATCCTCCAGTTTGACCCCCAAAATCCGCTTGGAAGACCTTCGTTTCTGAGTTCGAAGTTTATAAAGTATCATTTTCGGTGAAAAATGTCTGATTTTCAAGCATTTGCGGCTATGCAAAGCACAGTACAAGCTATGCTCAATTTTGATAATGAAATAGGAACAAGTCAGAAAGTTCCTAAGCTGTTAAAGTTGGAAGATTATCAAAATTGGAAGCAACGTTTTTCTGCATACATCAGCACAAACAATATTGATTTATGGATTCCAATTCAAAAGTTGTATGTACGTCCAACTGCAGATGGAGAGTATAAAGAAATTCAAGATTTTGATAAGGATGAAAGAAAAAGTTATGAGCTTGAACAAAAAGTTTATGGTTATCTTACCATGGCTTTACCTACCGAGTTGTTGCATCAATTCAGCACTTGCAAGAAAGCTAAACAGTTATGGGATGCTTTATCTGCTCGATGTGAAGGCAATGACCAATATAAGAAGAGTAGACGAAAAGTGTTGAACAAGGAATTTGAAAATTTTCAACATTATGAAAAAGAAAATATTTCTGCTCTTGTTTCAAGGTTTTCACATCTGATTAGTGAGATGAAAGTGGTTAAAATTAAAAAGACAGAGGAGGAATTGAAAGAGAAATTGATGGAAGCATTACCGGAAAAGTGGGAAAACTATGTATTATTGGTTACTCATGATAAAGAATATTCTGCATTATCATTTCATGATTTGACCGGAAAGCTTCATGCTAGAGAGATGGAAACGATGACATCAAACAAGTCAACTGCTCAATTCCAAAATCCTGAAGTGTATCATGGTCAAAATTCTGCAAGTATCAATGCAAAGTCTAAATCATTTGGTGTTGATTCATTAAATCCACTTCAAACAGCTTTTGTTGCTGGTCATGGTTCAGGAAATTCAGGAAATTCATCAAGAGGATGTAACTTCACTATTCCAAATCATCCAAGTCTGATTTCATATTCAGCAAAAACACCGGATGAGCACTTGGCATTAATCTCAGCCTTGTTATCTTCATATTATGGATTGTTTAATGGTGGTTTGACAACATCTAATCTGATTGAAGAAGATTTTGATCAGATTGATCCTGATAATCTTGAGCAAATGGATATAAATTGGCAATTGGCAATGTTAGCTCAAAGAGTTAAAAGATTCAAAAAGAAGACAGGATTTCAAAGTTTAAATCCAGATGGCAAGGTTGGAATAGATAAATCAAAAGCAAAATGCTTCAAATGATCTAATTTCGGACATTTTGCTCGTGAATGTTCAAAAACAAATGCCTCTTCATCCAAGTCTCCAACAACTTTAGTTTCTCAAGTTGATAAACAATATAACTAGGGACGAACTTCTGATGATTCTCCACCCCTTGCTTTAACTGCTATTACTTCTGAATCAAAACCCTGGTATGTAGATTATGATTGGGCTGCTAAGGAAGATGATGAGTCTGCATTTCGTGCTCTGATTGCTCAAGTTGTTCATAGTGATGATGAAGAAGACGTAACTGATTCTGAATCTGAAATAAGTGGTTCTGGAAATAGTGGCTATGAATCTGTTTGTGAGTTTTGTTCTCAGAAAGACAAAAAGATTCAAGGATTGATAAAAGAAAATGGGTTGTTGATTGAGGAAAATAAAAGAAGGAGAGAATAACCGGCAAATGAACAGCAAAAGTTAGCAGATCTAATCCAAGAATTTTCTTCTCAGAAAGAAAAAATTTCAGATTTACAAGCAGAGATTGTTGAGAAAGAATCAAAATTTCAAATGTTACACAAGAGTTTGAACAGAAAATTACAAAGTTATCAAAGGAAAATGCTGGATTAGTCAAAGAAGTGAAGAAATGGAAAGATGAAGCTGAGGATACTGCAAAGGATTTTCAAAATCTTTTTGACAAATCCAAGCTCAGACTTGATACTCTTACTAAACTTTCTGATGATCAAGCTACTAAGATTCAATCCTATCAACTTGATATGGAAAAGTTACTTGATGAGAAGAGGGAGTTGGTTAGAGTGAACAAGTTGCAAAATGCAAATTTGGATATTCAGAAAAGAAATGAAGATAAACTCGAGAAGGAATTGTTGGCTGGATTAGATGAGTTAAGATTGCAAAAGTATGAAACTAATAAAGTGGCAAAGAAGCTCATTGCAACAGAAAAAGAGTTGGGTGAAGCTTATCAAAGAATTTCTGAATTAAAGATTGAAGTCATTGATTCAAAACATCTTTTGAACAATGTTACTAACTCACAATCTTTTACAAGTTTTCTGGCCAAGGATGAGAATTTTGAGAAGATGTTTAACAAAACCGTGTCACCACCAGGAAGTCTTAAAGAAGGCGTTCATGATTTGAAAGAAAAGGTAGAGACTGATGATTATTCTAAGTTTGTTGGTTCCAAATCTGTTGAAGAAAGGAAAGAGAACAAAGGCCAGAGTGCTGCAACTTCTGAAGCTCCAAAGGGTGTGTCTAGTTCATCATCTGATGACAAAGAGAATTTTGCAAGTTCACCTACTGACATTGCTGAAACGATAGTTGATGCTCCAAACGATATCAACAAGGTCAAAGCAGAGTTTTCTCGTCTTGCAAAGAACGGGCATAAACCGTCTGATTCAGAAGAGAAGGTTTCTGGAAAACATACAGGTTTGGGATTTCAAAAGAAGCAGGTTAAAGTGAATGTTTCAAAGGTTCAACAGCAACAACATTTGAAGAAAGTCAATCTGAAGCAAGTCAAGAAGGATGTGTTTGAAGCTGACAAAGTTCAACCTGAGAGATTTTATAAACTCGAAGCTTCATATCAGATATTCTCTGATAAGGAGTTTCCACTTCACTGTGTGGATTCTAAGAAAGTTGCTAAGGTCTTTATCAAAACTTATGCTGCTCCAAAGACCAAGAAGAAACAAACAACCGAATATTCTTCTGGAAATTCAAATTCTACTCCAAAGAGCCCGACTTCGAAATGGGTCCATGATCATCGATATCAGGTATTCGATTCCTTTTATGATCATTTTGGAGATGAATATTTTTGTGAAGCTTTGCAGATTCCGAAACGCCGAAATGTCAATAATCGCTTGTGTTACAATTGCCGACAAAAAAGGCATATGGCACAAGATTGTCCGGTTTCTGCTGCTTCTAGTTCAAGAAAAGGAAAGGTTCCATTTGTTGGTAAAGCTGCCAAACAACGATTCATTGATGAACATGGCAGAGTATTTGATGAATACCCACAATCTACATTTTTCAAAACCCAAGGAAGATTTCTTCCGCGTTTTCAAAAGGTTCCATATGTAGGTTGTTCATCACAATCGACTGTGACTGGTTCATCAGATACTGATTTACCAACACACCAAATCTGGTAACCTAAAGTGGTTTCAGAAGGAAACCAAGATACTGGTCGACCAGAAGCAATTCGCTCCGGGTCATTTATAAACTCACGTGTTTGACCAGTGTGCAGGTACTTCTAGAAGACCTATCGGTGATTGCAAAGTTGCTGATGGAGGAGTATTCTACTGATTTAACTTAAATTACATGTGATATCAAATTTCAAAACTGAAATTTTTCTGAAAGCTTAACTTGAAAGGTATCTATGTCGAAAGGTCAATTTTCTTTCTTTTTACATTCCGTGTGTAGTTTAGGGGTAGAAAATTGAAAAACCACAAATAGCGTCTTTGTGTTTTTGTTTGTGTTAAAATGACAATCCAAAAATAGAGTTTTCATTTTAAGGGGGAGAAAAATAGAAAAATACAAAAACATTGAAAAAGGGAAAAATTCAAAAACATTGAAAAATGAGAAATTGTATCCGAACATAATTGGGAAATGATGGTACATTGGCTTACGTGTCTGACTCGTGGATAAATTAGATGAAAAAGCCATAAGATCATTGTTCGATGTGCTTGGTAGGCTCAGCATTAAATCAGAAAGTATTCAAATGTGATATACATTAAATACTAATGCTTCACCAAGTGGACAACATCTTGATGCATATTTCATGATATATCAAGAAAAGATATGTGAAAAAGAAAATGAGAAGTCACTGTGTAAACATGTGTTCATTTTGCAAAGATTTAAACTTGTTTGATTTTCTTTATTTTGTCAAACGATCGGACTTTCTCTGCGTATCGAAAGATCGACCTGATTGTTGTTCATTTGACATTCTGCGTTATTTTCTTTGGTGTTTCGTATAACTCATCGGACTTTCTCTGCGTGTACGGGAGTACCGACCTGATTGTTCTTGGGTTATACAATTTTAACTTGCTTTTATTTTCTTATCTGGTTAAATCCGAGGCCTTATCTGCGTATCGAAAGATCGACCTTAAGGTAGACGATTTATTGTTCTTATTTCTTTTTGCATGGAACACAGTTGACGTTATCATGAATTCAAATCATTATGTGGTAAATCATAAATGAAATCACAAAACGTGATAAGCAAATGCATATCTGAGGGGTGTTCATTATTCGAATCCCGTTCGAATAATTCGAAATTCAACTCGATTCGAATTCGAATAAGAAATTCGAATTCCTTATTCGATTTATTCGAATCGAATCCTAATTCGATTCGATTAATTAAGTCGAATTCGATTCGATTAATTAAGTCGAATTTGAATTGAATTCCAATTTGATTTTCCGAATTCGATTCGAATAATTCGAATAAGATATAAATATATATTTTTATATATTTCATATATATATATATATAATATATATATATATAATTATAGGTATATATATATTAATATATATATATATATATTATGTAAATTATATATCAATATTTTAGTATTTTTGGGCTCACATTTGACATAAGCCCATTTTAGTATTTTTTTTTGTTGTTCGCTTAGCTTATTTTTTACTTATTTGGGTTGTCGTTTGCTTGACTTTGGCTTGTTGTTTTGTTTTTTTTATCTAGTACATTGATACTTGTTTTGCCGTTAATTATATTATCGCATCGGACTTGTTTGGTACCTATTGTTTTGGATATTTTTAGAACTACTTTAAAGTTAGTATTAGATTGTTATAAAAGAGTTATTGAAAAGTTAATTTTATGAAATTAAAGATTTCTCTTATTCAAATTTATTCGAATAAATTCGAATTCGATATTCGACTATGATTATTTGATTCGCATTCGACTGGTTTTAATCGAATTCGAATCGAATTCGAATTTGGTTTTAGAAGTTCAAAATTCGAATAATTCGATTCGAACAATTCGAATAAATCAAATTCGATTCGATGAACACCCTCTGAGTATGTCTGATAGTGTGGGGTACACTGGTCAAAGCAAATTTAATCAATACTAATAACATATCCAGATGTTATGAGTATGATTGTGCCTGAGTTTAAGATGGACAAATTATACCAGTAATCGACATGACTTGTGTGCTGAAATAATTGAAATTGAAGTGTAGTTCAGCATGTCATGACCAATATGATCCCAAGTTGTGATCTTTCTCACAAAAGACAAAAATAGTGTGTGATTCAGTATTTTATTTCTGTATTGCATTTATGGTTCATATCTGAAAAATCCAAAAAGATTTTAGGTGTGTTTTAGCATTATCTTAGACAAATCAAAAAGATTTTCGATGTGTTTTGATATAGAGTTTCAAAAAGTCAAAAAGAGTTTATTTCTTATTTGTTTTCGATCGATCGACATGTGATACGAAATCAAATTTCAAATCTATATCTTGGATTCTCGAAGAGAAGTTTTGCGCCAAGATTAAATTAATTTTCAAAAGAAAAGGAAACCGCGTTTCTGTCTTCTGAAATTGCAGGTTATATGTGTCAAGACTCAAGCATGGTGAAAGGGGAGTATGTTTTATTTTTACAAGTGGATCTTGAAGATTAAAGTTGATTCAAGAGTGATCCAGCCATGCAAGCTCTATTTCTGACAAGATTTCAAGTCAAAGATCGGATGCAGCAATATTGAAGACTGGAGTTTAGTTAGAAAATAGATACACTACACGTTAAGGGGGAGTTTGTTAGAGCATATACCTATGCTATGATGTGTCTCGTGTATTGTATCTATGTGAGCGTGTCTTAGTATGAGTTTTAGTGACGATATCATTGGCGCCGGACCAAATGGTCCGCCGGACCAAATGGTACGCCCGTACCATTTGGTACGCAGCCTGTTTAGTCACTAAGTATAAATAGGTTGTGTTAGAATGATAGCTTAACACTTCTATCATTTCTACACCTTCTGTGTGTGTTCTAGAGAGAGAAACCATAGAGTCTTCATTGTAATCTCAAGTGATTCAATACGAATTCCCTTATTTACATCTCGTGTTCATTACATTGATCAAAGCATGCAGTAGTAAGATCATATCTCGGTTTTACATTGGTTGGAGGGTGATACTTCTTTAAAAACCGTTGCTTCAAATCTGCCTCGGTGGCAATCAAATTAGGAGGAAGCGTCTCCAACCACACGGTGGCCCGAGTGGCGAGTGGAAACGAAAATAATTGGAGATAGATAACATTATCAACACTCTCACGAGGCTGAATGTGTTGCAGATACGCACGAAACGAGAAATGGGGGCAGGTGCGTCTTCAATATCACGCCTATTGAACTGAATGGAATTTGAAAACGTGTTTATGATGTGAGATTGAACTTGCCAATTTGTGGTGTTGGCAATGGTGGTTTGGACGATAGCAAAACTAGTGTTCTCGTCGCCCTCGCTAGCCTGCTCGTGAACGGTGATACGTGCTGCCATGGTAGGTCGGTAAATGGGATGGGTGTGGTGTCTCGATGAAAGGGTATAGAGGTAGAAATGGATGGTTTATAGTGAGTAGTGGAGAAAATAAAAAATTTCCAAGTCCGCACGAATACTTTGGAAACATTCACGAAGGTCACGACAGGGATTAGAAAATCGTGAATATTTGGGATGACCTTGCGAACGGGTGTATGGCATAAAACGGAAGAAAAATATAAAATAAAATTTTAAAAACCTAAGACTCAATGCTCAAAAACGATAAAAGACTTAAATTTCCTAAGACACGACCTAAGTTAATCTTGCTATTGCTAAGTGTCCCCGGAAACGACGCCAAAAACTTGAAGTGCACGGAACGGTAACTAAAAATAACCGATTAGACCTAGAACTTTAATCAAAAACATGGTTTTAGATAAATAAATACAAGAAATAGGATGGAAAGAATAAACCAGATAACGAATTCGTAGACGAATGATTGATTCTAGTGGCCTCCTGTAACACCTCTGGTAAACCCCCTAGTGATTGGAATGGCTATTTCATAAGAAAAATACAGAACTTTTTTTTGAAGGCATGAGGAGCGCATGCCTTACCTTTTTAGTCTTTCGCGGTCCACATACCTGTCGAGTAGACTTATTGGGCGCGTTATTGTCGGGTCAAGATCCGCGTGTTTCTAGCCTCTCTGCGGAGCACATAAGGCTCCCTATGCACGGTTCGCACTCCGCATCGACCCCAAACCTATAAAAGGTTGTTTTCTTCACAATCTGCTCATATGTACCCTCTACACCTCAAGAACTCGAGTTCTCTCCGTCCCTTTACCACTGAGAAACCCTATACAGACCATTGGAAGCATAGATCATCAAATTTCATGCATATACAGGTCTCAAGAAGCTCGTGTAAGCTTCTAATCACTCTGTACATTCGTTTCAAGCTACATTTTCCCTGGGTTCTCTACTAAGCATAAATTATTCACATCAATTAGGGTCTGCATGTACGATCAAGTGTGATCTAAGGGCATTGGGAGCAATTTATAGGTAAAACAAGGTTAGTTCATGCCCGATTTTGCTCTAGATTGTGTTTTTATGGAAATCTAGTTTTTATGATATATGTAAGGCTTGAAATAAGATCGAGAGCATACTTAAGCCCTGGAAACATGAAGACAAATTTGGAGAGCTTGGTATACGTTTTTAAGCATAAGGTACAAGACCTTAATACATGCATGTTGTGATTTTGGTTAGATCTTTGAATCTGGAAAAGTTGGTCTAGGACACCCAGCACCTCAGTGACTAAAGTCATAAGATGAGGATGTGATAAAGAGGGTGGAGACCAAAGTTATTGTGTTTGTTTTTAAAACCCAAAAACCGAGCATTTTGGATCTTTTGTACATAGTTGATTATACCTTGATGAAATTAGTGGCTAATGGCCTTAATACCAAGTTAGACTCAGTCCTAAAGTGAAAAAAATGATTTAGACATATTGAATTTGGTTAAAAAGGATTGTGGTTTGATTTTGGATAAATTCGGGAGTAACTGGAACTTGTAACTTTATTTTGGTATGGCCTTAGAGTCTAAATTTTTTATATATGGCTACTAGAAGTGAATGGAAAGGAACCCCTTTGTCGAAACGAGTCAAAACTAAAAAATTACAAAACTCCACAAAAGGAAAAAATAGTCGATGCGGATCGCGAAGGGTGATTTTTTGTGGTTGGATCGCGATCCGCATCCCCGGTAAGTTAGCCAGGTTCGTTGACACCCATGCGGATCGCATGGGATTACTTTTCTGGCTTGTTCGCGATCCGCATGTAGCCATGGGCATTTCATTGTTTTGTTGTGTTTTCTGTTTTGGGAAATATCGAGCGACCCAGTTTGGTTGTATTTACGAGTATGGGCATATTAGGTTCCAGTAGTGACATTTCACTACTCGGTTGGGCCCGATGATCTTGTCGGGTGTTTGTTATCCGCTCGGTATGTTCCTAGGAAAGTTGTTTAATTTCTTGTTTGCTTGTGGTTTGCTTGTGGTTTGTTGCTGCCAGTTATTCGTGCAGATATGCTTTGGAATAGGTAATGAGATAAATATCATTATAATAGAC
Organism: Deinandra increscens subsp. villosa; assembly: GCA_039602395.1. Classification (NCBI taxonomy): domain Eukaryota; kingdom Viridiplantae; phylum Streptophyta; class Magnoliopsida; order Asterales; family Asteraceae; genus Deinandra; species Deinandra increscens. The sequence continues at coordinate 28,932,030 of JBCNJP010000008.1, read as the reverse complement.
TTGTGACTGTGATACACCTGGACGTTTGATTCTCGTGCATTGTGATGTTTGCTTGTTCCACCATTTGATAACTTGTGAGTTGATAGCTTTTCCCCTACTTTACTTTTTATATTATTACTTGATTGTTTGTTGTTGTGCTTAGGTATGCGTTATTGTGTTACAAATTTAGCTCACATGTTATGAGACGTTCATGTTGATTAGTATGGTTAAATTGGGCCTGAGTGTTTGGCTAGAAAGACATATATTACACCAATACAGTTGTAGAGGTAGATCAAGGTGTCTCATACCCGTTTGTTTGACCCAATAGGAGTCAGATGATGGCATATATGCCTAGTCAAGAAAAGGAGGCGTGCGGCCGTAGGATCGTACCCCCAGAGTGCTGGTTAAACCATAGGAATTTATAAAAAGCACGGTATTGTTATTTGTGGAAACTTATGTTTGAGTCAAATGCGCTACGACTCACCAAAAACTTTGTTATTGACTTCTTTTTGGTTCATGTGCAAGTAAGTGAAGTTATAGTGGAAGTCATGTTTGGGATTAGGAACGAGTTAATTTTGTATTAGTTGGGGGTTGTTTTGTTGATATGTGGATTTGTTCCTCGTCATGGCTATCTTTTGTTGTTTGTTTGTTCCTTGACCCTGCTGGTAGCCTTAGGTTCTTCCTGGGCGTAGTCTTATGATTCACACTTATGACTTAATGAACTTAAGTCCCTTTTGTTTGTATTTTTTTTGCTTTGGACGGTTCGTCCGTTTGTGTGTGTTGAACTTGTAATCTCACATCTATATGTATGCTTCCGCATGTTTTGATAAGGGCGGCCGGTCCCACGTCCTCTCCCCCTCGCCTGGCAGGCCGTGGCGGTGCGGGATGCGACAAGTAGGTATCAAAGCCCAAGGTTCCAGCAAACTAGGTGACTCTTAGAGCCCTTAAGCTTGAACCTTTAAGAACTTTAAGGCTATGATCGGTGCTAATTCTAGGACTTAAGTGGACGTTTTTGTGCTAGGAAGTAGTTGTGGTTTAGTGTAAGGTCCGTGGTAGTTTCAGCCTTGCAATCGGTGGTAGTTTCGACCCACATCAAGATACAAGGTTTAAGCCCAATTCTCAACACCATGAATGTTGCCTTACTCTATTCCATATGATAGTACTCTGGAAATGGTTAACGTAGGCGAAAACCGTGCATAAAACCGAGTTATAACGAAGCGGGAATTGCGAAAACAAGTTTGGTGTTAGATGTCATTGGCGAAGCTTGGGCTAAGAGTTTGCGGGGGCGAAAAGTCACGGATCTTAATCCCGAATGGGCGGTCCTTAATATATATAAAACAAAACTCAAACCCATCCCACATCGCCCCAAATACATAGTTTCACTCCATTTCTCATCTATAAATACCCTCCCTTGATCCCTAATAGCTTTCAACTCCTAGTTTGAGTATAAACAAGTGGAATAACCAATTTTTGGCGGTTCCACAACTACAATACCCCTTCGGATGTCGTGCTTAGTAGTTTTTATGCTCTCGGCGAAGAGGTGTTGCCTTTCAAGCTTGTCTCATTTGAAAAGCTTCTTTGAAGGTAATTCTTCTTTTTTGGCTTTCCTTGTTTCCTTACTTCCTTTCGTTATTTGTTTATTTATCGCTTTATTAGTTTAATTAGTTTAGTTTAGGTTCTTAGTTAGGTGCTTTAGGCTCGTTTAGGTGGCCATGCTAAGGCTCGTTCTTAGAACGCCCAGCATTACTAAGGCTTGTCCTTTGGACGGCCTAGCTTTGCAAAGGCACGTCATTAGGATGTGTTGCCTTGCTTAGGTCGATTTAGGCTTACTGTAGCCTTGTAGAGGCTCGTTAGCCCAACGAGTCTAAACTATCATGTCCAATTTCATCTATATTTTTCTAATCTAAAAGTCAATGTTTTATGCATGAATAGTTTGGGGGATTAAGGCTTGTTTTTCACATATCAACAATTAAACTAATTCTTAATCATTATAATATGTAATTCAGGTTGTGAACATAAACTCATTTTTAAGAATTTCAAATAACTTAGAAATCGATCTCTGTTTAACAACATATTTAGTGATGGTACTTGAGACGCGAATGACATGTAGTAACTGGAAGGGTGAAAACACCGGTAGTTGGGGTCTCTGTCAAAGGATAAGTGTTCGTATAAATCCCATAGTCGGACCTAGATACTTACCTGGAATGCCCCGATGAGAGTGTCATAACCTATTAGGCCAAAGCATGTCTAGTAACGTTTAAGGTATTGTTACTCCTAAAAGTTAACATGTTTTCAAACTTCAATTTATAACATTAAAACCCATTCCCCAAATGCATAAAAGCTTAGAATCCCATATTCCAATATTCATGTTGTCCCCTTCTATATTTTTAGGATGAATCTTCGGGACTAATCCTTTCACCTTCACTTTTCGTTTCGTGGACTTAACTTCTAATCCAAGTGAGTAATCCTTGCCCCTTTTCTCATTTTCTCATTTTTGGGGTCACAACATGTATCCTATTTCAAAGTGTTGTCTTTCAAGGTTATCATTTACCATGCATATGTGATCTATGTGTGAATTATGTGTTATGTGACTTCTAGCATGATTTGTCAATATGTGATTTTCAAAGGCTTTTATATATATCCCCGTATCTATGCTACTTATATACTCGAATCCTATTTTCAAATTTTCCTGAATTTTTGACCCAAACAATAATCTTTGGGAAGACTCGCGTTATTCCGCATTTTGATACAAATTGTATTTTTTTTTCATATTCGTGCTATTCAATGTTTCAAATTTAAACTGTGGTTTTCCAGGCTCAGTGTATGAGTTCCAAAATGTCTTTATTCAATACTCGATGTGTGGACTCAATTCGCAGTTTCTAATGTTGTTCTATAATTTAAACTCGATGTGTCAACACATGATGTGTTTATTCAAAAGTTTGTAACTCACATTATTCAAAAATTGAGTGGTGAGTTCGGTTTGCGATTTTGTACTCACAGATGGTGAATTTGATTGTGATTTTCAATGATTGGCTTTGAGTTTTTTTACTCTCAGTTTGAAGATTTCTATATTCGGTGTGTAGATTCTAACATCCGGTTCAATTCGTGGATTTCAAAATGCAGACTTGCGTGTTTCGACCTTCAATTCACGATTTCAAACTTACACGCTTATGTTCAATTGACATTCAACTTTCAAATTCATGTCATTCGATTTAAGTTAATCCATTCATTCAAATCATGCCATTTAATATATCACTTGGCACTTGTAAACCATTCGCTTATCGCGATTAGCCTTTGTGCTATCCTTATCCCATGTTTTCATGATCAAATGTTTTCACTATCTCATGCTTTCATGTTTTCACTACCTCAAGTTTTCATTACCACATATTTCCATTATTTCATGCCATCATTGTTACAACTTACACACTTTCATCATCATATGACCACCTTATCACATGTTTTCAATATTTCATGTTTTCATTATCACGTATTTTCACTATCACGTGTTTTCACTATCACATGTTTTACCAATCTTGCTAACCAAGACTCATACGAACTATAACTGTCAATTATATGTAATACTAGTTAACCATGCGATTGATTTTGGGTCGTAGCCGTGAGGTCTTTTTGTATTAGCAAGGAATTTGTTTTTCGGATTTCATCTAGACCCCGCGCCTCGAGAAAGGTGGACTAGTGTGAGTCGCGACACATATATATCGCCAGAATTGAACGCATTCTCTTGTTTGAAATCCAACATTGTTTTGTTAGTTACATTTGTTTCAATTTTGATGGATACATTCACTTACACTGATTTTAATTAGTCAAGTTATCACTTTCAAATGGATACATGTTAACCCCTCGACGTCTTATTCTATCCTCTGCCTCTCCTTGTTTGGATATCCTAATGTAGGGGAGACTGTGGCTTTCACTTTACTGATCAAGTTGTTTGGTCAAATCATGCATTCTCATCTTTGAATCATCTATGAGCTTTGATTCTTGGCATGGTACTCATTCCATGCGTGTACGACATTTACCATGTCATTGTCAAATGTATCACTTGTGATATATTTTACGTCTGGATCTTGCGGTGTCAAGTATTCCCTTATCAAAACCTTTTTCGAGCTTTTTGTGTTGTGTGAGGGAGTTTCTCCCTAGGCAACTAGAATGATTTTAAAGTAGCAAAGATGTGGTGGGTTAGCTGCGGTACACCCTATATATAAGCATCGGTGGTGCTTTAACAGTGGGCCAGGTGTCGGATCGAGAGTTGGCCTTGGTCGTGTGTCAAAATTCGTGTCACAAGTTTATATCACTATTTCAAAGCAAAGCTTCACAATTTTTTTTTGTATAAGTGTACTCTTTGGTATAACATTTAATTATCCTCATTCATTTTCCCTACAGTCTCTATTAATTAAATTTCGGGACGAAATTACCTAAAGCAGGGGGGGAATGTAACATCCGTATGTTTCAAAAACTTGAAAACTCGACCCACATCAAGATCCAAGGTTTAAGCCAAATTCTCAACACCATGAATGTTGGATTACTCTATTCCATATTATTGTACTCTGAAAATGGTGAACGTGGGCGAAAACCGCGCGTAAAACCGACTTATAACGAAGCGGGAATCGCGAAAACAAGTTTGGTGTTAGATGTTGATTGCATAGTCGCGACCTCCTCTTTTAAACTCATCCCACATCGCCCAAAAAAACATATTTTCACTCCATTTATCATCTATAAATACCCTCCCTTGATCCCTAATAGCTTGCAACTCCTAGTTTGAGTATAAACAAGTGAATTAACCAATTTTTGGCGGTTTCGCAAATACAATACCCCTTTGGGTGTCGTGCTTAGTAGTTTTTATGCTCTCGGCGAAGAGGTGCTGCCTTTAAAGCTCGTCTCGTTTGAAAAACTTCTTTGAAGGTAATTATATTTCTTTTGCTTTCTTTGGTTCCTTTCTTCCTTTCTTTATTCGTTTATTTATCGCTTTATTAGTTTAATTAGTTTAGTTTAGGTTCTTAGTTAGGTGCTTTAGGCTCGTTTAGGTAGCCATGCTAAGGCTCGTTCTTAGAAAACCTAACATTACTAAGGCTTGTCCTTTGGACGGCCTAGCTATTGCAAAGGCACATCATTAGGATGTGTTGCCTTGCCTAGGCCGATTTAGGCTTACTGTAGCCTTGTAGAGGCTCGTTAGGCCCAGCCAGTCTAAACTATCATGTCCAATTTCATCTATATTTTTCTAATCCAAAAGTCAATGTTTTATGCATGAATAGTTTGGGGGATTAAGGCTTGTTTTTCACATATCAACAATTAAACTAATTCTTAATCATTATAATATGTAATTCAGGTTGTGAACATAAACTCATTTTTAAGAATTTCAAATAACTTAGAAATCGATCTCTGTTTAACAACATATTTAGTGATGGTACTTGAGACGCGAATGACATGTAGTAACTGGAAGGGTGAAAACACCGGTAGTTGGGGTCTCTGTCAAAGGATAAGTGTTCGTATAAATCCCATAGTCGGACCTGGATACTTACCTGGGATGCCCCGATGAGAGTGTCATAACCTATCAGGCCAAAGCATGTCTAGTAACGTTTAAGGTATTGTTACTCCTAAAAGTTAACATGTTTTCAAACTTCAATTTATAACATTAAAACCCATTCCCCAAATGCATAAAAGCTTAGAATCCCATATTTCAATATTCATGTCGTCCCCTTCTATTCTTTTAGGATGAATCTTCGGGACTAATCCTTTCACCTTCACTTTTCGCTTCGTGTACTTAACTTCTAATCCATGTGAGTAATCCTTGCACCTTTTCTCATTTTCTCATTTTTGGGGTGGCAACATGTATCCTATTTCAAAGTGTTGTCTTTCATGGTTATCATTTACCATGCGTATGTGATCTATGTGTGAATTATGTGTTATGTGACTTCTAGCATGATTTGTCAATATGTGATTTTCAAAGGCTTTCATGTGTATCATCGGATGTCAAGTATGTCATGGTTGTCATGTCTGTCATGTCTTTCATTTGGCATAATCATTAACGTAAGGCCCTGGGGTAACAAAGGTAGATCTATCAGTTGACAACCCACTCAACTTAACCGGTTTGGTGTTGGGTGTTTGGAGCCTATTTCATTATCTCATATAGTCTAACCTTTTGGGTTAGGGAATCTATCATATGTCATTGAGGTTTGTTTATGCCTAGTTGAAAATGCTTGAGCATTGGATCGTCTACTCAATCTAGGTATAACAGAGATGAAAACGTAATTAACCGATTGTTTTATTGATCAACAAAGAACAATTATAATCAGTATACACTTAGAAACAGACTCGGAGAGACACTGTAAGAAACACACACTTAACAAAGCTCAGACTTTCACTCGTGTCTATAAAAAAGCACAAACTTGATATTTATAGCAGCTGGCCGATCTCTGTCCGAACCCTGAGTTCGGCAGGTCCGAACCTCAGTGTCTGTCACACCCCCAATTAACCACTAACGGAGTTTATACCGTTAAGGGGTGCGAGCAAACCAGGACCACAACCATTAGTTACAAATACTAAACGAATCAGAGTTAGTCCAAATATATTTCATAAAATAAAGTCTCAAGATACGCAGCGGAAAGAAATATAGTCTTAGCACTAACCACGTGCTTTACAAATCATTGTTTAAAAATTCCCAACTTAATTTAATCAAAAGAAAAATGTCTTCGAGTGCCATGCCAACCCGCTCCGGATACTCCTCAGCGATCTGCAAAAGTTTAAACCACGCAAGTGTCAACCTAACGGTTGGTGAGTTCACGGTGGGCATGTCATGCATTGGCCCGGTCTCATAAGCGTATGTATCATCATGTATATAAGTAATATTGTTTTGTGAAAAGCATTGCTTAGTGATATACATCAGTAGTAAAAGTATTGTCCGTAACATACGTTATCGGGTATGTACTAGTCTTGTAAAAGTTAAAGTGGTCAACCGATATCGCGGGTAGCTAATCCGGTTTCCATGCACTAAGGAAGTTCGTACCAAAGCTGACGTAACAGAGTTCGGCATTTGCCGATGGTTGGTGCCTCCAGTTGTGTCCTCATGGGACCCACAACTAAAATAGGCTGATATTGTACTCCGTTCGGCCTCCAACCGGTTGGCTACACATTTGTGTACCGCGGAGCAGGGTTGTCAACCCTTAGTAGATCTACCCAACATCCCCTCGCTTCACGAATTAATGGTACTAAATTGTTGAGGACTTTTCAGTTTTAAGGCATCCTTAGAAATCATGTGATATCATTTGGTTTAGACTTTAACCTACACTAGCCATATTAAAATCGTTTATTCTGGATTTCATTTGAAATCCTAAAAAGAGTTTAAGTGTAAAAATGGTTATTCTGGATTTCCTTTGAAATCCCAAATGAGTTCAAGTATTCAATAGTTGGTTGCGGATTTCCTTTGAAATCCCAAGGATGGACAGTTGCAAGTGCCTCCCATAAAACACTCCAACTTCCATAACAGATATCCCATTAGGCGATACCTCGAAATGTCAGCGTTGTTTTCCGTTTAGTAAATTCGTTGTGACCCAAACGGGCTCACAATTAAGGGTTTGTGAAACTCACCTTAGGTTGCTCAGCTTACACTTCAATTAATCCAAATATCGTTTGCTAACGAAGACCTAGTAATCACATTAAGGTCTTAGGGGTTAGGTTGTGTCTAAACTTTAACTTAACGTCACTATGGCCCATAACATAGCACGTTGGAACTACGACTCGACATACCGACACACGACACCGATGGTTGATCATAAACAAGGGTTCACATACATCAGAAATCAAAGCATGTTCATCATAGCATAATCATGTAAGTCATGGTATAACATTCAAACAAGTCGCACAAGTTTGGGTTTAGGTCTGGTCGTAGTTTCGCTAGCATAGTTTCGCTAGGCAGTTTCGCTGTGTGCACGGGCAGCACTTTCGCTAGGCAATACCCGATGACACAGTTTCGCTAGGCTAGTTTCGCTCGAAACTGTTGGCACAGTTTCGCTAGCCTAGTTTCGCCCGAAACTGGTTTGAACTTTCGTTCAGGGAATTTCGCTCGGTAGTTTCGTTCGGACAGGTCTGGTTGGTTTACCCGGCGACACTATAGTTTCGCTGTATAGTGTCGCTGGAAGGAGATATACATAGTTTCGCTACATAATTTCGCCTGATGAAGGCACAGTTTCGCTAGTCGCTAAAAACCCGTAAATTTGACTAAAAATCTTTCTAACAGCCTCCATACTTCATGTAATTCATTTTCAAGCATACATAATCATTTAGGAACATCACAGGAGCATTTTTAACATCATAAACATGCATTTTCATCATCAAATCTTCAAGAACACATTTTACCCAAAATAACCTAATCTAGCATAAATCTTCAGTATGGATCAGTTTCACACGTAAAGTTGTAGTTTTTATGATAGATCTAGCATTCCTAAGCATTCTTACAGAAGATCTAACGATTACATGGAGATCTAGGCATGCTTTATGAAGAAAACACATAGAAAAGCAAGAAGAATGGTCATGGGACTCACGGTTTGATCAAGCTTCTATGGATGATCTTCACCAACAGAATTAATGGCTGGTCTTGATGACTCTTGGGGCTGATCCAGATTTCGTGAGTGAGAGGGAGAGAGTGTGTGTGTGTTTCTTGTGTGATGTATGGAGATTATGGGAGCATTAGGGTTTTTGGAGGGTTTAAATACCAAGGCTTTTCTCATGGGCTTTCATTGGGATTTGGGCCCCAATGATTAGCCATCATTAGCCCATGATTAGTCTAATTACTAGCCCAATCATTAACACAAATGCATACATTCTAATTACTAGTTACCCACATAATTCCTCGATTAAACATTAAATACACAATTAAGCAATTTGTCATATAATTCAACAAATAATAAATAGTCATGCTTTTTAATAATAATCATGCATTTAAATCACATTGCACATATTTACAATAATTCGATGAACACATAACACGTATGGATGGGTTCGGTGATCAACCAAAGGACGTGGACGTATTCGGCCTAGTTAAGCATTAGTTACTAAGTTAACACTTATAACGTAACTAACGGAATTGTCTAACGGAAGTTAACCTTGAAATTCTCGGATGTCACATCATCCCCTTGTAAATGGAATTTTCGTCCCGAAAATTATTCTTGCGTTGTAGCGTTCGCGGCCGCAGCCTCAGCTGTCGTTGCTGGGGAAAGAAAGCAAAAGTTTTAGGGTCGCCACATCCTCCTCCTGTTAAAGGAATTTTGGTCCCCAAAATTAAATCGTACCTTGAGTTTCCGTGGACGTTTGCCCGAACAAGTGAGGATACTTTTTCTTCATTTGATCCTCCCGTTCCCAAGTATATTCAGGTCCACGCTTTGAGTTCCATCGAACTTTGACGATCGGAATCTTGCTACGTTTGAGGGCTTTCTCCTCGCGTCCCATGATTTCTACCGGTTGCTCAATGAATCTCAGATGTTCATCAATTTCCAATTCCTCCAAAGGAATTATTTCGATGTCTTCAGCCAGACATTTCTTTAGGTTAGAGACGTGAAACACGTTGTGAACTCCATCGAGTTCGGCAGGGAGTCGTAATCGGTAGGCCACCGGGCCTACTTCCCCAATGATTTCAAATGGACCGATATAGCGAGGATTCAGCTTTCCACGCTTTCCGAAGCGTATCACTCCTTTCCAGGGAGATACCTTCAATAGTACTTTGTCGCCTACCTCGAACTTCAAAGGTTTACGGCGTTTGTCGGCATAGCTCTTTTGCCTATCACGTGCTGCGGCTATCCGCTTTCTGATTTGAATAATTCGTTCAGTTGTATCATGAATGATTTCCGGTCCGGTGAGTCCCTTCTCACCCGTTTCGGCCCAACAGACGGGCGATCTACATTTTCTGCCATAAAGAGCTTCAAAAGGTGCTGCACCAATGCTCGTATGATAACTGTTGTTGTAGGAGAACTCCACCAACGGAAGGTGAGCCTCCCAGTCTTTACCGAAGTCGAGAACGCAAGCTCGGAGCATATCTTCCAAAGTTTGAATAGTTCGTTCCGTCTGACCATCGGTCTGCGGGTGGTAAGCTGTACTCATATCCAGTCTGGTTCCCAGTGCTTCTTGCATAGATTGCCACAATCGGGAAGTAAATCGAGGATCTCGATCGGAGATAATCGTCTTAGGCACCCCATGACGTGCCACAATTCGGTCAATATACAGCTTTGTTAACTTATCCATATTGTCATTTTCCCTTATTGGAATGAAGTGTGCAGATTTGGTTAGTCGATCAATGATGACCCAAATCGCGTCCGGTCGATTCGATCGATGAGGCAATCCCGTTACGAAATCCATGGAGATATCCTCCCATTTCCATTCTGGGATCTTCGGTTGTTGCAATAACCCAGAAGGCTTTTGGTACTCAATCTTAACTCTAGAGCATGTTAAACATTTAGCCACATATCGCGCAATGTCGGCTTTCATATTTGGCCACCAATATAAGCTCTTCAAATCTTGGTACATTTTATCCGATCCAGGGTGCACCGAATACCTTGACTTGTGAGCCTCGTCCATCACGAGCTCACGAAGATTTCCAAGTAAAGGAACCCAAATTCTATCATTGTAGTATCTGAGTCCGTCGGACTTAATTTCGGAGTTACCATCCACCCCTCGCAGTGCTTCAGCTGCGAAATTTTCCTCTTTTAAAGCTTCTTGTTGGGCATCGCGGATCCGATCCGGCAATCCCGTGTGAATGGTAAGTTGCAGCGCTCGTACTCGTCGAGGCTTTTCATACTCTTTTCGACTTAATGCATCTGCCACAACATTGGCTTTTCCCGGGTGATACTTAATTGCTAAGTCATAATCATTTAGTAACTCGACCCACCTTCGTTGTCGCATGTTGAGGTCCTTTTGTTCAAAGATATGTTGCAAGCTTTTGTGGTCGGTAAATATTGTGCACTTTGTTCCGTAGAGGTAATGTCTCCAAATCTTGAGTGCAAATACCACGGCTCCTAATTCCAAATCATGCGTTGTATAATTCTTCTCAGTATCCTTCAGTTGCCTGGACCCGTAGGCAATCACTTTGTCTCGTTGCATCAACACGCAACCGAGTCCTTGAATGGATGCATCGCAATAGACCACGAAGTCGTCAACCCCTTCGGGTAACGAGAGAATCGGAGCTGAACATAACATGTCCTTAAGAGTTTGAAACGCGTGTTCTTCTTTGTCACCCCATCTATATTGCACTCCTTTATGCGTTAAAGCTGTTAAGGGTTGAGCCAATTGCGAGAAACCCTTAATGAATCTTCGGTAATATCCGGCAAGTCCCAAAAATTGTCGGATTTCGGTCGGCGCTCTCGGAGTAGACCAATTCTTGATAGCTTCTACTTTAGCTGGGTCGACATGAATTCCATCCTGATTAACAATGTGTCCAAGAAACTGGACTTCGCGAATCCAAAAATCGCACTTCGAAAACTTAGCATAAAGCTGTTCCTTGCGGAGTAATTCCAAGATAAGTCGTAGATGTCTCTCGTGTTCTTCCTTTGTCTTGGAGTAGATTAAGATATCGTCGATGAAAACTATCACAAACTGATCGAGGTACGGCTTGCACACTCGATTCATCAGATCCATAAACACAGCAGGCGCGTTAGTTAGCCCAAACGGCATAACTAAAAACTCGTAATGACCATACCGAGTTCTGAAAGCAGTCTTCGGGACATCCTCATTGCGAACACGAAGTTGGTGATATCCAGACCGTAGATCAATCTTTGAAAAGTAGCTCGAACCTTGCAGTTGGTCGAAGAGATCGTCGATTCGAGGAAGTGGATACCGATTCTTGATCGTAACCTTGTTAAGCTCTCGGTAGTCGATACACATGCGGAACGTTCCATCTTTCTTCTTAACAAATAACACCGGTGCTCCCCATGGAGACGAACTTGGACGAATAAATCCTTTGTCGAGTAACTCTTGAAGTTGTGCGGAGAGTTCGTTGAGTTCGCTTACCGCCAAACGGTAAGGTGCGCGTGCAATCGGAGCGGCTCCAGGAGCTAAATCGATTCCAAACTCGACTTGTCGAAATGGAGGCAAACCAGGCAATTCATCAGGAAATACATCTTGGAAGTCGCGGACTATCGGGTAGTCGCCGATTCTACGCTCGGGAAGTGTCGTGTCTGTGACGTTTGCAAGGATCGCGAAGTGACCTTTACGAAGGCACTTTTGAGCTTTAAGAAACGAGATAATACCGGTGACTGTTCCACCCTTTTCACCTTGAACTGTTAACACTTCACCTCCTTCGAGTGGGATACGAACCACTTTTTCTTGGCATAAAATTTCAGCTCGGTTTTCGGATAACCAATCCATTCCTACTATGACATCAAAACTACCAATCGGGAAAGGCATAAGATCGATTCCTAACGTATGGCCAGCTAGTTCTAACTTACAGTCCTTAACTATCTGAGTTGTATCATGAAGTTTACCATTTGCTAGCTCTACCACATACTTAGCATCTAAGGCAATCGGTTTAGCATTAATTAGTCTAGCAAACTTAGTAGAAATAAAGCTTCTTTCAGCACCCGAATCAAACAATACAGTAGCAAAGAAACCATTTAGTATGAATTTACCGTTAATCACGTTGGCGTCGTTGCGAGCTTCTCCTTGACCCATTACAAAAGCACGACCTCTACCATTCCCACCATTTCCGTTCCCACCATTACCATTTCCACCGTTACCATTTCCGTTGCCCGGGTTCCCACCGTTGCCATTGTTACCATTCCCTTGTCTGCGCAATTGCGGGCAATCTTTCCTCATGTGGCCTTGCGCACCACATTCATAGCAGCCACGGGCTCCACCATTGTTGTTGTTCTGATTGTTCCCTTGCCCGTTGCGGTTGTTTCCGTTTCCCCTGTTGTTGTTATTGCCACCTTGGTTCTGACCGTTGTTGTTTAACTTTTGCAAGTTGGTCCAGCAGTTGTTGGCTTCATGCCCCAGTTTCCCGCATCTTCCACATTCCAGGCCTTTGCTACACATACCATTGTGGTGTTTCCCGCACTTGTTACAATACGGGGCTTTACCCTTGTAGTTTCCATTCCCGCCTTGGCGATTGTTACTCCCACTGTTGCTGCCATTGTTGAAATTGGACCTTGTGTTGTCAGATCGCTTGTTCTGATATTGGGAGTTAGAGGATCTCCCAGATTGATTCCCGACAGTTTGATTGTTCACAGAAGTTGCTGGAGCTTCTTCTTCAGCCTTACGCTTGCCACTTAAGGCAGTCTTCACAGTGGTCTTTGCGGGTAGAGTACCCCTCTCAATCTCCTGATCAGTTAACTTATGGGCCAAACGAATGGCTTGCTGCACGGTTGTTGGGTTGCTAGCTGTCACCAAGCTCTTGATTTGGGGTGCGAGACCCTCCAGATAACGCTCGATGCGTTTGAATTCAGCATCAACCATTGTTGGGCATAGTACCGCGTACTCGTGGTAACGCGCAGTGTATTCCTCAATTTCCGACCCAGACATCTTGGAGTTCAAAAACTCTCCTTCCAACTTCTTGACTTGATCTCGAGGGCAATACTCCTCCATAACTAGTTCCTTAAATGCTTCCCATTCCATATCATTAGCCGCATCAATCCCAATCATCTGGATTTCGGCATTCCACCAGGAGAGAGCAGCTCCCTCGAAAGTACCAGTCGCAAACTTCACTTTGTTCTCAGCAGGGCAGTTGCACATAGAGAAGACCTTCTCAGACTTCTCGATCCACCTGAGGAGTCCTACCGCTCCTTCCTCGCCGGAAAACGTCATCGGCTTGCAGTCCATGAAGGACTTAAACGTGCAGTGATGGAGGTTTCCTGATGCATAAATAGTTCGGGTTTTAAGTTTTTAACAGATCAAAATATAATCGCTTTGTGCCTTAACCGGCATAAAAATTACCCTGTGCGGCGTATGCAGCTTGGACGGCTGCCACCGCGGCTTGCACGTGTTCGTTAATCATAGCTTGTAGTTGTGCAGGTGTCATGTTAATGTTGCTCCTTCCGTGCCCTCTTCCAGACATTTTGCTGGACAGTTAAAGTAGCCAGTGTTCAGTCACAGTTATACTTTATACATATCCCATAATATGTATATCAACAATTTCCCGTTATCCCACTATTAGTTCCGAAAATTTTTGTGCAAAATCGTGGCGTCGTTGGAGTACTTCGTGAGTCGTAAGTACTATCGTCGAAGGTCGGCTTCCCCATAAAAGTCACCGTCGGCGTAGTCATCGTAGTAGAAATCAGGACGTAGCGTGTAGCATCGTTTCGTTGTCGCTTTCCCCCGGAATAGTGTGCGTATTAGCGTTCGCATGTCGTTTCCGTGTGTGAAAATTTTCCCTAAGGTTTTCCGTTAGACTACCTAGACACGGTCTCTATATATATATTTATACATATATATATATATATATATATACATACGTACTAAGCTTTTACTTACACAGCAGAGCGAGTATCCCAGGTTGGCACGTAAATATCTTGTCTTTGAGAATTTGTGTGTTCGTTTGTAACTAAGGTTTCAAGTTGCAGTTTCCAAATCGTTTTTCAAAAATGATTCCAGTTCTCTGCAACTTATGGCTCTGATACCAATCTGTCACACCCCCAATTAACCACTAACGGAGTTTATACCGTTAAGGGGTGCGAGCAAACCAGGACCACAACCATTAGTTACAAATACTAAACGAATCAGAGTTAGTCCAAATATATTTCATAAAATAAAGTCTCAAGATACGCAGCGGAAAGAAATATAGTCTTAGCACTAACCACGTGCTTTACAAATCATTGTTTAAAAATTCCCAACTTAATTTAATCAAAAGAAAAATGTCTTCGAGTGCCATGCCAACCCGCTCCGGATACTCCTCAGCGATCTGCAAAAGTTTAAACCACGCAAGTGTCAACCTAACGGTTGGTGAGTTCACGGTGGGCATGTCATGCATTGGCCCGGTCTCATAAGCGTATGTATCATCATGTATATAAGTAATATTGTTTTGTGAAAAGCATTGCTTAGTGATATACATCAGTAGTAAAAGTATTGTCCGTAACATACGTTATCGGGTATGTACTAGTCTTGTAAAAGTTAAAGTGGTCAACCGATATCGCGGGTAGCTAATCCGGTTTCCATGCACTAAGGAAGTTCGTACCAAAGCTGACGTAACAGAGTTCGGCATTTGCCGATGGTTGGTGCCTCCAGTTGTGTCCTCATGGGACCCACAACTAAAATAGGCTGATATTGTACTCCGTTCGGCCTCCAACCGGTTGGCTACACATTTGTGTACCGCGGAGCAGGGTTGTCAACCCTTAGTAGATCTACCCAACATCCCCTCGCTTCACGAATTAATGGTACTAAATTGTTGAGGACTTTTCAGTTTTAAGGCATCCTTAGAAATCATGTGATATCATTTGGTTTAGACTTTAACCTACACTAGCCATATTAAAATCGTTTATTCTGGATTTCATTTGAAATCCTAAAAAGAGTTTAAGTGTCAAAATGGTTATTCTGGATTTCCTTTGAAATCCCAAATGAGTTCAAGTATTCAATAGTTGGTTGCGGATTTCCTTTGAAATCCCAAGGATGGACAGTTGCAAGTGCCTCCCATAAAACACTCCAACTTCCATAACAGATATCCCATTAGGCGATACCTCGAAATGTCAGCGTTGTTTTCCGTTTAGTAAATTCGTTGTGACCCAAACGGGCTCACAATTAAGGGTTTGTGAAACTCACCTTAGGTTGCTCAGCTTACACTTCAATTAATCCAAATATCGTTTGCTAACGAAGACCTAGTAATCACATTAAGGTCTTAGGGGTTAGGTTGTGTCTAAACTTTAACTTAACGTCACTATGGCCCATAACATAGCACGTTGGAACTACGACTCGACATACCGACACACGACACCGATGGTTGATCATAAACAAGGGTTCACATACATCAGAAATCAAAGCATGTTCATCATAGCATAATCATGTAAGTCATGGTATAACATTCAAACAAGTCGCACAAGTTTGGGTTTAGGTCTGGTCGTAGTTTCGCTAGCATAGTTTCGCTAGGCAGTTTCGCTGTGTGCACGGGCAGCACTTTCGCTAGGCAATACCCGATGACACAGTTTCGCTAGGCTAGTTTCGCTCGAAACTGTTGGCACAGTTTCGCTAGCCTAGTTTCGCCCGAAACTGGTTTGAACTTTCGTTCAGGGAATTTCGCTCGGTAGTTTCGTTCGGACAGGTCTGGTTGGTTTACCCGGCGACACTATAGTTTCGCTGTATAGTGTCGCTGGAAGGAGATATACATAGTTTCGCTACATAATTTCGCCTGATGAAGGCACAGTTTCGCTAGTCGCTAAAAACCCGTAAATTTGACTAAAAATCTTTCTAACAGCCTCCATACTTCATGTAATTCATTTTCAAGCATACATAATCATTTAGGAACATCACAGGAGCATTTTTAACATCATAAACATGCATTTTCATCATCAAATCTTCAAGAACACATTTTACCCAAAATAACCTAATCTAGCATAAATCTTCAGTATGGATCAGTTTCACACGTAAAGTTGTAGTTTTTATGATAGATCTAGCATTCCTAAGCATTCTTACAGAAGATCTAACGATTACATGGAGATCTAGGCATGCTTTATGAAGAAAACACATAGAAAAGCAAGAAGAATGGTCATGGGACTCACGGTTTGATCAAGCTTCTATGGATGATCTTCACCAACAGAATTAATGGCTGGTCTTGATGACTCTTGGGGCTGATCCAGATTTCGTGAGTGAGAGGGAGAGAGTGTGTGTGTGTTTCTTGTGTGATGTATGGAGATTATGGGAGCATTAGGGTTTTTGGAGGGTTTAAATACCAAGGCTTTTCTCATGGGCTTTCATTGGGATTTGGGCCCCAATGATTAGCCATCATTAGCCCATGATTAGTCTAATTACTAGCCCAATCATTAACACAAATGCATACATTCTAATTACTAGTTACCCACATAATTCCTCGATTAAACATTAAATACACAATTAAGCAATTTGTCATATAATTCAACAAATAATAAATAGTCATGCTTTTTAATAATAATCATGCATTTAAATCACATTGCACATATTTACAATAATTCGATGAACACATAACACGTATGGATGGGTTCGGTGATCAACCAAAGGACGTGGACGTATTCGGCCTAGTTAAGCATTAGTTACTAAGTTAACACTTATAACGTAACTAACGGAATTGTCTAACGGAAGTTAACCTTGAAATTCTCGGATGTCACAGTGTCGGACCAGGTTTGGCCTATCAATCTTAGGCTTGAACTTGTTCCTTCACATGATGTAACTCGATACTTCACATGACGCACATATCAAGTATCAACAAACTCACCCTCGTCATGTGCAGTATCATTTCAACATCTTCAAATCTGTATCTTCAATCAAGCTCCCACTCAAATGTAGAATTTGTTCGTCAAACGAAATAAATCTTTGAACAAACTCCTCCTCAACTTGATAGTAGCTTGTTCTTAAATACTTGACGATGTTTAGTGTATCTCTAGTCTTTATCAACAGCTTCAGAAGACTTGAAGTTGTGAAATCTTGCACTTTTGCAACCTGCACAATCCTTTAAATAATCTTGGCGCAAAACCTCTCTTCGAGACTTCCAAGATATGATTTTGAAAATTTGATTTTGTATCACGTGTTGATCAGATCGAAAGTAAATCAGAAACAAAATCTTTTTGGTTTTTAGAAAGTTTATATCAAAACAAACCTAAAATCTTTTTGATTTTCCAAACTCATGCTAAAACACACCAAAAATCTTTTTGTACTTTTCTTGAAATGAAATGAGATGCAATACAAAATCAAACTCTATTTTTGGTACGAGAAAGATCACTATATGGGATCATATTGAACATAACGCACTGAACTACATTTCAATTTAAACTAATTGAAGCACATAAGTCATGCTGATTGCAGGTATAATTTGTCCATCTTAAACTCAAGCAGAATCATACTCATAACATCTGGATATGTAAAAGTATTGATTAGATTTGCTTTGACCAGTGTATCCCACCCTATCAGACATATTCAGACATTCTCTTTATCCTTTTTGTTTGCTTTTTCTTTTGTGTGATTACACTTGTGAATTGTCACATAGCATAATATTTTCATGATATCATCAACTGTGTTCCAAGAAAAAAGAAACAAGAACGTTAAATCGTCTACCTTAAGGTCGATCTTTCGATACGCAGATAAGGCCTCGGATTTAACAAAATAAAGAAAATAAAACAAGTTGAAATTTTATAACCCAACAACAATCAGGTCGGTACTCTCGTAGAGAAAGTAAAGTAGAATGTCAAACGAACAACGATCAGGTCGGTCTTGTGGACACGCAGAGGAAGTCCGATCGTTTGACAAAATAAAGGAAATCAAAAAGTTTAAATCTTTGCAAAATGAACACATGTATACATAATGACTTCTCATTTTGAATTTCACACTTATTTTTCTTTTTGTGTCATGAAATATGCATCAAGATGTTATCCACATGGTCATGCAATAGTATTTTAGTATATATCACATCTGAATACTTTCTGATCTACCGAGCCTACCAAACATATCAAACAATGATCTTATGGCTCTTTCATCTACTTTATCCATGAGTCAGATACGTAAGCTAATGTACCATCATTTCCCAATGATCAATTTCTCAACAATTTTATATATTGTGCATGTATTCACCTTCCTTATATATTGTATGCAAAGAAAAGTGATCAATCAACACAGATAGTTTGCAAATTTTAGAATTTCAGAAATTCACAAGTTAGAAAGATATATTATGAAGTTTAAGTTAAATAGAATACTCCTCCATCAACAACTTTTCAATCGTCGATAGGTCTTCTAGAAGCACCTGCACACTGGTCAAACTAATTAGTTCATAAATGACCCGAAGCGGACTGCTTCTGGTCGACCAGTGTCCTGATTTTGCTTAGAAACCACCTTAGGTTTTCATTGTTAGGATTGTTTTGGTAATACAGTATTTGATGAAACAGTCACAAGCGACTGTGATGATGAACCTACATTTTGAGTCTTTTGAAAGATTGGAACAAAACGTTTTTGTTTTAAGAAGAATGTAGGCCCAACTTCATCAAAAACTCTGCCTTGTTCATTAAAGAACATTAGTCTGGCATGTTTACCAAAAACTGGTTCCTTGTGAAACCGCCGAGGTGAATCAGCAGGCAGTGGACAATCTTTTGCCATATGCCCAGTTTGGCGGCAAATATAACATATTCGTTTTGTTTTGTCCTACTTTTGAGGTACCTGCGAAGAACAACAAATATGAATATCTCGAGCATAATCAGGAATAGTATCATATACCTGTCGGCGATGATCATGCACCCACTTGGAAGTTGGGCTCCGAGAATAAGAATCATCAGAAAAACCGTTAGCTTTTTGATTCTTCATGTTTGAAGGAGCAGCATCTTTGACAAAAACTTCAGAAATCTTTCTGGCATCAACACAATGAAGTGGAAATTCTTTATCAGAGAAAAGCTGGTCTGAACCTTTGAGCTTGTACAATTTCTCAGGTTGAACCTTGTCTGCTTTGAACATCTCCTTCTTCATTTGCTTCATTTTAAGCTTTTTCAGATTCTGTGAGTTGAAAACTGGAACTACCTCAACTTTATCTTTCATCCCTTGAAAACCCAAACCCACATTCTTTCCTGAAATTTTCTCCTCAGATGTAGAATGTCCATTCTTTGCTAATCGAGAAAATTCAGCTTTCACTGCAGTAACATTCTTTAGATCATAGAAAAGTGTCTCATCAAAGTCAGGTTGAGACCGTATTTTGTCACTTGAAGTAGCTGATTTCTCATTGTCAGCAGAAGAAGAACCAGATACAAATTGTGGAGCTGAAAGAATCTCAGAGTTCTTTCCCTTCTTCTTTTTGTTCTTCTTGCTTTTCTTTTTCTGTACAACCTTCTTTTCTTCTTGAATTGATGATGTAAACTTTGAATAATCACAATCTTCCATTTTTCCTTCACATCTTTGAATGCTTCTTTGATTTGAGCAGGAGGCGAAGCTGTTTTGTCAAACATTTTTTTTCAAAATTTTCATCCTTAGCCAAAAGCTTGTGAACACTTGAGAATTAGAAACATTGTTCAGCAAGCGATTGGCATGTATGACTTGAATCTTGAGATCAGAAATTTGCTTTTGAACTTAAGCTAACTCTTTCTCAGTAGTAATCAATCGCTTTGCCACCTTGTGAGTTTCAAATTTTTGCATGTGAAGATTTTCCATGCCTTCTAATAATTCTTTCTTCAATTTATCTTCATTTCTCTTTTGAATCCCC
Source organism: Deinandra increscens subsp. villosa (assembly GCA_039602395.1). Classification (NCBI taxonomy): domain Eukaryota; kingdom Viridiplantae; phylum Streptophyta; class Magnoliopsida; order Asterales; family Asteraceae; genus Deinandra; species Deinandra increscens. The sequence continues at coordinate 28,911,707 of JBCNJP010000008.1, read as the reverse complement.
AGATTTGCAAATTGAACCTTATTAACACTAATCAACTCACGTTTCTCATCTAACAACTTTTCCAAATCAACTTGATATGTTGCAATCTTCACAGCAGATTCTTCAACATTCTTTGTGAGAAGATCAAGCTTGATTTTTGATTTATCAAAAAGATTCTGAAAATCATTTGCAGCATCTTCTGCCTCATCTTTCCATTTCTTGACTTCTTGAACCAACTTCTCCATCTCTTCACTTTACTTTCTATTCTGCTCGTCAAGAATCTTGACTTCTGATGTGCTCGGAACGACACTAAAAACACTAATAAAATAGACCTAAACCTAGACCTAAGACACACCTAATTTTACCGAAATAACCTAAACCGAACCGAACCCTAAGGCAGTGAACCTGTCGGATTATAGTAAAGCTAAGGTAAGACCGGAATATCAAACCTAGGACACTCTAAAGACAAGACTTAACCTAGACCTAGGAAATGGAAATACTGAGTAATTTGGGTTTTGATTTGAGATTTGATTAACTTAACTAATCAACGAACGACCAAACGAAGACAGGAGATCTTGGGAAAATTCAGATGAGAGAGGAATATACCACCTAGACCTAGACTTGCAACTGATGCTTAACTCTACCTCGGCTCTAACTAATCTGATGGTGGCTAGTTCACCTTTTAAGTCCTTCCTAGCTACTCTTCTAACGCTCGAACAAGGGTTCACCTTTTAAGTCCTTCCCACTTCAATTACCCTAGCCACCCTCGGATATACCTAAGGTGCACCTAGACTAACCGGAGCTACCAATGACAACCATGAATGACACGAATTAGCAAGCTAGTCAAAAATCCTAGGACACTTCCTTTTGAGACAATGCAACCCTAGAACTTTAACCAACCCAACTACCCGTTAAACCTGTACCTTTTAAGTCTCCAGTTTAGCAGTACATTCCAATCAAACTATCAACTAACTATCAATGCAATAGCCAAGGGAACCCTAACTACACTTTAGCAATTAACCCTAAAGTCAACTACTTTAGCTAATCTACCTAAACCGAAAGACATTCGCGGGTAAATTAAGCATCAACAATCAATCGATAATCTGCTCGTAACCCACACATATACATCAAACATGGCAATCATTGGAATTTAATAGAATCGTAACATCAATCAACTAGTCAAAACCGAGAATAAAGTTAAAACATCAATTACTCATCAAACGGTCTAGATGGCATAATTAGTTTAGCCTACAATCATGTTCTGAACAATAAAAATAATAAAGTCTGAAACTTGATTCAAAAACATGAGAGTAACTAATAGTTAAAACGAAAACGAAGTAATCGGAAGAACCGGTGAATGACTTGTAGTGCAATTCCGATCTCCCAATGCTTCTCCTTGATCCCAGCTCTCTTCTCCTCTGAAAATCACCCTTAATCGCTCTGGAATTCGTCTGGAGTTCGAAGCCCCCGAATTGAAACCCTAAAAGTCGAATTTATATGAAATTTCCTTTTTCTGCGGGTTTTACAGTTGTAGGCGTATCGCCTACAACCCTATTTCTCCCAGGCGATACGCCTATAACTTGCTACGCGACAAAACAGTCGGCTTTCACCGACTTTGACTTCCCTTGACCATCCTTTCCTCGCGTATCGCCTAGAAACCATCAAGTCCCAAGCGATACGCCTGGGACATCTTGATCAGCACTTCTTCTTCTTTTCTTCACACTTCTTCCAAACCTTTCACTCGTAGCCTTGGGATTTGTCAATTACCTATATAACTTATAAGAAAACATAAAAAGAACCAAAAGACTCAAACTTTAATAAAAGCACTTAAAACAAATGGAAACTGACTCAAATGGACTCAAATTATAAAATAAAAGACTCTTAAATTAGGATGTGTTTGCAACACATCAAATATCCCCACACTGACTCTTTTTTCGTCCTCGAAAAATACTGCAATGGAATCATAACCAGGAAATTGACTTCTAAAACATTTCACATTTAAAATTAACAATCCACCAATCAATTCCACATTCCATAATGTACTAGCACCCTAACTACGATTGCCGATATTTCTATCTGATTAAACCCAACCACCAACCTTTTCCTTCGCCCCCATGTGTTTATGAATTTACCAGATATAAGTTCAGTCGCAATGGATCCCACTAAAGAAAGCTCTAGTTCAACCTATTACCGAATCATATTCAGTCAAAGCAAAGGGTAATAATGATTTACATTTATATATTTTCTCCAACCCCCTTTAAACCAGATACTAGGATGTCCAAAGAATAACTAATTATTTATATGCAAATTCCTGAGCATTTATTCCTCTAAGCTATCATTTTTTCATCATTTTTTTTCCTTTACTCAATTTTTTTCTCATTTTTTTTTCTTTTTTTTTTCATTTTTTTTTCTTCTAATTGGTTACTTTTACCTAAAATTACCAACGGACATCACCAGAGGTATTCTTCCACAAGGTCTTACCCCCGAAATCATACATGAGTATTTTGCCCGCGAGATCCAGAACATCATCAGAGGTACTTACCACGGGATACTATCCTTAGTTCGTACATGAGTATTCTGCCCACTCTAATTCATTAACCAGATTATTAACTACTATGCTCATTTGAAATTCTAAGGACATAGGAGTATCTAGCCTAAAGCGGTCTCTTTCTTCCTAATCATCAGTTTCAGCATTCCTATCACTCCTAAAATGGGAACCCACTAGCAGACTGATTAGCATATTTATACAACAATAAACACACAGGCTATTTAAGCTACTCCTAGATCAGCTGGGCCTACTAACACATCATAGTTTAGTAATGATTTCCATTCTCCCATACTTTACCACATCCCCAATTTATGATTAATTAGCATTTAAGCACAAGATAGACAATCAACTCCCAGTTTTACCTATCATTTTCCATTTAATTGCAGCCAGAATCTCGGACATTTTTGAACAATTTTTCAATTTTTTTCAAATTTTTTTCAATTTTTTTTTATGACTCAATAACACACTAAAAATAAAAGACTGACTAAGACTGACTCAATACGAAAGTATCCCATCCCCACACTTGAATCACACATTGCCCTCAATGTGGAATGGAACAAAAACAAATCAGAAATAAAATAAATAAAATAAAAGAAGTTGAAACGTGTTCACCTGAAATTCCAGAAACTCAGCACAGCAACCGCAGCGAAACACCACAAACACGGTAAACAGAAATAAATTAAAAATTTAAAGTTTGAAAATTTTTCTGACCTACCTCCCCCAGGCGTATCGCCTACAACCATACATTTCCCAGGCGATACGCCTGGAACTGCACACAACCAGCCCGCCAAAGGGTGCAAGCGTATCGCCTATAACCTACCAACCACCAAGCGATACGCTTGGAGCGTGATTTCCAGAGAATTTTTGGAATTGGACCCCAAAAATTTTCTATCTCTTTTCTCCACAGCAGCTCCTACAGTCGAAATCTCAGTCCCGATCTGCACATTTTGACCTGCACAACTCACAATTGCCAATTTCCAAGTCTCCAGAATCACCTGCAAACACCACAAACACAAAAACAAAAGACGCAACATGCACGAAAACTAAAATTGCAGAAAATTAGAACACAACTACACAATATACAAACCGGGTACTAATCAATCAGCACAAATCAGAAAAATAACCTCCCAAACCATCCGGAGGTTTCGATTTCACATCTTTGACTACAAAACTACCGGTATCCACCCGGTTCCTATTCAACCAACCATGTACTAACTTCCTAACCCATAAAGCAACTAACTTTACTCCTCTCACCAACATCCTAACCTTCCAATGTTTGTATCTACCCGGGAAAAATCGACATTCACTAAGAAAACTCAATTCCGGGTCATGTTTACTAACAACCACATACAACCTCCCCACACTTGGTCTAGACTCAACCTCATCATTCAGAATACCTAAATCACCAAGTGTGGCTTTTCTATCTACCTCTTCAACCACCAATTCACTCTCTACACTCACCAACCTCTCGGGTTCTCCCAACGGGTCAAAACTCTCATTCTTATCATCTAAAATCTCTAACCCTCCTAGATCTTCCCCACACTTATCCACTATCACCACTTCATCCTCAACTACCTCACCTACCCTCTCAACTACCTCACCGGGTTCTTCTATTGGGTCAAAATTTTCAGTTAAATCAACTACTTCAACTAACCCCCCGGTGTCCTCCCCACACTCATCCTCTTCAAACTCCTCATCCTCTAATCGATTACCTACAACCACCAAATCTATAAAGGACATGAAAGTACCTATCAAGCAAACCGATTCGGTGCCCCTATCCTTACGTCTACCCACTTCAAACACTACACTCTCATGGTCAACCCTCAAAGTAATCGTTCCCGCAAAAACATCAACTAGCGCCCGGGCGGTCCTAAGGAAAGGTCTACCTAAAATCAAAGGGCAACTAGCATCATATGCACAGTCAACTACCACAAAGTCTATAGGGAACAAAAATTTATCAATTTGAACTAGCACATTTTCCACTATTCCTTTGGGTCTAACAATCGATCTATCTGCCAAAGAAATTGTCATCCTAGTCGGCTCCAACTCGCCTAATCCTAGGTGCATGAAAACAGAATATGGCATAACATTAATCGAGGCACCTAGATCAGCTAAAGCACATGTAACAGATGAATCACCAAAAGAGCACGGAATTGTAAATGTACCAGGATCAGTCAATTTTTCAGGCAATTTATTTTGAACTACAGCAGAACAATTAGCATCAAGAGTGACATCCGAAAAAACTTTCAAGCTTCTTCTTATTAGTTAACATATCTTTTAAAAATTTAGCATACTTAGGCATTTGTTTAATGACATCAGTAAAAGGTAAAGTGACCCTAAGCTGCTTAAGAAGCTCTAAAAACTGATTATACTCACGCGCATTCTTCTGTTGAACCAGACGTTCAGGATACGGCACTTTCTTCAGATCATCGGCTGTAATCGGTCGAGGCGCAAATCTCACTCTCTTCTTCTCTTTCACCGCCTCCCACTTCAACGGCTTCTCTCTCACTACCTCAGCCTCGACGTTTGGTGCGGTACTTGCTGGCGTAACGCTCTCGTGCACCCTCCCGTCCGGCGTCTCCAACTCAATCTCCTCATCGACCGGCTCCTCATCAACTACCGCCGGCGATGGACTTTGGACGACTCTCCCGCTCCTAGTGGTGATGGCATTCACATTGGCATTGGGGTTTTTATAAGTACTACCAGAAAATTGACCCCCACGGGAATTGAGCTCCTTCAGCTGCTTCGCTATGTCACCGACCGACCTCTGCAAATCCAGGAACGAAGCTTGTTGATTTCTCAGTAACGTATCATGCTCCGCCAGCTTCTTCTGTGTGGCCTCATCTCTCGCGTTCATCTGCTGCAAGATCTGTGTTTGGTTCATGACCAGCTCTGTAAGCTCCTTCATGGTCGGCCCCTCGTTTCCTCCACCATTCTGATTATACCTCGGCTGAAAACCAGGTGGATTTCCTCCCTCTCACCATCCTGAATTTTGGCCACTCCTCCACCCAGACTGGAACGAATTACCGAACTGGTTTCGGCTTCCAATGTAATCCACCTGCTCAGCGGGAGCAAGCGGGCAGTCTCGAGTGTCATGAGCGCCTCTGCACAGCTCACATTTGGCTTTGATGTGGAGTTTGATTTCTTCTAAGGTTTTGTAAATATTCTCTAACTCCCTAGGTGACATGGTTTCTGAGCCAATGTGATTGACACCCCGGGTGGATGTAGAAGGAACAAGTGATCTAGTCGGAGCCAAGGTGGCTCTCCGACCTCCAGGTGCCTGCTGTTCAGCAAGCGCGAAGCTCTCAAATAATGATTTGCATTCATCCACAGTGAGCTTCTCCATCATATGTCCTCCAGCCGAAATATTGAAATCCTTCTGCACAGAATAAGGAAGTCCATTATAGAACTTTTCTATGATCGCCCAGTCCGTCAACCCGTTTTGCGGACATCTACTCAGAAGGGTGTTGAATCTCTCGTAAGCAACAGAATAAGGCTCATCGGGGTCCATCTTGAAAGAGTGGATTTCCTCCCGAGTACGTGAAGCCTTGGCTGGAGGATGATACTTTTTCAGGAATTTCGCGGTCAGATCGTCCCAGGTGGCGATTGAATTCGGCGGAAGCGTCTCAAGCCACTCGGCGGCTCGAGACGTAAGGGAGAATGGAAACAAACGCAGATAAATGATTTCGTTCGCGACTCCGGTGAGTCCGAACGTGTTGCAGATACGAATGAAGCGGGAGATATGCGTCGGTGCATCTTCGTCCTCACGTCCATGAAACTGAATGGAATGCGTCAAAGCGTTGATGACGTGGGACGGAACTTGCCAATTCGCGGTGTTGGCAATAGCAGGCTGTGCAATAGCAAACCGGGCCTCGGTGACTCCGGCGCTAGCCTGCTCGTGGACGGTGCGACGTGCTGCCATAGATGAAAGATTAGGAAATGGAATGGGTTTGGTGTCGCGTGTGGTTTGTGTGGAAGAAGTTGGTTTGGATTGAGCGGTGGAGATGATGAATGCCTCTAGCTCGGTGCGTAGAAGGCGAAACCGTTCACGAATATCCGTGTCGGGATCAGAAAGTGGTGACAACTCAGGAGGACCTCGTGAACGGGTGTGTGGCATAAAATGGGAAACTGACTCAAAGAAAAGTTAAAAGGAAATAAACCTAAAAATCTAGACTCAAAACGGAAATCCTAAGACTCTAGACACGGAAAAACCAAAAAGACTCAAAATTTCCTAACGACGACCTAAGTTAATCTTGCCAATTGCCAAGTGTCCCCGGCAACGGCGCCAAAAACTTGATGTGCTCGGAACGACACTAAAAACACTAATAAAATAGACCTAAACCTAGACCTAAGACACACCTAATTTTACCGAAATAACCTAAACCGAACCGAACCCTAAGGCAGTGAACCTGTCGGATTATAGTAAAGCTAAGGTAAGACCGGGATATCGAACCTAGGACACTCTAAAGACAAGACTTAACCTAGACCTAGGAAATGGAAATACTGAGTAATTTGGGTTTTGATTTGAGATTTGATTAACTTAACTAATCAACGAACGACCAAACGAAGACAGGAGATCTTGGGAAAATTCAGATGAGAGAGGAATATACCACCTAGACCTAGACTTGCAACTGATGCTTAACTCTACCTCGGCTCTAACTAATCTGATGGTGGCTAGTTCACCTTTTAAGTCCTTCCTAGCTACTCTTCTAACGCTCGAACAAGGGTTCACCTTTTAAGTCCTTCCCACTTCAATTACCCTAGCCACCCTCGGATATACCTAAGGTGCACCTAGACTAACCGGAGCTACCAATGACAACCATGAATGACACGAATTAGCAAGCTAGTCAAAAATCCTAGGACACTTCCTTTTGAGACAATGCAACCCTAGAACTTTAACCAACCCAACTACCCGTTAAACCTGTACCTTTTAAGTCTCCAGTTTAGCAGTACATTCCAATCAAACTATCAACTAACTATCAATGCAATAGCCAAGGGAACCCTAACTACACTTTAGCAATTAACCCTAAAGTCAACTACTTTAGCTAATCTACCTAAACCGAAAGACATTCGCGGGTAAATTAAGCATCAACAATCAATCGATAATCTGCTCGTAACCCACACATATACATCAAACATGGCAATCATTGGAATTTAATAGAATCGTAACATCAATCAACTAGTCAAAACCGAGAATAAAGTTAAAACATCAATTACTCATCAAACGGTCTAGATGGCATAATTAGTTTAGCCTACAATCATGTTCTGAACAATAAAAATAATAAAGTCTGAAACTTGATTCAAAAACATGAGAGTAACTAATAGTTAAAACGAAAACGAAGTAATCGGAAGAACCGGTGAATGACTTGTAGTGCAATTCCGATCTCCCAATGCTTCTCCTTGATCCCAGCTCTCTTCTCCTCTGAAAATCACCCTTAATCGCTCTGGAATTCGTCTGGAGTTCGAAGCCCCCGAATTGAAACCCTAAAAGTCGAATTTATATGAAATTTCCTTTTTCTGCGGGTTTTACAGTTGTAGGCGTATCGCCTACAACCCTATTTCTCCCAGGCGATACGCCTATAACTTGCTACGCGACAAAACAGTCGGCTTTCACCGACTTTGACTTCCCTTGACCATCCTTTCCTCGCGTATCGCCTAGAAACCATCAAGTCCCAAGCGATACGCCTGGGACATCTTGATCAGCACTTCTTCTTCTTTTCTTCACACTTCTTCCAAACCTTTCACTCGTAGCCTTGGGATTTGTCAATTACCTATATAACTTATAAGAAAACATAAAAAGAACCAAAAGACTCAAACTTTAATAAAAGCACTTAAAACAAATGGAAACTGACTCAAATGGACTCAAATTATAAAATAAAAGACTCTTAAATTAGGATGTGTTTGCAACACATCAACTTCCTTTATCAAAGACTCATTCTTCAACACAACATTCTTCTCATTTCTTGTAGACATCTCTAATTCTTCTTTCACCAACTTGAATTCTCCAGATAACTTTTGAATTTTATTTAAATATGAAGCATTTTATTTCAATAAACTTTCCATGTTTTTAGCAGATTCATAGGAACTTGGTGTTGAACTAGTATCTGAATTAGTATCAGAACAATAATCTTCTTGATGATCATGGGTGACAATGAAAGCTGATGAATCATACCCAAACTGACCCCAATCATAAACACCATCATCTTGAACCGTTAAAGCTATTTTTTTTGTTGAATTATTGGACAAAGGTTGAGTAAAACCAGGTTTGCTACTTTGTGCTTGTTGACATTCTTTAGCAAAATGTCCAAGCTTTGAACATTTGTAACATTTTAACTTTGACTTGTCAAAACCTAATTTCTCATTAAAATAAGAAGTATTTTTTCCATGCTTCTTGAAAAATCTCTTTGATCTTTGACTCAGCATAGCATATTGCCAAGCAATATCCAATTCTGTCAATTGATCATCATCAAGAGCATCAAGATCATCCCTTGTTAATTTTGCATCAGCAACATTTTTTATAACCAAACCAAATGATGATGAAATTAAAGCAGCAATCATTTTGGCAAAATCCTCCATTGATTCAGCAGAAAAAGCATTCTGACTTGATGAACTTGGAATTGTAAAGCTACACCCTCGTGATGAATTGTTTTCAGGATTTCCAGAACCTCCAACCATGAAAGCAATACTTGGTGCAGAACTCTGATTTGGCTTTGCTTTAGCATTCGTGCTAGCAGTATTCTAACCATGATACAACTCTGGATTTTGTAAAGTAGCAGTTGACTTCTTTGAGTTTAACATTTCCATTTCCCGAGCATGAAGTTTTCTAGTAAGCTCGTGAAATGTCAAGGTAGAGTATTCTTTATCATGAGTAAGCAACAAAACATAGTTCTCCCACTTTTCTGGTAAAGCTTCCATAATCTTTTCCTTTAAATCAGCATCAGTTTTCTCAATTCCAACAACCTTCAATTCACTAATCAAATGTGAGAATCTTGAAACAAGATCAGTAATGTTCTCATTATCATAATATTGAAAATTAATAAATCCTTTATTCAGCAGTTTCTTCCGACTCTTCTTGTAATCATTATTTCCTTCACATCTTGCTAATAGAGCATCCCACAATTGCTTAGACTTCTTGCAAGTACTAAAATGATGAAGCAACTTAGTGGGTAATGCCATTGTAAGATAACCGAAAGCTTTTTGTTCAAGCTCGTATGATTTCCTTTCAGCAATGTCAAAGGTATGAACTTCCTTGAAATCTCCTGCATCACTCGGATGTTGATACAGCTTCTTGATTGGAATCCACAAATCAATATCATTTGTACTAATATAAGCTGAAAACCATTGCTTCCATTTCTGAAAATCTTCAAACTTCAACAAATTGGGAACTTTCTGACTTGTTCCAATTTCGTTATCAAAGTTCAACATAGTTTGCATTGCGCTCTGCATCGCAGCAAATGCTTGATATTCCGACATAGTTGAAAATTTTAAAATTCTGATAGTCCGAACTCTCTCCGAACTTCAATAGCTTGTCCGAACGTCCTCCGAACTCGTTCTGAACCTCAATCACAGCTCCGAACTTCAAACGAACTTCGAACTCTGACCGAACTAAGACCGAACTTGTTCCAAACTCGTCCGAACTCACCAACCACTCCGAACCTCTCCGAACTTCGACCAAACTTAGACTGAACACCGAAAACTTCCGAACACTACCGAACTCCTACCAAACGAGGACCGAACTCCGTCCGAACGCTAGCTTCGGAGCGGTTACTCCGAACTTGACCAGGAATGTCCGAACTTCGACATAATTTTTCAAAAATGCTCGATTTTTGATGGAATTTGAAGAGATTTGCAACAGTCGAACAAGAAAAATGATACGGAATGATTTAGGAGCAAGTTTCGACACAGAAAAATCGATAGAAATGATCACAAACACATAGACAAACTCGAGAAAACACCAAAAACTTTAAAAATTCAGAAAATTGCAACCACATATTAGTAAAATGAACCAGAAAGCTCTGATACCACTTGAAAATGCTTGAGAATTGGATCGTCTACTCAATCTAGCTATAACGGAGATCAAAACGTAATTAACTGATTGTTTTATTGATCAACAAGGAACAATTACAATTAGTATACACTTAGAAACAGACTTAGAGAGACATTTTAAGAAACACACACTTAACAAAGCTCAGACTCTCACTCGTGTCTAGAACAAAGCACAAACTTGCTATTTATAGCAGCTGGCCGATCTCTGTTCGAACCCTGAGTTCGGCAGGTATGAACCTCTGGTTCGGACCAGGTTCGGCCTATCAATCTTAGGCTTGAACTTGTTCCTTTACATGATGTAACTCGATACTTCACACGACGCACATATCAGGTATCAACACTAGTCTTTCATGTTATCATTTTATACCAGCAATTTTGGTTATGCCTAGTCTTTCATGTTGTCAATATCTTCTAGCATGTTATATTTCACTTATTCTATCATATGACACGTAACGCATGTTTTTCAAATATATGTTATGTACTCAGACTTGTGGTTACTCACCAACTATTTATAGTTGACCCCCCTTTATTTTATGAACGTTGCAGGCTATGATGTTGATGTTTCAAGATGCTATCACATAGGGCTTCTAGACCTAGTTTAATAAAGAAATTGTATTTGTTATCAATATGTGGTGTATTTTCTTATTTAACTATTGTCACTAAATTAGTTGTCATGAGCTTATGGGCATCTAATCATGCCCCGACTTTTCCGTCGTCGGTTGGGGTGTGACATGCACTAAGACTTAGTAAACCCTAGCAGGCATACGAAAGATGATAGTCTTCCCTGTTAAGTTAGACCTACCCACAGGTACAGTAAGACTTGCCGAATCCTGGCAAACCAACATAAGTTGAAAGTCCCTCCTTGTGTGTTTTTGCATTGGGTAATAGGACACATCGTCCTTAGTGTGAGTTAGGGTAAAGGTACCCTAGGCATGCATGGGAGATTTGATATCTTGTACATTGTACTTACTTTCCAATTTGACAGGTACCTTGAAGAAAACATGGTTTTTGATCATAGCAAATCATCATCTTCCCGATCTAACGATAAAGGAAATAGGAAATTCGACGCAGGCCCCAGCATGTCGGTCATCCCTTTAAGCCCCGATACTTTGGGCTATGTGGTGTCACAATCGGAGTTTACTCGAAACACCCTAATGCAAAAGGACCAGCCCCTCGATCTTCCATGACCCCCTAGGAAGCGTATTAGAGCTCACATGTCGGTACGCCACATTCCCCAGATTCACCTTAACCCAGGAGGAGATAGATGTCGGGTTCGTCGTAGTAGCAGCAGCCCCACTTGTAGATCTGGATAACGATGATGAGGAACCCGAGGAGCAGGCAGATGAGGTTAAGCCACCACCGCAGTAGGAGGACCAGGACCAGCAGCAGTCCGGTAACCACTTGGTTATCGAACTCTCTACAGGTCATTCCCTGAGCTACCATTCTCATCATCATGAGCATCATTTGTACGCGTCCCCTGCCTATGCTCCAACCATCAATGTTTGTGGTGTCAGTGACGGCCCAGATGAGTCTGAGCCTATGGTTGAGGTGACCATTGTTACTGCAGCTGCTGCAGTCGCAGTTGTGCCAGGTGTCACACCCCCGCCAAAGCCACCCACGTAATACCCCTACGAGCGGCGCGTGAATGCTAGACTAGGACCGGTGTCGTCAGACACTTCGAACATTCTACATGCTCGACTCAAAATTTTAAACCCAAGTTTGGATACCAAAGTATCAAAAGATTTATCAGAGTTAACCAGAGTTTAAAGTTAAGCGGAAACATTTTAACAAAGTTTTAACAAGTCTAATGCGGAAGAGACAATCACAAGAAAAAGTTTAAAAAGTGTCATTTCGCCTAAGGAGACAAAAGTTATTATGCAAATACAAACCATGTACAATGGCCATATGAATAATCATAACGTGCTTCTTAGCTGCTCCTAAGGACCTAATAAGAACATACTAAAAAGTGTCAATGCTAGGTTGGTGAGTTCATAAGTTTAAGTAGCTAAATAACAGTTATCAAAACAGTTGAATAACCAGTTACCCTCATCGAGGCATAACCCAAGCAGTGACTTCACCCTGAAAAGCTGATATTTATACCCGTGGGTAGCTAGCCCATAAGATTTTCATAACACCATAGGGTTTCATGGTATCATTACTAATAGTTACTTTGCCTTCCAGCCATACTGTTTGCTAGTAATGACCGAGCTAGAGACAATATAATACCTGTCTCACACCCGCCGGTCGAGTAGGGCTTGTTAGGCCTAGTAGATCTACCCTATAATTCCCCATTATAAATTATTCATGGTTCACCTCAGTGGAAGGACTTTCAGTAGTTTCATCCATGTTTTATAAAGTTTTGGTATAAATCATCAAGTTAAAGTTGTCAAACACGTTACCATATGTTTTCTCCCCAAAAAGCATAAACAGTTAAAAGTGGGGTATGAACTCACATTAGGGTGCAATTTAGTATTTCCAAACAACCAACCGAAAGATAGCAGTGAATCTCTTAGACTTCACCTAAGACTCATATCAGTGTGAGTGTTGACTATGTTGACCGACTGTCCAGACAATGCGTGAACAATAGACAAGTGGACTCAAATACACATTGGTGATCAAATTTAGGTTTTCCATATTTCTCCTAACACGTATATTACATATACCACGTTATGTGATGACAAGTATTGAGGTGTCATAATTATTACGATATTATCCCATAATACGATGTGAGCTCGACCAGGCGATCTCTCACAAATCTTGTCATTCCCATCGAGACAGGAGACTTAGGAATTGTACATACGTATAAATCATAATCAATTAGACTAATTGCATGCAAACACATAGTAAAGAAATTACATGATCATACACATGCATTCGCATAGTTATTTATTTTCTGGTAAATATATATTTACAACATACAAGCTAGTTCCATGTTAAAACCACATCATCATCTCATGTTAAATCACATGGATCATTAATTAACACATTTCAAATCATGCCATAAGTTCCTAATTACTTGCATGTTGCATGCACATCATCTTGCCCGAACAAGACAATTACATGCAAATTTCTCGTAAATAATTTCTATAAATTATTTCACATGTATTTCAACATCAAGATTGCAACTTTATTATCCATCATGCATCCATTTACATGAATCATGCAACTTTATAAAAGATCTAACAGAAAACAAACACCTTTAGTCAAGATCAAGCATGCATGACTACTGAAACCGGGTTTTTATCATAGATCTCACGTAAAGTTCATGACCTTATTGCATAATAACACTAGATCTACCTTTATCAAGCATCCATAACAAGATTCATGCATAAAAATTGGATCGTTACTTGCATGCAACATCAAAAACCCTAGAACTATGCATGGATCATCATCAACATCACAAGGATCATACTTTTGCTTCAAAGATGTAAACTTTATCTCTAACAACCCTAGTTTTATGAACAAGAGCTTCATATCATCATCATATAACTCAAGATCTGGAAATAAAGATTAAAGCTTGGAGCTTTTTAATAAGAAATCAAGCAAGAAACACATACCAGTGATCTAGAATGAAAGAAAGATGAAACGAGACTTGAATCTTCAAATGAAATATAATAAAGGTTAGATCTTGATGGAGGAGCACAAGAATGGTATAAAAGGGCGTTTTAGGTCGTTTAGAGCTGATGAAATGAGATGGTGGTGGCTAATGGTGCTTAAATAGGAGAAAATTAGGGTTTTGCTGGAAACTGCCTTCCAAGCGTATCGCTTGGGCCACTGGTTGCTCTAGGCGATACGCCTAGAGCCTCCGTATGACAGCCCTTTTGACTTTTGTTGAGTACAACCCGTTTTGTCCGTTTTTCACGTCATTGGTCCCGGTTTTCAATGTTTTCTCCCATTTTTAGTTTACCATCATTTTTTATCACATCAAATCCAATAAAATCAAGTATGAACATGTCTTATACTAATTAACAATCATGCAATAAAATTCACGTATCAGTTTGCACGTAATTCATGACGCATAGTAGTTTTCAGTTTATCACCAATGTTTCGAGACTTCAACTTGTGTGTGAGGTTTGTAAAGTGTTTTAAGGCTACTAGACTCTTCTAGTACCTTAATTGACATACTACACCTATATACGCATCTCTCGGTTTGCCGGTTTACCAGTTTTAGCCGTTTCAAAACTTCGGGTCCCACCCGAAGGGCGAAAATGTCACATCTATCCCTCGTTAAAGATATTTCATCCCGAAAATTAAGATCGCAACCAAGTTACTAAGGGTATAAGTTTCACGAGTTTTACAGTTGCAATTTCATTGAAAATAGTGAGAAATCAAATCATAGCATTTTACTGAACAGTACAATAATGTTTCATGATCTACTCAACTATAGAGATTAGGCTTAACAGTTTACTCAACAGTAAAGGATAAATGTTTTTCAGATTCTCAAATCAGTTTTTCCGAATTCTCACATAAGTTTTAGATTATCACAGCATCCCCTCCTTTAAGGAAATTTTGTCCCAAAATTTAAGAAGTAGTCCGAGCTGTTGGCACGGGCTGTCTAAACCATTTCCGATATTTGCTCCTCATCTGATCTTCGGGTTCCCAGGTAAACTCTGGTCCACGCATCGATTTCCATCGAACTTTGACAATCGGAATTTTGCTTTGTTTGAGCTATTTGGTTTCTCGGTCCATTATCTTTACTGGCTCCTCTACGAAACACAGTTGCTCATTAATCTCCAACTCCTCAAGTGGAATTACGAGCGACTCGTCCGATAGAAAATTCTTCATATTAGATACATGGAATACGTTATGCACAGAACTTAGCTCCTCGATCGGGAAGATTCAATCTATATGCGACTAGACAAATGCATTCTAAAATTTCGAATGGGCCAACGTATCTTGAATTCACTTTCCTCATTTTCCAAACTGAATAACTCCCTTCTAAGGCGTAACTTTTAGAAGGACACGATCCCCCTTTTGAAATTTCAGTGGCTTTCTACGCCTATCGGTGTAACTTTTCTACCTATCACGAGCTGGTACTAAATGATTTCGGATTTGAACGATTCTTTCTTTTGTCTTGTGAATAAGCTCAGGACTAGTAAGCTGACGGTCACCCACCTCTGCCCAGCAGATTGGTGACCTACACTTACTTCCATACAATGCCTCGAATGGCGCTGCTCCAATACTTGTGTGATAACTGTTGTTATAGGAAAACTCCACTAAAGGTCGGTGAGATTCCCAGCTGTTACCGAAATCTATTACACAAGCTCTGAGCATGTCCTCCTGCGTCTGAATGGTGCTCTCACTTTGACCATCAGTTTGAGGATGATAAGCCATACTCATGTCGAGCTGGGTTCCGAGTGCCTTCCGTAAGGACTTCCAAAAATGTGATGTGAATCGCGTATCTCGATCAAATATAATAGATAAGGGAAGACCGTGATGTGAGGCAAGTTCTTTCATGTATAAGGGGGGTCATCTTGTCCATTTTGTTAGTTTCCCTTAATGGTAAGAAATGAGTTAATTTCGTCAATCGATCAACAATCACCCAGATTGTATCGCTGTGACTTGGAGTTTTAGGAAAATTCGGCATGAAATCCAGTGTTATATTCTCCCATTTCCGCCCTGGGATCTTTGGTTGCTGAAGTAACCCTGAAGGTTTTAGGTACTCGATCTTGACTTTCGAACAAATCAAGCATTTGCTCACATAAGTGGCGATGTCAGCTTTCATCTTGGGCCACCACTAAATAGCCATTAAATCGTTGTACATCTTGTCTGAACCTGGATGTACAGAATATTAAGATTTGTGAGCTTCGTCCATGATTAGTTGCTATAAGTTTCCGTACTGAGGCACCCATAGCCTACTAGTAAGGTATTGAGCTCCGTCTGATTGGATCTTGAATTGTTTGTCTAGTCGCGTAAAGATTCAGATTCTAAGTTCTCGTCTTTCAGCCTTCAAGCTAAGCGGTCCGAATCTGATCAGGTAAACTAGAGTGGACTGTCATTTGCAAAGCATGAACACGCTTTGGCTTTGTCTATTTTTGGCTCAGTGCATCTGCTACCACATTAGCCTTACTAGGATGATACTTGATAGTGCATTCATAGTCATTGAACAATTCCACCCATATGCGTTGCCTCATGTTCAATTCTTTCTGGTCAAAGATATGTTGAAGACTCTTGTGATCGTTGTAAATCATACACTCGGTACCGTACAAGTAATGTCTCCAGATCTTTAACGCAAAGACCACCCCTAAGTCCAAATCATGAGTTGCATAGTTCTTCTCGTTATCCTGGAGGTGTTTTTATGCATAAGCGATAACTTTATCGCACTACATGAGCACACATCCCATTCCTTGAATGGATGCATCAATATACCATGAAATCGTTGGTTCCCTCTGGAAATGAAAGGATAGGTGCAATGCAAAATTTTTGTTTCAAAATTTGAAACACTGCATCCTGCTTTGCATTCCATTTATACACAACACCCTTATGTGTTAACGCTGTCAATGGTTGTGCAATTGAGGAGAATCCCTTAGTGAATCGCTTGAAATAGCCATCCAGACCGAGAAATTAACGTACTTTGGTCGGCGTCTTTGGTACAGTCCAACTCTTAATCGCCTCAATCTTCAACGGATCGACTTGAATCCCTGATTCATTCATGATATGACCCGGGAATTGCACTTCCCGAATCCAAAAATCACACTTCGAGAATTTAGCATACAACTGCTCTTTTCTTAACAAGTCGAGAATCATACGAAGATGCTTCGCGTGATCTTCTTTCGTCTTAGAGTAGATAAGAATATCATTAATGAACACATTGCCGAACTGATCCAGATACGGCTTGCAAACCCGATTCATCAAATCCAAGAAAACAGCAGGCGCATTGGTTGGCCCGAATGGCATAACCAAGAACTCATAGTGACCATACTTGCATCTTGAAAGTTGTTTTTGCGATATCTTCATCTCGGGCTCGTAGCTGATGATACCTAGACCTCAGATTAATTTTTGAATAATAATTCGAACCTTGAAGCTGATCGAATAAATCGTCAATGCACGGAAGAGGATACCGATTCTTCACGGTAACCTTATTCAAGTCATGGTAATCGATACACATACACCGTCTTTCTTCTTGACAAACAAAACAGACACTCCCCACGGTGACGAACTAGGTCTAATATAACCCTTCTCTAGCAGGTCCTGCAACTGAGCTTACAACTCTTAGAGTTTGCTTGGGGCTAATCCATAAGGTACTCGAGCAATCGGCGATACTTCTGGTGCCAAATTGATCTGAAATTCTATCTGCCTATGCAGAGGAAGACCTGGAAGATCTTCAGGACATACGAAGGGAAAATCGCGAACAACATGAATATCTTCCAGATGTGGATCCTTAACCGGCTTCTCAATGACATGAGCTAAGATAGCTACGTGACCTTTTCGCAAACATTTCCGAGCCTTGAGAAATGAAATGATTCCAATCACTGTTTCGCTTCGCTCACCTCGAATTGTCAGAATTTCACCATTAGGAGAGGTATTTGCACGATCATTTCTTGACATCCGATTTCCGCATGATGCTTGGATAGCTAATCCATTCCAATAATCACATCGAAACTTCCCAAACTCATTGGTAACAAGTCTATACTCACTTGATAACCAGAAAAATCTAACAGACAATTTTGAACAATACTATGGATCTCAAAGAACTTTCCATTAGCGAGCTCTATCGAATACTTAACCTCTAACGGGCTTTATACGACATTAATCATCTTGCTAAATTTACTTGAAATAAAACTCCTATCGGCACCAATATCGCATAATACGGAAGCAAAATAGCCATTAATGGAAAACTTACCGATCACCACGTTAGCGTCATTTCGTGCTTCACCTGCTCCAATCACAAATGCTCTACCGGCTGCTCCACCATTAACATTTCCATCATCTCCATTGTCGTTTCCTCCCCGATTACCACCATTTCCATTTCCATTTCCTTTCAAATTTAGGCAATCCTTCTTGAAATGACCGATAACACCACATTCAAAACAGCCAGATTGATTACCCTAGCGATTCTGATTCCCTTGATTTTGAGCTCCCTGAGCACCAGATTCAGTTCCCACAAATATCAATGCAGATACTCCGGGATCTTCGGGAACTCATGATGATTCAGAAATTTCTCAAAACCAAGGTATGAATGATAATATTGTTAATTCTAACCTGCCTGTTTCTGTTTCTGTGCCAGATGTTCAAGTATCAAGGATCAACAGAGACCATCCGATTAGCAATATACTTGGGCCAGTTTCAGCAGGTGTTACCACTAGAAGCCGAACGGGAGACATTAATTTCTGCATGTATTCGTGCTTCATCTCCCAGATTGAGCCTCCTAATGTGATTGTTGCTCTCAGAGATCCAAGTTGGATGGAGGACATGCACAATGAATTAAATCAGTTTTCAAAGCTAGGAGTGTGGCGTCTAGTGAAAAGGCCAGAGAACAAGAAGGTTATACCCACACGTTGGTTATATAAGAACAAGAAGGATGACACGGGTATAATTGTCAGAAACAAGGCAAGGTTGATTGTTCAGGGTCACAGACAAATACATGGAATTGACTATGATGAGGTGTATGCACTCGTGGCTAGATTGGAGGCTATTCGGATATTCCTTGCAGTTGCATCATATCTAAACTTCACAGTGCACCAGATGGACGTCAAGACGGCATTTTTATATGCAGAAAGGAATGAGGAAGTTTATGTGACTCAACCACCAGGGTTCATAGATGAGGAGCATCCAGATC
This sequence comes from Deinandra increscens subsp. villosa, assembly GCA_039602395.1. Taxonomy (NCBI): domain Eukaryota; kingdom Viridiplantae; phylum Streptophyta; class Magnoliopsida; order Asterales; family Asteraceae; genus Deinandra; species Deinandra increscens. Next base: position 28,892,355 of record JBCNJP010000008.1, on the reverse strand, counting down.
ATGTGTATCTTCTGGATAAAGCTTTGTATGGACTACATCAAGCTCCGTGCACGTGGTATGAGACACTATCAACTCATCTGGTGGAGAATGGATACACAAGAGGAGTGGTTGATCAGACTCTGTTTAGAAAGAGGGTGAAGGATGATATCATCATGGTGCAGGTTTATGTAGATGACATTATCTACGGGTCAAGAAACGAAGAGTTATGCACCGAGTTTGAAGAAATAATGAGAAAGAAATTTGAAATGAGTGATCAAGGAGAGATGAGTTTCTTCCTAGCCTTGCAAGTGAAACAGGATGAATCTGGGATTCTTATTCACCAAGCAAAATATGTGAATGAGATTCTAGAAAAATTCAAAATGCAAGATTCCAAGCCAATCTCAACTCCCATGGCATCCCGACCTCTACTGACAGCAGATGCAGATGGGGAGTCAGTGAGTGAATTCATGTATCGCTCGATGATTGGATCACTTATGTATTTGACAGCAAGCAGGCCAGATATTATGCAGGCAGTGTGTCTGTGTGCCCGCTATCAGGCTAATCCTAAACGTTCACATTTAATTGCTGTTAAACGTATCTTTAGGTATCTGAAGGGCAGGCCTAGGCTTGGACTTTGGTACCCAAAGAACACTGATTTCCAATTGTTTGCATTTACTGACAGTGATTATGGAGGTAGTGATCTTGACAGGAAATCAACAACTGGTGGATGTCAGTATCTGGGAGACAAACTCATTTCTTGGCAGAGCACAAAGCAGCATACCATCTCAAAGTCAACTGCAGAAGCTGAATATGTGGCAGCATGGGCTGGATGCTCACAGGTAGTATGGATACAAAATCAGCTCACTGATTACGTTATGGAATTTGTTAACACTCCTATCTTTTGTGATAACGCTGCTGCTCTAGAAATTGTGAAAAACCCCGTTCATCATTCAAAAACAAAGCACATAGACATCAAGGTACATTTTATTCGTAATTGCTATGATCGGGAGTTAATTCAGCTCCAAAAGGTGAGCACAGACCAAAATGTGTCTGATATTTTCATAAAACCCCTCCCTCGTCCTAATTTTGAAATGTGTGTCGAAGGCCTAAGGATGATTGCCTTCGAGGAATGACCAGATCAAAATTGTTTGTGTATAGTTGTTTTTCTTTTAAAAAAAATGTGTTTTATTTCAAAAGCCTCATAAAAACAGGGGAAGAAATATCATTGTTTCAGAAAATTCTGAAAAATATATGTTTAAGGTTTTTATGATGTCTTTTGTTTGCCTTGAGTTGGAAGGAAGTGATATAAATTTCCAAGACAATCGGAGACTGACACGTGTAAGGCGGAAGTGAAAGACGACTCAAAGATGATGTTTCGGTAAGCTAAATCAAAAACTATGATCATCCATGTAAGTGCAGTAAACTTAACTTCTATATATGTTTAGTTTTCCATCCTGGTTTACATAGTTTAAAAGACTGAGTCCCAGCAAAAACGGGTTGAGAGTGGTATTCACCTAGTATTCACTCTCTCACACGCCATGTTTTTGCTAATTATGACAACACCACAGAAAAATGAAAAAAAAAATAAAATGAAAAGAAAAAGGAAAATAAAAAAAATGATGATAAAAATTCATAAATTATTGTGTTTGGTCTTCTCTGCGTGCTTATGCGGCCGACCTGATCACCAACTGATAATTAAGAAAATAAGTGGTAGTCATAGCAGTGGTGCATGGTTCCTCAAGTTGGGGGTTTGTGAATCCTCAATAAACTCTGAGGTTGGGTAGGTTTTGCTATGAACGATTGGGTGTGGGGACTATTAAACATGACGGTAATTATGTACCATATTTAAGCACTTTAAATATCTTTTATCTGGATGTGAGTTTATATGATTTCAAAAATTTTGAGCAATCGTCTAGAGCGTCGAGTAACGGAAGCTGAAAAAGGGTTCTTCAGTCAAAGATTTGTCTGGTTTGATCCAAGAATTTACATCAGCTTCGAGGCAAGTAAATTATTAATTTCTGTAATTAGGTCTTAACTGTTTTATGGTTTATTTTTGTTTAAGTCTTTAAAATGTTCAAAATTTATTTCTTTTAAATTTTATATTTTGTTGATCAAGATCAGATACTCGGGGTTTGAGTCTGAGGGGAAGCTTCGTAAATTCTCAAAAATCTTCTAAGTTAACACCTTTTTAGAGAATTAACTTTTTAAGAGGTTTAGGAGGTTTTTTTTTTAAATGTTTTGAAACTTGAGGGGGCAAAATTGAAAATTTTTAAAAGCAATATAACCCTCAACCTCCCATTTCCGATCCCTTATCACCCTTTACGATTTCCACTTTCTCTCCCTTTTCTGCGTTTACGATCCGCTCCCGAAACCCTAGCTCCACAGCATTCACTTGCCGGAAATTCATTCCCGACCACCTCCGGTCATCTCCTGCATGATCAGAACACACCTCTGACCTCACAATCGAATTCCGACCACTAAAACGCCCAAACCCCTCTCCGATCGACTGTGTTTGCCAGTGATTTCACGGGTGTTAAGAGTTCGAGACCGACCTAGGTTTTTTCTTGTGATTCTGTGTGAAACACGCGAGATTTGAAGTCGATTGTGTGTTATCAACTGTTTAAAGGTAATGTTGGGTGTTCATTATGAATATTTGAGGTGTTAACATGTTTCAGAGTTTTGGTGCAGGTTCAAAAATGGTGGTTTCGGTGTTTACGATCGACTCGGTGAAGAAGACGACCGTTGGAGTTTACGATCGTCGTTTACGATCACTTGTTTACGACCAGTGTTTACGATTTTCTGATCTCGATGGTGTTTACGATCGGGCTTAGGTTTTTATCGAGAAATTACGATTGGGCTTAAACTACCGGATCGGTAAACCATTTAATGGATCGTAAACCCATTTATTGGATCGTAAACCCAATCTTTGAATCGTAATCGCTTGTGTAGGATCATAAACTCACTTAAAATTGAATGAAAATCATAAACACCTAATATTTTTAGGATCTCATCAAACTTAATCATGTTTGAGTTTAAATGTATGGTGTTTGTGAACGTATGATTCAAAACCAAATATTTTTTCTTGAAAGTTTAAATTGAGATTTTCTGAACTTAAAAAAAGATATTCAATTGAATTGCACTTTGATACGTTCAAGCCTGATGCATTCGTCTCGTTTTCTCAGATGGCAGACGATATGCTTGATGAAGAGATCCATTTTGAGAGAGACCACTGCATCCCGGCCTATCTTGATGACCCACCAGAGAGGCATATGCAGCTATTTTACTCTTTGGTGGCAGGGCTGAACATTTGCAAGATAAACCATGCCGTTAGAACAAACGTGCTGATTGATGAGCAACTTGTAAGAGATTTCTGGGGTACAGCAAGAGCGAGTGAAGATAAGACTAGTATCACAGCAACAATTCAGAATCGACGGATTGTGATTCTTGAAGAAGACATCCGAAAGGGGTTGAACATCAATGACAGAGTTGAAGATCCTATTGGATATTCAAAGACCGTTGTATTAGAAGGTGCTCAATTGTTGGGATATGAAGGAAAGTTCCCTCCCATCTTCAAGAAGCTGCTGCCACACTACTGGAGGTGTCTAGCAGATTACTTGCAGAAGTCCTTCTTGGGGAAGCGAACAAGCTTTGATCAGTTGAACAAACTACATGGGACTGCGTTCGTTGCTCTGGCCTTGGACTGGAATTTCAATTATTCCAAGATGATGTTGTTGGATTGGATCGGCAATGCTGACTTAAGTGCCAGAGAACAGTTCCTCATGACGCCAAGGTTTGTACAGATGGTTGTTATGAAGAAGTATCCGATGATCGAAGAAAGGATAGAGAAGTTAGATATCAAGATCATGGATAACGGTGTGTTCGGCTTGCAAACACAAGATCGAAAGGGAAAGAGTACTTTTCAAGGAAGACTGGAATGGTCAAAAAGGGGTGCTTTCCCAGAAGTTGCAAGAGAACAAGTTGAAGAAGAATCTGATGCTGAACCAGAGGTGCACCCAGTCAATGCATCTCTGGCAGAAGATCATGATGTGGCTGCCAATGTTCAAAGGGAACCTGAAAATATACCATCTGATGAAGACAACATAATGGATGATATCTTCCCTGAGAACAAAATATTCGAGGATGACATCTATCGGGATTTGGGGCCCATCAGTCTCAAGAGAGGAAGGGATGACCTGATCACATCTTCAGGCAGCGATGCAACTCCTCCTGAGCTGATTCTGAATGTTAACAAAGAGGATGTGACTGAAGAACCCATCCCAGTACGTGAACCTTCTCCGAGGAAAAAGTCTGACCCAAGAACTTTGAGGTTCAAATTCTTAAAGACCAACTCGAGCCTAATGGTGTTTGATCGTACAGATGCAAATGAACAGACTGATAACACAACTAAACCGGCAATCGTTCAAAGCTCATCTCAAGCCGATGTTCAAGCCGATGTTCAAGCTACTGTTCAAGAACCAGCACCTATGCAGACTGAGAGTCCTATCCTCCATGTACATAGCCCAGTGCATGAGGAAAGGCAATTTCTAGAGGTTGAAAGCTCTTTTGTTGTACCCAGCCCAGTGAAAGTGAGTGTCTCTTTAGAGCCAAGTCAGCCCACTGTTGTTCCAAGCTTCAGGCCTTTTCGGGCAAATGAACAAGCTGCTGAGCTCCCTATTGAGATGAGGTTAAGTGCTGACCCTCACATTAATTTTCTGATGTCTCAAAACAGAATTAGAGATATTGAGATAAAAGCACTCAAGGTTGAGAACAGAAAACTGAAAGACAAGGAGATGGTGACAAGAATAGGTTTAAGTATTTATATGAGACCTTGATGGATCTGAAAAATAAGTATAATGAGTTGAAAGGTGTTGTGGAGTCAAATGCTTCAGGTGACCCCGGTCAAAGCTCATCTCGGGGTGGGCAAGGTACAGAATCTGTGAATGAAGATGAAGGAGATGACACAATTGAGATGTCAGACTATGCTCGAAGTGGAAGAGTCATCTCTAAGGCACCAGAAGGTCACGACAACTGGTTCAAGGAGTTCTTTCAAGGACCAGCCCCCACTCAATACACAATTGATGTTGGTGAAAGCTCAATCGACAAAAGGGGGAGTCGTGAATCAATTATGTGCTGGCACTATGATACCGAGAAGAAGCCTTTTGCTGTAATCCGTGATGGCTACAGTCCAGTGGAATATTACAGAACACGAGCCCAATTTCACTCCTAGACTGAGCCTGAGATTAGAAGTCTGTTAAGAGCTCCATACATAAACAGATGGAGGAGCACAAAAGGAGATCTAGTTCGGAATAATCTGATGAGCCACTTGGCGGAAAATTTTGTGAGCTTTGATCTGAAGCAGATAAGATGGGTTGAAACTGGAACTGACCCAGTAACTGGTGATCCAATAGGTGAAGCAAGGCGACCACCCACCAAACGCAAAAGAGTAATAAACATGTTGGATGAAATTGAAGATGGTACCTTGGTCAAACACTTTGACTGTTGGTTTTATGATCCGACGACGCATGAGGTGGTGGTGCTTTGCAAGAAGATGAGACTGTTCCGCTTCTACGATCCGGTTGACCTGCTGAGGTTTGGTGAAAGAGATATCAAGCTCCTCGCCTCCCAACCTATTCTCGGTGATGAGAATGATCTGGACAATGCTATACGGGTGGGGATCTTCCATGGAACAGCAAACCGGATCGTAGCAAATGAATGGTGGTCGAGAAATGTGCAGAATACTTTCAGATTTGATCTGCTACTGCCATAGGCGGTATAATGGTTCATGCCTAGGGGAAGATTGTTGGGCTATATATATTTGAGGCATGAACATTAGATATGGGCTTAACTTGTAATTGGGCTTATTTACGATTATGGGGCTTAAGGAGTTCACGATTATGGGCTTGTAGGGGCTTCTTAGATAGGTTTATGATTGGGCTTGTTAGCTTATTGGGTTTATGATTGGATTAGGGTTCTTGTAAGTGAGTAGTATATAAACTCACATAGTTTATTATTGAGCAAGCTTTTGGGATTACGATTTTCTCTATCTCTATTGTATTTCCAATCGGTTTCAAAGCTCAAGAAAATATTATTCATCATTCAAGATTTGATCTTTGTTGTTTATCACTTCATCAAATCTATTTCTTCTACTTTCTTCTTGAATCAATCACTTACGAGGATTCCGCACTCGTTTGTGATATCAATATCGTGTTTTGGTAGATTTTCAGGACCAACAACGCTGTTCCGGTGTTCCTGCATCTGAAAGTCCAGATACGTCTTTACTCGAGATGACTACGACTACAACAACAGTTTCTACAGCAAAGGCTGAAATTTTACAAGGGTTGAGTCATTCTGGGTTTCTAAAAGATTTTCTGAGTTCAACAAGGTCTACAACAACTAGCATAGTACCTTTAGCAAGTGCTGGTGCTCAATTTGTTCAACAACCATTGGGAACGTCTCAAGTATTCTCCACAGCACCAGCTTCAACCATATCAACACCAGATGTTCTTTTTAACCTTGCTCAAGGTTCAGTGTCTTTCTTTCAATCCGAGCTACTCAACAGTGCTTTGCTTGATCACCATTCATAGATTGACGAATTAAAAGCTAAAAATGATGAGCAATCGAAGGTGATTGAGGTGTTAAAGAGGAAGGATGAAGAAAAGAGTCAATTGATTGTGGAACTTAGAGTCTGAGAGCACATGGTGAATCTCAAAATAAATTGATAAGTACCTTGCAGAGAAATTATATTCAATTAAAGAGTGGGGAATCGGCCAAGGCCCAAGAGATATAACGATTGAAAACGGCCAGCCAAAATCAGAATGTGCTTCTCGAGCAGATGAATGAGAAAATAAAGTTCTTAATGGAGAAATTTAAAGCTCATGGGGAGATAGGGTCTGGTTCCGGTTGTAAAGATAATTTTCTGAAGTACTTGAACGATGAACCTGAGAATGACGACCCACAAGGAAACATTGGTGGAGGTTCAGGCCCAACTGGAACTACTGGTTCAGGTGCTGGAGCTTCTACATCTCAGGGGGAGTCAGATTCCAGGGAGGTTGTTCTGATAACGTCAATTCCGTCGAATCAAGCTGTGAAGAGTATTCATGTGATCGGAAGGATTTTAGAAGATGGTGAGTTCTTTGTGAACTTAATCCAGAACAACTTCAAGCAGTCTTCGATTTGAACGACGAGGAGATGAAGAATATTTCTGAAGCTACACCTGAAATATATGAGTCATCTGAATCAAAATCTGAAGAGCATATGTGGGAGGAGGAGATTGAGGTTGAGGATATAACAGAAGAAGAATATCCATATCTGTACTCCAATTTCAACAACAACAATAATCAGACTCATGATGATTTTAAGGTATTTCCTAAAGAGAAAGGTGTTGAAGCTGAAGAGAGGTTGAAAAAGAAAGAGACTGAAAAACCTGAAGACCCAGGTGCCAAGGAGGCGTAGGAACAGAAACAAAGATGGTATTTAATGAGTAGAACAACTTAGGGTATTATCCATTATAAAATTTTATAATATGTTTTAAAATATCAAACCTTAATTCAATACTGTTTACTCAATTTGGGTAGAACAACGTTACGAAAATCCTAATTTTGACCCGTTTACAAAACCTTTATCAAAACCTTTCAAACTTTGAAATAAACTTAGGCTTTCTTAAAATATATTATTTTAGGATTACCTACAAAATTCAGATCCTAATTCCCACCCGATCACCCAATTTTAGCAAAACAAGATTATGAACCCTAATTTTTGCATAGTTTTAAATCTATAATCTACACATTATAATAACTGAAATTAACATGGGGCTATTGTAGAGCATACCTAAAACCATGGGACTGCAGGAGATCGGACCTTAATTCCTTCCTGATTGGTCGAATTGCTCAGAACAAGATTCGGGTTCAAGAGAGGGTTTTTGGGGTGTTTGAATCAAAATTGGCGAGTTTTTTAGAGAGTTAGGACCCATAGTTATACCCAATTTGGGCGCAACTGAAGGTAGACACGTTATATGGTGACTTATCAAGAAAAACGACGTGTTAGGAGGCTTAATCGTGAGTTGCAAGTCGAAAGGTGGACAATTTTGTGCCTAGAAGTGTCGCGTACCGCGACAGTGAGGAAGACAGGCTACCCGTATCAGAACACGCGGAAGCAAACCGATACCTTATTTCAGCACGGGCTGACCAGTTCAGCAATGAAACGACGAGACATACCCAAGCGTCCATCACCTTAGAGAGGGCTACAGTTTGTAATCTCTATGGTGCACTATTGTATTCTCTGTGTTTCATTGAGGCCCAGGTTACTCCAAGACTGGTACAACACTGTAGACCGCAACAATATATCACGAACTTAGGTTACCCCAATTGCTAGGTCTTGCACACAACAAGTCTAGCTAAACCCTGCCTATCCTTCAAGTCATCCCTGTAGTTACTTACGTGCATATGAACCAAAAATACATCAACAACAAACGTTGTTGGTGAGTCGTAGCAGTTGACTCCAAAATAATACACAACAAATCAAAATAATATTGTGCCTGTTACAAAACCAACCAAAGGTCAAACCATCAATCGGAGCAAACTCGGGGCGACTTTATCGAGTCCCTCCTCATGTTTCAAACATATACGACATCACCCGTTTACCAATCACAAGTAACCAAGTAACCAAAAAGAGGCCCAAACAATGGGTACGCGACACCTGATCTACCTACACAGCTGTGAGGATACGCATATGCCTCGTGGCCTGCTCCCATCTCGGGAACACAACAAACGGCCTAAATTGACCAGAAAAGCTTCCCAAACGCGGTGAGAACCGCTGGTACCGAAAACAAACGCGATGGGCTTCCGCCGGTACCACAAGCAAGATATCAAACATGGCATAATATCCACAAACAAAACAACAAAATAACGTTTGAGAAGGTTCATATGCACCCCCAAAAACAGTTAAGCAAAAGGGGAAACTACAACTCACAGTCGGTCCAGCATCCAAATGGAAGGTTAGGCAATTGCTCGAAAATTCATCAAGCTCGGAGAATCTGATGACCTAAACAAACATAGGTACCTTTAATTTAACACAATAATAATACTGGTTAGGCTCGGTTGTGCTCCGTGCCCAAAATATACGATGCGTCCGTAGGTTGAAGTCCCGATACGACCGGATGTCCCAATATAGCCATACGGCTTAAACCCGGATACAATCGCATTAATCTGTCTATTTCTAAATAGACAGTTTATGTCGTACACGGTGGTATTGCCCTCAATGGTAATACGACCGTGTGGCTTGATGACAGATTATCTAATCTATCGAATCTCGAACGGTTATCTTTTATTAACCTTAGAATATTTTCCCGAAGTCATAACTTAAATATCTATACATAGATACTTATTCGATTATGTTTCTCATGATATTATGACTTTTACAAAGGTAAAATCGTAGCTTTTATCCACATAAACTCATAATCTTGTTTACATAAAATCATAACGTCGTATACATAAAATGATAACTTTTGTTGCATAAAGCATAGTTTTGTTTATATAAAATCATAACTTCTACTAACAGAAAATCATAACTTATATATTCTCAGAAACTGGACGTCATATATTTATAAAATCTCTCATTTCCATTTGGTTTTATGTTTTATAAAACCTTATAGAGTTTTACATAAAATGATAGCTTTTACATATAGGTTCAATCGTTTACACTTCACATAAAATGATAGGTTTCATTAACATACAATGATACATTTTATTACGAAACTCCAAAACCTTTCTTATTATAAAAACCATAATTTTTGTTACATAAAATGATTACTTTATTATCATATATTGTATGATTTTTACTAACATAAAATGATAACAAAACTTATATATATACATATATCAATTTTTATTCATTTTTATATTAGTAACAATAATACTTTTAGGTTACAATCGTTCCTCACACGGCGCGTATCAAATATTACTAAAATGCTAACCAAGTAACAAACACGGTTATACCTTCCAGTTGGTTTGCGAACCCGGACCCGGTTAACCATAATTCTCGTAACATAACCAAATTTGACCCATGAGTACTCCATTCCAATCAGTTTTTCGCCATGATCATTAATCCAGAGTCGGTTTCTGCATTTGACCACGTTTGAACTGTCCTGTGAGCTGACCAGAATCTTTGACTGAGTCGTGTAAAACACAGAGACGGATCTTACTAATGCATGATCACGATTGATTCGGTAATACACGAGGTAAATAACGTTCTGTTTGATTAATAACAAGCTCAAGGTTACAGAGAGAGAACAGAGAGCAAACACCACAGATTACAGACAGTTAACAACTCAACTCTCACAACTACTCTAAAACACAAGAGCTTAAACTATTTATATGGTTCTGCCCGGTGTACCAATTAACCCACGTACCGATGGTTCATGGCTGCGCCACCTTGTCCGTCCACTGGTACGCTGGGACCTGAACTTACAAAACGACTAATACAATGACAAAATGCCTAGACCTAGCATTAGACATCATAACATGTTCTAACAAACTCCCCCTTGTTTTATGCTAGTCTTCAAAAGCTTTTGTCTTCATCTCATTCCAATACTGTCTTCGGTTATTTCCAGCATGAATACCAAAAGCATATAGCAAACTCTGATCACTCTTCGAAACTGCAAGGCTTGCTTAGCATCCTCAGCCTTGTATAGAATTTTGTTATGATAGAGCTTGTTGATATCAGCTTCAGACAGATTTATCAACCACAGAGGATCAAAAATCCTAACTACCTTGTTCTCTTCCTTGACAACAATCACTGCTTCTCCCGTATACTCATCATAGTACCACCATCTCAAAGTCTTGATGAAATTCTGCTCTAGCCTTTTTAAAAGTATCTTCTTGAGTTGAATAGGCTTCTTATACTTGAATACCACCACTGCTCTTCTAGTTTTCGGATGAATATCAGTTGGATGATCAGTATACTTCGGCCTTTGAGGATTTAAAAATATGAATCGCTTTTGACATTCTTCAAGCAACTTGTTTCTGAAGAATTCGGCCAACGGATGTTCACCATAATTCATGAATGGCTTTCTGGATAAGTCCTCCACATCACAAACCGGCAAAGTATCAAACCTCTTTGCATTCTTCAAGTAGATAATGCCAAATTATTTCTTGACCGCATAGCACTTGAGCTGTGAATCGAACATCCAACTGATAATATTACAAGTGGCTACACCTCTGTTTTCAAAGAATTCTTACAAAATCTGTTTTCAACAGATTTTGTAAGTTTCACCACAGGTATCTTCTTTGATCTTTGTTCCTTCATCCATTCATCAAACAATCTTCTTTTCTCTTGTTCTTCAGAAAAACTATCAGATTCAGTAGTTTCAGGTTGTTCAGATTATTTCTTAGCTTCTTTCTTCTTTAACTCCTTCTCACCTTCTTCCTCATCATCTTTTGCAAAGAAATTGAATCCTCCAGACTGATCATTATCGGTAAAATTCCCATAGACTTTCGGATCATCTGGATATTCTTCAGCAGTCATATCTTCAACTTCTACATGCTCCTCTTCATATACAAACTCATCATCTGAATCTTCTTCTCTGTGAGGCTCAGCGAAAGGAACCTTATCAACATCTTCAATATTTAGAGCATATATCGCAGCAAGTTGCTCTTTTTAATATTGATGTAGAAATTCTCCTTCTTCAATAGCAACTCTTGTAATCGGAGTCACATCATAAACATCTTTACCAGACGACTCCCCCTGAGATGCAGCAGCAGATGTTCCAGCTACACCAGAAACACCAGATCTATCTCCACCGACACCTCCCTCCGGGTCATCCGTATCATTCAAATATCTTGATACATCGTCATCTTCTCTGCAAGCCTCTTCAGGATTTGGTCTCGTCTCGCCCTGAGCAGGTAAAGCTTTTAACAAACGATTTAGCTGCTCACCCAGAGAAAGAGAGATTTGTTGAAGTCGGGCTATCTCACGATCCTTTGATTCATCACGAGATATCAACTCTTTCACAGTATTCTTCAATCCTTGAATTTCATCAGCTTGTTAACGATTGGTAGACTCTAACTCATCAAGCCTTGTTTGATGTAAAGCAAGCTTTAAGTCAGTAGATGATATTGTTGATGTTGTAGGAGAAGCAGCAGTTGATGCAGAAGCAGAACTGGACGAATTTCTGACAATCAACTTTCTAACATGTGGATTACTAGAACTTTGAACATTTGCAGATTTTGTGGTTGGCTGACTTGGAATGGAAGACTTTGAAGCAACTTTTTGCTTCTTGCTAGGCGGACTGCTACCAGCCTTTCTAGCATCAGCAAGGAACGAGCCCTGTTTTACCATCATCTTCGGTCTAGACATATGTTTCACACGCTTGCCAGTAGCGACCATTGGGGCTTTTCCTTTATCAGCAGTCATCGTCTGTCTTGCTGATTCTTCCATAGATGGAGTATAAGATGGATCATCATCATCTTCTCTATCAGCAGACCTTTTTGACAAATGCTCAAATCTAGATATATCTTCATTTCTTGAAGCCAGATAAGCCAGATGAGCTTTAGGACCTTTCTTCGCCCTAACACCTCTGGTATTATGCAAAATTTCCACATAATTACCAGAATCAGAACTTGTAGCAGAAGAACTGTCATCATAATCATCTTCAGAAACATCTTTGGAACCAGCCACATCATCATTTCTTTCAGAAACATATGGATCTTGTTGAACTTGCTCAGGTTCTTGTTGTTGTTGCACAGGTACAGAAGCAGCAGGTTGTTGTTCTACTAGTTGTTGAATAGGTACATCTTGTTCATCTTCTTCATCTTCCTCGGTTGGGTTACCATTTTCATCATATCCTGTTCATCATAACTACTATCAGGATGTCTTGGAGAACCATCAGTTGGAGCTACATAGTCAGGTTTTGCCAAATGGCCAATCAGTCCTTTAACCGGAGGAGCCACATTCGCTCCTTTTCTTTTCTAATAAACTGGTGTTAGAGCATATTCCTATGCCACGATGTGTCTCGTGTATTGTATCTATGTAATGAGCGTAAGAATGGGTCTTGCTGGCAGCGTACCTGTAAAACACAATACGGATCTTGCTAGTGCATTATTACATTCGGATTCGGACACACAAGGTAAATAATCTTCTATATTGATCACAGCTTGTAAACAGAGAGACACTATTCAGGTTACACTTTGTAAAACACACACTTAAGAAAGCTCAAACCTCACTCACACTCTCTGAATCAAACTGAAACCTATATATAGAGACTGGACCAGCGGACCAACTTACCAGCGTATCAGGTGGTCCGGCGGATCACCTGATCCGCCACTGATCCGCTGGATACATAAAACACAAACTAATAAATTACATATTCAAAACATCAAGATCTAGCACTAGACAACACAAAATGCTCTAACAAACTCCCCCTTGTCTTGTGCTAGTCTTCAGAAGCTTTTGATTCTGTCTTCTTCCAATCACGTCTTCTGTTATTCCCAGCATGAATCCCACCACCAAAACAAACATTTATCACCTTTTGAAACTGCATTGCTTGATCACGACATTCAGGTTTGTAGAGAATCTTGCTAGAATGTAGCTTTTCAATATCATTCTTTGACAAGTTTATCAAAGACATCGGGTCATAGATTCTTACAACCTTGTTGTCTTCTTGAATCACAATAACAGCTTCACCAGACACCTCATCATAATACCACCACCTCAAAGTCTTGATGAAATCTTGTTCAAGCCTTTTGAGAGGTATTTTCTTGAGCTGAATCGGCTTCTTATACTTGAGAATCACTACTGGTCTGCCTGTGATATGATGGATATCTGTTGGATGCTCAGAGTAAGTTGGTCTTTGTGGAGTCAAAAACCTGAATCTTCCTTGACATTCTTCGATTAACTTCTCCTTAAACACAGCAGCCAAACTATTTCCTCCAGGATTCAAAAATGGACTTCTAGCCAAGTCTCTCACATCACAAACAGGTAATGTATTGAACCTTGTAGCATTCTTCAGATATACAATCCCGAACTCCCTCTTGATAGCATAGCATTTGAGTTCAGAATCGTACATCCAGCTGATAATCTTTCCAGAAGCTTGTCTTCCTTTTCTATCAAAAAATCTTTTCTGATCAACAAGTTTTGAAGACTTTTCAACTTGTACTGGAACTGGAAGTTTCTTAGCCCTTTGATCTTTTAACCAAGCTTCAAATAACAGCTTCTTTTCTTCTTCTTCAGACATATTAACAGATTCAGATGCTTCAGGTTGTTCTGATGGTTTCTCTGTTTCAACCTTATCCTCACTGTCTTTTCCAAAGAAATTAAAACCTTCAGAATAGTCGTTATCAGAAAAATTTCCATACATTGTTGGATCATCAGGATATTCTTCTGCCGTCATATCTTCCACTTCCACATGTTCATCTTCAAATACCACCTCTTCTTCTGAATTATCTTCCTGATATGGCTCAGCAACTGGCACATTCTCAACATCATCCACATTTAGAGCAAAAATAGCTGCCAGCTGCTCTTTTGTGAAAGGATTAACCAACTCTCCCTCTTTCATTTCAACCCTCGATATCGGAGTTACATCATATATTTCTTTGTCTGTAGACTCCCCCTGAGATGTCGTGACTGCAGCAGCAGCAGCCGATGATGTTCCTGCTGTATCAGTACCAGCACCAGCACCACTAGCACCACCATCAGGATTATCAGGATCATCGTTTAAAAACTTCATCACATCCTCTTCTTCCCTGCACGTTTCTTCAGGATTTGGCCTCTTCTCCCCCTGAGCAGCTAAAGCTGTAAGCACTTGCTTAAGCTGCTCACCCATAGACAGAGACAATTGCTTTAACTGAGCAATTTCCCGATCTTTTGCCTCATCCTGAGCTTTTAATCGAGCAAGTTCCTTTGTATGAGATTGATCTCTAGCAACCAATTCTTTACACAAATTTTTCAGCCCAGAAATCTCTTCAGCCTGCACTTTGTTTGTATGTTCTACTCTTTCAAATCGAGCTTGAAACAAAGCAAGCTTCAAATCAACAGAAGAAATTGTGGAAGTAGTTGAAGACGTGGAAGCAGAACCAGTAGTTGACGGTCTTTTGATAGTTAACTTTCTGATTGGAGGTTGTTGTGAACTTTGAACATCAGCTGTTTTGGTGGTTGGTTGGATTGGAATAGAAGACGACGAAGTCACTTTCTGCTTCTTGCTAGGAGGACTTTGCCCAGATTTTCTGGCATCAGCAAGAAACGAACCAGGCTTCACTCCTTTATATCCGACAGCCACACTTTTCATACGTTTGCCAGAAGCAACTGCAGGAGCTTTTCCTTTATCTACCGGCTTTGACTTAGCCACAGGCTCCTCCATACTAGGAGTATAAGATGGATCATTATCAGTATCTTCAGCCTGTTTGGTTCTACTCTCAAAAACAGAGGTATCTTGATTGTGAGCTTTTAGATAAGCAATATGAGCCTTAGAACCTCTCCTTACAGGAACTTCTCTTGTATTGTGCAAGATGGTAACATATTCACCAGAATCTGATTCAGTTTCTGACGAACTACCAATAACATCATCACCCTCATCTGGAATATTCACCCGGTCAGATTCATTGACAGCTTCAGTAGTTACTGGCTCTGGATTTTGTTCTTGAACTACAGGTTGTTGTACTACAGGTTCTTGTACAACAGGTTCTTGTACTACAGGCTCTTGATTTACAGGTTGCTCACCATCATCATCTTCTGCAACTTCAGTTGGAAATCCATGATCATTGTAATGTAGTTCATCATCAGAACTGTCATCATGTTTAGCAGCACCATTATCTGGAGCCACATAAGCCGGATTAGCAAGATGACCAATCAACCTCTTATTTGGTGGAGGAATGGCATTTCCCTTTCTCTTGTAGTACACAGGAATCTTGCCAACAGCTACTCTATTCATATGCTTCATATCTATGATAGCAGCAGCGTTCTTTGGAAGGTTTGGATGCATATCATTCAAAATCATCTGTAGAAATCTTGGATACATGATACTGCGCACTTGTTTCACCAAGATATTTTCCCTCATGTAATTAAAGACCCAACCAGAAAAATTGAATTCTCTGTTTAATACCAAAGCACTAAAGAAAGACAGCACCTTCAAATCAAACTCTTCTTGGCCTCTTGTTCGATTTCCAAAACATTTAATGATCACATGCATCAAGTACTTATAAGGAGGACTCAGATTTGCCTTAAGATACCATGGAACATATAGTTGTCCATCATACTTGATCCTTTTCAATAACGCCACCAAATCTTCTTCAGGAAATTCAGTCGGATAAGTATCTTGATCATTGAATCTTAAAACTCTTCTCACATCAGCTTCAGATATCACCACATCAGTTTCTAGAATCTTTGCACGAATAACAGATGGAGTCACCGAACAGTCTACTTGTGCTGAATTCCAGAACATGACTAACAAGTCTTTATACGGCGGACATTCATGAGTTGCAGCATAAAATATTCTTGAACGCCTGACGAACTCAAAAATATTAAGAAAATGCGGCCTCCACTTTTCTGCAACATCAAGAAAGGCACAAACGTTTTGTTCTCCAATTGATTTAAAATCAGCCATTTCTGTTCATGTCATCAAAACAAACTGTCATTAGAATCAATTAATATAATCAAAACGCTCAATGACAATCGCTGATATTAAATAAATCGCTCAAACGATTAACTTTTGAAAATTTTTCTGAGCGGATCAACCCACGGATCAAATTTATGTATCCGGATCATCTGGTCCGGCGGACCAGTTGCGGATCATATTATTCAGCAGATCATTTGATCCGGCGGATCACTTGATCCGGCGGATCACAATCGTTGACCGCGGATCAGATTAGTCAACCGGATCAGCTCCGTATCAATTTGAAAATCTGGTCCGGCGGATCAGTTGATCCGGCGGACGATCAGTTATCGAACAGTCACTTTGAATTTTTTGCAACACTTAAGTGTTTGTTTTGGAATCACAGAACAAGAATTCAATCTAGAGTATACTACGACTCGAATCATGTGCTTTGAAGACATTGACATTGGCTAAAACAGTTTAAACAAGCATCAAGTCGGGTTTTTCAAAAAAACCGAGACTTTAAATCTCAAATTTAACCGTAATTATACAACCATTGCAGAAATTAAACCCATCAACCTGTGCGCAATCAAACAACCTACCTGTAGCATCAAAAATTTCGGTCAGAGCTTCGGTAACGACTGAGATATCAAGAAAATTATGAAAATAGGGGGTTCGAGGGTTTTCTGTGTTGAATGTACTTGATCCGCGAGTAATGAACTCTCGCGGATCAGATTGGTATTTATACCCAACATTTGATCCGCCGGCGGATCAGCTGATCCGCCGGATCAAAGAATGACCAAATTGCCCTTTTTCTTCAAATTTCATTTTTCATCAAAAATGTTCAATGTTTTTCAATCTCAAATCCTTTATGAACTGATTTTTGCATCGATTGTGGTTCATCAAACAACAGATTGTCGATTCTGAAATTCAGTTGATCCAAAATAAAGCAGAAAGAAAATCTTTTTGAATTTTGACAAATTTATATCAAAACACACTAAAATCTTTTTGATTTTTCGAACTTATGCTAAAACACACCTAAAATCTTTTTGATTTTTCTAAAATAAGCAGGAAAAGTAAATCAACAGAAAACAAGAAATCAAACAAAAGTAACAATAAATTATATTTTTGTGAGAAAGATCGCAACATGAGATCATATCAGTGAGATGCACTTAACACACTTCAATTTCGACCTAATAAGCATGCAAATCAAGTTGTCCACGAATACAACACATAATGTTTATTTCAGCCAATTCAAATCAATTTTTACAGCTTTCTGATATGCATTAGGTATGTTTATCAAGTACAGAAATCATGGCACCCACAAACTCAAGTAATTGATAATCTGATTTATTCTATTTTTGATTTTTCACTGATTCATCACAGAATCTATTTACAGAGACAATCGGTTCATAGTGTTTCATGCAAAAAGAAAGCAGAACCCTAAACAAACAACAATCAGGTCGGCTGGCAGGCACGCAGAGAAAGTCCGATTGTTTAGGAAAATAAGAAATAGAAAATAAAGCAGAAAGCGTATAATCCAACAACAATCAGGTCGATCTTTCGATACGCAGAGAAAGTCCGATGGATTATACTAAACACCAAGAAAATAAAGCAGAACGTCAAACGAACAACAATCAGGTCGATCTTTCGATACGCAGAGAAAGTCCGATCGTTTGACAAAATAAAGAAAATAAAACAAGTTTAAATCTTTGCAAAATAAAGCATGCATACACTAAGACCATCTCTTATTCTCTTTTTGGATTTTTCCACATAAGCTCAGCATTAAACAAAAACAAGAATCATGGTTCGCCACAGATTTCAGACAGGCATTATCTTTATATCATACTAACATGTATCAGATATGAATGGCACATTCAATGAAACAAACAAGTATCTACAGCCTTTCAATCTAGTCTATCCATGGTCAGTAACATTCACTGATGTACTATCATTTCTCACGAGGTTGGATCACATTTCTCAGATTTTTAATTTTCCAATTTTTTTTTATACTTTTGCATTTTTCAATTATTTTTTTTATGCTTTTTCATTTCTAGAACACAAAACAACACACTATTTTTGTATTTTTCATATATCTCCCCCTAAAAAGCAAAAAACAATAGCAGAAAAATAAAACGAAAAGCAAAAACGATCAACTGAACCGAATCATGTGACATTTAACTTAGTAATTCCATTGATTTTCAACAAAAATTGGAATCGAGTTTTATCAAAAGCTTTTGTAAACAAATCAGCTCGCTGAAAATCCGTGTGAATTTTCTGCAAATCAATTAGTTTCTTTTCAAAACAATCACGGATAAAGTGATATCGAATCTCAATGTGTTTAGTTTTAGAATGCTGAACTGGGTTTTTAGTAATGGATATGGCAGCCGAGTTATCAATAAAGATCGGAGTAGTAAGAAAATTCAAACCATAGTCGCGTAACTGCTGTTGTATCCACAAGACTTGTGAACAGCAACTAGAAGCAGCCACATATTCCGCCTCTGCTGTAGACGTTGGTTAAATCTTTTAACAATCAGAACACGATTGAGTACATAACATGCAGTATGAACAGCTTCAGACCAAAATGTAATTGGTAACTGTGCATCCGCTAGTATCGTTCGAGCAGTTTCAATCAATGTTCTATTCTTTCGCTCAGCAACCCCATTTTGTTGTGGAGTATACGGCGCACTGAATTCATGATAAATTCCCAATGAACCACAAAAATCCTTCATTTTGGCATTGTTGAATTCAGAACCATTGTCAGTACGAATTCGACAAACTTTATGCTTGTACAACGATTCAAACTTAGACAACATATTCCGAATAGAATCTGGAGTATCAGCCTTGGACGCCAAAGAAGCCACCCATGAAAATCTTGAGAAATCATCCGTAATCACTAAGCAATAATAACTACCCTCAATACTACGAACATTCATAGGACCAAACAGATCCATATGAAGCAGTTCCAAGGGAGTGACAATGGAATTCAAACGCTTAGAAGGATGAGACTTCTTTTTCTGTTTACCTTTCTTACATGAGACACACACATCATTTATAGAAAATCTATTCTTGGAAACGCCTTCTACCAACGAATGATTGACCAAGTAATTCATCTTTCGGTAATTGATGTGACCCATGCACCTATGCCACAGAATTGATTCCTTTTCAGTAGCTTTTGAGATGAAACATGTAGCAGATACAGCAGATGAAGTCTGATTCATATTTAACACATATAAGTCCCGAAATCTGGGAGCTCGCATCACAATCCAGTCTTCAGGAATTCGAATGCCAGGTTTCAAAATCAAGCATTCTGAACTTGTAAAAGCAGCTGTGTACTGCTTATCACAAATTTGAGATACGCTTAACAAGTTGTGCTGCAACTCTTGCACAAATTGGACTTTTTCAAAAGTAATCTTCTCGTTACCCAACTTTCCTTCACCGGTTATCTTCCCACCTTTATTGCCAGCAAAAGTAACATTTCCTCCTTGAATTGGTTTGACTTCAGACAGCAAGGAAATATTACCCGTCATGTGCCTGGATGCTCCACTATCAACGACCCAAAAGTTGTTAACAGCTGGCTTTCGAGCACCCTGCACATAGTAGCAAGCAATTAGTGAGTATCTGGACCCAAGCATTCAGCTTTGGGTCGACCGGTATCTTCTGAAAAATCCTCAGTGGCTTTTGAAGTCATTTTAGGCAGCCACTTTTGCCTAACAGATGGAATAGATGAATCAGCAGTAGAATCTGAAGTAGAACTTATTACCAAAAACTTTGTAAGATTTATTGAAAAAATTTCTCCTTTTAAAATGTTGTTTGGTAACAACCTTTTCATCATCCATCTTGGTCTTTGTATCAGATTTCGAATCTGAATTTGATTGCATATACGCTGAAGCCCTCTTTCTAGCTAAAACAGGACACCGACTACGAATATGTCCTATTTCAAAACAACAATAACACCTCCTGGGATCAACAACACCCTGAGAAACACCATCCTTACCTTGTTTAGAAACATTGGTGTTAAACCTTCTCCCATTGGAGTTTGGCAAAGGTTTAAACAAAGGACCAATGTAACCATGTTCATTATAAAACCCATAGTCATCAACACCACAACGATCAGCATACCCTTTAGGTTTAACCTTTGTGGTCTTGTTTTGTTCAAATTTACCAAAATCATCATAAAAATTGTAATCATCACAAAAACCAAACGCTTCATAATCAAAACTATTAGTTTCTGATGAATACTGACCATCAGAGTTGTAAAAACTCTTTGGTGAGTAAGATGATTGTTTTGATTTAGTCTTAAACTTTTGATCAGTTGATGACTTTGGTTTTTCAGAAAACCTTTGAGCTTTGGAGGATGATGCTTGATCATTTGAACCAGACGACACATCAGACAACACAACAAACTGCTCGTCTACAACATCTGACTTAACCACCTCAGAAGGTTCTACATACCACACTTTGGCAACTCGTGATGGATCAACACAAATTAAAGGAAAATCTAAATCAGAAAATACTGACTCACTTCCTTTCAAACTATACATTCTCAATTTCTGAGACGTATCACCATCAACAGTTTTGCCTTTCGAAGTTTCATCAAACTTACCATTTGTGGCAAATTTCTTTTCACGTTTCTGAAATTTCTGAGGTTTCTTTTGATTGACCTTAGAATTTTCAGCAAACTGTCCAAACCCAATACCATTGAATTTTGCACTTCTTTCAGGTGCTTCTGGTATAGTATTGACATCAGGTGTACTTGTGTTACTTACAGAAACAACATTTCTTTCAAAAAACAAATCTGGACCTTTAGCAAATTGTGAATTTTCAAATGTTTTCATTGTTTTTGCAGTTTCAAGAATTTTCTGAGCAGCCTCTAATGGTGTCAGTTTGACACTTTGAGGCTTAACCTCAGTTACAGGTTTTTCAACCTTAGAATCACTAGACTCAACCTGTTTTGACACCTCAACCTTAGGTTTGGACACATGTTTGCCTGATTTCTTCTTATCAGTGCTTTTGGATTTATCAGATGATCCCTCAGTAAACATTGAGTAATCAAACACAACTTTGGTCTCAGGTTCCTTTGGACCTAAACCATGAACAATGGGTGGAGGAACTGAGTTACACCCGGATTCTTTGAGCAAATCTTTTAGATTTTCATCTTTGCAAAGAAAACTTGCAAAGGAAGATGAATTTTTGAAATTTTCAAGTTGCCTGTTAAGATCCAAAATTTCAATGTTTAATTCGGAAATTTTAGCATTCGCTTCAGCAAGCTTCTTTTCACAAAAAATATAATCTTCTGTTTTGTTATTAAGCTCAATTTTTGTGCTCAGAACCACAGCATGTTCACTTTTCAGTTCAGCTTTAACAGCTTCCCACCGTTGTTTGTAAATTTTGACATTCTCCTCTGCTAATGAGTATTTGTCAAAATACATGGTTTTCTCAGCAGAAACTTCCTTCAACTGATTAGCAGAATTAAGACAAAGTTCACAAGAAGTAGAATTAACCTGAACGTCGGCCATAAATGCATGTTGACCTTCAGCAAAAAAATCTTCACCAGGAAGATCAGGATCATCTTCAATCTTTACACTCTTCTCCTCAGTACACAGAAAAGCAGATTCATCTGGAAAATCATCAGCCCAATCATATCCTTCTCCAGTTTGTGAAACCAACGCTTTATTGTCTGAATTTGAGCCACTAGCATTTGCATTTGAACTTGAAGGATTAGTATTGCTCCCCGATGGCTTGTTACTCTGTGCAGCATACTTTTGATACAACTTTGAAGTTTCTTGCTGCTTTCCCTTGGTACACTCCTTGGCAAAATGCCCATAATTCTGACAATTGTAGCAACGAACCTTAGACTTATCAAATCCAAGTTTTCCTTCAGGATTTAAATCCTTCCGACCTGTTCTTTGCATATACTTTTTGCCTCTGCGAACAAGCATCGCCATGGACCAGTTAATATCCATCAATTCTAAGTCATCAGGATCAATTTGTTCATAGTCTTCATCAGTTAACTCAGCACTAGTTAACTTTCCTGCAACAACTCCATCATAAGACGAAACCATTGCTGAAAATAAAGCCATGAAGTCATTTGTAGTCTTTGCTGAAAAAGCACTCTGATTGTGACTTGAAGCAGGAGATGACTGATGTGAATACACAGGATATGTTACAGCAGCTTTACTAGCATAGCTTCCACTTGAAGAACCTCTAGACATGTTTGCATGACCACTTGACGTATTTTCTACATAAAAAGCAGTAGATGGTGGATTTGTGCTAGCTTTTGCTTTAGCATGCATGGTAGAAGCATTTTCACCAAAATAGACATCGGGATTCTGAACTTGAGATGGTAAAGTTTTCACACGCATCATATCCAGTTCCCTTGCTAGTAAATTCCTTGTCAGTTCATCATAGGTGAGATCATCAAAGCTTTTATCATGAGTCAGCAACAAAATGTAACCTTCCCATTTCTCAGGCAAAGCATCTAATAGCTTTTCTTTCAATTCTCCAGCTTCAATCTTTACTCCAACAATATCAAGTTCACTAACCAAATGAGACAACCTTGAAATGAGATCATTAATGGTTTCATTCGGAACATGAGCAAAATTATCATACTCTCGTAACAACACTTTCTTCTTGCTCTTCTTGTATTGTGCATTACCTTCACATCGATGACATAAAGCATCCCACAATTTCTTAGATGTATTATGCATTTTAAACTGATGCAAAATATCCTTAGGTAACGCCATTGATAAATTGGAATACGCTTTTCTTTCAAGTTTGAAAGCTTCTTTCTCAGCATCGTTCATCTTGTTGAACGGCTTCTCTTGACCAATAAACTCCCCAGTTGTGAATTTTGGAATCTCATACCCATCAAGCATAGGAGTCCAAACACTAACATCGTTCACACCGATATACGACTCATACCGTGTTTTCCAATTATGAAAATCCTCAAATCTCATCAGTTTAGGAACTTTATTCGTCGTTCCTATTTCATTATCGTAGTTCAGCAACGCTTGAACAGTCGTAGACATAGCAGCAAAAGCTTGAAACGGATCCATGATTAACCAAACTTCAATTCTGTAGTCAGCGGATCAGAATGTCGACCTCCGGATCAAACTTAGTCCTCCGGATCAAATTTCAAGTGAACGGATCAGAAAAGAATTTCCCCGGATCAAAATTCAACCCGCGGATCAGAATTTGCCTACCGGATCAGAATTTGATCCGCCGGATCAAAACCACCTAGCGGATTAACTGATACGCTGCGGATCAATTGATACGCTGCTAACCTGATACGCTGGAACTGCCGCGTATCAAACAATAACTGCCACGGATCAAGTGTTGAAGATTGCTTAGCGGATCAAATTCAGCGGATCACTGAATTTATGAAGTTACACGAGCGGATCAGAATCTTCGAGCGGCGGATCACCAGCGGACCACCCGCGGACCAGTAACAACACGCATAATTTTTGACTATTTTTGATTTTTAATGCTTGAATTCAACGTACAACTAAGCGAAAATGAACTAGAAGCAATCTGAACGAAGAAAACTTGCTGAATTGATGAGAAACTGAGAAGAATTGATCAAAATCTTACCAAAATTGAACTTTCTCTCTCTAAAACCCAAAACCGAACTGTAACTCGCAGCAACTGAGCAATCCTGCTCTGATACCACTTGTAAAACGCGTAATACGGATCTTGCTAGTGCATTATTACATTCGGATTCGGACACACAAGGTAAATAATCTTCCGTATATTGATCACAGCTTGTAAACAGAGAGTACACAGAGTATTCAGGTTACACTTTGTAAAACACACACTTAAGAAAGCTCAAACCTCACTCACACTCTCTGAATCAAACTGAAACCTATATATAGAGACTGGGCCAGCGGACCAACTTACCAGCGTATCAGGTGGTCCGGCGGATCACCTGATCCGCCACTGATCCGCTGGATACATAAAACACAAACTAATAAATTACATATTCAAAACATCAAGATCTAGCACTAGACAACACAAAATGCTCTAACAGTACCAGCTCCATACCAGTTGGTACAGACCAGCGTACCAGATGGTACGCTGGGTGGTACGCCAGCCAGAGTGAGCTTCCTATAAATAGGTAGCTTGTGTAGAGAGCATTGGAACTCTAGTCATTCATCTCATATTCTGTGTGTGTGTGTTTCTATCTGTATGCTCTCAAGTTTTCATCAATACAAATCACATTTGTATTTACTTTCGATCTCGTTTCATCTCGTTATCACTTGATTAGCAAACGCTCCATCGCACCTTGAATTTACAAGTGGTATCAGAGCTATCTGGTTCCATTTGCTGATCAAACTCTGTGATTTTGAGTGGTTTTAGAGAGAGAAAGTTTGGGTTTTCTTCATTTTTCATCAAATTCTTCCAATTCCGAGTGTTTCCGAGGTAAAAAATGATTTCTGAGTGTTCCTAGTGAGTTTTCGCACCTTTTTGAAGCAAATTTTAGTCCAAATTGTCAAAATTCGTGGAAATCCGTTGATTTCAGCGTGGTACGCATCGGGTCCGCTCCAAGAACATCTGGTACGCCGTTGGTCTGCTGCTGGTCCGCAAGGCAATCTTCATCGAGATTTTGGTCCGCTGAATCTGGTCCGCTAGGCAATCTTCAAGTCTGGTCCGTGGCAGTTATTTTTTGGTCCGCAGGTAGTTTCTTCGTACCATATTGGTCCGCCGTACCAATTCTGGTACGTTGAGTTGATCTGGTCCGCTGCTGGTCCGTAGGTTCATTTGGTCCGTTGGCAGTTTCTTAAAAGTGTCATAACTTTTGCATCGTAAATCGCTACGAGAGCCATAAGTACTCAAATCGATCATCTCGACGAGCTCTACATGTTCGTTCAAAGTTGATTTTCAAAATCAAATTCTAACATCTTTGTTTTTGAGTTTGAAGTTTTTGTGTTCGGTATTGTAATTTCAAAATGAGCAATTATCAAGTATTTTCCACGATTCAAAACACGATGCAAGCTATCATTAACTATGATAATGAAATAGGAACAAGTCAAAAAGTTCCGAAGTTGCTTAGATTGGAAGATTATCATAGTTGAATGAAGTGATTCGGAGCATATGTTGGCGCTAATGATGCTGATTTTTGGATATCTTACAATAATCAATATGAATATCCAACAGGTACAAATGGAAGGCCAATTTTGCAGCAAAGTCTCAGTGGTGAACAAAAGAAGGCATATCAAGCCGAACAAAAAGCTTACGGAACTTTAACGATGGCATTACCTCCAGATTTATTACATCAATTTTCAGCTTATACTTTAGCAAAAGAATTGTGGGATGCAATTTAGAAATGGTGTGAGGATAATGATCAATTCAAGAAAAGTAAACAAAAGGTTCTAAAGAAAGAGTTTGACAATTTCAAGCATTATCCAAATGAAAATATTTCAAAGCTTATTACTAGGTTTTCACATATACTGAGTGAAATGTCTTTTGTTGGCATCAAAAAGGAAGAAGCTAATTTGAAAGAGAAGTTACTAGAGGCATTACCTGAAAGATGGGAAAACTATGTAATGATGATTACTCATGATAAAGAATATGCAGGATTGTCATTCAATAATTTGATTGAGCAGATACAAGCAAGAGATATGGAGTTGAATGTGAACAAATCCATGCCTGCTCAAGTACAGAATCCAGCTGCATATCATGGTGAAAATGAGTCGACCATGAATACTAAAAAGTCAAATGTTTTCAGTGAATGTCCTACTACTGCTTTTCTTGCTAGAAAATCTGAGAATTATGGTTATTCTCCGGGTTGTACATTTACAAGTCCAAATCACTCATCAAAGCCTACATTGTCTAATAATGCATCTAATGATTTAGCTTCATTGTTAGCTGCATTTATTTCATCATCTAGTGGTTCAATTTTTGGGAATATTGGAGAAGCTGATCTATTTACAAATGACTTAGGTCAGTTGGATGATGATCATCTGAATGAGTTAGATTTACATTGGCAATTTGCTATGACTGTTGAAAGAGGTAAGAAGACTCGTCAAGAAGCATGGTAAACAATCTTTTCTTCCAGGAGGAAAACTTGGATTGGATAAATCCAAGGTTAAATGTTTCAAATGTTCCAAGATTGGACATTTTGCTCGTGAATGTCAAAATTCAAAAGCATCTTCATTTGCTTCTTCAACAACCAATTCAACCTCCCAAGCTTTGATTTCACAAAACGTTAAAGGATATGATTGGGAAACGGATATTGCAATTATAGAAGAGAGAAATAATCATATGGCATTAAATGCAATTTGTAATTTAGATAGTTCCACTTCTAGATCTAATTCTGCTACAGATTTGATTTACAAAACATCACCTGCTATGGTTTATAATGATTGTCTATAACAATATGTTAAATTGTATCCTGATGAATCTGCACTTCTTGCTGAAGTTGTACGTAAGGAAGTAGCTGATTCAGATTCAAAAACAAGTTCATGTGAAACAATAGTGGGAGATGTTACTGCAGAAGTTACAAAAGAGCTAAAAGAGAAATGTGAATCTTGTGTTGTTGCAAATGATAAATTTAAATCCTTGTTAAAGGATAATGGTTTGTTAACTGATACAAAAGAGCTAAAAGAGAAATGTGAAGCCTGTGTTGTTGCAAATGATAAATTTAAATCCTTGTTAAAGGATAATGGTTTGTTAACTGAAGAACTCAAAGTTGTGAAAGTTGCTTTGGAATGCTCACAACAAAGATGTGCTGATTTAGAAAAAGTCAATTCAGAGTTGGTGAAGGAAAAAGATAGTTGGGTTGCTGAATATTAGAAAGAAAAGGCTGCTCATCTTGATGCGGTTCAAGATTTTGAAAACCTATTTGAAAAGAACTATCCTGTCCAACAAAAGTATGAAAAAGAAAATGCAATTGCTGTTGAAGCTGCAGATAAAGTTTTCGAGCTTCAAGAAGAACTTTCAAACCTTCGAGATGCAAATGTTCAGATTCGTGAGAAGAATGAAATTTTAACAAAAGATGTTGCTTATTTCACTAAGAAGTGGGAGAAGGTTCATGCTGAGTTAATGGAGTTATGTGATACAAAAAGGCAAATGAAGTCTGAATACAATGAGTTATCAGATCAATTTATTGGTACTCAGAAAGAATTGTTGGATGCTCAAGTTAAGATACCTGAGTTGAAAATTGAGATTCTTGATCTTCAAAAGCAAGTAAAGAATTCAGTTTTGTCTCCTACTTTACTGTATTACATTCATAATCAGCAGAATAGTGACGAAAGTGTGAAAGAAGAGGAATTACATTCTGTTCCAGCTCCGGTGGTTATATTAAATCATCCATCTGTGTCACTTGATCCAAGAGCTGAATTGCATGATTATTCTAAATTTGCAACTTCGGCAAAGAAGAAGAAAAACTAGTTTGAGAAAAAGGAGACGAAGTTGGGTGAAGCTCCGAAGTTTATGTCAACTTCAAAAGTTTTGGAAGATGAAAAGATTTGTGAGAACGTTGCTTCTGGTATTTCATCTGCCCATGAAGAAAACAACGCTTTGATTCAAGATAACAAATTGAAAGCTATTATAGCTAAATTCACTAGCGATGCTAAAGGAAGACAAGTTCCAGAGTCTTATTCAAATTCTTCAAAAGTTCAAGGGTACAAGCATAAAGGTCTTCGTTATGAAGTTAAGGACGAACCAGTTCTTCGAACACAACAAGCAAAGAAAGTTGTTGATTTAAATCAAAAGAACAAATCCAAACAGCAGAAACAGAATGTCTTCATATCAAAGTATGATCATTATTATTTTGGAGGTTCTTCAAATGGTTCTTGTTATTATCCACAAAGTTCACCTCCAAGGTATGATTCATCTGATGGTATCTATGATTCTTTTGGTTTTGAAACTTCTGTTGGTTATCATGATGTGTTTGGTCAACAGGGAAATAGAAAATCAAAGCATTTTTATGATACCAAACAAATTTTAGAAATGAATTTGGGTAGAAGTTCCCTTAATGTGTTTCACAGGAAATGTTACGCATGTCGTAAACCAGGACATCTCGCTGCTCAGTGTCCTACGAATGCAAGCACTAATTCCTATTTGAACAAAACTGCTAAATATGTGGATTTTAAATGGTCATATTTTTGATGAACCACAACCATCCATGTTTAAATCAACCAGTAAGCCGTCTTGGGCAAACACGTAAGTTGATAATTTTGTGGGTTCATTGAAAAGTTTTTCCTCGCCCATGATATGGAAACCACGAGTTGTTTCCATGGCAAACAAAGACCATGTTGAAGACACGGGGCGACCCGAGGCTGTTAACTTGGGTCGATCCCAAAACCACTAATATTTTTTCTGGTGTCTGCAGGTTTCTTCAAGAAGACCTATCATGCGTGTGTTGCTGGTAGTGAAGAACTTGCATAATTTAGCATTTTCAACAAGTCCTTCAAAAGAATTTTTTTTTAGAAAATGTGCTTTCCAATCTAAATCTGAAAAGTGTCAGGGTTTGGTCGATCAATTTTCTTTTTCATATTTTTCACTAGTGGTAGTTTTACATATGTTTAGGAACAGAAAATTGACAAAAGCCAAAAATAGTGTCTTGTTTTGTTAAAATGAAAAATCTAAAAATAGAGTTTTTCATTTTAGGGGGAGAAAAAGGCAATGCAAAAGAAAACAAAAATGAAAAAGATCAAAATTGAGAAATTGATCATTGGGAAATGATGGTACATTGGCTGACGTTTCTGACTCATGGATAAACTAGATGAAAAAGGCATAAGACCGTTGATCGATGTGTAAGATAGGCTCGGCAAATCAGAAAGTATTCAAATGTGATATACATTAAATCTGATGCTTGACCTAGTGATCTTGATGCGTATCTCAAGATATTAAAAAAATATATATGTGGAAAAAGAAAAATGAGAAGTCACTGTGTATACATGTGTTCATTTTGTAAAAATTTAAACTTGTTTGATTTTCTTTATTTTGTCAAACGATCGGACTTTCTCTACGTGTCCACAAGACCGACCTGATTGTTGTTCGTTTGACGTTCTACTTTATTTTCTTTGGTGTTTCGTATAACTCATCGGATTTTCTCTGCGTGTACGGGAGTACCGACCTGATTGTTGTTGAGTTATACAATTTCAACTTGTTTTATTTTCTTATTTTGTTAAATCCAAGGCCTTATCTGCGTATCGAAAGATCGACCTTAAGGTAGACGATTTAACGTTCTTATATCTTTTTGCATGGAACACAGTTGACGATATCATGAATAAATAGTAAATAAATACTTTGTGAAGTTCACAAGTATAATCACATCAAAAGTATGTGAAACATATCTGAATATGTCTGATTGTGTGGGGTACACTGGTCAAAGAAAATCTAATCAACACAATAACATTCCAGATGTTATGAGTATGATTCTGCCAGAGTTTAAAGTTGGACAAATTATATCTGCAATCGACATGGCTTATGTGCTATAATAATTGAAATTGAAGTGTAGTTCAGCACGTTGTGACCAATATTACAAGTGGCTACACCTCTGTTTTCAAAGAATTTCTTCTGATCAACAGATTTTGTAAGTTTCACCACAGGTATCTTCTTTGATCTTTGTTCCTTCATCCATTCATCAAACAATCTTCTTTTCTCTTGTTCTTCAGAAAAACTATCAGATTCAGCAGTTTCAGGTTGTTCAGATTATTTCTTAGCTTCTTTCTTCTTTAACTCCTTCTCACCTTCTTCCTCATCATCTTTTGCAAAGAAATTGAATCCTCCAGACTGATCATTATCGGTAAAATTCCCATAGACTTTCGGATCATCTGGATATTCTTCAGCAGTCATATCTTCAACTTCTACATGCTCCTCTTCATATACAAACTCATCATCTGAATCTTCTTCTCTGTGAGGCTCAGCGAAAGGAACCTTATCACTTATATCGCAGCAAGTTGCTCTTTTTAATATTGATGTAGAAATTCTCCTTCTTCAATAGCAACTCTTGTAATCGGAGTCACATCATAAACATCTTTACCAGACGACTCCCCCTGAGATGCAGCAGCAGATGTTCCAGCTACACCAGAAACACCAGAACTATCTCCACCGACACCTCCCTCCGGGTCATCCGTATCATTCAAATATCTTGATACATCGTCATCTTCTCTGCAAGCCTCTTCAGGATTTGGTCTCGTCTCGCCCTGAGCAGGTAAAGCTTTTAACAAACGATTTAGCTGCTCACCCAGAGAAAGAGAGATTTGTTGAAGTCGAGCAATCTCACGATCCTTTGATTCATCACGAGATATCAACTCTTTCACAGTATTCTTCAATCCTTGAATTTCATCAGCTTGTTAACGATTGGTAGACTCTAACTCATCAAGCCTTGTTTGATGTAAAGCAAGCTTTAAGTCAGTAGATGATATTGTTGATGTTGTAGGAGAAGCAGCAGTTGATGCAGAAGCAGAACTGGACGAATTTCTGACAATCAACTTTCTAACATGTGGATTACTAGAACTTTGAACATTTGCAGATTTTGTGGTTGGCTGACTTGGAATGGAAGACTTTGAAGCAACTTTTTGCTTCTTGCTAGGCGGACTGCTACCAGCCTTTCTAGCATCAGCAAGGAACGAGCCCTGTTTTACCATCATCTTCGGTCTAGACATATGTTTCACACGCTTGCCAGTAGCGACCATTAGGGCTTTTCCTTTATCAGCAGTCATCGTCTGTCTTGCTGATTCTTCCATAGATGGAGTATAAGATGGATCATCATCATCTTCTCTATCAGCAGACCTTTTTGACAAATGCTCAAATCTAGATATATCTTCATTTCTTGAAGCCAAATAAGCCAGATGAGCTTTAGAACCTTTCTTCGCCCTAAAACCTCTGGTATTATGCAAAATTTCCACATAATTACCAGAATCAGAACTTGTAGCAGAAGAACTGTCATCATAATCATCTTCAGAAACATCTTTGGAACCAGCCACATCATCATTTCTTTCAGAAACATATGGATCTTGTTGAACTTGCTCAGGTTCTTGTTGTTGTTGCACAGGTACAGAAGCAGCAGGTTGTTGTTCTACTAGTTGTTGAATAGGTACATCTTGTTCATCTTCTTCATCTTCCTCGGTTGGGTTACCATTTTCATCATATCCTGTTCATCATAACTACTATCAGGATGTCTTGGAGAACCATCAGTTGGAGCTACATAGTCAGGTTTTGCCAAATGGCCAATCAGTCCCTTAACCGGAGGAGCCACATTCGCTCCTTTTCTTTTCTAATAAACTGGTGTTAGAGCATATTCCTATGCCACGATGTGTCTCGTGTATTGTATCTATGTAATGAGTGTAAGAGTGGGTCTTGCTGGCAGCGTACCAGCTCCATACCAGTTGGTACAGACCAGCGTACCAGATGGTACGCTGAGTGGTACGCCAGCCAGAGTGAGCTTCCTATAAATAGGTAGCTTGTGTAGAGAGCATTGGAACTCTAGTCATTCATCTCATATTCTGTGTGTGTGTGTTTCTATCTGTATGCTCTCAAGTTTTCATCAATACAAATCACATTTGTATTTACTTTCGATCTCGTTTCATCTCGTTATCACTTGATTAGCAAACGCTCCATCGCACCTTGAATTTACAAGTGGTATCAGAGCTATCTGGTTCCATTTGCTGATCAAACTCTGTGATTTTGAGTGGTTTTAGAGAGAGAAAGTTTGGGTTTTCTCCATTTTTCATCAAATTCTTCCAATTCCGAGTGTTTCCGAGGTAAAAAATGATTTCTGAGTGTTCCTAGTGAGTTTTCGCACCTTTTTGAAGCAAATTTTAGTCCAAATTGTCAAAATTCGTGGAAATCCGTTGATTTCAGCGTGGTACGCATCGGGTCCGCTCCACGAACATCTGGTACGCCGTTGGTCTGCTGCTGGTCCACAAGGCAATCTTCATCGAGATTCTGGTCCGCTGAATCTGGTCCGCTAGGCAATCTTCAAGTCTGGTCCGTGGCAGTTATTTTTTGGTCCGCAGGTAGTTTCTTCGTACCATATTGGTCCGCCGTACCAATTCTGGTACGTTGAGTTGATCTGGTCCGCTGCTGGTCCGTAGGTTCATTTGGTCCGTTGGCAGTTTCTTAAAAGTGTCATAACTTTTGCATCGTAAATCGCTACGAGAGCCATAAGTACTCAAATCGATCATCTCGACGAGCTCTACATGTTCGTTCAAAGTTGATTTTCAAAATCAAATTCTAACATCTTTGTTTTTGAGTTTGAAGTTTTTGTGTTCGGTATTGTAATTTCAAAATGAGCAATTATCAAGTATTTTCCACGATTCAAAACACGATGCAAGCTATCATTAACTATGATAATGAAATAGGAACAAGTCAAAAAGTTCCGAAGTTGCTTAGATTGGAAGATTATCATAGTTGAATGAAGTGATTCGGAGCATATGTTGGCGCTAATGATGCTGATTTTTGGATATCTTACAATAATCAATATGAATATCCAACAGGTACAAATGGAAGGCCAATTTTGCAGCAAAGTCTCAGTGGTGAACAAAAGAAGGCATATCAAGCCGAACAAAAAGCTTACGGAACTTTAACGATGGCATTACCTCCAGATTTATTACATCAATTTTCAGCTTATACTTTAGCAAAAGAATTGTGGGATGCAATTTAGAAATGGTGTGAGGATAATGATCAATTCAAGAAAAGTAAACAAAAGGTTCTAAAGAAAGAGTTTGACAATTTCAAGCATTATCCAAATGAAAATATTTCAAAGCTTATTACTAGGTTTTCACATATACTGAGTGAAATGTCTTTAGTTGGCATCAAAAAGGAAGAAGCTAATTTGAAAGAGAAGTTACTAGAGGCATTACCTGAAAGATGGGAAAACTATGTAATGATGATTACTCATGATAAAGAATATGCAGGATTGTCATTCAATAATTTGATTGAGCAGATACAAGCAAGAGATATGGAGTTGAATGTGAACAAATCCATGCCTGCTCAAGTACAGAATCCAGCTGCATATCATGGTGAAAATGAGTCGACCATGAATACTAAAAAGTCAAATGTTTTCAGTGAATGTCCTACTACTGCTTTTCTTGCTGGAAAATCTGAGTATTATGGTTATTCTTCGGGTTGTACATTTACAAGTCCAAATCACTCATCAAAGCCTACATTGTCTAATAATGCATCTAATGATTTAGCTTCATAGTTATCTGTATTTATTTCATCATCTAGTGGTTCAATTTTTGGGAATATTGGAGAAGCTGATCTATTTACAAATGACTTAGGTCAGTTGGATGATGATCATCTGAATGAGTTAGATTTACATTGGCAATTTGCTATGACTGTTGAAAGAGGTAAGAAGACTCGTCAAGAAGCATGGTAAACAATCTTTTCTTCCAGGAGGAAAACTTGGATTGGATAAATCCAAGGTTAAATGTTTCAAATGTTCCAAGATTGGACATTTTGCTCGTGAATGTCAAAATTCAAAAGCATCTTCATTTGCTTCTTTAACAACCAATTCAACCTCCCAAGCTTTGATTTCACAAAACGTTAAAGGATATGATTGGGAAACGGATATTGCAATTATGGAAGAGAGAAATAATCAGATGGCATTAAATGCAATTTGTAATTTAGATAGTTCCACTTCTAGATCTAATTCTGCTACAGATTCTATTTACAAAACATCACCTGCTATGGTTTATAATGATTGTCTATAACAATATGTTAAATTGTATCCTGATGAATCTGCACTTCTTGCTGAAGTTGTACGTAAGGAAGTAGCTGATTCAGATTCAAAAACAAGTTCATGTGAAACAATAGTGGGAGATGTTACTGCAGAAGTTACAAAAGAGCTAAAAGAGAAAGGTGAATCTTGTGTTGTTGCAAATGATAAATTTAAATCCTTGTTAAAGGATAATGGTTTGTTAACTGATACAAAAGAGCTAAAAGAGAAATGTGAAGCCTGTGTTGTTGCAAATGATAAATTTAAATCCTTGTTAAAGGATAATGGTTTGTTAACTGAAGAACTCAAAGTTGTGAAAGTTGCTTTGGAATGCTCACAACAAAGATGTGCTGATTTAGAAAAAGTCAATTCAGAGTTGGTGAAGGAAAAAGATAGATGGGTTGCTGAATATTAGAAAGAAAAGGCTGCTCATCTTGATGCGGTTCAAGATTTTGAAAACCTATTTGAAAAGAGCTATCCTGTCCAACAAAAGTATGAAAAAGAAAATGCAATTGCTGTTGAAGTTGCAGATAAAGTTTTCGAGCTTCAAGAAGAACTTTCAAACCTTCGAGATGCAAATGTTCAGGTTCGTGAGAAGAATGAAATTTTAACAAAAGATGTTGCTTATTTCACTAAGAAGTGGGAGAAGGTTCATGCTGAGTTAATGGAGTTATGTGATACAAAAAGGCAAATGAAGTCTGAATACAATGAGTTATCAGATCAATTTATTGGTACTCAGAAAGAATTGTTGGATGCTCAAGTTAAGATACCTGAGTTGAAAATTGAGATTCTTGATCTTCAAAAGCAAGTAAAGAATTCAGTTTTGTCTCCTACTTTACTGTATTACATTCACAATCAGCAGAATAGTGACGAAAGTGTGAAAGAAGAGGAATTACATTCTGTTCCAGCTCCGGTGGTTATATTAAATCCTCCATCTGTGTCACTTGATCCAAGAGCTGAATTGCATGATTATTCTAAATTTGCAACTCCGGCAAAGAAGAAGAAAAACTAGTCTGAGAAAAAGGAGACGAAGTTGGGTGAAGCTCCGAAGTTTATATCAACTTCAAAAGTTTTGGAAGATGAAAAGATTTGTGAGAACGTTGCTTCTGGTATTTCATCTGCCCATGAAGAAGACAACGCTTTGATTCAAGATAACAAATTGAAAGCTATTATAGCTAAATTCACTAGCGATGCTAAAGGAAGACAAGTTCCAGAGTCTTATTCAAATTCTTCAAAAGTTCAAGGGTACAAGCATAAAGGTCTTGGTTATGAAGTTAAGGACGAACCAGTTCTTCGAACACAACAAGCAAAGAAAGTTGCTGATTTAAATCAAAAGAACAAATCCAAACAGCAGAAACAGAATGTCTTCATATCAAAGTATGATCATTATTATTTTGGAGGTTCTTCAAATTGGTTCTTGTTATTATCCACAAAGTTCACCTCCAAGGTATGATTCATCTGATGGTATCTATGATTCTTTTGGTTCTGAAACTTCTGTTGGTTATCATGATGTGTTTGGTCAACAGGGAAATAGAAAATCAAAGCATTTTTATGATACCAAACAAATTTTAGAAATGAATTTGGGTAGAAGTTCCCTTAATGTGTTTCACAGGAAATGTTACGCATGTCGTAAACCAGGACATCTCGCTGCTCAGTGTCCTACGAATGCAAGCACTAATTCCTATGTGAACAAAACTGCTAAATATGTGGATTTTAAATGGTCATATTTTTGATGAACCACAACCATCCATGTTTAAATCAACCAGTAAGCCGTCTTGGGCAAACACGTAAGTTGATAATTTTGTGGGTTCATTGAAAAGTTTTTCCTCGCCCATGATATGGAAACCACGAGTTGTTTCCATGGCAAACAAAGACCATGTTGAAGACACGGGGCGACCCGAGGCTGTTAACTTGGGTCGATCCCAAAACCACTAATGTTTTTTCTGGTGTCTGCAGGTTTCTTCAAGAAGACCTATCATGCGTGTGTTGCTGGTAGTGAAGAACTTGCATAATTTAGCATTTTCAACAAGTCCTTCAAAAGAATTTTTTTTTAGAAAATGTGCTTTCCAATCTAAATCTGAAAAGTGTCAGTGTTTGGTCGATCAATTTTCTTTTTCATATTTTTCACTAGTGGTAGTTTTACATATGTTTAGGAAGAGAAAATTGACAAAAGCCAAAAATAGTGTCTTGTTTTGTTAAAATGAAAAATCTAAAAATAGAGTTTTTCATTTTAGGGGGAGAAAAAGGCAATGCAAAAGAAAACAAAAATGAAAAAGATCAAAATTGAGAAATTGATCATTGGGAAATGATGGTACATTGGCTGACGTTTCTGACTCATGGATAAACTAGATGAAAAAGGCATAAGACCGTTGATCGATGTGTAAGATAGGCTCGGCAAATCAGAAAGTATTCAAATGTGATATACATTAAATCTGATGCTTGACCTAGTGATCTTGATGCGTATCTCAAGATATTAAAAAAATATATATGTGGAAAAAGAAAAATGAGAAGTCACTGTGTATACATGTGTTCATTTTGTAAAAATTTAAACTTGTTTGATTTTCTTTATTTTGTCAAACGATCGGACTTTCTCTACGTGTCCACAAGACCGACCTGATTGTTGTTCGTTTGACGTTCTACTTTATTTTCTTTGGTGTTTCGTATAACTCATCGGATTTTCTCTGCGTGTACGGGAGTACCGACCTGATTGTTGTTGAGTTATACAATTTCAACTTGTTTTATTTTCTTATTTTGTTAAATCCAAGGCCTTATCTGCGTATCGAAAGATCGACCTTAAGGTAGACGATTTAACGTTCTTATATCTTTTTGCATGGAACACAGTTGACGATATCATGAATAAATAGTAAATAAATACTTTGTGAAGTTCACAAGTATAATCACATCAAAAGTATGTGAAACATATCTGAATATGTCTGATTGTGTGGGGTACACTGGTCAAAGCAAATCTAATCAACACAATAACATTCCAGATGTTATGAGTATGATTCTGCCAGAGTTTAAAGTTGGACAAATTATATCTGCAATCGACATGGCTTATGTGCTATAATAATTGAAATTGAAGTGTAGTTCAGCACGTTGTGACCAATATGATCCCAGATAGTGATCTTTCTCAAATCAAAAATAGAGTGTGATTCAGTATTGCATTTATGTTTCCATTTAGGAAAAATCCAAAAAGATTTTAGGTGTGTTTTGATCTAAAGTTTTTAAAAGTCAAAAAGATTTTATTTCTTAATTGTTTTTGATCGATCATCATTTGATACAAAAACAAAATTTTCAAAATCAATATCTTGGATTCTCAAAAGAGAAGTTTTGCACCAAGATTAAATTAATTTTGATAATTCAAAAGGAAAAACTGCACGTTTGTCTTCTAAAGTTGTAGGTTCTGTGTGTCAAGACTCATGCATGGTGAAAGGGAGAGTTTGAAGTTTAGTTTTCACAAGTGGATCTTGAAGTTTAAAGATTGTTCAAGTTCGGATCCAGCCATGCAAGCTCTATTTCTGACAATATTTTAAGTTGAAGATCGGTTGCAGCAATGCTAAAGATTGAAGACTAGAGATCTAGTTAGAATAGAACACGTTAAGGGGGTGTTTGTTAGTGCATATTCCTATGCCACGATGTGTCTCGTGTATTGTATCTATGTAATGAGCGTAAGAGTGGGTCTTGCTGGCAGCGTACGAGCTCCATACCAGTTGATACGGACCAGCGTACCAAATGGTACGCTGGGTGGTACGCCAGCCAGAGTGAGCTTCCTATAAATAGGTCGCTTGTGTAGAGAGCATTAGAACTCCAGTCATTCATCTCTTATTCTATGTGTATGCTCTCAAGTTTTCATCAATACAAATCACATATTTATTTACTTTCGATATCATTTCATCTCGTTATCACTTGATTAGTAAATGATCCATCGCTCCATGAATTTACAACTGGCAACTTCCCAACAGCGACTTCATTCATGTGCTTCAGTATTAATACAGCATCTAGATTCATTGGAAGATTAGGATGCAGATCATTTAAGATCATTTGAAGAAACCTGGGATACATAACACTTTTGTTTTGTTTAGACAGAATGTTCTCTTTCATGTAGTCGAAGATCCAACCTGAGAAGTTGAACTCCCGATTCA
Source organism: Deinandra increscens subsp. villosa (assembly GCA_039602395.1). Taxonomy (NCBI): domain Eukaryota; kingdom Viridiplantae; phylum Streptophyta; class Magnoliopsida; order Asterales; family Asteraceae; genus Deinandra; species Deinandra increscens. The sequence goes on along the minus strand of JBCNJP010000008.1, from coordinate 28,853,984 downwards.
TCACCAAAGCAGTAAAGAAAGATAACACCTTCATGTCGAATTCTTCATACCCCCTCAGCCGATTACCAAAACACCTGATTATCACGTGCATCAGATACTTATGCGGAGGACTCAGATTTGCTTTAAGTAACCAGGAAGCATAGATATTACCATCATACTTCACCCTTCTCAGCAGTGCAACCATGTCAATCTGACCAAACTCTTTTGGGAATGCCGGTTGATCATTGAATCTCAAAACTCTCCTTACATCGTCTTCAGATACAATAACATCGGTTTGAAGAATCCTTGCACGAATCACAGAAGGTACCACCGAACAGTCCACTTGGGCAGAAGTCCAAAACATGGTGAGTAAGTCTTTGTAAGGTGTACATTCGTGAGTAGCAGCATAATATACTCTTGATCGTCGCAAAAACTCAAATATGTCTCCAAAATGAGATTGCCACTTTGCAGACGCCCTGAGATAAGCACAAATGTTGTGTTCGTCGTTAGACTTTAACGCAGCCATTTCTGAAACATTCATAAACACCAATTATCATTAACATCACAAGATATGATCAAAACCGATTACAACCGACTCTAATTTGACTTTAAACGCTCAAACGATGAACTTTTTGAAATATTGTCAACGGACCACGTCACGGACCACATTGGTCAGACGGACCACATCTGGTACGGTACAGACCAGAAATGTTGACCACATACCAGATAAGTCAAAAGGACCAGATACGGACTACATTGGGCCACGTATCAAATCTGGTACGCCGCGTACCATGTGGTACGTCGCAAGAACAGTCACCGAAGAGTCAATCGGGATTTTAATACCCAAAACCGTGTTTGTGATGAAATTAACCAATGAGATTTCATTCTATACTAAAAACCGACTTAGTACATGTAATCAAAACCCATTGAGATAGCCTCTAACCCCGTTAACCAACCCCGGGTTCGGTTTCCCGAAAAACCGAATCTTTATGCTCAAAAATCAAGAGATTTAGATCGTTAAACTGAAATCCAAAACCATGAGAAGATGCGCCTTCATTGTGCCTACCTGTAGCAACAAAAATCTCGAGCAGAGGTTCGTTATACAGAGAGAAATCGAGAAAAATCAGTGTCGGGCGGTTTAGGGTTCGTAGAGAGATTTTAATGTGGTACGCAGGTTATAACGAACACGTACCACATTTGACCATTTTATATGCAAAGTGGTCCGCCGAGCGTACCACATGGTACGTCCGGACCACATTTCATGTGAAATTCCCATTTTGCCCTTAAACCCTTAAATTTGACATTTCACACCAAAAATCCAAATTTTTCCAAATTGAAACATGATGAGCCGATTCAAGCTTCGATTGTGGTTTTATCAACAAAAAATTGTCGTTTCTGTATTCAGGTGATCAAAAATAAAGCAGAAATAAAATCTTTTTGAATTTTTAGCAACTTTATATCAAAACACACTAAAGTCTTTTTGATTTTTCGAACTTATGCTAAAACACACCTAAAATCTATTTGATTTTTCTGAAATAAGAAATAAAATGCAAAACAGAAATATAAATGCAATAATATATGTTTTTGTGAGAAAGATCGCAACATGAGATCATACCAGTGAGATGCACTTAACACATTTCAATTTCAACCTAATCAGCATGCAAGCCAAGCAGTCCACGAATACAACATTTTCATGTTTATTTCAGTCAAATCAAATCAATTTTTACTGCTTTCTGATATGAATTAGTTATATTTATCAAGCATAGAAATCATGGTACCCACAAATTCAAGTAATTGAGAATCTGACTTATGATTCTTTTGATTATTCTTTTATTCAACACAGAATATTTACAGATATATAAGTCGTTCATAGTGTTTCATGCAAAAAGAAATCAAAACCCTAAACAAACAACAATCAGGTCGGCCTTGTGAGCACGCAGAGAAAGTCCGATTGTTTAGGAAAATAAGAAAGCAAAACAAGTTGAAATTGTATAACCCAACAACAATCAGGTCGGTACTCACGTACACGCAAAGAAAGTCCGATGACTTATACGAAACACCGAGAAAAATAAAGCAGAACGTCAAACTAACAACGATCAGGTCGATCTTTCGATACGTAGAGAAAGTCCGATCGTTTGACAAAATAAAGAAAATCAAACAAGTTTAAATCTTTCAAAAGAACGCATGCATACACTAGAACACTTAATTATTCTCTTTTGTATTTTTCAGCTAATATCAAGATTACACAACCACATGAATCATGTTACATCACAGATTTCAGGCAAGCGTTATGTTTATATCATACTAACAAGTATCAGATATTGATTGACACATTCAATGAAACAAACAAGAACCTACAGCCTTTCAATCTAGTTTATCCATGGTCAGTAACATTCACCGATGTACTATCATTTCTCACGAGGTTGGATCACATTTCTCAATTTTTAATTTTTCCATTTTTTTATGCTTTTTTATTTTTTAATACAAGAAAACACACTATTTTTGTATTTTTCCATAATTCTCCCCTAAAAAGCAGAAACAAAAGAAACATAACAAAAATTTAAATAAAATGATCAACTGAAACAGTTTACTTGGCATTCAACCGAGTAACCCCATTGATTTGCAATAAAAATTGAAAGCAAGTTTTATCAAACGCTTTAGTGAATAAATCAGCCCTTTGAAAATCCGTGTGAATTTTCTGCAAATCAATTAGTTTCTTCTCATAGCAATCACGAATAAAGTGATATCTTATGTCAATGTGTTTAGTTTTTTAATGTTGAATAGGATTTTTCGTGATTGAAATAGCAACCGAGTTATCTATGTAAATGGGAGTAGTGAGAAAATTTAAACCGCAGTCGCGTAACTGTTGTTGTATCCACAGAACCTGAGAACAGCAACTGGAAGCAGCCACATACTCCGCCTCAGCAGTAGACGTTGTAACCGAAGTCTGTTTCTTACATTGCCAGGATACTAGTATCTCCCCAAAAACTGACATCTAGCGGTAGTTGACTTGAAATTGATTTTACAGCCGCCATAATCTGAGTCAGAATCAGCTGATAACATGAACTTATTATTATCAAGGTACCAGATACCAAGATCCAGATTGCCCTTCAAATAAGCAAAGATCCGTTTTACTGCTACCATATGTGAAGCCTTGGGAGCTGCCTCGTACCTAGCACACAAGCACACAACAAACATAATATCAGGACGAAAAGCACTTATGTGACGCCCGGCCCCTTGCGGGCCGATGCCACGTCGTCGGATTTACTCATCAACACATGATTTAATCAGAGATCACAAAAACTGGGGAAATTAAAACTTTTATTTATATACTCTAATGATTCTTACACAGCGGAAACATAAACATAACATACGATATATTAAACATATGGTAAACTAAAACATAAGATCATTTATTCCAGCCACCAGCGTCTTCACTGCCTCCTCCTAGTATGTGATTGAAGCTTGACCCATAGGTGCATCAGAACCTAGCATACATACTTTTAAAAAGTCAGCTTACGCTGGTGAGTTCTACTGTTTAGTTCAAAAACCAATTAAGTGTTTACCTGGTTTTCACAACATATTTATAAATCACATGTATATTCTAACACGTATTTATTATGATAATATATCTTATTATCTTAACCATGACCCTAGGCTTAACTTCTAGGTCACTATATTTAACCAACTATTTTGGTTCTCCATGAAGAGTCCGCCCACCACTGCACACTCCATCCCATCTCGAAGGATAGTTATTGCAACGGCCCAATGCAGCTCCATCTGTACACGGTTCCCTAAGCCAGCACTATGGGGAAGTAGCGTCTCTTCATTCTTCATCTCCTTCGAAAGGTTCGCCCGCCACAGCAATCGTCATCCTACCTTGTCGTAAGATAGCTTTTGCGATGTCCGACTGCCGCTCCGTCCGTACACGGTTCCCTAAGCCATCACTATGGGGAAGCAGCGACCCTTCGTCTTCAGTAGCAACACATGCTCTAACTCTAATAAGTCATATTAGCAACTCATGCTTCAACTCTATTAGGTTCTAGTAGCAACTCATGCTTTAACTCTATTAGGTCATTTTCTCATCTTAATGACTTAATTCTCTGATCATGCATACAACTTACCCCTAGTTAAATAACCAGATGCTTCAGGTTTGTTATTAAACAGTGATAAGGCATTCATATACTGCAACAAATGGACATCCCCCCAATTTACCTAGGTGTATGTATACAGGATGTACCACCGGCGTATCCTCCACACTTTCGATATACCGGGTAACTTATACTACTATGTATATATATAGGATGTACCAGAGGCGTATCCACCACATACTAATATAATCAAATGCATCACTTGTTCTCATATAATCATACATATTTACTAAATGTTTACTAACAACTCCCTAGTCACTTGGCTACTTAATTTCAAAGCAAGTATATACACATCACATTATAATCAACATAATTGCATAACACGTATAAGCAATTCAACAACAATTTCATCATATAACACGTATATATCAAGTCACAATTATCTTGAATATATGTTCACAAGTATTGTATGTATACTAGCCCGAAAACATTTAAAACATTTAAAAGTGGGCTCATAGAACTCACCTGATATCTTTAAGTGATTATTCAGACAGAACTTCCATCATGGTCCATAATTAACATAGGCGCGTATCGGATTGCATTAATGCAAAGTCATTATAAATAATACCTATGTTTATTTATAGCTTATTATCTTAATAAGACTTTATTAGGGTTTATTACTTTAAAGATCAAAATGACCAAAATACCCTTATAGGCATAATAAACTTTTTATTGATAATATGAAGACGCGCATTCCTATAAGTAAACGCTTACTCCGGAATCGCCCAGTAAGGTATGCCAGGTCCCAGTTGGAATTTATGTGACACCCTCGCTAAGCCAGAAACCCCGGTGTGCAGGCGCTTACCCTTCTGGTCCGCACGAACTTCTAAATATCCGATTAACTCGGTATCTTTAATACTTTATTATTTATTCATTTTAAACTCATATACACTTATTATATATATAAACATGTTATAAGACCAAAAATCAAGTACCCATACTCTCCGGATTATATTTATATTAATTATCTTTATTTAGAAACCCTGATTTCATGAATTTCTCGTTTTATTATCAAAACTCATTTTCTTTTCAAACCAAGTTACTGTGTTATCCATTATAATATTTTATAATATCATTTAAAATGTAAAAGCTTAATTCAACATCGTTTACTCAATTTGGGCAGAACAACTTTATGAAAACCCTAATTTTGACCCATTTACAAAACCTTAACCAAACCTTTTCCAATTGTGAAATAAACTTAGGGCTTTCTTAAAATACATTATTTTAGGATTACCTACAAAAATTCAAACCCTAATTCCAACCCAATCACCCGATTTTATCAAAACAAGCTCAAGAACCCTAATTTTAACACATTTTTAGAAATCATACTTAGAGGTCGATTTAGCCAAAGCTGAAAGAGGTTATTTTAGACCTTACCTTAAGATGCTTGACTGCTGAATTTCAATTTCTAACTCCTCTTGTGCAGCTCGTATTCGACTGATGAAGATTTTGGGCGGGTTTAGGGTTTTTTAGTGAGAAAATCAGTGAATTGGTGATTGAAAACAATGAATTATAGTGTTTTGATGTGCATTTGGTTGCTGCCACGACCCTAGGTGACTAACTACTCAAAAACGCCATGAATCTGACGAACCTTGAGCTCCAAGTCGAGTTTACGTGGCTAAAAACGGACCTGTGAGATTTCTGCGTTTTCTGGTGCCCTCGCGTATCGCGCGGGAGTGATGACATATATATACATCTATATATATTTTCTTTATTATTTGCTAATTTACGTTTTAGGCCCTCAAAATTTACAATACCTATCATTTTATGTCACAAATCATATTAGGATGTATTTTTACTAATTTATAAGCCTCGGGATACTTATAACATATATAATACATGCATACGTTTATATCTTTACATAAATTACGCTTTTATTCCTTTAACTTTTCCGTTAGCTATTAACACAAGTATTCATACATATATATCTATCAATTCACACATGTATCATTATATTATTCATATAAACACATATCCATCTCATATTTTTACTTTCTTTAACGTTTAACACTTTTGTTTATGCATACTTCACCGTATAGTCCTTAAACATGTATTTCTAACACATGCAACTTATTTAAGGCATAGTTTTATCATATTTATCAATTAAGCTTATGTATTTATAATTTAAACACGTACTTACTATATATATATATATATCATGTATCTGTGAAATTTGGGGTGTTACAACTTAAGTACATAAGGGAACCTATCATGGCACGAAACAATGTCGGATCAACATTATCACCAGACTCATCTGGTTCAAGGCCATGTGAAACCTAGATAGGTGTACTTGGAATCCGGACGTCTCTAATTCTAAAACGAGCCAAAATATCAGACACATATTTTGTTTGATGCAAAAATATGCCTTTGGCAGATTGATGAACTTGAAGACCTAGAAAGAAACCCATCTCCCCCATAGAACTCATCTCGAACTTCATTTGCATGACACGCTCAAATTCTTTACATAAGCTGTCATTGGTGATTTCAAAGATAATATCATCTACATAAACTTGGACAAGCAGCAGATCCTTCCCAAACTTCTTTGAAAACAGTGTACAATCCACTTTGCCACATTTAAATCTATTTTCAAGCAGGTGTGTAGAAAGAGTCTCATACCAAGCCCGTGGAGCCTGATGAAGACCATATAAAGCTTTGTCTAGCTTATACACCCGTTCGGGAAACTCAGGATCATAAAAACCAGGCGGTTGCTTCACATACACTTCTTCAAGAATTTTCCCATTAAGAAACGCACTTTTGACATCCATCTTATATACTTTAAATCCATGATGTGCCGCAAAAGCCAGAAAGATCCTGATAGCCTCAATTCTTGCTACAGGAGCATATACTTCATTAAAATCAATGCCTTCAATCTGAAAGAAACCCTGAACCACTAATCGAGCCTTGTTTCTGAAGATGATACCACGATCGTCCTTCTTGCATTTGAAAACCCATTTCGTTCCACAAGGTTCTTTAGAATTAGCGGGTAAATCCACGAGATGCCAAACTCCTAATTTCTGAAATTGCTGCAATTCTTCCTAGATTACTTCTACCCAAGAAGCATCTTCCAACGCTTGATCAACATTGGTAGGCTCAACTTGAGACAGAAAACACGAGTGAAATACTTCATTCTGAACACCGGAATCCCTAATTTCAGTAATTAAAGCATCAACAGAATCAGCCAATTGATGTCGTGTGCGCACCCCAGAATTCGGATCTCCAATAATATTTTCTTGAGGATGTATGTTATGAATCCGAAGCGTAGTTGAATCAGGAACCTCAATATTGTCTGCAAGAGTATTTAAATTTACATCTGCTTCCTCTAAGCTTGAAATATCACCAATCTGTAAAGAAACCGACACTAAAGAAATTGTACTTGGTAAGCTAATTGGATCATCAACTGGTGTTGATTCAGCTTCATGAAACATACTCTCATCATCATCAAACCAACTCATTGTTTCTAAGTTAGAAACATTCTGACTAGATGAAGCAACTTTAGAAACACTTGGAAGATTTGGAATCCATGATCCGGGACTAAGTATGGAATGTAACATAGCAGCAGCTAGAAGTTCTGAAATTGCCTGAGCGTGTGAATCTTCTACTTAGTCGTAATGAAATCAATGTAAACGGGTAAAACACAGAGAGTAAATACAAATGACTTGTATTAACCACAGAGATGACCACAAAGAACACAGAAAGATATGACTCAGAAGCTTATGAGTTCTATACAAGACATCCTATCTATACAAGCTGAACCACGCTGATCTGAACCTCAAGTTCGGCCCAACGTTCGGCCATGTCCGAACTCCAGGTTTGGCCTGAGTTCGGAGCTCAGCAATCTTGTGTGATTCGTCTTGTATTCAATACTTCACATGACGATCAGGACCATGTATCAACAAACTCCCCCTCGGCATGTGCAGTATCATCTCCTCCATTAAACTTGTATCTTGTATCTTCAATCAAACTCTTCCTCGATCTTAATGATGAGTTGAATCTTGAATACTTGATATTGCATCGTGTATAATCTCTTTATCAACAATCTTCAGAAGACTTGAAGTTGTGATGTTCTCTTCCCACTTAGAAATCTGCCAACATAAATAATCTTGGTGCAAAATGTCTCTTCGAGACTCCGAGACATTTTGATTTTGGAAATTGATTTTATATTTCGTGTTGATCAATCGAAAACACATAAGAAACAAAATATTTTTGGGTTTTAGAAATTTTATATCAAAGCACGCATAAAATCTTTTTGGTATTTTCTGATAAGAAAAGTAAAAGCATTACATAATCAGACACTATTTTTTGTCTTTTGTGAGAAAGATCACAACTTGGGATCATATTGGTCATAACATGCTGAACTACATTTCAATTTCAATTATTTAAGCACATAAGCCATGTCGATTGCAGATATAATTTGTCCAACTTTAAACTCTGGCAGAATCATACTCATAACATCTGGATATGTTAAGGTATTGATTAAGTTTGCATTGACCAGTATACCCCACACTATCAAACATACTCAGATATGCTTTTGCTTATCACATTTTGTGATTTCATTTGTGATGTTAATCACATAATGATTATAACCATGATATAGTCAACTGTGTTCCATGCAAAAAGAAATAAGAACGTTAAATCGTCTACCTTAAGGTCGATCTTTCGATACGCAGATAGGGCCTCTGATTTAACAAAATAAGAAAATAAAACAAGTTGAAATTGTATAACTCAACAACAATCAGGTCGATACTCCCGTACACGCAAAGAAAGTCCGATGAGTTATACAAAACACCAAAGAAAATAATGCAGAACGTCAAACGAACAACGTTCAGGTCAATCTTTCGATACGCAGAGAAAGTACGATCGTTTGACAAAATAAAGAAAATCAAACAAGTTTAAATCATTGCAAAATGAACACATGTATACACAATGACTTCTTATTTTTCTTTTCACATATCTTTATCTTGATATATCATGAGATATGCATCAAGATGTTGTCCACTAGGTCAAGCATCAGATTTAGTGTATATCACATTAGTATACTTTCTGATTTGCCGAGCCTACCTTACACATCGATCAAATGGTCTTATGGCTTTTTCATCTATTTTATCCATGAGTCAGACGATGTCAACCAATATACCATCATTTCCCAAACATGTCGGATAAAATTTCTCATTTTTCAATGTTTTTGACTTTTTGCATTTTTCAATGTTTTTGTCTTTTTCAAATTTCACCCCCTAAAAATGACAACTCTATTTATAGATTTTCATTTTTACAATTGAAAAAACAACACACTATGTTTATATTGTTAGAAAAACAAACTCCCCCTCAGAATGAGATGGAGTGAAAAACCAAGAAAAAGTGATCAACCAACACAAATACTCTCAGTTTAGCCTTTTGAAAACAAAAATGATTTGGAAATTCAATTTAATTAGAACAGATATTTCACAATCAGTAATTTTCAATCACCGGAAGGTCTTCCTGAAATACCTGTTGAACACCAAATAAATCATTAGTCGCTCTGGGATCGACCCGATTCAACAGCGTCGGGTCGCCCGGTGTCTTCCACAAAGTCATCGTTGGCCTCGGAAACAACTTTCGGTTTCCAAATTTGTAAAAATTTTAATTTTTGATCGGTACCTGAATCAAATTCAACCGACGTACTCGGTTTAGACCAAGATGATTTACGGGTTGATCTAATCGTTGAAGACCAAGGTTCATCAAAAATTTAACCTTTGTTATCCACATATTTGGCAGTGTTGTGGATATATGCAGTCATCGGACAATCAGCAGCAAGATGTCCCGGTTGACGACATACATAACAAATTCTTTCTCTAAAATTTTTTGAAAATTGTTTTGTTTTTGAAAAACCAGAGGAATGCTCAAAATCAAAATTATCAAAGAAACCATCAGAAGAATCATACCTAGGAGATATACCCCTTGAAGATGACGATATTCCAGAATAGTAAGAAAATTCCTTCCGAGATGGAAATTTCTTTGCAACTTTGACTTTAGCAATCTTGTCAGCTTTCATTGGTTTCTTTACTTCAACGGAAGCATCCTTCTCAACAAAACCCAAACCTTTGTGCTTTGAACCTGAAACCTTTGAAGAACTTGAGGAAGAGCCAGAAGCATCTCTTGCCTTAGCTTCACTAGTAAATTTGGCTTTAATATCCTTCAGCTTGTTCTTCTTAATCAAACATTTTTCTTCTTCAGTTGCAGATGAAGAACTTAAAGCAACCTTATCAAAAACCTTTTCATTTTCCAGAAGCATAGACTTTGAAACAAATTTTGGAGCTTCACCCAAAGGCTTCGCTGTCTTCTTAGATTTGGACTTGTTCTTCTTGAGTGGAGTAGCAAATTTTGAATACTCATGTAATTCAGCTTTTAGATCAATTTGATCAGAAGTAACTTCAATCAAATCCACTGGTTGAGGAACCGAGTGAACAACCTCTTTCTGGGAACTTTCTGAACTCTGATCCTGTTTGTATAAGAAGTTTAGCAATGTCGGAGACAAAATGCAATTCTTCATTTGTCTTTTTAGCTCTAAAATTTCCAATTTCAAATCATTGATCTTTTGTTGAGTCTCAAATACCTCTTTCTGTGACTTGATAAAGTTTTCATTTAGATCATCATATTCATAAGTTTGTAGCTTTTGAATCTCACATTCTGCATATAATTCTTCTGGAACATTCTCTCTCTTCTGTTTATAGATCTCAACATCCTTAGTCAAAACCTCATTTTTATCACGATAGAGAACATTCTCATCTTGAAGCATAGAAATCTTATTTTGAAGCTTTTCAACAGTAACAGCAATTGTATCAATAAGAGCAGTAGCTTCCTCATACTTTTGCTGAACTGGATAACTCTTCTCAAACAAGTTTTCAAAATCTTGAGCGGCGTCTAAAGCTTCAGCTTTGGCCTTCGCACACTCTTCAGCCAATTGAGCCTTTTCCTTCAAAACATCCTCATGAACATGAACCAACTCATAATACTTCTTTTGAAAATCTTCTAACTCCTTCTTAAGCACAACAATTCCCTCAGTTGATGTTTTAGAACTTTGTTCAAACCAATCAATCTTATTGTGTAATTTTACACATGTAAGACATTTAGATTCTTCAACCTTTGAACTATCATAAACTTTTGGTATATCATCTTGAACCAAAGATGCACTTGAATAAGAATCAGAATCAGTCAGAAAGCTGTCATCATCAACATGACGAGCAGTCAAAGCAACAGTAATTGGAACATGATTTTTTGTAACTTCTGAATCTGCATTCCATGCAAATTCATTTGAATGCAAAAATGTATTGGTCCAATCATGAGCAAAAGTAACAGATTTCTTCTCAACCTTTTCAGCTTTATTTGATGGATGAAAAACTAAATGTGCATGTTAACCAGTCTTCAATTTACTTTCCGCGGAACTTGGACATTCTCGAGCAAAATAACCATAAACTGAACACTTATAACATTTCACCTTTCACTTGTCCAAACCAATCTTCCCTTCCTGATTCAGTCTCTTCTTTCCAATTCTATTGAAAAATTTCTTTGTTCTTCGAACCAACATTGCATACTACCAATTTAGATCCATTTCCTCTAAATGATCATAATCAATCTGATCGTAATCTTCATTTGCTAACTCAGCATTACTCACAGCACCAGTGATAACACCAAAATATGATGATACTAATGCAGACATCAATGCATTATAATCATCGACAGTTTGAACAGACAATGCACTTTGAGTCGAAGAACTTGGAATTGACACAGTACAACCAGCAGATGAATAACTTGGAATTTCAGATTTACCTGCTAAAAATGTTGTAGGGGGTGCAGAATTAAGAATATTAGACTTTCCAGCATTCAATGTAGAATCATTTTCACCATGATATACAGCAGGATTCTGAATTTGCATAGGAAGAGATTTGTTCACCATTAACTCCATATCTCTAGCCTGAATTCTTTGAACCAAATCATTAAAAGACAATCCTGAAAAATCCTTGTCGTGAGTAATCATCATCACATAATTCTCCCATTTTTCAAGCAAAGCTTCCAAGATCTTTTCTTTCATATCAGCTTCTTCTTTAGTAAGATTCACCAAACGCATTTCACTCATCAGACGGGCGAATCTTGCAATCAGATTGGGAATCGTTTCATTTTGATAATGCTTAAAACTATCAAACTCTTTCTTCAAAACCTTTTGTTAACTTTTCTTGTATTGGTCATTGCCTTCACATCGTTTTCCAAAGCATCCCATAGACTCTTTGATGTGTAGTTACTAGCAAATTGATGAAGTAACTCTTTAGGCAATGCCATCGTTAAAGTTTCATACGCCTTTTTCTCAGCTTGATAAGCTTTCTTTTGTTCAGATGACATTTTTCTTTGAAGAACAGGTTCACCAGTTTCATCTTTAGGGTAAACATATTGCTCAGTGAAAGATAACCACATATCAATATCATTTGTATCGACATACGCTTCAAACCGTTTAACCCAACTATGATAATCTTCCAATTTTAGCAATTTGGGAACTTTCTGACTTGTTCCGATTTCATTATCATAATTCATCATCGTTTGCATCGTAGCTTGAACCGAGTTTTGAATAGCTACGAACGCTTGAAAATCACTCATCTTGTTCGAAAACATGTATATTAAACAAATCTGCCCAAATACTTTCCCCCTCCCTCATTTCACGCATCATCATCATCTTCATCCCCTCCCTCTCTCTCTTTCTCACGGTCGCACACACACACACATACCCACTTGAGATTTTCGCGAAATTAAGCTTCAAGGAGCAAGAAATTGAGGTTTTGAGCTACTACAAGACCAAAGGAAGCTCCACCTTCACTTCATCTTCTCCAATCTGCGATTTCCCTTCAAGTCTTATAAGCCCTAGATTCTAAAACGTGAAATCTGTTGTTTGCATGTGTGTCCTTTCGTGTTTGTATGCTAAATGGTGAGCTATTATGCTCATAATTCATGTTTTAGGTTGAGTTATGCTAGATGTTAATTTGGGAAAGATTTGAATTCGGGTTTAGGGCTGGGATTTGAGCACGAAATCTGCTTTGAATGTTCTTTCATGCATGTTGGGTGTTTGGTTATGAGATTTAGGTGTAATGTGCTTAATTACTAGCTACATGTTGAGATTTTGCTATGCTTTTGGTATGATCTTGTTCACTACAGAAATTACATGTTATTATGGTTATAATTATGTTAGTGGGTGTTTAATTGATTAAATGTTGGCATAGAATTGAAATCCTAAACATTTGCAAACTAAAGATTTTTGACAGCTTTGACCAGAATTTTGGGTCAACTTGCAGCAGCCATAACTTACTCAATTTTGCTCGAAACTTATTGATTTATTTTCCCTAGTAAATTAGGATGTATTAGCTTTATAACGGCTACTCGCACACTTTCTAAAACCTTTGTTTGGTCACTCAAAACACTGCTGCAAGTTGGGTACTCAAAGCTGTCCAGTTTAGAGAAAAGTATACTTTTCAATTTGGTTGAGCATGCTAATCTTGTTTTATTGACAAGTTTATTAATTTTAAATGATGTTTATATATTAAAAGTAAGATCTGGAAAAGTTGGTTCATAAATTCAAAGTTTTGAGTGAGTTATGAAAGTTTTCATTTCACTTTGACTAGGTTACTAAATGCTGAAAATGTTAACTTCCGGTGTGCATAACTTTATCAATTCTTAACCTTTTTTACTTGATTCTTTTTGCAACAAGTTCTATTTGATATGTAGTATATTCCTGTAAAATTTAAAGAGTTAGTTCCAAGTATTGTGGATTTTAGCTATGTATCTAGATAGGTGGTTGAAGTTTGACTTTTCTAGGTCAGCTTTGACTTAAGTTGCAATTGTTTAAATTTCTCTCAAATTGGGACTTGTATGTGAATTGTATGACTTGTATGAATGCATGAAACATGTCTAGGTGCTTATGTGTTATTATTAGTCTTAGTGACAACTTCTAATCCGGTTAGGCCATATTTACCCAATTAGGTCGATCTTGACCAACTTGTAGAACCAAGTGCCGCGTACCAGTGCACCCTAAGGTGAGTTTCACTTACTGTTATAGTTGCATCCGGTAAAGGATGGCAACACACGGTAAAGGTATTTCTTTACTTGAGTAATTATCCCACATATATCACATGTTTCACTAAATTGCTTTTAATATCAAAAGTCCTTACTTATCGGACCATTAATATAGAATAGCGAGGTAATGTTGAGTAGATCTACTGGGGATTGACACCCCCGCTCAGCGGTGCACAGGATGCACCCTCCCGACTGGCGGTCAGACTGAGAACAGTATTAGCCTAGGACTACCGTGATCGGGAAAGACATGGGGAAGGCAAACTACATAGGTTATACCTGTGATACATTGTCAGCTTTGGTTTTGAACGTTCAGGCGAGCATAAGCACAGGCTAGCTACCTAAAGATACGGATAATACTTGCATTACTAGGTTACGAATTATTTCCTTACTATTCGTATGCATTTTGGTCTACATGGTGTTGTGTAGATTGTTTTAGTGAACTCACCAGCCTTTTAGCTGACACTTGATTGTTGATTACTTTTCAGGTCGTTAGGTGGATTCATGGATGGCACGGATGGCGGCAGTACACGCAACTTGCAAACTTTTGGGAAATTTATATTTCAAAACAATTCAACTTGTGATTTTTGTCAAAACTAAACTTGTAACCTATTTGTTGTGCTTCTGCTGATCTTTAAACAAATTTATGTTTTGTAAGACATACTTTATCTTATGTCAAATTCGTTTGTGGCTTGGTTGTAACTAAAGTCTTGGATCCTGGTCTGGTTCACACCCCACACGGTCATACTCCGTTAGTGGAAATTGGCGGTGTTACAGATTGGTATCAGAGCCATTGGTTACAGCGAACCAGAACATTTTTGAAAAGATTTTGTTACAACCCATTCCCTAAGAGGACTGCCCCGCGTTCCGAAGATGATCCACATTTAAGAATTTCTGTCTTGTGTCAATATAGGAATTGGATTTTGGGTAGGAATTTTTATTTCCCGAGACTTAGAAATTTCTGAGTTAGAAAAATTTTTCTAAGTATAAAGCTTAGCGTACTTGTTACACTCCTTCTTAGCGAACTTCACATTGCTCTTAGCGGACTAGAGATGTGCTTAGCGGACTTGATTTTAGCGTACTTGGTCCCTGTGCTTAGCGGACTTGATGTTGTTCTTAGTGAACTTGAATCCTTCTTAGCGGACTTCTGTTAGCGAACTTGAACCTTTGTTCTTAGCGAACTTCTAGTTAGCGGACTTGATTACAATTCCTAGCGAACTTGTTAGCCTTAGCGAACTTGATGATGCCTTTAGCGAACTTGTTGGCTTCTTAGCGGACTTGTTGAAGCCTTAGCGAACTTCATCCCTTCTTAGCGAACTTGATGAGGTGTTTAGCGAACTTGTTATATTCTTAGCGGACTTGTTATAAGCTTAGCGGACTTGTTATGTGCTTAGCGAACTTCGGGATGTTCTTAGCGAACTTGTTCGACTGCTACGTTATTACTTCTAATTTGTGATGCGAATATAACTTGTACTACGTGATTTCGTGTACCTAACATTGTTACTACCTTGTTACAACTTAGAATGTATTGTTCGTATAAATGAATGTTTTATGTAACTTGTGCTCTTGTGAGACATCCCTTGGTATCTATGACTTCTTAGTATCGGGTATACTAACCTTTGGAAGGTTTGCATTGATTGTTAGAAATCATGCCTCCTCGGAGAAATAACGAACACAACCCGGGAAACTTTACTGCTGCTCAAGTTCAGGATATGATTAACCAAGGAGTAGCCGCAGCCTTAGCAGCCGCTCAGCTCCAGTTCCAAGGACAAAATCATCATCAGTGCACCTTCAAAACATTCATGGATTGTAAGCCCCTAGTGTTTAAGGGTGATAAAGGTGCTGTGGGCCTACTAAGATGGCTCGAAAAGTCAGAGAAGGTATTTGTTATGTGTAACTGCCCGGTGGGGGATCGGGTGAAATATGCTACTGGTACACTTGAGGATTCTGCATTGACTTGGTGGAATGCTCAGATTTAAATGGTGGGAATTGATGCTGCCAATGCCATGACATGGCAAGAGTTTAAGGACGCTATCAGGGAGGAGTACTGTCCTCGTGATCAAGTAAAAAGGCTAGAGGGTGAAATTATGAATTTAAGGATGGTTGGCTCGGAAATAGAGGATTATACAGTCCGCTACCATGAATACTATGTCCCTCAATGGTCGATGTTGATTTCAAGAAGATCAAAAGGTATGTGGACGGACTGGTTCCACAAATTCAAGGAATGGTAACCTCCTCAAATCCACTTAATGTGCGGCAGGCAATTAGGCTAGCACACAAGCTAACGGATCAAGCAATAGCTCAAGGTACTCTACCACCAAAGAAATCTCCAAAAACTGCTCTTGATGGAAAAAGGAAGAGGGAAGAAGAACCTAGCAACATCAATGCCAGTAACAACTCTGGAAGGTTTTCTGGCTCCCAAAACCAGAACAAAAGGTTTGACAACTCCAAGGGTGGTTTCAGCAATAGTGGAGGCGGTAATCAAAACCGCCAAGGCAGTAGCGGTCAGAACCCAAACCGGTACAAGGGGAAGGCACCCTACTGTAATAGATGCAACCTACACCACTCTGGTGACTACAACAAACCTCTATGTGACCGTTGTGGAAAAACGGGGCATGTGGCCAAGAATTGCTGGAGTGAACTACCGAACCGACCAAGGCAAAACAATGATGGCCCCAGGGGATGTTATGAATGTGAAAAACCGGGCCATGTGAAAAAGGATTGCCCCCAACTTAAGAAAACTGGAAACAACAACAACAACAACAATGGTGGAGGTGGTGGTGGAAACGAGGGAAATGGTGCTAGAGGACGAGCATTCGTCATGGGGTCGGGTGAAGCAAGGAATGATGCCAACGTGATAACTGGTAAGTTTCTTCTCAACAACTACTTTGCAAATGTACTCTTTGATTCTGGTGCTGAGAAAAGTTTCATTTCAACTAAGTTTTGTAAGTTGATAAAGGCCAATATGAAACCTCTAGAAGCTAGGTACACTGTTGAACTAGCTAATGGTAAGCTTATAGATGCAACACATTTAGTCAAGGATTGTACCTTAGAACTCTCGGGTCATAAGTTCAGAATAGATTTGATGCCTTTCACCATTGGTAGTTTCGACATAATAATTTGTATGGATTGGCTATCCGCGCATCAGGCAGAACTCATCTGCCGAGAGAAGATCATACGTATACCCACCGCAAACGGAGAAGTACTCTAGATTCAGGGTGATAAGGGAGGCACTGTCTCCGGAATCATATCGTACCTCAAGGCTCAAAAGTATCTTCGGAAAGGACACGTAGCCATTCTAGCTACGGTTACGGATCAGACCCTAGCAGAAAAGAAAATTGAAGATTTTCCGATAGTGCGCGACTACCCCGATGTATTCCCGGAAGAACTACCTGGGTTACCTCCGAATCGACAAGTGGAGTTCGGAATCAACCTTGTCCCCGGTGCAGCTCCGGTTGCCCGAGCTCCATATCGCCTGGCTGTGAACGAACTACATGAGTTATCCACTCAACTATGGGAGTTACTAGATAAAGGTTTCATTAGACCCAGCTCGTCGCCATGGGGCACGCCAGTATTATTCGTCAAGAAAAAGTATGGAACGTTCAGAATGTGCATTGATTACCGTAAGCTCAACAAAGTTACTATTAAGAACCGGTATCCTCTCCCTCGGATCGACGACCTCTTCGATCAATTGCAAGGATCTAGTTACTACTCAAAAATTGACTTAAGGTCCGGGTATCATCAACTACGAGTCCGTGAGGAGGATATTTCAAAGACAGCTTTCCGAACGCGCTATGGTCATTATGAGTTCCTGGTTATGCCTTTCGGCTTAACAAATGCACCAGCAGTGTTCATGGACCTCATGAACCGCGTGTGCAAGCCTTACCTAGACCAGTTCGTAATTGTTTTCATCGACGACATACTCGTTTACTCAAGGACAAAAGAAGAACACGAGGAACATCTACGGTTAATTTCAGAGTTGTTAAGGAAGGAGCAACTCTACGCCAAATTCTCTAAATGCGACTTTTGGATTCGAGAGGTTCAATTTCTGGGTCACATCGTCAACGAGCAAGGTATTCATGTTGATCCAGCTAAGGTAGAGGCGATCAAGAATTGGTCTACACCACGAGCACCCACGGAAATTCGGCAATTTCTAGGGTTAGCGGGTTACTACCGATGTTTTATTAAGGGATTCTCTCAGATAGTTCAACCGTTAACTGCTCTCACGCACAAAGGCGTTCAATACCGATGGGGTGACAAGGAAGAGGCGGCATACCAAACCTTGAAAGAGAAACTTTGTACCGCACCTATACTATCCCTACCTGACGGTGTCGACGACTTCGAGGTCTATTGTGACGCTTCAATCCAAGGACTTGGGTGCGTTTTAATGCAAATAGGTAAAGTCGTCGCTTATGGGTCAAGGCAGTTAAAGTCTCACGAAAAGAATTACACAACGCATGCTCTGGAGTTAGGAGCTGTTGTATTCGCCTTGAAATTTTGGAGACATTACCTATACGGTACCAAGTGCACGATATTCACCGATCATAAAAGCCTCCAGCATATAATGGAACAGAAGGAGCTCAACATGAGGCAGCGTAGGTGGGTCGAGCTGCTTAACGACTACGACTTGGCGATAAAGTATCATCCAGGAAAGGCCAATGTCGTGGCTGATGCACTGAGTAGGAAAGAACATGTTAAACCCAGAAGGGTTCGAGCTCTACAACTCATGATTCATGCAGAATTACCGGATAGAATCCGGGATGCCCAGAAGGAGGCCCTGAAAGAGGAAAACTACGAATCCGAATCCTTAAATGGCATTGATGGAACTTCGGAGGTTAAGTCGGATGGAATCCGTTACTACAAGGATTGTGTTTGGGTACCTTTACATGGAAACCTTCGAGAGCTGGTGATGGACGAGGCTCACAAGTCTCGATACTCGGTCCATCCCGGTTCGGACAAAATGTACCAAGATCTGAAAGGACTCTATTGGTGGCCCAAGATGAAGACTGGCATTGCGGAGTACGTCAGTAAGTGTTTGACATGCTCGAAGGTCAAAGCAGAGCATCGTAAGCCTCCAGGATTACTGCAACAACCGACAATTCCCGAGTGGAAATGGGAGGAAATCACGATGGACTTCATCACGGGATTACCCCGTACTCCCCGTGGTAACGACATGATTTGGGTAATCGTGGATAGGTTAACCAAATCCGCCCATTTCTTAGCCCTCAAAGAAAGTGACAAGACTGATAAGCTGGCACAAATCTACATCAATGAAATCGTCAAACTCCACGGAGTGCCCTTGTCTATCATCTCCGATCGAGACCCCAGATTTGCTTCACACTTTTAGAGATCATTACAATCAGCCTTAGGTACTCGTTTGGATATGAGTACCGCATACCATCCTCAGACAGACGGCCAAACTGAACGCACAATCCAAACCCTCGAAGACATGCTCCGAGCGTGCGTAATGGATTTTGGAAAGAACTGGGAAGCTCACTTGCCACTGGTCGAATTTTCTTACAACAACAGCTATCATACTAGTATTGGAGCCGCTCCCTTTGAGGCTCTCTACGGACGGAAGTGTAGATCACCGGTCTGCTGGGCCGAGGTTGGTGATAGTCAACTCACTGGACCGGAACTAGTGTACGAAACGACGGATAAGAAGAAACCGTATGAAAGCAGCAAGAGATCGGCAAAAGAGTTATGCAGACAAACGTAGAAGGCCACTAGAATTCGAGGTTGGTGACCGTGTATTGTTGAAGGTCTCACCTTGGAAAGGTGTTGTGCGTTTTGGAAAGCACGGGAAATTTTACCCCCGCTATATAGGACCTTTCCCGATAACAGAAAAGATTGGAACGGTGGCGTATCGTTTGGACTTGCCACCTGAGCTAGATGGGGTACATAACGTGTTTCATGTCTCAAATTTGAAGAAGTGTCTAGCTGATGACACTTTGATAGTTCCACTGGAGGAACTCCACATTGACGAACAACTTCGGTTTATAGAACAACCTGTTGAGATAATAGGACGCGAGCAGAAAGCATTAAAAAGAAGTAAGATTCCAATCGTCAAAGTCAGATGGCATTCAAAGCGTGGACCGGAGTTCACATGGGAACGGGAAGACCAGATGAGAAAGAAGTATCCTCACCTGTTCGATCAAGCCTCTGCATCAACCCAAGGTACTAGCTAATTTTCGGGACGAAAATTTCTTAACATGGGGAGGCTGTGACAACTGCAACTTCCCAAGTTAACTCCGTTAACTTTTTTTCGTTAGTCCTGTTAGTTCCGTTAGCGAACCCGAGACCCGTTATTTGAATGATTTCGTATTTATTTATGTTTACTTGTTAATTGACTTTAGTAACTTGTCTCGTGAACTCATTTCGTGACTTTATGTGTTAATTATGAAAATTTGCATTTTTATGCGAAACCGGGCCTTGTGTGTAAAATTTTATTTTTATGTACAAATGTTAAACTTATGTAACACGACCAAATCTTACATGTTAAATGATTTAAAAACACATTAGAAACATTTTTAGAATTTTTACTTCACAAGTTTTTAGTTAAAACCCATTTATTTGAGTTTTATGCTTTATGTGTTTAAAACAAAACTTGAGGGGCCATTCATGTAAATTTTACTTAAAAAAATCTGCCCAAATACTTTTCCCCCTCCCTCATTTCACGCATCATCATCATCATCTTCATCCCCTCCCTCTCTCTCTTTCTCACGGTCGCACACACACACACATACCCACTTGAGATTTTCGCGAAATTAAGCTTCAAGGAGCAAGAAATTGAGGTTTTGAGCTACTACAAGACCAAAGGAAGCTCCACCTTCACTTCATCTTCTCCAATCTGCGATTTCCCTTCAAGTCTTGTAAGCCCTAGATTCTAAAACGTGAAATCTGTTGTTTGCATGTGTGTCCTTTCGTGTTTGTATGCTAAATGGTGAGCTATTATGCTCATAATTCATGTTTTAGGTTGAGTTATGCTAGATGTTAATTTGGGACAGATTTGAATTCGGGTTTAGGGCTGGGATTTGAGCACGAAATCTGCTATGAATGTTCTTTTATGCATGTTGGGTGTTTGGTTATGAGATTTAGGTGTAATGTGCTTAATTGCTAGCTACATGTTGAGATTTTGCTATGCTTTTGGTATGATCTTGTTCACTACAGAAATTACATGTTATTATGGTTATAATTATGTTAGTGGGTGTTTAATTGATCAAATGTTAGCATAGAATTGAAATCCTAAACATTTGCAAACTAAAGATTTTTGACAGCTTTGACCAGAATTTTGGGTCAACTTGCAGCAGCCATAACTTACTCAATTTTGCTCGAAACTGATTGATTTATTTTTCCCTAGTAAATTAGGATGTCTTAGCTTTACAACGGCTACTCGCACACTTTCTAAAACCTTCGTTTGGTCACTCAAAACACTGCTGCAAGTTGGGTACTCAAAGCTGTCCAGTTTAGAGAAAAGTATACTTTTCAATTTGGTTGAGCATGCTAATCTTGTTTTATTGACAAGTTTATTAATTTTAAATGATGTTTATATATTAAAAGTAAGATCTGGAAAAGTTGGTTCATAAATTCAAAGTTTTGAGTGAGTTATGAAAGTTTTCATTTCACTTTGACTAGGTTACTAAATGCTGAAAATGTTAACTTCCGGTGTGCATAACTTTATCAATTCTTAACCTTTTTTACTTGATTCTTTTTGCAACAAGTTCTATTTGATATGTAGCATATGCCTGTAAAATTTAAAGAGTTAGTTCCAAGTATTGTGGATTTTAGCTATGTATCTAGATAGGTGGTTGAAGTTTGACTTTTCTGGGTCAGCTTTGACTTAAGTTGCAATTGTTTGATTTTCTCTCAAATTGGGACTTGTATGTGAATTGTATGACTTGTATGAATGCATGAAACATGTTAGGTGCTTATGTGTTATTATTAGTCTTAGTGACAACTTCTAATCCGGTTAGGCCATATTTACCCAATTAGGTCGATCTTGACCAACTTGTAGAACCAAGTGCCGCGTACCAGTGCACCCTAAGGTGAGTTTCACTTACTGTTATAGTTGCATCCGGTAAAGGATGGCAACACACGGTAAAGGTATTTCTTTACTTGAGTAATTATCCCACATATATCACATGTTTCACTAAATTGCTTTTAATATCAAAAGTCCTTACTTATCGGACCATTAATATAGAATAGCGAGGTAATGTTGAGCAGATCTACTGGGGATTGACACCCCCGCTCAGCGGTGCACAGGATGCACCCTCCCGACTGGCGGTCGGACTGAGAAAAATATTAGCCTAGGACTACCGTGATCGGGAAAGATACGGGGAAGGCAAACTACATAGGTTATACCTGTGATACATTGTCAGCTTTGGTTTCAAACGTTCAGGTGAGCATAAGCACAGGCTAGCTACCTAATGATACGGATAATACTTGCATTACTAGGTTACGAATTATTTCCTTACTATTCGTATGCATTTTGGTCTACATGGTGTTGTGTAGACTGTTTTAGTGAACTCACCAGCCTTTTAGCTGACACTTGATTGTTGATTACTTTTCAGGTCGTTAGGTGGATTCATGGATGGCACGGATGGCGGCAGTACACTCAACTTGCAAACTTTTGGTAAATTTATATTTCAAAACAATTCAACTTGTACGATTTTTGTCAAAACTAAACTTGTAACCTATTTGTTGTGCTTCCGCTGATCTTTAAACAAATTTATGTTTTGTAAGACATACTTTATCTTATGTCAAATTCGTTTGTGGCTTGGTTGTAACTAAATTCTTGGATCCTGGTCTGGTTCACACCCCACACGGTCATACTCCGTTAGTGGAAATTGGGGGTGTTACATACACCGAACGTGTCCGAACCTCAGACGAGCTAGACCTCACTCGACACCATTTTCTCGATTTTCAATATTTTTTACTGGAATTTACGACAGGATTTCAAACAGACTCGATAGAAACGATATTGGAATGAATATTTGATGAGAAGCACACTCGAGATGATCAAACGAACTCAAAAACGTGAATTTGAACTCAAAACTCCGAAAAACAATGATTTCCAACCAGTAGAGCAAACCAAATGCTCTGATACCACTTGAAATTGCCTGAGCGTGTGGATCTTCTACTTAGTCGTAATGAAATTAATGTAAACGGGTAAAACACAGAGAGTAAATACAAATGACTTGTATTAACCACAGAGATGACCACAAAGTACACAGAGAAGATATGACTCAGAAGCTTATGAATTCTATACAAGACATCCTATTTATACAAGCTGAACCACGCTGGTCCGAACCTCAGGTTCGGCCCAACGTTCGCCCATGTCCGAACTCCAGGTTTGGCCTGAGTTCGGACCTCAGCAATCTTGTGTGATTCGTCTTGTATTTGATACTTCACATGACGATCAGGACCATGTATCAACAAGTTCTTCAGTATGCTCATCAGCAGAATCATTATGTGCAGCCGAGAAAGAATCAAATAAAGTCATGTAGTCAAAAGCAGGAATATCAACCGATTTGGGTGTCAGAAAAGTGTGTCTTTGACAATCCACATTCAAATGACTCTCAATTGTTTTTGAAGAAGGAAAATAAACTCGTTTCATTGGATACTGATAACCAACAAAAATGCCTTCAGCAGCTTTGGCTTTAAACTTCCCACCTTCCTTAAGAACCGTGCATAAACACCCAAATGGTTCTAAGAAATGTAAATTCGGCTTACGACCCTTAAGCAATTGATAACTTGTCTTGTTGAATCGTTTGACAATTAGAACACGATTGAGCACATGACATGCAGTGTGAACTGCTTTAGACCAAAACTTGATCGGTAAATGTGCATCAGACAGCATAATTCGTGTCGTCTCAATCAATGTTCGGTTCTTTCTTTTAGCAACTCCATTTTGTTGTGGAGTGTACGGCGCACTGAATATCTTGTACAATTCCAAGAGAATCACAAAAAGCTGTCATTTTAGCATTCTTGAATTCAGTACCATTATCAGTACGAATGCGACAGATTTTGTATTTATACATTGATCCAAACTTGGATAATAACTTTTGAATAACATCTGGAGTTTCATCCTTTGAATGCATTGACGCCACCCATGAGAAACGGGAAAAATCATCCGTAATCACCAAACAATAGAAACTTCCATCAACACTGCGAACATTCATAGGACCGAAGAGATCCATATGAAGCAGCTCTAAAGGAGTTACAATTAAATTAAGACGTTTGGATGGATGTGACTTCTTTCGTTGTTTTCCTTTCTTACAGGAAACACACATATCATTTATTAAAAACCGATTCTTCGAAACGACCTCTACCAGATTATGATTAATTAAGTAGTTCATCTTGCGGTAGTTGATGTGTCCCATACGGCGATGCCACAAAATTGATTCTTTTTCAGTGGCCTTAGAGATGAAACAAGTAGCAGCTACAGCAGACAAAGTTTGATTCATATTCAGCACATACAGATCATGAAATCTTGGCGCACGCATCCCAATCCAATCGTTAGGAATCTGAATTCCAGGTTTCAGAATCAGACATTCAGAACTTGTGAAAGCAGCAGTGTACTGCTTATCACAAATATGTGATACACTCAACAGGTTGTGTAGCAGTTCTTCCACAAATTGTACTTTATCAAACGTGACCTTCTCGTTACCCATCTTTCCTTCTCCGGTTATTTTTCCACCTTTATTGCCAGCAAAGGTAACATTTCCTGCGTTAATTGGTTTGACGTCTGAAAGCAGAAAAATATTACCCGTCATGTGCCTAGATGCTCCACTATCAACTACCCAGAAGTTGTTGACAGCTGGCTTTCGAGCACCCGGCACATATTAGCAAATAATTAGTGAGAATCTGGACCCAAGCTTTCAGCTTTGGGTCGACCGGTATCTTCAGAAAAGTCTTCAGTGGCTTTTGAGGACAATTTAGGCAGCCACTTTTGCCTTAATACCGGGATAGATGAATAAGTGGTGGATTCACCCGAAGATGAACTTTCAAAAGACTTTTGAGTTTTGAAAAAAAAATCTCGTTTGAAAAACTGTTTTGTTAACACCTTTCCATCTATCTCTTTTGGCTTATAAATGGAATCAAATTTATCTTTACTAACAGCGGAAGCTCGTTTCTTTGCCAAAATCGGACATCTGTTTCTGAGATGACCTTGTTGATAACAATGATAACACCGCCTACGATCAACAAAGACCATAGGAAAACTATTTTCTGAATCAGTTGAGGTGTTATCATTAGTCATTTGCTTAACAACTCTCCTTGGTGCTTTAGCATTTAACCTTCGAGATTTATGCTTTGGAAGAGGTTTAAGCAAAGGGGTAATATACCTAAATTGGTTATAAAAACCATATTCATCAACTCCACATTGATCAACATAACCTTTTGGTTTGATCCTTTTGGCTTTGTTTTGTTCAAATTTACCAAAATCATCATAGAAGTTATAATCATTACAAAAACCATAGGATTTATAATCAAAATCATTTGTTTTTATGGAAAACTGACCATCGGAGTTGTAAAAACTCTTTGGTGAGTATTTGGAAGTTTTTGGCTTTAAAACAAATTTCTGATCATTTGGAGTGTATGACTTTTGAGAATCCTGATCATTTGGACTCGATCTAAGTTTTAGCAACGGGCCACTTTCCCTATTTCCATAATCAGTCACACAATTCTCTTCAGACTCAGCATAAAACACCTTAGCAACCCGTTTTGGATTAACACAGCATAACGGGAACATCTCATCAGAAAATATGGTATTACTACCTTTGAGATAACTACATTCTCAATTTCTGAGATGATTCACCAGTTTCCATTTTACCTTTTAATTTCTTGTCATTTTTCTGAACTATCTGAGATTTCATTTGATTGACCTCAGATTTTTCATAAACTGATCCAAAACCACCACTAAACTTGACAGACTTTGAATGAGCAACCGGAATTGCATTAACATCAGGTGTGGTTGTGTTGCTAGTTGTTACTAAGTCTTTTTCATAAAAGAGATCTTGACCTTTAGCAAAATTTTCATTTTCAAAAGTTTTCATTTTCTTCACAGTTTCTTAATGGCCTGCTCCAGGTGTCAATTTGACAGAACCAGTTGGTTTGTCACCTACAAAATCACTTGACTCATTTGATTTTGGAGCATCAAGGTTTGCCTTGGGCACATTTTTGCCAGGCTTCTTTTTATAAGTGTCTTTGTGTTTGTCAGAAGTACCAATCAAGTTCTCAGTGAAATTTGAATAATCAAACACAATTAATGGTTTGGTTTCAGTGTCAGTCAGTTCCAAACCATGCACAATCGGGGGTGAACTGAATTGCATTTCAATTCTTTGAACACCTCTTTTAGAGTTTCATCTTTCAAAGAAAACTTGCAAAGGAAGCTGAGTTTTTGAAATTTTTAAGTTGTCTTTTAAGATCTAGAATTTCAATGTTTAATTCAAAAATCTTAGCATTAGCTTCTGCAAGCTTCTTTTCACAAAATATGTAATATTCAGTTTTGTTATTTAATTCAATTTTTGTGCTCAAAGTCGATGCACGTTCACTTTTCAATTCAGCCTTAACGGCCTCCCACCTTTGTGTTGTATATTTTTGTGTTCTCCTTTGCCAACATGTATTTGTCATAATACATAACTTTCTCATTAGAAAGTTCCTTCAATTTGTTAGCAGAGGTAATGCAATGTTCGCAAGGTTAGAGTCTACCTGAATGTTAGCCATAAAGGCTTGTTGATCTTCTTCAAAGAAATCTTCACCTGGAATTTCTGATCCAATTTTCACACTTCACTCTTCAGTACAAAGAAACGCAGATTCATCAGGATAATCTGCACCCCAGTCATAACCTTCCCTAGTTTGAGAGACCAATGCTTTAGAATCTTGATTCGAACTATTTGCATTTGAACTGGATGGAGTAGAGTTGCTTCCTGATGCTTTTGAACTTTGAGTCGTATACTTCTGAAACAATTTTGAAGTTTCTTGCTTCTTTGCATTATTGCATTCCTTGGCGAAGTGACCATAATTCTGACAGTTATAACAACGAACTTTGGATTTGTCGAACCCAAGCTTTCCTTCTGGGTTTAAATCTTTGCGTCCCGTTCTTTGTATATACTTCTTACCTCTCCAAACAAACATTGCCATAGAACAATTGATATCGATAAGTTCTAGATCATTAGCATCAATTTGTTCATAGTCTTCATCTATTAACTCAGCACTAGTCAACTTTCCTGCCACTACCCCATCGTATGATGAAACCATTGCTGAAAACAGTGCCATGAAATCATTTGTAGTTTTGGCAGAAAAAGCATTCTGATTTGGTGCAGAAGCAGACTGATTTGAGTAAACTGGATAAGTCACTGCGGCCTTTTGAGTATAACTCTCACCAGAAGAACCCCGAGATATACTAGCAAGACCACTTGACGAATTTTCAACATAAAAAGCAGTAGTTGGTGGGTTTGTGCTAGATTTAGCTTTAGCATGCATTGTTGATGCATTTTCTCCAAAATACACATCATGATTCTGAACTTGTGCTGGAAGAGTCTTCACTCGCATCATATCCAGTTCTCTAGCCAACAATTTCCTTGTTAGATCATCATACGAAACCTCATCAAAACTTTTATCATGAGTTAAAAGCAAGATATAGCCTTCCCATTTTGCTGGTAAAGCATCTAGTAGCTTTTCTTTCAATCACCTGCTTCCCTCTTCACTCCAACTATTTCAAGCTCACTTACCAAGTGTGACAACCTTGATATGAGATCATTAATTGTCTCATTTTGGACGTGACAGAAGTTATCATATTCTCTTAACAACACCTTCTTTTTACTTTTCTTATATTAAGCGTTGCCTTCACACCGATTACACAACGCATCCCACAATGCTTTAGATGTTGTATGCATTTTAAATTGATGTCAAGATATCCTTTGGTAAAGCCATTGACAAGTTAGAATAAGCTTTTTCCTCCAGTTTGAACTCTTCTTTCTCAGCATCATTCATTTTATTATAAGGCTTCACTTCACCAACAAATTCACCACTTGTGAACTTTGGAACTTCATACCCGTCAAGCATAAGAGTCCATACGGTAACATCAGTTACACCAATATACGATTCATAACGAGTCTTCCAATTATGAAAATCTTCAAATTTCATCAACTTAGGAAATTTGTTCGTTGTTCCTATCTCGTTATCGTAGTTCAGTAGGGCTTGAACGGTTGTAGACATTGCAGCAAAGGCTTGGAACGGATCCATGATAATCTTCTCAAAAACAGATCAGGCGTACCAAATTGTAGATCTGCGTACCAGAAACAACTCAGCGTACCACTTCTCACGGCGTACCACACTCGGACCAGAATAACACAGGCATACCATCAGCGGATCACCTTACTCATGGACCAGACTTGGAACGGATCAGACTGGTACGGCGTAACTGCCAACGTACCAGTCAGTAACTGTCACGACCACCGAAGGAGATTGCCTTACGGACCAAGTGCAACGTACCAAGATCACGATGAAGATTGCCGTGCGTACCAGCGACGTACCACGGTGTTCTTGAGCCGGACCACATACGTACCAAATGAAACTCGACTGAATTTCGATGTTTTTGGTTTTTCGGACGAGAATTCGATACATCACTCAATGAAAACACTCACGGATCATTTTGGACACAAATTTCGTATAGACTGGACGTAAAACCGAGAAGAAATGATGAAATGCGAACCAAAAGTGTTGTTTCTCTCTCTAGAAACGAAAAAACCGACCAGAGATCACAGCAAAAGAGCAACCAAAGCTCTGATACCACTTGTAAAACACAGAGACGGATCTTACTAATGCATGATCACGATCGATTCGGTATACACGAGGTAAATAACGTTCTGTTTGATTGATAACAAGCTCAAGGTTACAGAGAGAGAACAGAGAGCAAACACCACAGACTACACACAGTTAAGAACTCAACTCTCACAACTACTCTCAAACACAAGAGCTTAAACTATTTATATGGTTCTGCCCGGTGTACCAATTAACCCACGTACCAGATGGTCTGTGGCTGCGTACCACCTGGTCCGTCCACTGGTACGCTGGGACCAGAACTTACAAAACGACTAATACAATGACAAAACGCCTAGACCTAGCATTAGACATCATAACATGTTCTAACAAGTCGACTCAGTTGACTCGGTACTGAGTTAACCCAAATCAGTCAAAAATTGCAACCAACTCACCCAAAAACACTTCTACAAGCGAAATACAACCATCCATCATCATCCAGGACCATTCACGGTGGCTGGAGGCCGTGGCCGCCGCCGGTCGGCCTCCCATAGCCGAAACCCATCGCGAAACCGCCATAAAACATCATCCCCTCGCTTAGATCTACACATGCATGTACAGATCGGAGGTTTTTAGAGTTAATCAAACAAGAAAATCAAAGGAGAAGCTAGACACAGGGTTTCCCCCATTTGGGGCTTACCGTCGCCGAAAAAAACGAAGGGGAGCAGCGTCGCCGTCAGTGCGGCGAAACCCTAGCCGCACTCGCGCCTGCCACCGCATTTCTGCCACTGACTCTCTCTCTCTCTTTCTGCTGCTTCTGTGAGATGGTTTGGCCAGAAATCACGACACAAAGGCCGCCGGCGTCGCGAGGAGTAGGCCACCGCCGCCCCTGCGGCGGTCCCCTAAAAGCATCTGCGGTTGTCGCCGCTTTTACTGCCTTTCGCGACCGAATCTGAGCATGGGAACAAAGGGAAAGCCACCAGGGAAGAAGGAGGAGAAAAGAAGGTCTCCGCCGGTCGTCCGCCGTAGCGCCACAGCCGTGGTTTGGCCGGAGCCGTTGCCGGAAGCGAGGAAGGGAGCCCCCCTGGCTGCTGCTCTCTCGATCATACACACATGTGTGTGTGGGTGTTTGGTTTAAATGAGGGAAATGGGGGATTAAATCCCTTTCTATGTGTGGAATTAAGTTGAGTGGTTTCCAACCAAACGGTTAGTCATACATTGCATTTTCTAAAACGTTAAACGATAAAAGCCTCAGAAATGTATCATGATAATCCCGTCATGACTGGACTATTATGAAAGTCTCGTAAATAGTGTCGGAATACTTAAAACGTCTGATTAAATATAATCTGGGGAATGTTCGTTTAAACACGCGGTATGAAGCGCATATACGATGTGTGTACTGTTTACCTCTATTTCACGAACCGAACATATCATCGCGACTGTAATTCTAAATAAACACTTAGAAAAATACTTATAACTTCACTGGGTCGTTGAATTCATCCTAAACACTTAAACGATCAATTTCGGTTATTCTCGCGTAACCGAACGGTTTACTAATTTCACCGTCTCCCGCACCGATTCCTACAGTTATCCTTTCTAACGACCAGATCATCAGTGATCAAGTTTCTGACCATTCCAGACACCCTAATCCGGCTTCAGTGACCCTTCTATCACTGCCGGTGACTTACGTGCATTAAGCGCCGTTTACCGTTTCCGTTCACACACACCATATGTAAACATCTTAATAGACTTTCTGACAAATATTAATGTCCGTGTTAATATTACCATTATCAAAATCACTCGAACCAATGTTTTATATTAACGTCCGGTTATCCGGCACGTTTACCGATTAAATAACGAACTTTACCGTTTAAACCATATTCTGCTTTTATCCATCCGCAACATTTCCAATTGCATAACAATCACCCAGAATACTTCTGACAACTTATCCCGACATCAGGTATTTGAATTGGGCCTTTGCTGGGTCGCAAATCTCTAAATGGGCCTAACTGGGCTCAACAGTCCAGTTCATTAATCAGAAAAATTTCCCTTCGATTTACCAGAATTAACCAGGTGTAACACAATATACTTTGGGGAATTGGCAGAATTGGTCCCTCAACTTTATTTTTACATTTTAACCCCTGAACTTCTACCGTTCTATCATTTTATGCACTAAAACATTATGGGTCATATTTATAAAGGTTTCTAAGGCTCGGGAAACGTTCGATAATATATATATATATATATATATATATATATATATATATATATATACTTTTCACTAATTTGCAGTTTACCCCCTCTAACTTTTATATCTATTTTATTTTATGTTCCGAATCACTTTAGGATGTATTTATAATACTTTCTAGGCCTCGGGACGCGTATAATAAATATAACACGTATAACATTGTATTATACCTTTTTATCAATCTATTCCCGGTAATGGGTAATCATGCATTTTCTACACATTTTATCATGTTTAGCTATCTAACACATATATCATATGTATTAATCACATTAGCCACGTATTCTTTATGCGTTTATCAAATGTTGGGATGTTACAAACACACATTAGTGATCACTGTAAAACCACTGGACGATCTTACTACTGCATGATTTGATAATCGGAGAAGCACAAACGAGTAAATAGAGCTTTGCTTTATTGATTCACAAAGAGTTACAATGTAGAGAGAGAAAACACCTTGAACACACACATTTAAGAGTGATAGGAATGACAGAACTCACTAGCTCTCTCTCTCTAACAAGCTATTTATAGTGTAAGCATACTAACTGGCTGACCACCCACGTACCATTTGGTACGCCCGTACCAAAGATGCTGCGTACCATTTGGTACGTCCACCTTAGTATGATACCACTAAGACTCACAAACTTGCTCTAGTCTAGATACAATACACGAGACAATGTAGCATAGGAATATGCTCTAACAATCACATTTAGGTTTTCTATATTTGTCCTAGCACATATTTCTCACATAACATGCTACATGATAAATTAAATTTACGTCACAATTATTTACCACATTATCCCGTGTATACAATATACGATTGAGGAGGCAATCATACAAAGTCTTGTCATTCCCACCGAGGTAGGAGACTTAGGACTTGTACACTCGTATAACTTATAATTAATTTGACTAATAACATGCAAACACTTAATCAAGTAATCTCATGATCATACACGTGCATTTACATAGTTATCTATTTTCCGGAAAAATATATATTTACCACATGTAGGCTAATTTCATGACAAAACCACATCATCATCTCGTATAAGTCGCTTAGATCATCAATTAACACATTTCAAGACATGTCATAAGTTCCTTACCACATGCATGCACATCATCTTACCCTAATGAGCCATTTACATGCAAATTTCACGTAAATAGTTTCTATAAATTATTCCACATGCATTTCAACATCAAGTTTGCAACTTTATAACCCCTCATGCATCCATTTACATGAATCATGCAACTTTATACAAGATCTAACACAAAACAAGAACATTTATTCAAGATCTAGCATACATGACTACCGAAATCAAGTTTTTATCATAGATCTTACGTAAAGTTCATGACTTTATTACATAAAAACACTAGATCTAGCATTATCAAGCATCCATAACAAGAATAATGCATAAAAATTGGATCTTTACTTGAATGCAACATCAAAAACCCTAGATTATGCTTGGATCATCATCAACATCACAATGATCATACTTTTGCTTCAAATATGTAAACTTTATCATTAACAACCATAGATCTATGCACAAGAGCTTCATATCATCATCATATCACTCTAGATCTGGAAATAAAGATTAAATCTTGGAGTTTTTTTAACAAGAAATCAAGCAAGAAACACATACCGATTATCTATAATGAAACAAATATGAAACGGGACTTAAATCTTCAAAAAAAATCACCACAACGGTTGGATCTTGATGGAGGAGCACAAGAACAGAAGAAAATGACGTCTTGGGTCGTTTAGAGCTGATCATGAAATGATGTGGTGGTGGCTAATGAGGTTTAAATAGGAAAAAATTAAGGTTTTTCTGAATACTATCCTCCAAGCGTATCGCTTGGGGCCACTGGTTGCTCTAGGCGATACTCCTAGAGCCTCCGTCTAGCAACCTCTTTGACTTTTGTTGACCGCAACCCGTTTTGTCCGTTTTTTGCGTTTTTGGTCCCTGTTTTCTACGTTTTCTCCTGTTTTTAATTACCATGTTTTATCACATCAGATCCATTAAAATCAAGTATCAACATGCCATATATAATTTACAATCATGCAATTAAATTCACGTATTAGTTTGCACGTAATCCATGACACATAGCAGTTTTTAGTTTATCACCAATGTTTCAAGACTCTAACTTGTGTGTGATGTTTGTGAAGTGTTTTAAGGCTACTAGATTTTTCTAATACCTTAATTAACATACTAAATTGTTTTAAGGCTACTATATACGCATCTACCGGTTTGACGGTTTTATCTGTTTTATCAATTTCTAGAGCTCGGGTCCCACCCGAAGGGCCAGAATATCAAAGTACGAGATGATTCAAATGATGATGGGAATTGGAATTAGGATAGAAGATGGGTTGAGACTTTATATGGGTCATCTTATGTGTATATTTATATTTGATTGTTATGTAAAGGTGACAGTGCATCAATTATTATTTATATGGTTACCAGTTATGGTTATTACGTTCATAAAATATGACACCTCGTCCGGAAACATAGGTCAAATCTCTTTACTTTAACTTTTAATTAAGTATTAATGTGCATTAACTGGTCTGATTACTGTTTAAACTGTAAATTAATGTGTAACTGATGATGTAAACCTAATCCCGCGTTTGTACTTGAAGCGTATATCCGTAAATTTCAATAACAAGAAAGTAAATATAAAATGTATTTTTATATTTTATCCAGAACTAGTGTCGTACGCTTGTATAACCGACACAACAAACTGATAAGCGATCATATGTTTAAAACTATTCGATTTTAAACAATTTGGATAGTCGAGCTTAAAACTGTCACGAACTGACAAAACTGAAATCGTTAACCGTAACACGTGTGAAAAACTAAAAACTATATCTAATTTCTGAAAAACTCTTGACCGACTCAAACAATTGTTTTAAAGAAATTAAAACGCCACAAACCGAGATCATTGTCAAGACTTAAGCCAAACCTCAACCGTTAACCCGATTGGGCCCAACTAGGCCCAATAGGCCCAATGAGCCGAAAACAACGAAACCGAGCCTGAAACCTTGAACCGTTACACAAACTTGATAAACCAAACAATCATGGCGATCCATAACCTCAACCGCTATACAACGGGCCCGCGCCTCGAACCGGTGCTCCGCTTGGACCCGTACGGCCCAAAACCGGCAAACTGGCCCAATTTTATTTTCTTTTAAATGTTTAGGCCAATAAAAAGCCCTACCCCAAAGGGTAGATTTTTATAATATTAACCCATCAACTTTGCAATTTTTATAAAAATTGTTACCACTTATTATTTTTATAAAAATTTTCATGAACTTATATAATTTTATACTTTGTTTATTTATAAAGGTTATGGTTTATTTTATTCCCAAACCTTTTTATATTAATAAACTATTATAATACTTAAACTAATTTATAAAACATGACAACTTTTATTTTTATAAAATTTGGCAAGGTACCTTTTGTAGAAATATTTTGAAGAGGGTTTGGCCACACCACCCTACACCACCTAGCCATCAACACCTTATACCTCAAGGACTACCCAACCCTCTTCTTCACCACATCTTCCATCTACCCACTTCCTTACACACCCACTCATTGTAAATGTGTGGAGCGATTGGATCGTTTGCTAATCTAATGATATCGAGATAAAGACGAGATCAAATGTAAATACAAATGAGATTTATATTTATAAAGCTTGAGAGCAGACACACAGAAACACACACACACAGAAACACACACACAGAAATGTAGAGATATGACCAAGAGTTCTAACAAGCTAACCAAGTCAACCTATTTATAGGTAACTTAAACTGTTAAGCGTACCATCCTCCGTACCATTGGTACGGGCGTACTGGTAGACCAACTGGTACGTTGCCTCTTAGAATCTTGCACACGCTCTTTTCATAGATACAATACACGAGACACATCGTAGCATAGGAATATGCTCTAACAAACTCCCCCTTAACATGTAATGTATCTATTCTAACTAAATCTCTAGTCTTCAATCTTCAACATTTTTGCATCCGATCTTCAACTGGAAATCTTGTCAGAAATAGAGCTTGCATGGCTGAATCAAGACATAAACAATATTTGAACTTCAAGATCCACTTGTGAAAGATACAACAAACTCCCCCTTTCACCATGCTTGAGTCTTGACACATAGAACCTGCAACTTTATAAGACAAAAGTGCAGTTTTTCCTTTTGATTTATCAAAAATTAAATTAATTTAATCTTGGCGCAAAACTTCTCTTTGAGAATCCAAGATATTGATTTTGAAAATTTTGTTTTTGTATCAAGTGTCGATCGATCGAAAACAAATAAGAAATAAAATGTTTTTGGTTTTTAGAAACTTTAGATCAAAACACACCTAAAATCTTTTTGATTTTTCAAACTTATGCTAAAACACACCGAAAATCTTTTTGTATTTTTCCGAAATGAAAACATAAATGCAATACTGAATTACACTTTATCTATAGTTTGAGAAAGATCACTATCTAGGATCATATTGGTCACAACGCGTTGAATTACACTTCAATTTCAATTATTTTAGCACATAAGTCATGTCGATTACATGTATAATTTGTCCAACTTTAAACTCTGGCAGAATCATACTCATAACATCTGGATATGTTAAGGTATTGATTAGATTTGCTTTGACCAATTTACCCCACACTATCAGACACATTCAGATATGCTTTGCTTATCACATTTTGTGATTTCACTTGTGGTTTAACACATAGCGATCATTTATTTTTATTCATGATATTGTCAACTGTGTTCGATACGCAGATAAGGCCTCGGATTTAACAAAATAAGAACGTTAAATCGTCTACCTTAAGGTCGCTCTTTCGATACGCAAATAAGGCCTCGGATTTAACAAAATAAGAAAATAAAAACAAGTTGAAATTGTATAACCCAACAACAATCAGGTTGGTACTCCCGTACACGCAGAGAAAGTCCGATGAGTTATACGAAACACCAAGAAAAATAAAGCAGAACCTCAAACAAACAATGAACAGGTCTGTCTTGTGGACACACAGAGAAAGTCCGATCGTTTGAGTAAATAAAGAAAATCAAACAAGTTTAAATCTTTGCAAAATGAACACATGTATACATAGTGACTTCTCAATTTATTTTCACATATCTTTTTCTTAATATCTTGAAATACGCATCAAGATATTTTCCACTAGGTCAAGCATCAGAATTGATTGTATATCACATTTGAATACTTTATGATTTGCCGAGCCTACCTAGCACATCGAACAATGATCTTATGGCTTTTTCACTTACTCTATCCGGGAGTCAGAAACGTCAGCCAATGTACCATCATTTCCCAATGATCAATTTCTCAAATTTGATCTTTTTCAATTTTTTTTATCTTTTGCATTGCCTTTTTCTCCTCCTAAAATGAAAACTCTATTTTTGATTTTTCATTTTAACAAATGCAGGATACTATTTTTGGCTTTTGTTAATTTTCTCCCCTAAACATATGTACAACTACCGCTCGTAAAAACAATATGAAAAAGAAAAAAAATTGATCGACCAAACACTGACACGGTTCAGTTTCAGTTTTGAAAAACACATTTTTATCAAAACTGATGTAACAGATCTTTGGGTAATGTCATGGCATTACCTTACGGAACATTAACCATGGCCAATTTTGCAACAAAGTCTGACTGCTGAACAAAAGAAAGCATATCAAGCTAAACAAAAAGCTTACGGAACATTAATCATGGCATTACCCAAAGATCTATTACATCAGTTTTCTGCTTATACTACATCGAAAGAATTGTGGGATGCAATATAGACACGATGTGAGGGGAATGATCAGTTTAGGAAAAGTAAGCAAAAGGTTCTGAAGAAAGAGTTCGACAATTTCAAGCATTATCCAAATGAGGATATTTCAAAGCTCATTACTATGTTTTCACATTTGCTGAGTGAACTGACTTTAGTTGGCATAAAAAAGGAAGAAGCTAATTTGAAAGAGAATATACAAGCAAGAGATATGGAGTTCAATGTGAACAAATCCATGCCTTTACAAGTACAAAATCCAGCAGCATATCATGGTGAAAATGAGTCAACTATGAATGCTAAAAAGTCAAATATGTTCAATGAAGGTCCTACTAATGCGTTTCTTGCTGGAAAATCTGAGAATTATGGTTATTCTCCAGGATGTACCTTTACAAGTCCAAATCAATCACCCCAGACTGCGTTTTCTGCTAAATCAGTTGATGAACATGCTGCATTAATATCTGCTTTAATAGCATCGTCATATGGTTTCATAATTGGTAACATTGGTGATGTTGAGTTGTATAAAGATGATTTGAAACATCTTGATGAGGATCATCTAAATGAATTGGATATGGGTTGGCAAATTGCTATGTTAGCTGAAAGAGCTAGAAGATTTTTCCACAAGACTGGGAAAAAGGAACTTAATCCAAATGGCAAACTTGGCTTGGATAAATCCAAGGCTATGTGTTTCAAATGTTCAAATTTTGGCAATTTTGCTCGAGAATGTAACAACAAGAAGGAAGCTGATACCTCTACTCCAACAACATTGGTTTCTCAAGCCGATAAACAATATAATTGGGGACAATCTTCTAATTCTTCTCCAATTGCTTTAACTGCTATTGTTGCTAAAGAGAATAGACTATCATCCACTGAATGTTATGATTGGGCTGTAGATTTTCCTGATGAATCTGCGTTTATGGTTCATGTTGTTTCTAATAATGAAGAAGTAACCGATTCTGATTCTGAAACAAGTTCGTGTGAAACTATTGTGGAAGATGTAGCAGTTATACAAGAACAAAAGGGAGAGTGTGTTAAGTGTCAAGCTTGTGGTGTTGCAAATGGGAAAATTGAATTATTGTTGAGGAGTAATGATCTCATAACTGAAGAACTCAAAGTTGTGAAAGCTGATTTGGAGTGTTCACAACAACGATTTGCTGAATTAGAAAAGGTTAATGCTGAGTTGGTGAAGGAAAAGAATGGGTTGGCTGAAGAGTATGAAAAAGAAAAGGTTGTACATCTTGATGCTGTTCAAGATTTTGAGAATTTATTTGCAAAAAAGTTATCCTGTTCAGGAGAAATTTACAAAAAGCAAATGCTATTGCGATTGAAGCAGCTGATAGAATGTTAAATCTTCAAGAAGAACTGTCAAAGCTTAGAGATGATAATGGTTTGTTTCGAGAGAAGAATGCAATTTTAACAAAAGATGTTGAGTATTTTAAGAAGAAATCGGAGAAGATTACTGCATAATTATTGGAAATCTGTGATGTCAAAAGACAACAAAAATCTGAATACAATGATCTTTCAGATCAATTTATTTCTACCTAGAAGGATTTGTTGGATGCGCAAGTGAAGATTTCCGAGTTGAAAATTGAGATTCTCAATTTACAAAAACAGGTGAAAAACTGCAATTTGTCTCCTACATTGCTAAATTATATATACAACAAAGAGAAGAGTGAGCATAGTGTGACAGATGGAGATTTGCATACAGTTCCTACGCCGGTTGTGATATTAAATTCTTCATATGTGCCCTTAATGTCTTTCACAGGAAGTGTTACGCATATCGTAAACCAGGACATCTTGCTGCTCAGTGTCCTACGAATGCAAGCACTCACTCCTATGTGACCAAAACTGCTAAATATGTGGATTTAAATGGTCATATTTTTGATGAACCACAACCATCTATATTCAAATCAACCAGTAAGCCGTCTTGGGCTAAGACGCAAGTTGATCATTTTTGTGGATTCATTAAAAGGTTTTCAATAGCCCATGCTCTGTAAACCCCAAGTTGTTTCCAAGATTTGTAAAGACCATGTTGAAGACACTAGGCGACGCGAGGATGTTGACTCGAACCGATCCCAAAACTGCTAATGTTTATCTGGTGTCTGCAATTTTCTTCAAGAAGACCTATCATGCGTGTGTTGCTGATAATGAAGAACTTGCATAATTTAGTGTTTCAATGTTTTATCATTCTCAAACAGTCTTTCAAAAGAAATTTTTGATAAAAATGTGTTTTTCAAAACTGAAACTGAACCGTGTCAGTGTTTGGTCGATCAATTTTCTTTCTTTTTCATATTGTTTTTACAAGCGGTAGTTGTACATATGTTTAGTGGAGAAAATTAACAAAAGCTAAAAATAGTATCTTGCATTTGTTAAACTGAAAAATCAAAAATAGAGTTTTCATTTTAGGAGGAGAAAAAGGCAATGCAAAAGATTAAAAAAAATTGAAAAAGATCAAATTTGAGAAATTGATCATTGGGAAATGATGGTACATTGGCTAACGTTTCTGACTCCCGGATAGAGTAAGTGAAAAAGCCATAAGATCATTGTTCGATGTGCTAGGTAGGCTAGGAAAGTCATAAAGTATTCAAATGTGATATACAATCAACTCTGATGCTTGACCTAGTGGAAAACATCTTGATGCGTATTTCAAGATATCAAGAAAAAGATATGTGAAAATAAATTGAGAAGTCACTGTGTATACATGAGTTCATTTTGCAAAGATTTAAACTTGTTTGATTTTCTTTATTTACTCAAACGATCGGACTTTTTTTGTGTGTCCACAGGACAGGACCTGTTCATTGTTCGTTTGAGGTTCTGCTTTATTTTTCTTGGTGTTTCGTATAACTCATCGTACTTTCTCTGCGTGTACGGGAGTATCGACCTGATTGTTGTTAGATTATACAATTTCAACTTGTTTTTATTTTCTTATTTTGTTAAATCCGAGGCCTTATCTGCGTATCGAAAGAGCGACCTTAAGGTAGACGATTTAACATTCTTATTTATTTTTGCATGGAACATAGTTGACAATATCATGAATAAAAATAAATAATCGCAATGTGTTAAATCACAAGTGAAATCACAAAATGTGATAAGCAAAGCATATCTGAATGTGTCTGATTGTGACAACCCCTAAGTTTCCTAAGTCAACTCATATAATAATACATGTAATTACCTGTTTCTGTGTGCATAAATCTGTGTTTTGTTAACGTAGATAACGTATCATGCAACTATCCGTTAGTCTTGGCGTAACCCTAAATTAACATTTCGACGATCGACCTTAAAAACAAGGATGTTACATATATATATCCGATGGAATTGTAATAACAAGAAATTTCACCACAACTATGTGGTTTAATATAAAAAGAATTTTTATATTACCTTGTCACTTTTGTAGTATTTAAATTACATGCAAAGTTCGTAACGTTACTTCGACGTAAAAATATCCAATGAACGCTTGAGTTTATTTATTTATTTATCAACTACGTCAAATAGTAAACTCTTTAAATGTTTAGTATTTTTACAACGAAAAACCATTAGGTTTTTATATAAACATTTAACGTCAACATTTTTCACCATTTAACACCAACTATATTTAAACAAGACTTGAATCCCTTATTTTTCCCAACTATGATTTATTATCCTCCATGCAAATTCATTTCCATGCATGATCAAATTCAATTGTCACCTTTGATCATATTGTCTTTCGTGATCAAAACCCGACACCCGATAATTAGTAACCAACATTAGTAGTAATCCACCACCTTTGCTTAATCTTTCACTAATCTCCCAACCATAAAGCAAAGACTATTCATGTACCTCATCATCATCACCTACACTACCATAAACCAACACAAAGCCACCCTAGAACTCTTACACCACCTAGCATGTACCATAAGATTCTTGGTTGACTCCTCCTCTCCTCTCCATGCACCTAGAACCGCCCCCCACCCCACCCCACCCCCTCTCGGCTCTCTCCCTCTCGGTCTTGAACCACAAACCGCCACCACACCACCTCACTTGAACCAAACCCTTTTCTTTCCCTTTCTTATGCAATCATATATAAGCACACTTAAAATAGAAACCCTAACACTCCCATTCACTTCCACAAAAGAAAACACACACACTTTCTCTCCTCTTTCTTCAACCGTCGCCCCCCCCCCCCCCCTCTCTACTCTCTCTCTCTAGCTTTCTTCATCCAAACACAAGATTACTTGAAGATCAAAGCTACAAGGAGCAACAAAGAAGCAAGATCTACCATCCTCCATCCATCTCCACGTTTTTCTCAAGTTAGTAGATGATGTTTTCTTGATTTTTCTCTAGTTAATCATGTTAACTAGTCATATTTTCCATCTAGAACTCCTACATCAAGTCTTGGTTAAAAATGGTGACATTAAACTTGCATTTTCTTCTATGTCTCTAGTAACCTAAAACTTTGTTTAAGATCATGTTAGATCTAGTATATTATGTGTTTCTACAAGTGATTTCATGTATTTTGAACCCCTCGTATGCTACATTATATAGATATATAGAAAAACAAGTGTTATAATGCTAGTATGTGTACAATGTGCCTTGGTTTTATGAACAAACCACTAGATCCAAAATTTGTGACTCTTGGAACCCTAGATCCGAAATTTTTAACATGTTAGAAGGTTATGGATAGCACCATACGACTTATTGATATGTTTGGACGGCTAAATCTATAAAAATAACCCGCTAAAAAGTCTCGGAAACTATAGTTAAATTAGAGCCATTTTAGGTCAGAAACTTTGACCCATCTTAAAGTTCATTTAAAATATGTTTTTAGTCATAAAAACCCTAGTACAAGATCCCTTTTGAAAATAGCTAAATTTTGGGAAAAACGGGACCAAAAACAGACACTTTACGGGCCCGGAAACCTCGTTTTTTGTAAAGATATGCAAATGAATGTTACAACTGATCTTGGACACTTTCATGGACTTAAGGTGACTTATAATGAGTTTACAAAGTGTTTTGGTAGTTTACAAAACCCTAGAACGAGTCACAGAATCAAAACCGGCTAAATCGGACACATACCGGCAAAACCGACAAAACTAGGAACTTGGACTTTTGAACCTGAATTTTCTGAATTGATATGATCCTATGATGAAAATAAATGAGTATTTATCTATTAGATCATTTCCTTAGTCATAATTACAAATAACGTGAAATGTGGCTAAAACCGGCAAAAAGCTCGTTTTAATCTTAAACCGTCATTACTTCCTTTGAAAGTCCTTCGAACTCACATGATATTTATTTGGAAAATATAAACTATTTCTAAACTAATTATTATCTTGAAAATAAATAATATTTTATTTATTGCACAATACATATTTATTTTCATGAATAAATGTTCACTAAGGTCAACGATATCGTATCATAACACCGGGTTACCATGACGCCAAGACTTGACCAACCAAATTGGAGTGACTTAGATGTCAACCCAATTTCTATTTTCTAAGTTGTCTTATAACATTGTATAGGACTGCTTACTTGCCTATCTTACTGAATCTTTTGCATTCAGGTGAGTTTTCACGGCCCCTTTCTTTTACAGTTTTAATACTTGGGGGAGAATTCATTACAAACATAAGTCATTACCTGACAAATAGATTATTTATTATCTTATTGATTACATGAGCTTTTCTAGTCCAAATCATGTTGTATCATGCTTGTTCATGTTATGATGAAACCCCACTATTAGTTGAATCCGATTAATTTACAAACAGAAACGATGACTCGTGGATAGATCTATTGGGTTAACGCCCCTGCTCTGATTGGTAGCTCCAATCCTGACTCCGTTTTAATAGTCAAAAGAGTACATACAATTATAATTGGCCATGTGGTACTGTTGGACATAGTATCATGAGTGGGTAATCAGTTAGTTTCGGTATTCAAGGTTCATGGTAATTTATAAAACAGTATCTAAACAAATTGTCAAACAATGGTATGATTTAATCAAACTTTTTTATCAAACTTTACATGCATGCTATCTAAACCTGTGAACTCACCAACTTTATGTTGACTCATTTTAGTATATGAATTCTCAGGTGATTGAAACTTGCTGCATTCAGGACATCATATCATTTAGGACCTGCATTTTCTTATTCTGGAGTCATGGTCAAACCGAGCTGCACTTTTGGAGATTTCATCGCATAACACCTAAGGGTGTCATGTTTTCAAATCTTTTTTAAATGTAATTCTTTTGTAACAATTAAAATAAACGTACTTTCACTACTATTTCCGCTGCAACTTTGAATGAAACTCCACATTTTGAATTAACTTAATCTTTTAAATGGCTCTAGTTGTTTAATCATCCAGAGGTCGTTCTATGTAATCTTGACTATGATCCATCTCGTTCGCACCCGACACAATAAATACCGGGGTGTGACACTGATAGTGTGGGGTACACTGGTCAAAGCAAATCTAATCAATACCTTAACATATCCAGATGTTATGAGTATGATTCTGCCAGAGTTTAAAGTTGGACAAATTATATCTGTAATCGACATGACTTATGTGCTACAATAATTGAAATTAAAGTGTAGTTCAGCGCGTTGTGACCAATATGATCCTAGATAGTGATCTTTCTCAAACTAAAGATAAAGTGTAATTCAGTATTGCATTTATGTTTTCATTTCGGAAAAATACAAAAAGATTTTCGGTGTGTTTTAGCGTAAGTTTGAAAAATCAAAAAGATTTTAGGTGTGTTTTGATCTTAAGTTTCTAAAAACCAAAAACATTTTATTTCTTATTTGTTTTCGATCGATCGACACTTGATACAAAAACAAAATTTTCAAAATCAATATCTTGGATTCTCAAAGAGAAGTTTTGCGCCAAGATTAAATTAATTTAATTTTTGATAAATCAAAAGGAAAAACTGCACTTTTGTCTTATAAAGTTGCAGGTTCTATGTGTCAAGACTCAAGCATGGTGAAGGGGGGAGTTTGTTGTATCTTTCACAAGTGGATCTTGAAGTTCAAATATTGTTCAAGTCTTGATCCAGCCATGCAAGCTCTATTTCTGACAAGATTTCCAGTTGAAGAGCGGATGTAGAAATGTTGAAGATTGAAGACTAGAGATTTAGTTAGAATAGATACATTACATGTTAAGGGGGAGTTTGTTAGAGCATATTCCTATGCTACGATGTGTCTCATGTATTGTATCTATGAAAAGAGCGTGTGCAAGATTCTAAGAGGCAACGTACCAGTTGGTCTACCAGTATGCCCATACCAATGGTACGGAGGATGGTACGCTTAACAGTTTAAGTTACCTATAAATAGGTTGACTTGGTTAGCTTGTTAGAACTCTTGGTCATATCTCTACATTTCTGTGTGTGTGTTTCTGTGTGTCTGCTCTCAAGCTTTATAAATATAAATCTCATTTGTATTTACATTTGATCTCGTCTTTATCT
Organism: Deinandra increscens subsp. villosa; assembly: GCA_039602395.1. NCBI lineage: Eukaryota > Viridiplantae > Streptophyta > Magnoliopsida > Asterales > Asteraceae > Deinandra > Deinandra increscens. Next base: position 28,809,553 of record JBCNJP010000008.1, on the reverse strand, counting down.
CGATATCATTAGATTAGCAAACGATCCGGTCGCTCCACGCATTTACAGTGAGTGGGTGTGTAAGGAAGTGGGTAGATGGAAGATGTGGTGAAGAAGAGGGTTGGGTAGTCCTTGAGGTACAAGATGTTGATGGCTAGGTGGTGTAGGGTGGTGTGGCCAAACCCTCTTCAAAATATTTCTACAAAAGGTACCTTGCCAAATTTTATAAAAATAGAAGTTGTCATGTTTTATAAATTAGTTTAAGTATTATAATAGTTTATTAAATATAAAAAGGTTTGGGAATAAAATAAATCATAACTTTTATAAATAAACAAAGTATAAAATTATATAAGTTCATGAAAATTTTTATAAAAATAATAAGTGGTAACAATTTTTATAAAAATTGCAAAGTTGATGGGTCAATATTATAAAAATTTACCCTTTGGGTATGGGCTTTTTATTGGCCTAAACATTTAAAAGAAAATGAAATTGGGCCAGTTTGCCGGTTTTGGGCCGTACGGGTCCAAACGGAGCACCGGTTCGAGGCCCGGGCCCGTTGTATAGCGGTTGAGGTTATGGATCGCCATGATTGTTTGGTTTATCAAGTTTGTGTAACGGTTCAAGGTTTCAGGCTCAGTTTCGTTGTTTTCGGCTCATTGGGCCTATTGGGCCTAGTTGGGCCCAATCGGGTTAACGGTTGAGGTTTGGCTTAAGTCTTGACAACGATCTTGGTTTGTGGTGTTTTAATTTCTTTAAAACAATTGTTTGAGTCGGTCAAGAGTTTTTCAGAAATTAGATATAGTTTTTAGTTTTTCACACGTGTTACGGTTAACGATTTCAGTTTTGTCAGTTCGTGACAGTTTTAAGCTAGACTGTCCAAATTGTTTAAAATCGAATAGTTTTAAACATACGATCGCTTATCAGTTTGTTGTGTCGGTTATACAAGCGTACGACACTAGTTCTGGATAAAATATAAAAATACATTTTATATTTACTTTCTTGTTATTGAAATTTACGGGTATACGCTTCAAGTACAAACGCGGGATTAGGTTTACATCATCAGTTACACATTAATTTACAGTTTAAACAGTAATCAGACCAGTTAATGCACATTAATACTTAATTAAAAGTTAAAGTAAAGAGATTTGACCTATGTTTCTGGACGAGGTGTCATATTTTATGAACGTAATAACCATAACCGGTAACCATATAAATAATAATTGATGCACGGTCACCTTTACATAACAATCAAATATAAATATACACATAAGATGACCCATATAAAGTCTCAACCCATCTTCTATCCCAATTCCAGTTCCCATCATCATTTGAATCATCTCGTAATTTGATATTCTGGCCCTTCGGGTGGGACCCGAGCTCTAGAAATTGATAAAACAGATAAACCCGTCAAACTGGTAGATGCGTATATAGGCTTAGTATGTTAATTAAGGTATTAGAAGAATCTAGTAGCCTTAAAACACTTCACAAACATCACACACAAGTTAGAGTCTTGAAACATTGGTGATAAACTAAAAACTGCTATGTGTCATGGATTACGTGCAAACTAATACGTGAATTTAATTGCATGATTGTAAATTATATATGGCATGTTGATACTTGATTTTAAAGGATCTGATGTGATAAAACGTGGTAAATTAAAAACAGGAGAAAACGTAGAAAACAGGGACCAAAAACGCAAAAAACGGACAAAACGGGTTGCGGTCAACAAAAGTCAAAGAGGTTGCCAGACGGAGGCTCTAGGAGTATCGCCTAGAGCAACCAGTGGCCCCAAGCGATACGCTTGGAGGATAGTATTCAGAAAAACCTTAATTTTTTCCTATTTAAACCTCATTAGCCACCACCACCTCATTTCATGATCAGTTCTAAACGACCCAAAACGTCATTTTCTTCTGTTCTTGTGCTCCTCCATCAAGATCCAACCGTTGTGGTGATTTTTTTTGAAGATTTAAGTCCCGTTTCATATTTGTTTCATTATAGATAATCGGTATGTGTTTCTTGCTTGATTTCTTGTTAAAAAAACTCCAAGATTTAATCTTTATTTCCAGATCTAGAGTGATATGATGATGATATGAAGCTCTTGTGCATAGATCTATGGTTGTTAATGATAAAGTTTACATATTTGAAGCAAAAGTATGATCATTGTGATGTTGATGATGATCCAAGCATAATCTAGGGTTTTTGATGTTGCATTCAAGTAAAGATCCAATTTTTATGCATGATTCTTGTTATGGATGCTTGATAATGCTAGATCTAGTGTTTTTATGTAATAAAGTCATGAACTTTACGTAAGATCTATGATAAAAACTTGATTTCAGTAGTCATGTATGCTAGATCTTGAATAAATGTTCTTGTTTTGTGTTAGATCTTGTATAAAGTTGCATGATTCATGTAAATGGATGCATGAGGGGTTATAAAGTTGCAAACTTGATGTTGAAATGCATGTGGAATAATTTATAGAAACTATTTACGTGAAATTTGCATGTAAATGGCTCATTAGGGTAGATGATGTGCATGCATGTGGTAAGTTACTTATGACATGTCTTGAAATGTGTTAATTGATGATCTAAGCGACTTATACGAGATGATGATGTGGTTTTGTCATGAAATTAGCCTACATGTGGTAAATATATATTTTTCCGGAAAATAGATAACTATGTGTAGAGGCTAGATTATGAGGCTTGCAATATTAAATGTGTTGGGTTGGGCTCAGAGGGTTTCATTAGATTAGTAGGCTAGTTTTATTATTATGTTTAGGCTAGTTTATTATTAGATATGGGCATGGGCTTGGGTTTATGATTAGGGTTTAAGAGCCCAATAGTAAACTCATGGGATGGCTATATAAAACCCATGAGTTTACTATTCAAGGGGGGCAAGTTTTATGACTCTAGAGAGAGAGTTAGTGTTTATGATCGGAATCTAGAGATAGAGAGGAGTTTACGATTTCTTGTTTGTACCCGACAAGTTCATCTTGTGTGTAAGTTCAGGTTTTTATTGTTTTTATCAAAAAAATAATATATATATATATATATATATATATATATATATATATATATATATATACTCCACGAGACATTTACTCGGTAGGCTCGACCTAATCTTATAACCACCAATGTAAGTACAATGAACTTAAAATATATATATATATATATATATATATGTTTAGTTTCTCATCTCAGTCTACATGGTTTAAAAAACTGAGTCCAAGCAAAAGCGGGTTGATAGTGGTAATTATACCTAGTATTCACTCTCTCACACGCCATGTTTCTGTTGTCATGACTACACCACATAATGAAAAGAAAAGAAATGAAAAACAAATGAAAAACAAATGAAAAACAAATGAAAAAGAAATGAAAAAGAAAATAAAAAGAAAAGAAAATGAAAAATAATCATTCAGTTTGGTCTTCCTTGCGTGCTTATTCGGCCGACCTGATCACCGACTGATGATTAATGAAATAAGTGGTAGTCATAACGGTGTTGCATGGTTCCTCAAGTTGGGGGTTTGTGAATCCTCAATAAACTCTGAGGTTGGGTAGGTTTTGCTATGTACAATTGGGTGTGGGGACAATTAAACATGCTGGTAATTAGTAATCTATTTAGCATGATGCATTTGGTTGGGTTCAAATGGGTTTGAGTTTAAAGCGGACAAACATACCGGCAATCACCTGGACTAGTCAAGTAACTGAAGTTGAAAAGGGTTCCCCAGTCAGATTCATACGGTTTGATCCCTTGTAAACTTTCTCATGTTTGATATTGGTAAATATTTGTTTATTTTTACCTTTCGTGTGTGTCTTTAAGTTCTTTTTGGTTGTGTTTACGTCTTGGCCAGGTTAATTTGACAAGTCAAAATGTGTTTTCATGGGTTTTGATGCATGACAGTATGCCCCCTGCAGATCTTGACAAATTTTTAGGGGAAGGAGAGGGGATAATAAGTATTATCCGAAGGGAACTCGAGGATGATACTTATTATCTAAAGAAAAGACTTCCATAATACATAGTATCTGAAGGGAACTCGAAGATAATATGTATTATCTCAGGGGAAGTCCTTAGCTGAGGGGAAGTTATCAGCTAAGGGGAAGTCTTTAGAGGTCTTGGGTTCAGGGGAAGTTTTATAGAAAACCCGTAATCTATATTAGGGTTTTTGGATAAAATAATGTTAATTTGAATCAATTGAACAGATGATAATTACCTTCTAACCCAAAGACTAGTCATCAAATGTCTGGTGGAGTATATTTTTTCAAATGTGTGTCAGACAGGTTGATGATAGAAAAATGCTGCTGATGTTGCTACTGCTCAAGTTAAAGACCCAGCCGGATAAGACTTCCATCTGGAAAAGCAACTGTTCAGGGGAAGTTGGTGGTGTCTTTACAAGTTTTCAAAAGCTTCAAAAGAGCTTCAAAGAAGATGTTTACATGTTTAGGGGAAGCTGAAGATTTCAAGTCGATCTTTGATGAAGAAAATGATGCAGAGAGCAGTCAGAGATCATGAAGTTTGAAGATCAACAATCAAGTTCTTCACAGTTAGAGGTTTTCAAAATTTTACCCTCTAATTTTTGAAGATTCAAGACAGTTACCGAAGATTTAGCAAGAACCAGTTCTTTCAAGAGAAGCAAGTCAATGAGAGTCCTCCATTTCATTGATTGTTCATTTAAAGAAGTTCGAGCTGATGCTGATCAAGAGAAAGTCCCAAGTGCCCGTCAAGAAACCCATTGAAGATTTCTGCGGAAAGAATCTTCATCAACATCTATGCCAGCCAGTCAAGAAGAAGAATTTCAAAGATTGAAGACATTTAATATCACAAGCCTAGGGGAAGATTGTAGAGGCTAGATTATGAGGCTTGCAATATTAAATGTATTGGGTTGGGCTCAGAGGGTTTCATTAGATTAGTAAGCTAGTTTTATTATTATGTTTAGGCTAGTTTATTATTAGATATGGGCATGGGCTTGGGTTTATGATTAGGGTTTAAGAGCCCAATACTAAACTCATAGGATGGCTATATAAACCCCATGAGTTTACTATTCAAGGGGGGGAAGTTTTATGACTCTAGACAGAGAGTTAGTGTTTATGATCGAAATCTAGAGATAGAGAGGAGTTTACGATTTCTTGTTTGTACCCGACAAGTTCATCTTGTGTGCAAGTTCAGGTTTTTATTGTTTTTATCATCGTATTCTTGTGTTCTCTTCATCTCTATTCTTGAATCACTAATCTAAACGGTTTCCGCACGTCTAGATTAGATAATATCGTGAACGGTTGTTGATTCTGGACCAACACTATGTAAATGCACGTGTATGATAATGAGATTACTTGATTAAGTGTTTGCATGTTATTAGTCGAATTAATTATAAGTTATACAAGTGTACAAGTCCTAAGTCTCCTACCTCGGTGGGAATGACAAGACTTTGTATGATTACCTCCTCAATCGTATATTGTATACACGGGATAATGTGGTAAATAATTGTGACGTAAATTTAATTTATCATGTAGCATGTTATGTGAGAAATATGTGCTAGGACAAATACAGAAAACCTAAATGTGATTGTTAGAGCATATTCCTATGCTACATTGTGTATCGTGTATTGTATCTAGACTAGAGCAAGTTTGTGAGTCTTAGTGGTATCATACTAAGGTGGACGTACCAAATGGTACGTAGCATCTTTGGTACGGGCGTACCAAATGGTACGTGGGTGGTCAGCCAGTTAGTATGCTTACACTATAAATAGCTTGTTAGAGAGAGAGCTAGTGAGTTCTGTCATTCTTATCACTCTTAACTGTGTGTGTTCAAGGTGTTTTCTCTCTCTACATTGTAACTCTTTGTGAATCAATAAAGCAAAGCTTTATTTACTTGTTTGTGCTTCTCCGATTATCAAATCATTCAGTAGTAAGATCGTCCAGTGGTTTTACAAGTGGTATCAGAGCATTTGGTTGCTCTACTGCTGTGATATTGGTAAATTTTTGAGTTTTAGAATGAGAAAGTATGGGTTTTCTTCATTTTTCATCAAATTCTTCCAATTCCGAGTGTTTCCGAGGTAAAAAAAAATGATTTCTGAGTGTTCCTAGTGAGTTTTCGCACCTTTCTGAAGCAAATTTCAGTCGAAATTCGTGAAAATCCGTCGAATTCAACGTGGTATGATTCTGGTCCGCCTCAAGAACATCTGGTCCGCCGCTGGTCCGCTAGGCAATCTTCAAGTCCGGTCCGTGGTAGTTATTTTTTGATCCACCGTACCATTTTGGTCCGCTGAATTCTGGTCCGCTGAATTTTGGTCCGGTGAATTCTGGTCCGCTAAATTCTGGTCCATTGAATTCTGGTCCGATGAATTCTTGTCCGCTAAATCTGGTTCGTTGCTGGTCCGTAAGTTCATTTGGTCCGCTGGCATTTTCATAAAAGCGTCATAACTTTTGCATCGGAAATCACTACGTGAGCCATAAGTACTCAAATCAATCATCTCGACGAGCTTTACATTGTTCGTTCAAAGTTGATTTTCAAAATCAAATTCTAACATCTTTGTTTTTTAGTTTGAAGTTTTGACGGTCAATTTTTAACCTTAAAATGAGTGATTTTCACGCATTTTCAGCTGCTCAAAAACGGCTAGTAAAAGTGTAAATCTTTCCGAGACGGCCAGTCAAAACGGCTAGTAAAAGTGTAGATATTTCCGAGACGGTTGTTTTGACTGGTATTGGGTTCCGTAACTCCAAACAGAACTCAAGTTACATCAGTTTTAGTGAACATCACTTTTCTGCCAGCGGACCAATCCACGGACCAAAAGAACCAGCGTACCAATGAACTTCAGCGTACCAAAGAACTTCAGCGGGCCACTCAGCGTACCAGCCAATAAGCGTACCAGCCAATAAGCGTACCAGACCAGATCAGCGTACCAGCTGCGGACCACAATGGTACGGCGTAACTGCCTCCGGACCACCTAGTAACCATCGCGTACCAAGCTTGAAGATTGCCTTCCGGGCCAAAAATCAGCGTACCAACTTGCTGATGAAGATAGGCATGCGTACCAAAGTGTTCTTCGAGCGTACCAGGAAACTCATGTAGCGTACCAACGACGTACCAACATAATTTCGACTGATCTTTGTGAATTTGGACGTATTGGACTGTAATTTGCAGTAGTATGCTTTGAAAACACTCTAGGAACGTTTTGAAATCAGCTTTAACATCGAAAACACTCGGATATGAGAAAATTTGATAAAAAAATGACTCAATAGCCACTTTCTCTCTCTAGAAATCTCTAAAATCACATAATTGATCAGCAAAATGGAACCAGATAGCTCTGATACCACTTGTAAATGCGTGGAGCGACCGGATCGTTTGCTAATCTAATGATATCGAGATAGAGACTAGATCAAATGTAAATACAAATGAGATTTGTATTGATAAAGCTTGAGAGCATACACACAGAAACACACACACAGAAATGAGAGATAAGACCAAGAGTTCTAACAAGCTAACCAAGTCAACCTATTTATAGGTAACTTAAACTGTCGAGCGTACCATCCTCCGTACCATTGGTACAGGCGTACCATTTGGTACGGTAGACCAACTGGTGTGTTGCCTCTTAGACTCTTACACACGCTTTTACATAGATACAATACACGAGACACATCGTAGCATAGGAATATGCTCTAACAAACTCCCCCTTAACGTGTAATGTATCTATTCTAACTAAATCTCTAGTCTTCAATCTTCAACATTTCTGCATCCGATCTTCAACTGGAAATCTTGTCAGAAATAGAGCTTGCATGGTTGGATCAAGACTTGAACAATCTTTGAACTTCAAGATCCACTTGTGAAAGATACAACAAACTCCCCCTTTCACCATGCTTGAGTCTTGACACATAGACCCTGCAACTTTATAAGACAAAAGTGCAGTTTTTCCTTTTGATTTATGAAAAATTAAATTAATTTAATCGTGGCGCAAAACTTCTCTTTGAGAATCCAAGATATTGATTTTGAAAATTTTGTTTTTGTATCAAGTGTCGATCGATCGAAAACAAATAAGAAATAAAATCTTTTTGGTTTTTAGAAACTTTAGATCAAAACACTCCTAAAATCTTTTTGATTTTTCAAACTTATGCTAAAACACACCGAAAATATTTTTGTATTTTTCCGAAATGAAAACATAAATGCAATACTGAATTACACTTTATCTTTAGTTTGAGAAAGATCACTTGTGATTTAACACATAGCGATTATTTATTTTTATTCATGATATTGTCAACTGTGTTCCATGGAAAAAGAAATAAGAACGTTAAATCGTCTACCTTAAGGTCGATCTTTCGATACGCAGATAAGGCCTCGGATTTAACAAAATAAGAAAATAAAAACAAGTTGAAATTGTATAACCCAACAACAATCAAGTCGGTACTCCCGTACATGCAGAGAAAGTCCGATGAGGTATACGAAACACCAAGAAAAATAAAGCAGAACCTCAAACGAACAACGATCAGGTTGGTCTTGTGGACACGCAGAGAAAGTCCAATCATTTGAGTAAATAAAGAAAATCAAACAAGTTTAAATCTTTACAAAATGAGCACATTTATACACAGTGACTTCTCATTTTATTTTCACATATCTTTTTCTTGATATCTTGAAATACGCATCAAGATGTTGTCCACTAAGTCAAGCATCAGATTTAATTGTATATCACATTTGAATACTTTATAATTTGCCGAGCCTACCTAGCACATCGAACAATGATCTTATGGCTTTTTAACTTACTCTATCCGCGAGTTAGAAACGTCAGCCAATGTACCTTCATTTCCAAATGATCAATTTCTCAAATTTGATCTCTTTCAAAAAAAAATTTATCTTTTGCATTGCCTTTTTCTCCTCCTAAAATGAAAACTCTATTTTTGATTTTTCTTTTTAACAAATGCAAGATACTATTTTTGGCTTTTGTCAATTTTCTCCCCCTAAACATATGTGCAACTACCCCTTGTAAAAACAATACGAAAAAGAAAGAAAACTGATCGACCAAACACTGACACGGTTTAGTTTCAGTTTTGAAAAACACATTTTTATCAAAAATTTCTTTTGAAATACTGTTTGAGAATGATAAAGCATTGAAACACTAAATTATGTAAGTTCTTCACCATTAGCAACACACACATGATAGGTCTTCTTGAAGAAACCTGCAGACACCAGATAAACATTAGCAGGTTTGGGATCGGCCCAAGTCAACATCCTCGGGTCGCCCAGTGTCTTCAACATGGTCTTTACAAATCTTGGAACCAACTCGGGGTTTCCAGATCATGGGCGATTGAAAACCTTTTAATGAATCCACAAAATGATCAACTTGCGTCTTAGCCCAAGACGGCTTACTGGTTGATTTGAACATAGATGGTTGTGGTTCATCAAAAATATGACCATTTAAATCCACATATTTAGCAGTTTTGGTCACATAGGAGTGAGTGCTCGCATTCGTAGGACACTGCGCAGCAAGATGTCCTGGTTTACGACATGCGTAACACTTCCTGTGAAAGACACCCAATTTCATTTCTAAAATTTGTTTGTTATCATAAAAATTCTTTGGTTTTCAATTTCCCTGTTGACTGAACATATCATTATAACCAAAAGAATTTTCAGATCCAAAAGAATCATATAAACCATTAGACGAATCAACCTTGGAGGTGAACTTCGTGAAGAATAACATGAACCATTTGAAGAACCTCCATAATAATAATGAGCATTCCGTGATTTGAACACAGACTGTCTCGTCTGTTTTGAAGTATTCTTTTGATCTTTCATATTTTGTGGACTACGGTGAACAGAATCCTCTTTAACTTTATAACCAACACCTTTATGCTTGTAACCCTGAAGTTTTGAAGAACTTGAAGAAGACTCTGGAGCTTTTCTTCCTTTAGCTTCGCTAGTGAATTTAGCTTTAATAGCTTTCAATTTGTTATTCTGAATCAAAGCTTTTTCTTCTTCATGGGCAGATGAAGTACCAGAAGCAACCTTCTCACAAATCTGTTCATTTTTGAAAAATATTGAAGTTGAAGCAAACTTTGGAGCTTCTCCCATCTTCTGTTGCTTTTTCTCAGATTTGTACTTCTTCTTCTTTGCAGGAGTTGCAAATTTAGAATAATCTTGTAGTTCTGGCCTTGAATCAACCGCCACAGATGAAGAGTTTAATATCACAACCGGTGCAGGAACTGTATGCAAATCTCCATTTGTCACACTATGCTCACTCTTCTCTTTGTTGTAGATATAATTCAGCAATGTAGGAGACAAATTGCAGTTTTTCACCTGTTTTTGTAAATTGAGAATCTCAATTTTCAACTCGGAATCTTCACTTGCGCATCCAACAAATCCTTCTGAGTAGCAATAAATTGATCTGAAAGATCATTGTATTCAGAATTTTGTTGTCTTTTGACATCACAGATTTCCAATAATTCTGTAGTAATCTTCTCTTATTTCTTCTTAAAATACTCAACATCTTTTGTTAAAATTGCATTCTTCTCTCGAAACAAACCATTATTATCTCTAAGCTTTGACAGTTCTTCTTGAAGATTTAAGTATTTAACATTCTATCAGCTGCTTCAATTGCAATAGCATTTGCTTTTTCAAATTTCTCCTAAACAGGATAACTTTTTGCAAATAAATTCTCAAAATCTTGAACAGCATCAAGATGTTCAGCTTTTTCTTTTTCATACTCTTCAGCCAACTCATTCTTTTCCTTTACCAACTCAACATTAACCTTTTCTAATTTAGCAAATCGTTGTTGTGAACACTCCAAATCAGCTTTCACAACTTTGAGTTCTTCAGTTATGAGATCATTACTCCTCAACAATAATTCAATTTTCCCATTTGCAACACCACAAGCTTGACACTTAACACACTCTCCCTTTTGTTCTTGTATAACTGCTACATCTTCCACAATAGTTTCACACGAACTTGTTTCAGAATCAGAATCAGTTACTTCTTCATTATTAGAAACAACATGAACCATAAACGCAGATTCATCAGGAAAATCTGCAGCCCAATCATAACATTCAGTGGATGATAGTCTATTCTCTTTAGCAACAATAGCAGTTAAAGCAATTGGAGAAAAATTAGAAGATTGTCCCCAATTATATTGTTTATCGGCTTGAGAAACCAATGTTGTTGGAGTAGAGGTATCAGCTTCCTTCTTGTTGTTACATTCTCGAGCAAAATTGCCAAAATTTGAACATTTGAAACACATAGCCTTGGATTTATCCAAGCCAAGTTTGCCATTTGGATTAAGTTCCTTTTTCCCAGTCTTGTGGAAAAATTGTCTAGCTCTTTCAGCTAACATAGCAATTTGCCAACCCATATCCAATTCATTTAGATGATCCTCATCAAGATGTTTCAAATCATCTTTATACAACTCAACATCACCAATGTTATCAATTATGAACCCATACGACGATGCTATTAAAGCAGATATTAATGCAGCATGTTCATCAACTGATTTAGCAGAAAACGCAGTCTGGGGTGATTGATTTGGACTTGTAAAGGTACATCCTGGAGAATAACCATAATTCTCAGATTTTCTAGCAAGAAAGGCAGTAGTAGGACCTTCACTAAAAATGTTTGACTTTTTAGCATTCATAGTTGACTCATTTTCACCATGATATGCTGCTGGATTTTGTACTTGTGCAGGCATGGATTTGTTCAAATTCAACTTCATATCTCTTGCTTGTATCTGCTCAATCAAACTGTTGAATGACAATCCAGAATATTCTTTATCATGAGTAATCATCATTACATAATTTTCCCATTTTTCAGGTAATGCCTCTAGTAACTTCTCTTTCAAATCAGCTTCTTCCTTTTTTATGCCAACTAAAGTCAGTTCACTCAGCAAATGTGAAAACCTAGTAATGAGCTTTGAAATATCCTCATTTGGATAATGTTTAAAATTGTCGAACTCTTTCTTCAGAACCTTTTGCTTACTTTTCCTAAACTGGTCATTCCCCTCACATCGTTTCAATATTGCATCCCACAATTCTTTCGATGTAGTATAAGCAGAAAACTGATGTAACAAATCTTTGGGTAATGCCATGGTTAAGGTTCCGTAAGCTTTTTGTTCAGCTTGATATGCTTTCTTTTGTTCAGTAGTCAGACTTTGTTGCAAAATTGGCCTTCCAGTAGTACCAGTTAGATATTCATATTGATCAGAATAAGCCAACCAAAGATCGACAACATTCGTACCAACGTATGCTTCAAACCGTTTCACCCAACTATGATAATCTTCCAGTTTGAGCAATTTCGGAACTTTCTGACTTGTTCCTATTTCATTATCATAGTTAATAATAGCTTGCATCGTGTTTTGGATCGCGGAAAACGCTTGATAATCGCTCATTTTGAAATTACGATACTGAGTGCAGAAACTTCAAGCTCAAAAACGGGCATCTTAAAAGTGGAATTTGGGTACCAAAACGGAGTGTACTGGTCGTTAGTCTAGTAAAAGTGTAGATCTTTCCGAGACGGTCGTTTTGACTGGTATTGGGTTCCGTAACTCCAAACAGAACTCAAGTTACGTCAGTTTTAGTGAACGTCACTTTTCTACCAGCGGACCAATCCACGGACCAAAAGAACCAGCGTACCAATGAACTTCAGCGTACCAAAGAACTTCAGCGGGCCACTCAGCATACCAACCAATCAGCGTACTAGACCAGATCAGCGTACCAGCTGCGGACCAAAATGGTACGGCGTAACTGCCTCCGGACCACCCAGTAACCATCGCGTACCAAGCTTGAAGATTGCCTTCCGGGCCAAAAATCAGCGTACCAACTTGCTGATGAAGATAGGCATGCGTACCAAAGTGTTCTTCGAGCGTACCAGAAAACTCATGTAGCGTACCAACGACGTACCAACATAATTTCGACTGATCGTTGTGAATTTGGACGTATTGGACTATAATTTGCAGCAGTATGCTTCGAAAACACTCTAGGAACGTTTTGAAATGAGTTTTAACATCGAAAACACTCGGATATGAGAAAATTTGATGAAAAATGACTCAATAGCCACTTTCTCTCTCTAGAAATCTCTAAAGTCACAGAATTCGATCAGCAAAATGGAACCAAATAGCTCTGATACCACTTGTAAATGCGTGGAGCGACCAGATCGTTTGCTAATCTAATGATATCGAGATAGAGACGAGATCAAATGTAAATACAAATGAGATTTGTATTGATAAAGCTTGAGAGCATACACACAGAAACACACACACAGAAATGTAGAGATATGACCAAGAGTTCTAACAAGCTAACCAAGTCAACCTATTTATAGGTAACTTAAACTGTCGAGCGTACCATCCTCCGTACCATTGGTACGGGCGTACCATTTGGTACGGTAGACCAACTGGTACGTTTCCTCTTAGACTCTTACACACGCTCTTTACATAGATACAATACACGAGACACATCATAGCATAGGAATATGCTCTAATACTCACCTCATTTCCCTTTCTCTTTTTCTCTGTCGTGGGCAAGCAAGACCAAACACCTTGCTCCTTTCTTTTTTTTTTGTTTTTTTTTTATTACCCATCTCCCTACTCCCTTTTTTCTTCCTAACGTGAGCAACCCCAAGCACTCCCATTTTGCAGCTTTCCCGGCGAAGACCACAACCCCCTCACTCTCTTTTCCTTTTCCGATGAGGCAACACAAGCCACCACCACTGCTGGGTAACACCACCGCCACTCTCCCCTTTCTCCTCCTCGGCAACAAACCACGCACCACCACCATCTGTTTGTTGTTGATGTTGCTGATCGGAGACCAACTACCACCACCGCCCTCCTCCTTCTTCCTTCTCCCTCTCGGCGACACTACAGCCACCACCACCTCCTCAAGCAACCACCATCACCACCATCTTGCTCCTGCGATGATGCCACCGAACCACCCACCTCCCTCTTATTTCCGGTGAAACAGCCCCAGCACCCACCGCCGATGGGTGCTGCCATCAACAACCACTGTTACTCCTGCTGCTGCTATGCTCCACCTTCGCCGCTGCAGCCGTGACCGCCACCCTCAGCTGCCGCTAGCAGCTGCTAGGCTGCTGTTGTGGATCACCGAGCACCACCGCCACCCTCTCCTATCTTTTCTTTCCGACAAAACAACAGCACCATCCACCTTGCTGCTGCCTTCCGCCGCTCAGCTGTTGCCGTGCCTACCTCTGCCGCCGCCGGAGCTGCTGCGCTGTCGTTGCTGCAGCCGTGAACCGCCACAAACCCGAGCCACCACCTTTCTTCCTTTTCACGGTTTCTAATCCCTCTCCTTTTGTGAGTCTTTAAAAACCGCTTCCTTTATGTTTTTTATCGTTATTAACGTCCCAAATGATTCCCCGAGTCTTGACAACTAACCGTTAAAACACGAACTCCTTAACAATCAAAACAACTAAACTATTTTCTTTAAGGTCGGTGGCTACCTAAGGAAACTCCGATTCGATCCGCCCCCCGGCTGGGAGGCATTTACCTCATCCCGATCACAAGGAGAGGTTCACTATGATAAGGGTACTGACTCCTTGCCATGTTTGCATACCTCGCACGAGGCTAGGGTCCCTTACTCGATGCCAACCTCTTTTACCTGAGGCCCGATGCCTGACGCTCTCGGAAGAGACGCAGCATTAAGAGCTATTCGCAGAAGTGGTATACTATTAACTTTCGTACGAGATGTAACCCCTATGCCACATAATGGTTGTAGACCCCCGAAAAAAAGACGTGTGTAGAAATAAAAATTGAAGATATTTCAATAGCAAGAGAAACAAAAAACGTCGAAGTAAGCAGTGGCTTATAAATCGGTACTAGAAGCACGAGAGCTTGCCTGTAAGACAATTAACCTCACCTTATGTGCCTAGCCCTTCTTCTCTTCCCCTCCGTACTGTATGACTGTATGACATGGTCTCTCTGGATCCCATTGAATTTCATTCGGAGGAGGAGCCTTATAAAAATCGTATCGATTCTTATCAAAGAAAGACAGGATTAACCGAGGCTGTTCAAACATGCATAGGGCAACTAGACGGTATTAACGTAGCAATTGCGGTTATGGATTTTTAGTTTATGGGGGATAGTATGGGATCCGTAGTCGGGGAGAAAATTACCCGTTTGATTGAATACGAGATGTTCTAGATAACTGAGTTTCCGATCTGCCTTTCTCTTCATAAGAGCGAGGGTTTTGAATATTAGTCTTGCTGCCCGCTCTGAGCCTGAGAGGATTTCTGATCGTTTAGAGGATCCTGTTAGCAATGCTCCTCTAGCCTTCAACAGTCAGGGTGAGTTGTCAGCATCTTCTTTGGGGTGAAGGCCCTTCTAACTCGGAAGTAGGGTCACAGTATACAGATACCCCTGTGATGGACAGGGATCTTTCTCTTGTTACAGGTGAACATTCTGAGGGGAAACCCGCTTTGGCCTTTTCTACTCCCACGTGGATTTCGTTAGGGGGAAGCTCTGAACCCCTCACTCTTTCTCCGGACCATAAGCTTTGTTTTCTAAAACCTCAGAGTTGTAAGGTTTGAAAATGGATTTACTTGGTTATTTGATGATTTTATAATGTTTATATATTTTTGCATGGCTATATGTTGATATAATCATGTATTGATATGTTATAAATGACTAGAATTGTTAATTGTGATTTTAGTTGTTAATCATCTTGTTTATGGATTAATATATGCTAATAACAATTATCATGGACTAAATATGATGTTAGTGTCATATTTGGACTAATATGGACATTAGGATGTGTTAACTATGGCTTTGGACATAAAATCATAGATTAAAACATTGAAATGAATTTATTATGGTTAAATATTAATTTAGTAATTTTATAAAAAAATATCTAAAAACACAAGACTTAAATGACTTGTTTATATTTTATAAATATAAAATGGATAAAATATATATAGATATATTTTATGACAAAAAATGGTAAAAGACTATATTTAAAACATTCAGCATAAAAAGTATAAACTTTGGATTTTATACAAAAATAGAAAATGTTTTAAGTTGGAAAAATTTCTATAAAAAGTCATAATTAAAACTCTAACTTTATTTAATAAATAAAGTTATTTAAAAATAAAGTTATTTAAAAATGATTTTATAAAATAAAATCAAAAGACTTATAGAAATTATGAAAAACATATTTTAAACATTTTTTATTATTTTAATAAATCAAAATAATCAAAACGTTTTAACCGGATCAAATGTTTATTTTTAAACGCCTTGACTTGAAATAAAATCCCTAAACGATTTAAAACGCTTTACGACGTATCAGAAAGTAAATAATTATTTTTGGCAAATAATTATCCGTATGAAACTTTAGAAACTCTAATTTTGGGTTGAACTCATCATGGTTTGTTAATATTAATTATTTTGATAATATATATGTATTAACTTAAAAAACCCTAATTTTTCTAGCATGAATTTAAATATTCAAGAACCTTTAATATTTTTCTAACTTATGTTTAAATTATTTAATCGTTAACTTGTAATAATTTAATAGAATTATTTTGACGAGTTAGAATAATTATTTTAATAATAATTATGAATCCTAGTTATATATTTATAACTTGACGCGATTAAATATACAATCGATCGATCGAACGAACTAAAAATAATGATAAATATTATTATTTAACACAATGTTTAAAACTTGATTGAACTGGTCTTCATGATACATTATCGCATGTTCATTTCTTGTATCCAATTTACATAAATGCCTTTATACGTGAACGTTCGCATTTACTGATTTCGTAAACTGATTAACTAATGGGTTTTCAAACACTACAATCGGGATTATACGTCAAGACTTGACCGACATCATTTGAGTAACGTTCATTACTCAAATGATTATGTGGACTCTTATGCATATTGTCTTATATTTTATTAGGATTTTTCTTGCTAGTTGTCACTTGGTAATCCATCATCATCACTGAATCAAGTGAGTTTCACGGCCCCTTTTCTTTATAACTATTTTACACTTATGGGGGAGAAATCATGAACTGATAAATGCTTTTACTTAATGTTATGGTTTACCTGTTAGCGGTATGATTACATGTTCTATTCCGTATCCCAAACTTTGGTACACTATCGTTATAAACGTTTGTACAACCAAATCCCACTATTGATTGAATTCGATTAGTTCTGCACGAAACGATAACTAGTGAATAGATCTATTTGGGTTGACAACCTTGTCCAGTTTGGTCACTCCAATCTTGACTTCGTATATTGTCAAGGGGTACACGTCAGTTATTCTGCTCTGTTCGGTATTCTTGGGATAGAATGTCATGAGTGTGTAATCCGTTAGTATTCGAATTTGAGGTTCATGTGAGATCTTACAACCACAACAGTAAACCAACGTAACATTTAAGTATACCTAAACTGTTTTACAAACTTACCGTAGATTTATAAACCTGTGAACCCACACCAACTTTATGTTGACCTTTTAAACTCATGATTTCTCAGGTAACTAAGCTTATTATGGAAGACGTGCAAATGGGGCTTCACTGTAAATTTCGGACCTGCTTTACCGGAGTCATAATCTCAACTTATCTTAAACAAACTGCTTTATGATTTTAATATCAAATTAAGACTTTTATTCATATGTAAGACAATATCATTTCACCATAATTTTCCGCTGCAACATGAATGGTATTATGCTTTAAATGACGTTTGAATTTAGTAGAAGTTGTTCTGTATATCTGCGACTATGATTCTGTCTCGCTCACACCCAAACCGTTGACCGGAGTCTGACATAAAACGTGTCATGGAATTGTTTGTAAAAGTGGCACCTAGAAATTTACTGTGAAATTTATATAATATAATATGGGGTTTTGTTTGTGTGGGTGTTACACTAATGATGATGATGTTGGTTAAATCAAAGTAAACTAATTTGGGTAGGAGCTGATTTGGATGGTGATGGAATCAGTTAGTTAAACCGATGGAGAGGAGGGTGACGGGTTAGGGAGGCCATCAAAGGTGGCAGGTTCAAGTGGACCAGGTTGGCTTGTCGGGTGCGAGGCTCGGACGGGTTCGGTCAGGTGCGAGTGATCGAGTCGAATGATCTAGTGTTGGGGCTTGGATAGGAATGAAAGTCATGATCTTATGGTTTTAAAATAGATAAAAGGTTGACGGGTTTAAGATGCAAGTGTTAACGTTAGGGTAATTTTAAAATGAAACTATTAATATTAGACACTAAATATGAGTTTTAAACCATAAAGGTTAATAAAATATTAACACTTTAGTAATACCAATGAATACGTATTATTAATATAATACAATGTTGATAAGAAAATTATAAAAGTTTTACAATTTTCTTGTTAAAATTTCAGTGATAAGTCATGGAATTTCATTGTTATCAAATTCGATCACCAATATCGTCGTGCGGTTAATCAAGAATGTAATCAATTTTTGCACATAAGGTCACCAAATTTAAACATAAATTAAGTATAATGCACAAATAGTTTAACTTAAGCACACAATCAAAGATCGGATGTTGACCTGGAAAATATGGGTTGTCACACCAACCAAATCCATCACCCATTCGGTTGCATGAATCGAATCTCATCCCCTCTCCTATGTTGATTACCATCATCCACCTACAAATCATGACACCCTGCCACACCTAGACCATCACTTTTACTTACATGTCTCCCATGCCAAGTATAACCAATGGATCATAGCCACCATAGTACCAAACATGCAACTTGGCCATCATTTCCTTGTCTCCTATGCTTGAAGAATACCATGGTTAATAACCACAAACTTACCTATAAATACCAAGTATAAATTCCAATATTTGACTCACCACTTTAAAAACACATGCTCTCTCCCTTTAATCATGGATGGAACACCCCCATCCTCCTCCCTAAAATTGAACTTCACAAGTGTTCAAGACCCCATTCTCAAGTGTTGGTTCAAACATTGATTCAAGATCAAAGTCTTTCACACTCATTTCCATCTTCCTTGCTTGATATTGATATGAATAAACAACATTTTCTTCTCAATACTTCAAACATTAGATCCACCATCTAAATCTTGAATCTATACAAGTTTACTAAACTATTTTAAAAAACAAACTTACATCTTTGATAGTTATGCATTTCTTATGCTATATTCATCATGTTTTAAGGATTATTGCCTGATAATATATTTAGATGTTGTATACATTTTTATGATATTACATCAGTTAAAGATTTAGAAAGCATATGGCTATAAGTTAGATCTTTATTGGAAACTTTGGCAAATACCAACTCTAATTACAAAACAGCTTCTTTCTGATAATTTGTGTCGACTTCAACACTTCATAACTCAACCAAAACTTAACCAAATTGATATATTTTAGTCTAAAACTAATCTTAAAGAGTTAGCTTTCCAACCCAAGTGGTTTCATCGATTCTCATTGAGATTTGATACCCCAAAAGCACTTTACAAAATGAAAGGTCAAAAATGTCTTTTCTGATAGATTTTTTATCTCACTTTTAAGAGACATGGATTTATAAAAAAAACCCAAATTAAAGCAACCTTTAGGCCAAAATGTATAACTTTGAGTAAGATTTAAAATTTGTACTGATTGGAAGATAATGGTTGAGTTTTGGTCACTTAATCAAAGATTTTCCCACCAACTGTCTAAAAAAGTTGTTGTACAACCTTTGTGTAAAAATAAAATGTTTTGAACCCCTTAAATATGTCAAAGTATTATGAGCCTTACATTTTTGAAAATCTAAAACATATTTAGTTGGATAAAATTTTGAAGACTAAACAAGCTCGTTTGATTTAGTAAATTAAGACCCAAAGTTGACTTCAAGACTGACAGATTCTGAAAAAAGGATCTAAGAATGAAAAGCACTTTTCCAACTCCAAACCATTATTTTTGACAAGTATAGATGATTTTATAAAATCCTTGTTGAAATATGTTACGATTAGTTAATATTTATTGGAAATAAATATTAAGTTTACTAATAAAAGTGCAATTTCAAGACTTTAAACCTTATCTTTAGAATAGTATGTATATTTTAGGGTGCATATATATATATATATATATATATATATATATATATGTGTGTGTGTGTGTGTGTGTGTGTGTTTGTGTTGGTGTCACTATGAAAAGGTTGCTCGACTTGAGTTAGAACGATAACGGTGGTTTTCATGTTCTAACGTCGAGTCTCATGTTTGTGCATTTATACATGTATATATTTTTGAGATAGCCACTTAATATCACCAATGACTCAAGATTTGGCAAACAGAGACTTGGTTTAGTCTCGATAGGTGACTTAGACCATTGACTTTATATTTAGACCTTAAGGCGTCCTATATTGTTTAGGGCTTACTTCACACCAGGATATTGCATTGCTAATCAGGTGAGTTTTCATGGCCCCTCATTTTTATTCATTTTATTAAATATATTTTTTTTTATGGAGAAATACATGTGGTTTTTAGGAAAATCGTGGGGGAAGCACGTGTCTTTACATTTTGGTTATACGTTACTTAGTGATCCCCTTGCATGAGACCTTTATCCATTCCCAATGTAAGTCCCTACCCAAATAAACCGTTTGTACATTATTCATAACTAGCTAATCATGGATAGATCTATCGATTTTGAAAAGCATACTCGTGTTGGTTGCTCTAACAATGCTGGAGGCCAATAGGTAAATAATTGACCTAATTCACAACACATATTTGAGAAAGCATGGTGCATCCTAGGCACAAACCTTACAATCGACTCATGGCAATAGTATATGTGTCTGATCAACACAGTCATGTAAAGTAACTGCTTGTATAAACTATGGAACAAAGTTTAACATTTACAAACTAACATTTACACAAACCTGTAGACTCACCAACATTATTGTTGACCGTTTTTAAACGTGTTTTTATCAGGTATATAACTGCTGCATGCTAAGGCACTTCAAATCATTTGAGATACTACATTTGCTTTTTCAAATTTCTCCTGAACAGGATAACTTTTTGCAAATAAATTCTCAAAATCTTGAACAGCATCAAGATGTTCAGCTTTTTCTTTTTCATACTCTTCAGCCAACTCATTCTTTTCCTTTACCAACTCAACATTAACCTTTTCTAATTTAGCAAATCGTTGTTGTGAACACTCCAAATCAGCTTTCCAACTTTGAGTTCTTCAGTTATAAGATCATTACTCCTCAACAATAATTCAATTTTCCCATTTGCAACACCACAAGCTTGACACTTAACACACTCTCCCTTTTGTTCTTGTATAACTGCTACATCTTCCACAATAGTTTCACACGAACTTGTTTCAGAATCAGAATCAGTTACTTCTTCATTATTAGAAACAACATGAACCATAAACGCAGATTCATCAGGAAAATATGCAGCCCAATCATAACATTTAGTGGATGATAGTCTATTCTCTTTAGCAACAATAGCAGTTAAAGCAATTGGAGAAGAATTAGAAGATTGTCCCCAATTATATTGTTTATCGGCTTGAGAAACCAATGTTGTTGGAGTAGAGGTATCAGCTTCCTTCTTGTTGTTACATTCTCGAGCAAAATTGCCAAAATTTGAACATTTGAAACACATAGCCTTGGATTTATCCAAGCCAAGTTTGCCATTTGGATTAAGTTCCTTTTTCCCAGTCTTGTGGAAAAATCGTCTAGCTCTTTCAGCTAACATAGCAATTTGCCAACCCATATCCAATTCATTTAGATGATCCTCATCAAGATGTTTCAAATCATCTTTATACAACTCAACATCACCAATGTTATCAATTATGAACCCATACGACGATGCTATTAAAGCAGATATTAATGCAGCATGTTCATCAACTGATTTAGCAGAAAACGCAGTCTAGGGTGATTGATTTGGACTTGTAAAGGTACATCCTGGAGAATAACCATAATTCTCAGATTTTCTAGCAAGAAAGGCAGTAGTAGGACCTTCGCTAAAAATGTTTGACTTTTTAGCATTTATAGTTGACTCATTTTCACCATGATATGCTGCTGGATTTTGTACTTGTGTAGGCATGGATTTGTTCAAATTCAACTTCATATCTCTTGCTTGTATCTGCTCAATCAAACTGTTGAATGACAATCCTGAATATTCTTTATCATGAGTAATCATCATTACATAATTTTCCCATTTT
This sequence comes from Deinandra increscens subsp. villosa, assembly GCA_039602395.1. NCBI lineage: Eukaryota > Viridiplantae > Streptophyta > Magnoliopsida > Asterales > Asteraceae > Deinandra > Deinandra increscens. The sequence goes on along the minus strand of JBCNJP010000008.1, from coordinate 28,787,477 downwards.
TCAGGTAATGCCTATAGTAACTTCTCTTTCAAATCAGCTTCTTCCTTTTTTATGCCAACTAAAGTCAGTTCACTCAGCAAATGTGAAAACCTAGTAATGAGCTTTGAAATATCCTCATTTGGATAATGTTTAAAATTGTCGAACTCTTTCTTCAGAACCTTTTGCTTACTTTTCCTAAACTGGTCATTCCCCTCACATCGTTTCAATATTGCATCCCACAATTCTTTCGATGTAGTATAAGCAGATAACTGATGTAACAAATCTTTGGGTACTGCCATGGTTAAGGTTCCGTAAGCTTTTTGTTCAGCTTGATATGCTTTCTTTTGTTCAGTAGTCAGACTTTGTTGCAAAATTGGCCTTCCAGTAGTACCAGTTGGATATTCATATTGATCAGAATAAGCCAACCAAAGATCGACATCATTCGTACCAACGTATGCTTCAAACCGTTTCACCCAACTATGATAATCTTCCAATTTGAGCAATTTCGGAACTTTCTGACTTGTTCCTATTTCATTATCATAGTTAATAATAGCTTGCATCGTGTTTTGGATCGCGGAAAACGCTTGATAATCGCTCATTTTGAAATTACGATACTGAATGCAGAAACTTCAAGCTCAAAAACGGGCATCTTAAAAGTGGAATTTGGGTACCAAAACGGAGTGTACTGGTCGTTAGTCTAGTAAAAGTGTAGATCTTTCCGAGACGGTCGTTTTGACTGGTATTGGGTTCCGTAACTCCAAACAGAACTCAAGTTACGTCAGTTTTAGTGAACGTCACTTTTCTACCAGCAGACCAATCCACGGACCAAAAGAACCAGCGTACCAATGAACTTCAGCGTACCAAAGAACTTCAGCGGGCCACTCAGCATACCAACCAATCAGCGTACTAGACCAGATCAGCGTACCAGCTGCGGACCAAAATGGTACGGCGTAACTGCCTCCGGACCACCCAGTAACCATCGCGTACCAAGCTTGAAGATTGCCTTCCGGGCCAAAAATCAGCGTACCAACTTGCTGATGAAGATAGGCATGCGTACCAAAGTGTTCTTCGAGCGTACCAGAAAACTCATGTAGCGTACCAACGACGTACCAACATAATTTCGACTGATCGTTGTGAATTTGGACGTATTGGACTATAATTTGCAGCAGTATGCTTCGAAAACACTCTAGGAACGTTTTGAAATGAGTTTTAACATCGAAAACACTCGGATATGAGAAAATTTGATGAAAAATGACTCAATAGCCACTTTCTCTCTCTAGAAATCTCTAAAATCACAGAATTCGATCAGCAAAATGGAACCAAATAGCTCTGATACCACTTGTAAATGCGTGGAGCGACCAGATCGTTTGCTAATCTAATGATATCGAGATAGAGACGAGATCAAATGTAAATACAAATGAGATTTTTATTGATAAAGCTTGAGAGCATACACACAGAAACACACACACAGAAATGTAGAGATATGACCAAGAGTTCTAACAAGCTAACCAAGTCAACCTATTTATAGGTAACTTAAACTGTCGAGCGTACCATCCTCCGTACCATTGGTACGGGCGTACCATTTGGTACGGTAGACCAACTGGTACGTTTCCTCTTAGACTCTTACACTCGCTCTTTACATAGATACAATACACGAGACACATCATAGCATAGGAATATGCTCTAATACTCACCTCATTTCCCTTTCTCTTTTTCTCTGTCGTGGGCAAGCAAGACCAAACACCTTGCTCCTTTCTTTTTTTTTTTTGTTTTTTTTTATTACCCATCTCCCTACTCCCTTTTTTCTTCCTAATGTGAGCAACCCCAAGCACTCCCATTTTGCAGCTTTCCCGGCGAAGACCACAACCCCCTCACTCTCTTTTCCTTTTCCGATGAGGCAACACAAGCCACCACCACTGCTGGGTAACACCACCGCCACTCTCCCCTTTCTCCTCCTCGGCAACAAACCACGCACCACCACCATCTGTTTGTTGTTGATGTTGCTGATCGGAGACCAACTACCACCACCGCCCTCCTCCTTCTTCCTTCTCCCTCTCGGCGACACTACAGCCACCACCACCTCCTCAAGCAACCATCATCACCACCATCTTGCTCCTGCGATGATGCCACCGAACCACCCACCTCCCTCTTATTTCCAGTGAAACAGCCCCAGCACCCACCGCCGATGGGTGCTGCCATCAACAACCACTGTTACTCCTGCTGCTGCTATGCTCCACCTTCGCCGCTGCAGCCGTGACCGCCACCCTCAGCTGCCGCTAGCAGCTGCTAGGCTGCTGTTGTGGATCACCGAGCACCACCGCCACCCTCTCCTATCTTTTCTTTCCGACAAAACAACAGCACCATCCACCTTGCTGCTGCCTTCCGCCGCTCAGCTGTTGCCGTGCCTACCTCTGCCGCCGCCGGAGCTGCTGCGCTGTCGTTGCTGCAGCCGTGAACCGCCACAAACCCGAGCCACCACCTTTCTTCCTTTTCACGGTTTCTAATCCCTCTCCTTTTGTGAGTCTTTAAAAACCGCTTCCTTTATGTTTTTTTATCGTTATTAACGTCCCAAATGATTCCCCGAGTCTTGACAACTAACCGTTAAAACACGAACTCCTTAACAATCAAAACAACTAAACAATTTTCTTTAAGGTCGGTGGCTACCTAAGGAAACTCCGATTCGATCCGCCCCCCGGCTGGGAGGCATTTACCTCATCCCGATCACAAGGAGAGGTTCACTATGATAAGGGTACTGACTCCTTGCCATGTTTGCATACCTCGCACGAGGCTAGGGTCCCTTACTCGATGCCAACCTCTTTTACCTGAGGCCCGATGCCTGACGCTCTCGGAAGAGACGCAGCATTAAGAGCTATTCGCAGAAGTGGTATACTATTAACTTTCGTACGAGATGTAACCCATATGCCACATAATGGTTGTAGACCCCCGAAAAAAAGACGTGTGTAGAAATAAAAATTGAAGATATTTCAATAGCAAGAGAAACAAAAAACGCGAAGTAAGCAGTGGCTTATAAATCGGTACTAGAAGCACGAGAGCTTGCCTGTAAGACAATTAACCTCACCTTATGTGCCTAGCCCTTCTTCTCTTCCCCTCCGTACTGTATGACTGTATGACATGGTCTCTCTGGATCCCATTGAATTTCATTCGGAGGAGGAGCCTTATAAAAATCGTATCGATTCTTATCAAAGAAAGACAGGATTAACCGAGGCTGTTCAAACATGCATAGGGCAACTAGACGGTATTAACGTAGCAATTGCGGTTATGGATTTTTAGTTTATGGGGGATAGTATGGGATCCGTAGTCGGGGAGAAAATTACCCGTTTGATTGAATACGAGATGTTCTAGATAACTGAGTTTCCGATCTGCCTTTCTCTTCATAAGAGCGAGGGTTTTGAATATTAGTCTTGCTGCCCACTCTGAGCCTGAGAGGATTTCTGATCGTTTAGAGGATCCTGTTAGCAATGCTCCTCTAGCCTTCAACAGTCAGGGTGAGTTGTCAGCATCTTCTTTGGGGTGAAGGCCCTTCTAACTCGGAAGTAGGGTCACAGTATACAGATACCCCTGTGATGGACAGGGATCTTTCTCTTGTTACAGGTGAACATTCTGAGGGGAAACCCGCTTTGGCCTTTTCTACTCCCACGTGGATTTCGTTAGGGGGAAGCTCTGAACCCCTCACTCTTTCTCCGGACCATAAGCTTTGTTTTCTAAAACCTCAGAGTTGTAAGGTTTGAAAATGGATTTACTTGGTTATTTGATGATTTTATAATGTTTATATATTTTTGCATGGCTATATGTTGATATAATCATGTATTGATATGTTATAAATGACTAGAATTGTTAATTGTGATTTTAGTTGTTAATCATCTTGTTTATGGATTAATATATGCTAATAACAATTATCATGGACTAAATATGATGTTAGTGTCATATTTGGACTAATATGGACATTAGGATGTGTTAACTATGGCTTTGGACATAAAATCATAGATTAAAACATTGAAATGAATTTATTATGGTTAAATATTAATTTAGTAATTTTATAAAAAATATCTAAAAACACAAGACTTAAATGACTTGTTTATATTTTATAAATATAAAATGGATAAAATATATATAGATATATTTTATGACAAAAAATGGTAAAAGACTATATTTAAAACATTCAGCATAAAAAGTATAAACTTTGGATTTTATACAAAAATAGAAAATGTTTTAAGTTGGAAAAATTTCTATAAAAAGTCATAATTAAAACTCTAACTTTATTTAATAAATAAAGTTATTTAAAAATAAAGTTATTTAAAAATGATTTTATAAAATAAAATCAAAAGACTTATAGAAATTATGAAAAACATATTTTAAACATTTTTTATTATTTTAATAAATCAAAATAATCAAAACGTTTTAACCGGATCAAATGTTTATTTTTAAACGCCTTGACTTGAAATAAAATCCCTAAACGATTTAAAACGCTTTACGACGTATCAGAAAGTAAATAATTATTTTTGGCAAATAATTATCCGTATGAAACTTTAGAAACTCTAATTTTGGGTTGAACTCATCATGGTTTGTTAATATTAATTATTTTGATAATATATATGTATTAACTTAAAAACCCTAATTTTTCTAGCATGAATTTAAATATTCAAGAACCTTTAATATTTTTCTAACTTATGTTTAAATTATTTAATCGTTAACTTGTAATAATTTAATAGAATTATTTTGACGAGTTAGAATAATTATTTTAATAATAATTATGAATCCTAGTTATATATTTATAACTTGACGCGATTAAATATACAATCGATCGATCGAACGAACTAAAAATAATGATAAATATTATTATTTAACACAATGTTTAAAACTTGATTGAACTGGTCTTCATGATACATTATCGCATGTTCATTTCTTGTATCCAATTTACATAAATGCCTTTATACGTGAACGTTCGCATTTACTGATTTCGTAAACTGATTAACTAATGGGTTTTCAAACACTACAATCGGGATTATACGTCAAGACTTGACCGACATCATTTGAGTAACGTTCATTACTCAAATGATTATGTGGACTCTTATGCATATTGTCTTATATTTTATTAGGATTTTTCTTGCTAGTTGTCACTTGGTAATCCATCATCATCACTGAATCAAGTGAGTTTCACGGCCCCTTTTCTTTATAACTATTTTACACTTATGGGGGAGAAATCATGAACTGATAAATGCTTTTACTTAATGTTATGGTTTACCTGTTAGCGGTATGATTACATGTTCTATTCCGTATCCCAAACTTTGGTACACTATCGTTATAAACGTTTGTACAACCAAATCCCACTATTGATTGAATTCGATTAGTTCTGCACGAAACGATAACTAGTGAATAGATCTATTTGGGTTGACAACCTTGTCCAGTTTGGTCACTCCAATCTTGACTTCGTATATTGTCAAGGGGTACACGTCAGTTATTCTGCTCTGTTCGGTATTCTTGGGATAGAATGTCATGAGTGTGTAATCCGTTAGTATTCGAATTTGAGGTTCATGTGAGATCTTACAACCACAACAGTAAACCAACGTAACATTTAAGTATACCTAAACTGTTTTACAAACTTACCGTAGATTTATAAACCTGTGAACCCACACCAACTTTATGTTGACCTTTTAAACTCATGATTTCTCAGGTAACTAAGCTTATTATGGAAGACGTGCAAATGGGGCTTCACTGTAAATTTCGGACCTGCTTTACCGGAGTCATAATCTCAACTTATCTTAAACAAACTGCTTTATGATTTTAATATCAAATTAAGACTTTTATTCATATGTAAGACAATATCATTTCACCATAATTTTCCGCTGCAACATGAATGGTATTATGCTTTAAATGACGTTTGAATTTAGTAGAAGTTGTTCTGTATATCTGCGACTATGATTCTGTCTCGCTCACACCCAAACCGTTGACCGGAGTCTGACATAAAACGTGTCATGGAATTGTTTGTAAAAGTGGCACCTAGAAATTTACTGTGAAATTTATATAATATAATATGGGGTTTTGTTTGTGTGGGTGTTACACTAATGATGATGATGTTGGTTAAATCAAAGTAAACTAATTTGGGTAGGAGCTGATTTGGATGGTGATGGAATCAGTTAGTTAAACCGATGGAGAGGAGGGTGACGGGTTAGGGAGGCCATCAAAGGTGGCAGGTTCAAGTGGACCAGGTTGGCTTGTCGGGTGCGAGGCTCGGACGGGTTCGGTCAGGTGCGAGTGATCGAGTCGAATGATCTAGTGTTGGGGCTTGGATAGGAATGAAAGTCATGATCTTATGGTTTTAAAATAGATAAAAGGTTGACGGGTTTAAGATGCAAGTGTTAACGTTAGGGTAATTTTAAAATGAAACTATTAATATTAGACACTAAATATGAGTTTTAAACCATAAAGGTTAATAAAATATTAACACTTTAGTAATACCAATGAATACGTATTATTAATATAATACAATGTTGATAAGAAAATTATAAAAGTTTTACAATTTTCTTGTTAAAATTTCAGTGATAAGTCATGGAATTTCATTGTTATCAAATTCGATCACCAATATCGTCGTGCGGTTAATCAAGAATGTAATCAATTTTTGCACATAAGGTCACCAAATTTAAACATAAATTAAGTATAATGCACAAATAGTTTAACTTAAGCACACAATCAAAGATCGGATGTTGACCTGGAAAATATGGGTTGTCACACCAACCAAATCCATCACCCATTCGGTTGCATGAATCGAATCTCATCCCCTCTCCTATGTTGATTACCATCCTCCACCTACAAATCATGACACCCTGCCACACCTAGACCATCACTTTTACTTACATGTCTCCCATGCCAAGTATAACCAATGGATCATAGCCACCATAGTACCAAACATGCAACTTGGCCATCATTTCCTTGTCTCCTATGCTTGAAGAATACCATGGTTAATAACCACAAACTTACCTATAAATACCAAGTATAAATTCCAATATTTGACTCACCACTTTAAAAACACATGCTCTCTCCCTTTAATCATGGATGGAACACCCCCATCCTCCTCCCTAAAATTGAACTTCACAAGTGTTCAAGACCCCATTCTCAAGTGTTGGTTCAAACATTGATTCAAGATCAAAGTCTTTCACACTCATTTCCATCTTCCTTGCTTAATATTGATATGAATAAACAACATTTTCTTCTCAATACTTCAAACATTAGATCCACCATCCAAATCTTGAATCTATACAAGTTTACTAAACTATTTTAAAAAACAAACTTACATCTTTGATAGTTATGCATTTCTTATGCTATATTCATCATGTTTTAAGGATTATTGCCTGATAATATATTTAGATGTTGTATACATTTTTATGATATTACATCAGTTAAAGATTTAGAAAGCATATGGCTATAAGTTAGATCTTTATTGGAAACTTTGGCAAATACCAACTCTAATTACAAAACAGCTTCTTTCTGATAATTTGTGTCGACTTCAACACTTCATAACTCAACCAAAACTTAACCAAATTGATATATTTTAGTCTAAAACTAATCTTAAAGAGTTAGCTTTCCAACCCAAGTGGTTTCATCGATTCTCATTGAGATTTGATACCCCAAAAGCACTTTACAAAATGAAAGGTCAAAAATGTCTTTTCTGATAGATTTTTTATCTCACTTTTAAGAGACATGGATTTATAAAAAAAACCCAAATTAAAGCAACCTTTAGGCCAAAATGTATAACTTTGAGTAAGATTTAAAATTTGTACTGATTGGAAGATAATGGTTGAGTTTTGGTCACTTAATCAAAGATTTTCCCAGCAACTGTCTAAAAAAGTTGTTGTACAACCTTTGTGTAAAAATAAAATGTTTTGAACCCCTTAAATATGTCAAAGTATTATGAGCCTTACATTTTTGAAAATCTAAAACATATTTAGTTGGATAAAATTTTGAAGACTAAACAAGCTCGTTTGATTTAGTAAATTAAGACCCAAAGTTGACTTCAAGACTGACAGATTCTGAAAAAAGGATCTAAGAATGAAAAGCACTTTTCCAACTCCAAACCATTATTTTTGACAAGTATAGATGATTTTATAAAATCCTTGTTGAAATATGTTACGATTAGTTAATATTTATTGGAAATAAATATTAAGTTTACTAATAAAAGTGCAATTTCAAGACTTTAAACCTTATCTTTAGAATAGTATGTATATTTTACGGTGCATATATATATATTGTGTGTGTGTGTGTGTGTGTGTGTTTGTGTTGGTGTCACTATGAAAAGGTTGCTCGACTTGAGTTAAAACGATAACGGTGGTTTTCATGTTCTAACGTCGAGTCTCATGTTTGTGCATTTATACATGTATATATTTTTGAGATAGCCACTTAATATCACCAATGACTCAAGATTTGGCAAACAGAGACTTGGTTTAGTCTCGATAGGTGACTTAGACCATTGACTTTATATTTAGACCTTAAGGCGTCCTATATTGTTTAGGGCTTACTTCACACCAGGATATTGCATTGCTAATCAGGTGAGTTTTCATGGTGTCACACCCGAGAATTTCAAGGTTAACTTCCGTTAGACAAACCCGTTAGTTACGTTATAAGTGTTAACTTAGTAGCTAATGCATAACTAGGCCGAATACGTCCACGACCTCTGGTTGATCACCGAACCCGTCCATATGTGTTATGTGTTCATCATTGATTGTCTTTATGTGCAATGTGATTTAAATACATGACTTATTATTGAGAATAGCATGATTAATTGTAAATACTTGATTATGTGAAAATTGCCCAAATTTGGTAGTCAGCGAAACTACCGAGCGAAATTACAGATTCGCCCGGTAGAAGGCTAGACTGATCAATGTACCCGAGACCGGAGCTAGTTTCGCCTGGCCAGCGAAACTGCCAGCGAAACTAGCCTCTGATATAAATAAACTTAATAAACCCTAGTAGCCTCATTTACTCAAACCACACAACAACACACACACACTCTCCTGGTCAGCCGAGAAGATCACCTAAGGACCAAGACCCCAGCCTCAATACCATCATCTCACCTCATTCATCGATCCTAGAATCATCCGTGAGTCCCAAAAACTATGTTTTATGCTTTTCTATATGTTTTCTTCTTAAAGCATGCCCAAATCTTCATGTAACTGCTTGATCTGCTAGTATATTGTTTAGGAATGCTAGATCTGTACTAAAGTTGATAACTTTACGTGTGAAATCCATCCATGTTAGAGATTTGTGCAAATTAGGTCATTTTAGGGTTTTGAACCTATTCTAGAGATTTGATGATCAAAATGCATGTTAAACTTGGTAAAGCTGCTTGATTTATGTTGGTAAATGCCTATGGATGCTAGATAATGAATTGCATGTATGATCAGAAGCTGTTAGGTTGATTTTTAGGCCAATCCGTATGTTTTTCGCGACCAGCGAAACTGCGTGTTCTCTGGGCGAAACTAAGTAGCGAAACTATATCTCCTTCCAGCGACACTGCCCAGCGAAACTATAGTGTCGCCGGTTAACCTGACCAGACCAGCTCGAACGAAACTACCGAGCGAAATACCTGAACGAAAGTTCAAACCAGTTTCCCTGCGAAACTAGGCTAGCGAAACTGCGTCAGCAGTTTCGGGCGAAACTAGCCTAGCGAAACTGTGTTACCGGGCATTGCCTAGCGAAAGTGCTGCCCGTGCACCTAGCGAAACTGCCTAGCGAAACTATGCTAGCGAAACTAAGACCTGACCTAATAACCAAACTTGTGAAATTTGCTTAAGTGTTATGCCATGACTTACATGATTATGCCATGATGAAACATGCTTGATATCTGAATTATATGAATCCTTGTTTATGATCAACCATCGGTGTCGTGTGTCGGTATGTCGAGTCATAGTTGCAACGTGCTATGTTATGGGCCATAGTGACGTTAAGTAAAGATTAGACACGAAACTGATACTTAAGACCTAAACGTGTTCTAGGTCTTCGTTAAACAACAATATTTGGATTACTTGAAGTGTAGCAGTGCAACCAAAGGTGAGTGTCACTAACCCGCTTACCGTGAGTCCGTTTGGGCCACACCGAATAACTTAACGAAAAACAATGCTGATAAACTCGAGAGTGCAAGGCACCTCCCTGATAAACTTGAAAACACGGGATGCTCGGCACCCACTTGATGAACTGAAGTGTTTTATGGGAAACACTCGTGAACTCTGAACAAACTATTTTTGAAACAAAACTGAAAACGTTTTAATATGGCTAGTGTAGGTTAAAGTCTAAACCATATGATATCACATGTTTTCTAAGGATGCCTTATAACTTAAAAGTCCTCAACTAAAATTGTGCCATTAATTGTAAAGCGAGGGGATGTTGGGTAGATCTACTGGAGTTTGACAAACTCCGCCCCGTGGCACGGGAAGTGCACGGAGGAACAATATCAGCCTATTTGACCGTGGTCCCGAGAGGACACGGGGGAGGCAAAAACCGCGATGACGTAGGTCCGCACCGTACGGGATGGCTCGGCCCCCACAAATAAGTCAGCTTTGGTACAAACTTCCTTAGAGCATGGAACAACGGATTAGCTACCCGCGATATCGGTTGAGTCCTTTAACTTTACGGAACTAGTACATACCCGATGACGTAGGTCACGGACAAACCATTTATAAACTGAGATTCAATTACGAGCATTGCTTTTCACGAATATATGACTTGTAAGTATACCTTGACACGAATTATGATTATGAGACTGGGCCAATGCATGACAAGCCCACTGTGAACTCACCAACCGTTAGGTTGACACTTGCGTGGTTTAAACTTTTGCAGATCGCTAAGGAGTATCCACCGGAGGTTGGCATGGCACGTGAAGACTCTTATTTTTGAATTAACTAAATTGGGAATTTAAAACAACATTTATGTAAAGCACGTGGTTAGTGCTAAGGACGATTATTTTTCCGTTGCGTATGTAATTTAAGACTTTGATTTATAAATTGTGTTTGAACTAACCCTGATTCGTTTAGTATTTGTAACTATGGTTGTGGATCCTGGTCTAGTCGCGCCCCTTAACGGTATAAACTCCGTTAGTGGTATTTTGGGGGTGTGACAGATTGGTATCAGAGCCATAAGTTGCAGAGAACTAGAATCATTTTTGAAAACGATTTGGAAACTGCAACTTGAAAACCTTGGTTACAAAACGAATAAACAAATTCCCAAAGACAAAATTTTTACGTGCCAACCTGGGATACTCGCTCTGCTGTGTAAGTAAAGGCTTAATACGTATGTATATATATATATATAAATATATATGTATAGACCGTGTCTAAGTAGTCTAACGGAAGACCTTAGGAAATTTTCACACACGAATACGAAATGCGACCGCAAATACGCACACTACTCTGGGGAAAGCGACAACGAAACGACGCTACACGCTACGTCCTGATTTCTACTACGACGACTACGCCGACGGTGACTTTATGGGAAGCCGACCTTCGACGATAGCACTTACGACGTTCTCCGACGACGCCTCGATTTTGCACAAAAATTTTCTGGACTAATAGTGGGATAACGGGAACTGGCTAATATACATATTATGGGATATGTATAAAATATAACTGTGACTGAACACTGGCTACTTTAACTGTTCAGCAAGATGTCTGGAAGAGGAAACGGAAGAGGCGGCATAAACATGACGCCTGCACAGCTGCAAGCGATGATTAATGAACATGTGCAAGCCGCGGTGGCAGCCGTCCAAGCTGCATATGCCGCACAGGGTAACTATTATGCCGGTTAAGGCACAAAGCAATTATATCATGACCTGTTTAATTTTAAAATCCGAACTATTTATGCATCAGGAAACCAACACCACTGCACGTTCAAGTCCTTCATGGACTGTAAGCCGATGACATTTTCTGGCGAAGAAGGAGCTGTAGGACTCCTTAGGTGGATTGAGAAGTCCGAAAAGGTTTTCTCCATGTGTAACTGCCCAGCTGAAAGCAAGGTGAAGTTTGCTACTGGTACCTTCGAAGGAGCTGCACTCTCCTGGTGGAACGCTGAAATTCTGATGGTTGGGCTAGACGCGGCTAATAACATGCAGTGGGCAGCATTTAAGGAGCTGATCATGGAAGAATACTGTCCACGTGACCAAGTCAAGAAGCTTGAGGGTGAATTCCTGAATTTGAAGATGTCTGGGTCTGAAATCGAACAGTATACTGCCCGATATCATGAATATGAGGTCCTATGCCCCACAATGGTCGACGCTGAGTTCAAGCGCATTGAGCGTTATCTGGAAGGCCTCGCGCCTCAAATCAAAGGATTGGTGACTGCCAGCAACCCCGCGACCGTACAACAAGCCATTCGTTTGGCTCACAAACTCACTGATCAAGAGGTCGAGAAAGGTACTCTACCTGCGAAAGCCACCGAGAAGACTGCTTTGAGTGGCAAGAGAAAGGCTGATGATGAAGCTCCTGAAAACTCGATGAATGTTCAGAGTGTTGGAAACAGCATTGGGAGGTCCTATAACTCCCAAGGTCAAAGCAAGAGGTCTGGGAATAACAGTGGCAACTACCGCCAGGGCGGAAATGGTCAGAGCAACTACAAGGGTAACCTGCCCTTGTGCAACAGGTGTGGAAAGCATCATGCTGGTAATTGTAGGAAGAATATGAGATGCGAAAGGTGTGGTAAGGGAGGCCACGAAGCAAAGGACTGTTGGGCAACTTTGCCCGAGCAACAAAACCGCCCCAGAAGAAACAACAACTATGGGAACAATCGGGGCAATGGAAACAATGGTCAGAACCGCAACAATGAAGCTCTCAGGGGAAACGGTAACGGGAATTGTTATGAATGTGGTGCTCCAGGCCACATTAAAAGAGACTGCCCTCAGCTAAGAAGACAAGGTAATGGCAATCAGGGAAATAACGGTGGGAATGGTAACGGTGGAGGTAATGGTAATGGGAATGGCAATGGTAATGGTGGAAACGGGAATGGTGGAAATGGTAGAGGTCGAGCTTTCGTCATGGGCCAGGGTGAAGCTCGCAATGACGCCAACGTGATCAAGGGTAAATTTATTTTGAACGGTTTCTTTGCTACTGTTTTATTTGATTCTGGTGCTGAGAAAAGTTTTATTTCCACTAAATTTGCTAGAATAATTAACGCTAAACCGATCGACTTAGATGCTAAATATGTGGTAGAACTAGCAAATGGTAAACTTCATGATACGACTCAGATAGTTAAGGATTGTAAGCTAGAACTAACAGGCCATACCCTAGGAATTGACCTTATGCCTTTCCCGATTGGTAGTTTCGACGTCATAGTAGGAATGGATTGGTTATCCGAAAACCGAGCTGAAATTTTATGTAAGGAAAAAGTGGTTCGTATTCCACTCGAAGACGGCAAAGTGTTAACGGTCCAAGGAGAAAAAGGTGGAACAGTCACCGGCATTATTTCATTCCTTAAAGCTCAGAAATGCCTCCGTAAGGGTCACTTCGCGATCCTTGCGAACGTCACTGACACGACACATCCCGAGCGCAAAATTGATGATTACCCGATAGTTCGCGACTTTCAAGACGTATTTCCTGAAGATCTGCCTGGTCTGCCTCCTTTTCGACAAGTTGAGTTTGGGATTGATTTAGCTCCAGGTGCCGCTCCGATCGCACGCGCACCTTACCGATTGGCTGTAAGTGAACTCAACGAACTCTCCTCACAACTGCAAGAGCTACTCGACAAGGGGTTTATTCGTCCAAGTTCGTCTCCATGGGGAGCTCCGGTACTGTTTGTTAAGAAGAAGGATGGAACGTTCCGCATGTGCATTGACTATCGAGAGCTTAACAAAGTTACGATCAAGAATCGGTATCCACTTCCTCGAATCGACGATCTCTTCGATCAACTGCAAGGTTCAAGCTACTACTCAAAGATCGATCTACGGTCTGGTTATCACCAACTTCGTGTTCGTGAAGAGGATGTTCCTAAGACTGCTTTTAGAACTCGGTATGGACACTACGAGTTCCTGGTTATGCCTTTTGGGCTAACCAATGCACCTGCTGTGTTTATGGACCTGATGAATCGAGTGTGCAAGCCGTACCTCGATAAGTTTGTAATAGTCTTCATCGACGATATTTTGATCTACTCCAAGTCAAAGGAAGAACATGAGGAGCATCTGCGACTTATAATGGAATTACTCCGTAAGGAACAGCTTTATGCTAAGTTTTCGAAGTGCGACTTTTGGATCCGCGAAGTCCAGTTTCTTGGACACATTGTTAATGAGGAAGGAATTCATGTCGATCCAGCCAAAGTGGAAGCAATAAAGAACTGGTCTACCCCAAGAGCGCCAACAGAAATCCGACAATTTTTAGGGCTTGCCGGATATTATCGAAGGTTTATTAAGGGTTTCTCTCAACTGGCTCAACCCTTAACGGCCTTAACGCACAAAGGAGTGCAATACAGATGGGGTGAGAAGGAAGAGCGCGCGTTCCAAACGCTTAAAGATATGTTATGTTCGGCTCCAATTCTTGCGTTACCCGATGGAATTGACGACTTTGTGGTTTATTGCGATGCATCAATCCAAGGCCTCGGTTGCGTGTTAATGCAACGAGATAAAGTGATTGCCTACGGGTCCAGGCAACTAAAGGATACTGAAAAGAATTATACAATGCATGATTTGGAAATGGGAGCCGTTGTTCATGCACTCAAGATTTGGAGACATTACTTATATGGAACAAAGTGCACGATATTCACTGATCATAAAAGTTTACAGCACATCTTTGATCAGAAAGACCTCAACATGCGGCAAAGAAGGTGGGTTGAATTACTGAACGATTATGATTTGGCCATTAAATATCATCCGGGAAAAGCAAATGTGGTGGCAGATGCCCTAAGCAGAAAAGAATACGAAAAGCCTCGTCGGGTACGAGCGCTTTAACTTACAATACATTCAGGATTACCGGATCGGATCCGTGACTGCCAACAAGAAGCTTTGAAAGCAGAAAACTTCGCAGCTGAAGCACTGCGTGGTGTAGATGGCCATTCTGAAGTTAAGTCTGATGGACTCACATATTATAATGACAGAATCTGGGTTCCATTGTTTGGAAATCTCCGTGAGCTCGTGATGGACGAGGCTCACAAGTCAAGATATTCGGTGCACCCTGGATCAGATAAAATGTATCAGGACTTGAAAAATCTTTATTGGTGGCCGAATATGAAAGCCGACATTGCTCGATATGTGGCTAAATGCTTAACCTGCTCGAGAGTCAAGATTGAATACCAAAAGCCTTCTGGTTTACTGCAACAACCAAAGATCCCGGAATGGAAATGGGAGGACATCTCCATGGATTTTGTAACGGGACTACCTCATCGATCAAATCAACCGGATGCGATTTGGGTTATCATCGATCGATTAACCAAATCGGCACATTTCATTCCGATGAAGGAAAGCGATAATATGGATAAACTGACAAAGCTGTACCTCGACAAAATTGTGAAGCTTCACGGTGTGCCTAAGACTATCATTTCTGATCGAGATCCTCGATTTACTTCCCGGTTATGGCAATCAATGCAGGAAGCATTGGGAACCCGACTAGACATGAGTACAGCTTATCACCCGCAGACCGACGGTCAGACGGAACGAACGATTCAAACCTTAGAAGATATGCTCCGAGCTTGCGTCCTTGACTTTGGAAAAGATTGGGAGACTCACCTTCCACTGGTGGAGTTCTCTTACAACAATAGTTATCATTCAAGTATAGGAGCTGCACCTTTTGAAGCACTGTATGGCAGAAAATGTAGATCGCCCGTGTGTTGGGCTGAAACGGGTGAGAAAGGGCTCACTGGACCGGAAGTTATCCATGATATGACCGAGCGAATTATTCAAATTAGGCAATGGCTAGCTGCCGCACGTGATCGACAAAAGAGTTATGCCGACAAACGCCGAAAACCTCTAAAGTTTGAGGTGGGTGACAAAGTATTGTTGAAGGTATCTCCCTGGAAAGGAGTGATACGCTTCGGGAAGCGTGGAAAGTTAAATCCTCGCTACATCGGTCCGTTTGAAATTATTGGGGAAGTAGGCCCGGTGGCCTATCGATTGCAACTCCCTGCGGAACTCGATGGAGTTCACAACGTGTTTCACGTTTCCAACCTAAAGAAATGTCTGGCTGAAGACATCGAAATAATTCCTCTGGAGGAATTGGAAATCGACGAACATCTGAGATTTATTGAGCAACCAGTAGAAATCATGGGACGCGAGGAGAAAGCCCTCAAACGTAGCAAGATTCCGATCGTCAAAGTGCGATGGAACTCAAGGCGTGGACCTGAATACACTTGGGAGCGAGAGGATCAAATGAAGAAAAAGTATCCTCACTTGTTCGAGCAAGAGTCCACGGAAACTCAAGGTATAATTTAATTTTGGGGACCAAAATTCCTTAACAGGAGGAGGATGTGACAACCCTAAAACTTTTTGCTTTCTTTCCCCAGCGACGATAGCAACGACGACAGCTGATGCTGCGAACGCTACGACACAAGAATAATTTTCGGGACGAAAATTCCAATTTCAGGGGAATGATGTGACACCCGAGAATTTCAAGGTTAACTTCCGTTAGACAAACCCGTTAGTTACGTTATAAGTGTTAACTTAGTAGCTAATGCATAACTAGGCCGAATACGTCCACGACCTCTGGTTGATCACCGAACCCGTCCATATGTGTTATGTGTTCATCATTGATTGTCTTTATGTGCAATGTGATTTAAATACATGACTTATTATTGAGAATAGCATGATTAATTGTAAATACTTGATTATGTGAAAATTGCCCAAATTTGGTAGTCAGCAAAACTACCGAGCGAAATTACAGATTCGCCCGGTAGAAGGCTAGACTGATCAATGTACCCGAGACCGGAGCTAGTTTCGCCTGGCCAGCGAAACTGCCAGCGAAACTAGCCTCTGATATAAATAAACTTAATAAACCCTAGTAGCCTCATTTACTCAAACCACACAACAACACACACACACTCTCCTGGTCAGCCGAGAAGATCACCTAAGGACCAAGACCCCAGCCTCAATACCATCATCTCACCTCATTCATCGATCCTAGAATCATCCGTGAGTCCCAAAAACTATGTTTTATGCTTTTCTATATGTTTTCTTCTTAAAGCATGCCCAAATCTTCATGTAACTGCTTGATCTGCTAGTATATTGTTTAGGAATGCTAGATCTGTACTAAAGTTGATAACTTTACGTGTGAAATCCATCCATGTTAGAGATTTGTGCAAATTAGGTCATTTTAGGGTTTTGAACCTATTCTAGAGATTTGATGATCAAAATGCATGTTAAACTTGGTAAAGCTGCTTGATTTATGTTGGTAAATGCCTATGGATGCTAGATAATGAATTGCATGTATGATCAGAAGCTGTTAGGTTGATTTTTAGGCCAATCCGTATGTTTTTCGCGACCAGCGAAACTGCGTGTTCTCTGGGCGAAACTAAGTAGCGAAACTATATCTCTTTCCAGCGACACTGCCCAGCGAAACTATAGTGTCGCCGGTTAACCTGACCAGACCAGCTCGAACGAAACTACCGAGCGAAATACCTGAACGAAAGTTCAAACCAGTTTCCCTGCGAAACTAGGCTAGCGAAACTGCGTCAGCAGTTTCGGGCGAAACTAGCCTAGCGAAACTGTGTTACCGGGCATTGCCTAGCGAAAGTGCTGCCCGTGCACCTAGCGAAACTGCCTAGCGAAACTATGCTAGCGAAACTAAGACCTGACCTAATAACCAAACTTGTGAAATTTGCTTAAGTGTTATGCCATGACTTACATGATTATGCCATGATGAAACATGCTTGATATATGAATTATATGAATCCTTGTTTATGATCAACCATCGGTGTCGTGTGTCGGTATGTCGAGTCATAGTTGCAACGTGCTATGTTATGGGCCATAGTGACGTTAAGTAAAGATTAGACACGAAACTGATACTTAAGACCTAAACGTGTTCTAGGTCTTCGTTAAACAACAATATTTGGATTACTTGAAGTGTAGCAGTGCAACCAAAGGTGAGTGTCACTAACCCGCTTACCGTGAGTCCGTTTGGGCCACACCGAATAACTTAACGAAAAACAATGCTGATAAACTCGAGAGTGCAAGGCACCTCCCTGATAAACTTGAAAACACGGGATGCTCGGCACCCACTTGATGAACTGAAGTGTTTTATGGGAAACACTCGTGAACTCTGAACAAACTATTTTTGAAACAAAACTGAAAACGTTTTAATATGGCTAGTGTAGGTTAAAGTCTAAACCATATGATATCACATGTTTTCTAAGGATGCCTTATAACTTAAAAGTCCTCAACTAAAATTGTGCCATTAATTGTAAAGCGAGGGGATGTTGGGTAGATCTACTGGAGTTTGACAAACTCCGCCCCGTGGCACGGGAAGTGCACGGAGGAACAATATCAGCCTATTTGACCGTGGTCCCGAGAGGACACGGGGGAGGCAAAAACCGCGATGACGTAGGTCCGCACCGTACGGGATGGCTCGGCCCCCACAAATAAGTCAGCTTTGGTACAAACTTCCTTAGAGCATGGAACAACGGATTAGCTACCCGCGATATCGGTTGAGTCCTTTAACTTTACGGAACTAGTACATACCCGATGACGTAGGTCACGGACAAACCATTTATAAACTGAGATTCAATTACGAGCATTGCTTTTCACGAATATATGACTTGTAAGTATACCTTGACACGAATTATGATTATGAGACTGGGCCAATGCATGACAAGCCCACTGTGAACTCACCAACCGTTAGGTTGACACTTGCGTGGTTTAAACTTTTGCAGATCGCTAAGGAGTATCCACCGGAGGTTGGCATGGCACGTGAAGACTCTTATTTTTGAATTAACTAAATTGGGAATTTAAAACAACATTTATGTAAAGCACGTGGTTAGTGCTAAGGACGATTATTTTTCCGCTGCGTATGTAATTTAAGACTTTGATTTATAAATTGTGTTTGAACTAACCCTGATTCGTTTAGTATTTGTAACTATGGTTGTGGATCCTGGTCTAGTCGCGCCCCTTAACGGTATAAACTCCGTTAGTGGTATTTTGGGGGTGTGACACATGGCCCCTCATTTTTAATCGTTTTATTAAATATATTTTTTTTATGGAGAAATACATGTGGTTTTTAGGAAAATCGTGGGGGAAGCACGTGTCTTTACATTTTGGTTATACGTTACTTAGTGATCCCCTTGCATGAGACCTTTATCCATTCCCAATGTAAGTCCCTACCCAAATTGACCGTTTGTACATTATTCATAACTAGCTAATCATGGATAGATCTATCGATTTTGAAAAGCATACTCGTGTTGGTTGCTCTAACAATGCTGGAGGCCAATAGGTAAATAATTGACCTAATTCACAACACATATTTGAGAAAGCATGGTGCATCCTAGGCACAAACCTTACAATCGACTCATGGCAATAATATATGTGTCTGATCAACACAGTCATGTAAAGTAACTGCTTGTATAAACTATGGAACAAAGTTTAACATTTACAAACTAACATTTACACAAACCTGTAGACTCACCAACATTATTGTTGACCGTTTTTAAACGTGTTTTTATCAGGTATATAACTGCTGCATGCTAAGGCACTTCAAATCATTTGAGATACTACATTTGGCCATGTCATAACACTCTTTACCAACACCATCACTTAAGCTTCCGCTTAACCATTTCAAACACGATTTATAAAACATTTACCATTACAATTTTAAGCATTTTAAAACTTGTTTTGTAAAACCCTTACCATTGCCAATGCTTTCGCTGAACCTTTTTAGAATATGGTTTACATAACTTATACTTAAACCTGTTTTACAACGACATGGCCATGCAGTAAGGTTCATGATGTCACACCCCAGCGGTGGTGACCGTGGTGGGACGGGGTGTGACATAGTTGAATCATAAATCCCGACACCGAAACTGACTACATACTCTCATCATCGTAACAACTCATTTAATTAAGTTGATCATTCTTGCAATTATTGTGTCAAAAATATCAATCAACATTTGTAATTTTTTTTTGATCAGTGAAGCCATGCCCACCAACCAATTAGAAGATGCCAACTCAAAATTTAATTTTTGGAAGCCATTTGAAGCCACACCACAAGGTATGGTAGTGGTGTGGCTTCACCAAGCCATGTCCGATTTTTTTTATTTAAACCACTTTTAATAAACAATAATAAAAGTAAACAATATTCATTAAAATAAAAATAAAATTACAACTTAAAAATAAAATTAAAAAAGTTACAACATTTAAAAAAAAAAAACCTAAGCGTTCTCATCCTCTTCAGTTAAAAACACTTCCATTGTGTTTTCGATGTGCTCGGTGATGTCATATCTAAGTTTAATATGAGTCTCACTATCTCGCAATTCGAAAATGACATTTGGGTCGAGAACCCGGTTAATTGGCGGATCTCGAATGTGGACCGGCGATATAGCAAGGCCATCGTCTTTGAGAGTCATGTTGCTTAGAATAATGACAACGTATATAATGTTCTCCATCAGCGATTTTTTGATTGGACGACCCTTTCGATCAACCATTGCCCACCTTTTCTTTAACCGACCAAACGCTCTTTCAACGTCTTTTCTAGCCCCCTCTTGTATCTTCTTCATCTTCTTCTCTTTAATTTCAAAAAGATATGGATATGCCTTCACAAAGACCGACCAAGGGGGATATATGCCATCTGCAAGGTAATATCCACGTTTGTATTCTCTACCGTTGCAAACAAATGGCATTCTAGGTGCAACTCCATGCATCTCATTATTGAACAAAGGTGACTGATTAAGAACATTGATGTCGTTGTTGGAACCTGCAAACACCAAAGAACGCATGCCAAGACCACAAATCTTGGGCCGCAACTGTACACTTTTGTAAAGGTGTAAAACTTTCCCTCTTCGCCGCATCCAAACGGGGTGTGAACCACGGAAAGTTGTTTGTGATGTCGTCAACAATCTTCAGAAACAACCGTTTAGACATACGGAATCGGTCTTTAAAAATCCCTCATGGTAACGAGGATTTTCGGCGAAATAAAGTTATACCAATCGTTGGTGACCGTTTTCACGATCACGGTAAATACGTCTCCTCCGTTTAGGAGCGGAAACCTCTTTATCTTCTTCTTGTTCGATGACGCTAAGACATAGGTTAAAGTACTGCATCGCGTCCTCGTACGAACCATCGGAGCTGCTTGACGACGAAGTCGGAATTTCGGGTGGTGGAAAAATTCCCTCATCGTAAATACTCATTTTCATAGAGAAAGTGGAGATGAAATGGGTGTATGAGGTGTGGTTTATAAAATATTTGGATGTGTATATATAGTAAAACGTTAGAAAAAAAAAGAGGAAAGAGCTGTTGGTTGCAACGGTAAAAAAAAAATGGTACAATTCGTCCGGCTCTCGCCGGTTTGGAGAAACCGTGTGGTACCAAAAATCAAAGCCGGGGGAGAGGAACCGCCTAAGGCGGTATGGTGGGATCTTGGAATCGGGCGGCTCCTTTGGAGCCGGGCATTAAAGCCGGCCCTCATACCGTCCCCCTTAGGAGCTCACGAGAAGCACTACTCTTACTTTATCTAGTATAGATTCACATTATAGAAGATAAGGAAATCCTCTGTATTTCTAATCGGGCCATCAACATTAATCAAATACCAACCAGGATAGATGATTTTGTAAAAGATGAATGTATTGCAATCAACATGATAAATAAATATTATTAAACACGGCTTAAAAGAATTTTAAAGTATTAATTGCTGAAAATGCATATAAATCTTTAATAATTTCCACCTACGGTTGATAAAAGTAAAAATCCAAATCCAAATACCAAACCTAAAGATTATATTAATTGAATATTTGGATTGGTAAATTTATAAAAACTGGTGACAAAAAAGTTCCAAACAAAACATAAGCAAACCCTCCATTCCATATTTCCATTCCAACCAAACCACCCAAAGGAAAAACAAAGTTGCAGAACTACAAATTATCAAAGGAAGGAGATTGGAAACTTATACACACGATCTAGGGTTTAGGTTTCAATCCAATCCAGTCTGTATATTTCCTTCCAAGAATCTCTCTAAAGCCTTCCATCTTTTCTGAGGTAAACCTCTTCAATTACATCGCTTCACAAACTTGTTTATTTATGTGGGTTTTATTCATGATTATGTTATTGGCGTGTAAACACAGCTTCTTGAAATTAGGTTTTAGTAGAGGTCTTTGTAACCTCGGAATCTGTGTTGGGAAAGGGTATAGGTCGCTCTTGACGTTATTATGATTCAACTGATGCGATGCAGATGGTGTTTTTGATGAAATTGAAATCCATAATAGCATGGCTGTCTTAGAATGGGAAGCCCTAATTTCGTTTTTTGGTATTCTTGTTGTTAGGATTTCTATCTAGAATCTATCACTTGCATGACTGGGATACAAGAGGAGTATAGAGATACATAGGGAAGAAATTACAGGAGAAATATACAGAAGTAATTGATTTTATCGATTCGAGTCAAGATGTGTTTACTTATAAGATCTGTGTTATAAGAAGGTATATGTATTTTCATATAGTTTGACCATGCTGCCCTGGATTTAAATGAAAGAAAAACTATAATTAGCATGATATTTATCATAAAGAATTTAGGTGTCTCATAGATCTGATTAGAAGGAATCAATGAAGAAGAAAGGGAAAAATCCTAAGAATATGGTAGTGGAACATGTGGTGGGATTTCTGTTTTTTTATTTTTTTTTATTTTTATGGTGCTCATCTTTTGGTGTAATTGTTTTTTGGAATGGATGTTATATATTGGATGGATAATGACCTACAAAGTGCCTAATTTAAGATTATGCTTCTTGCAAATCCTTACAAAACCAATTACTGTAAAAATCATTGTAAAGTGTTCATTTGTGTATCAATTTTGGTGTTTAGTTTTGTGTGATTTACATATAATTTTGGTGTTTATTTTTGTGTGAATTACATTTTACTCGAATATTTTACTATAGGATTTGTGTTATATATGAAGAGGGTAGGGTGTGCATGTGCATTCACTTTAAGTAATATTCATAGTTGTCCTCAATTAGTTTTAAGGTCATGGTACTGTGACCAATACTAAGTTCCTTGGAACTCCATTGTTATAAAAGAATTGTTTATGTAAATTGCGATATATAGTAGATATAGACTAGAAAAGATTTAATACCCAGAAAAGAATCCATAGGTAGATGAGAGAACTTATGGAAAAAGGTATGGAACGTATGTTCTCTTAAGTTCGATCTTGTTGTATGCTGCACGGTTGCTAGCATGACTTCCTAGTCTTACAATTAATGTTTTTACGATGTTCTATTTGAGTTTTCATCATCTCATCTCAGATGTTCTAGAAACAATCTTAAATTCAACATGATGTAGTAATATTGTGAAGCATTACAATCGAGTTTTAGAGAAGGTGATTTCATTTGGAAACACATCGACTATGAGAAGTCTATTTAAGTTTGAAGCATGTGGAATAAAAAAGGTTTTCGGTTGAAATTTGAAGGAGACAGTTTGCATGGTTAATTATGTGGTATGAACTTTGTATTTTGGTGAAACCAGCCTAATGTTGTGATGCTAAATTTAGGGGAAGGCACATTTGGGTTTAGGGTTATGTGAACTTAGTTCAAAAATATATTTGGTAAGGAATATATGGTAGAATTTTGTTACCCATAAGATCAAACTTAATTTTATTTCACCAATGTGGAGGCATGGTATTGGTATTGCCGTATTGGTTATTAGTTAACAAATATTATATATTTCACCAGTGTTAGAAATTAATTAAAACAGTCCCCTATGGGTATGATGTCACATACGTTACTGGTAAATGTGGCTACAAGTTGATGAGCGTGTTAGAAGTATGGGATTCCTTAGGGGTTTTAATCAAATGAATGCAAACTTAAACATTATGTGAAAGGGCTGCACAATGTGTCTTTAATTAAGAAAACTAATCTCATCAGGCATATCCCTGGCATATCTCTCTAACATAGGTAATTGGCCATTTGCAGCACTTGCTTCTGAAAGGAGGAAGTAGTTACGTGGAATTGAGGACCACTTGTATGCACTGCTTAGATTGCCATATCCACTTCAGTTGAGAATTGCTTCTCGTGCGTTTTGATTGTATTTAGGTATTTTTAACTTTTAATGAGTAAACTTACATATTAAAAAAACTACCATTTGTTAGATGAAGTGAAGATTGCTTAACATTTGAGAACATCAACTATTAAACTGCACTAACGAAATTTTTGGCTCAAATGGGAACATTTACATACTTCCTATTAGATCCTTTTTGTACCAAGGTTGTGCATTGTATTCACATGTCAGTATGTGGGTGCCCCTTTTAGAGGTGGCATGGTCATTTGACTCACCAACATTGTTTTGTCCATTTTTAATACATCAACACACCTTTCCATGTTTTAATAATTTTTATAAATATTTAACACGTTAGTTATATAAATTACAAAAACAATATCACTACAATTATGGTTTAGATCTTTGAATAAAATGGTTTAGGAGGTTGTATACTTAAAAACGACGTTTTATGGTTTCTACTCGTTCTAACTATATCCCCTTTTAGCCTAATCTATTGATTTGACTCGTTGAGAGAAAACACAACCCATTTATAAGCAAATCGGTTGAAATTGCCATCTCTTGTTATATATAGGTCGAATCTTACTATCCAAAAAAACGTTCCTCCTTTTTCTGTTATGAAAAAAGTAAATAGGGTTCATATCCGTACATGTTTCTCTCTGTGTGTGTATGACATTTTTTCTTTCTTTGTGATTAGGTTTCATTTGGCTACAATTGGGTATCAAATTTACAAAGTTTCTATTTCCAAAGGCACATGTTGATGAAATAAATGGATTGGTTTTATACATCCTCACAGTTTTGGTTATGATGTTGGTACGTTCCCTTCCTACTTCCATTGATGACCATGGGAAGCAGGAAAGTTCATGTGTTTGGCTCCCGGGTGATGAATCATGGCAGGAACCTACAAAGCCTTTTCCTGTAACCAAACACAATAGTAAAGATAATGTTTTATGGTCTCATAGCTCCTTATGCTCATCCCAGTTATCAACCGAAATTAACATGTCTGAGACACCGACTCTCAATTATGTTTACAAAAGGAGAATGACTTTAAGGAATGTTTTACCACCGAATCCAAGTTCTTCACCTACTCTTGTATACAAAAGAAGAAAGGTTCAACGAGACGATTCAAAATCAGGATCTGTTGATGGGGAGTTTATTGAAGACCAAAAATGTAAAACCAAAAAGCGTTCGGGTTTAAACATAAACGACAGTTGTTCTTCATCAAAATCGAATATTGATCTTGGTTCTGCTTTTTTGAAGCAACAAGTGGATGATGCTGGTGAGTGTTCATCCTCAAGTGTGGTGATCGTGGAAGGAACAAATTCATGCATCTCATTTCCTAAACAACATGGATTGCTTGAAAGACATACTTCTAGCAAGAAGGCTTGTAAAGTGTGTGGTCAGTTGACAAAGACATTGAAAATGCTAATATGTGATCTTTGTGAAGAATCATTTCATATGACTTGTTGCAACCCTGCTGTAAAGAAGGTACCTGTTGGTGACTGGTTTTGTAATTCTTGTTCAAGAAAGAAACTTAAGAAAATGGAGACAAATTCCAGCAAATTACCTGAAATTTGTTTAGGTCCAGTAGCATCTACGTTAAGTGATTCTGACCCATTTACATCAAATGTTCGTATCGGTGAAGATTTTCAAGCAGAGATTCCTGATTGGTCTGGCCCACTAACTGAGTATGTTTATTTCTTTTGTATTCCTTTTGATTTATAGGTTGCAATTCTAACTTGACTATTTAGTATTAGTTGATTTGGGTTCTGTTTTATCTTAAACGGGTTGAATGGTTGCAAGTCTTCTAAAAGCCTATCTCTAATGCACAGTACCTCATATACCGTTTTTATTCAAAGATTTAAACAGCGTTTGTGGGTCAACCCAAACTGATGCATCCAGTCTTGATATGTCATGCTTGATGCACCCAGTCTCAAGATGTACTAAATGTGACCTCTTTTAAACTGAACCTATTTTTACCCATTATCCAACTTGCATATGTACAGTTACCGCTAAGTATACGAGGTTCTGACTTGGAATGCTTCTATCTTTTTTAGGTTATTATCAAGGTTTATTGTATGTTTATGAATGCTCCATCATTTCAAAATGTTATCCATTAAGGTTTTCATATACTGATAAAAATGAGGATGTCATAGTAAATATGCAATCATTGATGACTTTTTTCCACTTTTTACAATTGTTAGCGTCTTCAATGTCTCAAATAGATTCAAGATCCCATTTTTCAACATCCACTAATGCAAAAGCAGTTTGTGGATTTAATGATTTAATCACTTTCTGTAGAAGACCTAGTATCTGCATGCACTTGGAGGTGCCTCCTATCCACTGAATCACTGATTATTAAGTCAATGCCTGAATCTATAGTCTAGTGTTAGACAAGATAGGCTGCTTGTAAAGTTCACAAAATGGGAGGTCAGGAGGACTTTTCAGTACTGGCTCAAATAGGTTTAGTTAACTTTTGTGTTGTGTTTTTGAATTTTATGAATAATCAATCAATATATTAATTTTCAAAACAATAATCTAACCTTTTAATAATAAAGCAATTCAGGAGGTTCTAAACATTCGAAAACATTCACTTGGTCAGGTCGATTAATTTGACGTGTTTCTAATTCAGCTAAGCTCTAAAATATTACCCAATAGATAAATACAACCCAAATCAGCCAATTTCTGACAAATGGCTCTAATAGGCTAGTCAAAAATGCCAAAGAGCAAAGATTAGAAGGTGGACTTAATCTAGCTGGTGGTGTTGAACATAATCTGATAGTCAAAGGTTGTTAACCACTCTAGGATTAGGAGGTGGAAGCTAAAACGTAAGGGACTGAATATCGAATGATGGAATGATCATAATTCATATAAGCGGATTTTTATATATAAAAGGAAACTAATAGGCTAGACAAAGATTGAAGGTAGTGAGTGGGCGAAAATAGAAGCGGACACAAATTAAAGGGCATAGTGGGAAGTATAAAATGCAATAAATGAGAAGAGGTGTTAAACCTCTTGGTTGGTTGTTTGAGTGAAGAACATATAGAAGTCATACTAGCCAAAAGGAAACGAATAGAGCAATAAGAGAAATGTTAGATCCATTGCATCTAAAGTTTAATGGATAATGAAACGAGGGAGTGGTCGACACGAGGGTTGGTTTACCTCTTTAAACTGAAAGTCTATTTTGTAGATCTTTATCTATTGCCTGCTTATAGGTTGTTATCTTCTTCATTTTCCTCATCTATTTTAGTTTATTAAACCAAGGCAGTCATTGTTTGATACGCATAATAAGGGTTTGTAAGTTGTAACACAACTTGATAACTAATTTAGTTACCTCGAATCAAAGTATTGATGTGAACTTGTAAGAAAAATTAAATCAAGCAAGACTTTGGACTGGTATATGGACATTTGTTTATCTTTATGGTTGATGTCAACCTTGAGGTAAAGGCTTGCATAATGAGGACATGTACCCTGGTCTCATGAGTTGTAAAAAATGATATGTTTAAAATTGTATAAATAGTTAAGGTGGGTACTGCTTAGGTCAACTGGTCAAGAGGTTGAGATTAGGTTGTTTCAACAATTAATATTGTTTTATTTTGTAGAGGTGACAAAATAGTGGCGGGCTGGGTTAGGGGTCAAGTGGGTTGGTTGATTGATCCACTAGGGCTTTCTTGTCCACTTTATAAAACAATTATGAGTAAAGGATGTAATGAATATTATTACTTATAACTTTATAAGAAATAATTATCTAATAGGTAGCGAGGCCATGGCTCATACTCACAAATCCAAAAGCTAATGATGAGAAAACTGTCTATATATATTCACAAATTTTGATCATTAATTAGTTGACCAAAGTATTTTGATTCTCTAGTACTAGCAGAAACATATTTTCATTACATCAATGCATACATTGCTTCAAAACCCTAGCCATTGGGTTGTTTATCCTTTTCACTTTAGCATCTTGGATGGACCATTTCTTACCATACTCATTCCCAACATTCACCGATATTTTTCTTTTATCAAATTAATCTCCCTTTTTTCTACATGCATCACCGCAGGATTAAATGCACAGAATAAGTTAATCTTACCTTGGTACTTGCTGTAATAGTTGCTCTTGTCTGTTCGATTAGCTCAATGCTCCATCCAGATCTCATCTTGTAATTACAATCCCACGTCCTATTTGCATGATCACTTGATCTCTTTGGAAACCGGTAGTCGACTTTAAGAGTTAGCTATCTCTTCTCTGACTTCCATAGACCACTCTAAGTATGTGTTCTGTTTAGCTCTTAAACTAAACACCATTCCGTATCGATTATCATCAAAAACTTGTTTTATTCTGAACTCATAAAATTTTCTTCCCTGGTTTCTTTTGCGTGTCTTATGAGTATATGTGCAATTAAGTAGAAGAGTTCCTTTATAAATAAAGAGAATTTAATCTCTCCCGTCTTTACTATGCTTAATTTTTCCAATTCATATGAAAAGGAAGAAAATAGAATGATATTTTATAATAAAATGACATGGGATGTTTTATGCATTAAAGGTTTACTTTGGGGTGCTTACCCCGCCCATTGGAGGAGTCTATTTCTAACCATTCTATTTTCATGTCACATGTTTGATGCATTAAGAGTCAAAGCATCATTCCTATGAACCCATGGCCATGCATAAGTGAATCAGCCAAAATTGCTATCTTTACTTCTTTAGTTCACCAAACAAATATTCCATTGCATCTGTATCCCCTAAAAATATGGTTTGCTTTGCTCCATGCCTTGCCTTCACTGCTTATTTTCTAGTAACTTTTATCTACTTGTCATTTCTGTTTTAATTAATAAGGCTATCACATCTTTATGCAGTGAACTCAGTCGGTATCTTGAACCTATGGAAGTAAGTCCTTTGGAGTGTGCTAGCTATCAAGTAAGATTTTCTAATTGATCATACTTTATTATTGTATTTGTTAGTGGTGTAGATTTTCTGACTCATCATAATCATTGCAGGAATGGGATGTCAGAAAACTTTCAACACTCGGTTCTATTGGGAATTGGCTTCAGTGTCGAGAGGTGGTAGATGGTGTTGATGGATCTGTTTGTGGAAAATGGCGCAGGTGATCCTTTGTGTCTTTTAGTTGCATGGTCTTTTCGCCATTTCTTTATTTGTATTGCATATAGGGGGCGGTCTGACCCATTTATCTGTTGATGGCTTGATTGGGGCATGGTTAATTTCCAACAGGGTAAAAAGAAAACAAAGTTAAAAATGGGTTGAATATGGTCAAA
Source organism: Deinandra increscens subsp. villosa (assembly GCA_039602395.1). NCBI lineage: Eukaryota > Viridiplantae > Streptophyta > Magnoliopsida > Asterales > Asteraceae > Deinandra > Deinandra increscens. The sequence goes on along the minus strand of JBCNJP010000008.1, from coordinate 28,758,077 downwards.
CAAATTAAAAGTCGCCCGGAGTGTTTTATCATGGTTTATGTTGGATTTGACCAACCATCATCATGATACCCATGAAGTCCCTTAACTTTCTTTTTGTAGTGGTTTAATCCCTATGTTTTTTCTAATCTAATTCAAACCTATATAAATTACTGATTAAACCTTGCTATCAAACATTTAAGGGATAAACCGTCAAAATGATGAAAGCTACATATTTGATTTTATTAATTTTTGTAATCATCCTTGAGACACTAGTTGTTTATAAAAAGAATTGGACAAAATGTGTTTGCATCAACCCAAGCCAAACCAGCCCGTTTTGACCTGCACCAAAGAGTTACTGCGTTGACCCATCGCCCAACTCGCTCATTTGATCACTATTCAGGATCATTATTTTTGCACAATGTTTGGAGGTGCTTTATGACAACCTTTTTCTCATACCATGTTCTGTTGCAAATTATGCACCCTTCTGACTCAAAGTAATTCTCTAGTAAAGCATTTAATGTCCAAGAAACTTCTTCTTTAACTTTTTTTCTTTTGTTTCTAAATATTTATCCTCAGGGCTCCTCTGTTTGAAGTTCAAACTGATAAATGGGAGTGTTTCAGCTCTGTTCTCTGGGATCCAACCCATGCTGATTGTGCTGTCCCGCAGGTACCTATTTTTGCACCCCCCTCCCTCTTTTTTCTTCTGCAAGAACACGAACAAAAATGAACCATTGATTTTTTCAATCTTAAAAAATAAAAGGATATAAAGGTAATGGTTATTGTTTTTAACTCTCTGAAATTCAGAACAAAAATATAAACAAATTAGTTTTGATTGTTTGTTTATGCATTACACATTGTAGGCAAATGGTAAAAAAGTTGAACATATGTGAAAATATTAATTCTATGTACATAATCTATGCATGTGTGTGCAAGAAGTACAATATGTTAGAAATATGAACCATGGATAAAAAATTAAATGGTTTAGATTTGTTCTGCTTGTTGTCGTAAAAATTTAGTGTTCTCAAATGATCTTCCTATTCATATGGGTGAATTACGTGTCAACGAGTCAGACTAGGATCAAATCAGTTAATAATTTGATTTGACCCACGACCTAACAAACTGGATAAATGATCTGACTAACTGACCCATTAATTAAATCGCCTAACTAATCTAAATAGATTAGCTTTTATATTCTAAATCTGGCCCTCACTCCAACTCTGTGTAGGGTTCCACAAACACAGATGTTTATAAAGCATATTAATGTATGAAGAAGTTATAAAAGTTTTAGTATTAGTTTTTAGGTTTTCACAAAAAGATGTAGACATTTCCACAAAAAGCTTTAGTATAGTGTGCAAAAATAAAAAATGAAATTAATCACAACCATTAGATCAAAAGATCCAATGGTGAAAAAAATGTGTTTCTGGGCCTACACTTTTTTAAGGTGCCTAGTGAGTTTTTTTATAATTTAAAAAATAAAAATTCTTTCCTTGCTTACATATGTATTTCGCCTAGATATTTTTTTTACATATGTATTTTTCCAAGAACGGAAAAAATATTTATTCTATCGGAATTTTTAAACAAAAGAAACTAACCATTCTTTCTTAACCATCTTTTAGATCCTAACTAGAAATACATTTTAGAACAATCTAGTATTTTTTTTTTCAACAGGAGGTTAGGGTTTTCACAGTTAAAGTGGGTTTTCAACGGATCCAACCCCTATATATATATATAGGTTAGGTTCAAATGATAACTTTTTATTTTGAGAACTTTGGAGAACCATAATCTCAAACCACTAATTTTAGGTGGTGAATCACCAAATTGTTGAACTTGCTCCAATCTTATCTGTTGAAACACACTGACAAATTGGTTTTTGATACTTCTTCAGGAGCTTGATACTGAACAAGTTCTAAAGCAGTTGAAGTATATTGAAATGGTATGTTTTGGAATTCTGCATTGCCCAATAGTAAAGATGTCAATTTCGACCCATTTACTCACAAATGGGTTAATTTGGGTTATGTTTTATATTTTAACAGGTAAAAGATATCCAATGGGTCAAAAGTGAACATATATTTTTAATGCATGCAGAATAGTGATATATCGTTGTCATGTGCCACTGCCATATTCTTAGGAGGATTGTATGAACCATGAGGATAATCATTACATAGAACCTTTTAAATCATGAAAATAGATTAATACTGAAATAATTTAATTTTTATAATCACACATTAGTTATGTACAAGGACCTACCCTTTTGGACAAAAAACACATCAACATCTACCTATTAATAATGAAAAATACTACACATTATCCTTTTTCGCAGATTGCCATACATACAAACTTGACATCTTCCTTCTAAACCTGTTTTTAAATCATACACTAATTTCTTAAGCCGTTTATATCAAAAACATAAATTTTGCATTTGGTATCGAAATTTTTGGGTCTTAAATCTTTCGACATGAGAATCTTATTGTATTCATTTTGTAGTTGATGCCGCGACTTTCTGCAAAAAGGTGGAAACTGGGAGTTACCAAGCGTGTAGATCATCCAAAAAATACACAGAAATCGTAGGTTTCATGCATCAGATACATTTATGCATATATCGTAGATCTTGGTAAAGTTTTACTGAGCAAGAATTTTGTTGGGCGATGATGTCTTCTCAGAAAAAAAAAATGTGTACATCGTTGATTAGTATGAGAAAAAAATGCTAACAAAAAGTCTTTTTAATTTATTATACCCCTATTTCCTTTTCTTATGATTGATTGATATAGGAAACTGAATATTATCCTTACAAACAAAATAGAAGTTGCTTCATAACAAAGGTGAGTATTATATTACCCAAATCTTTATTTACCTAATATGAAAAAATAACTGATTGTAACAGCCTAGCTGTATAATGTACAGCTCTCTGATGCATATTAGTCAGATATACTATTTGATAGCATTGTACATGTCTGCATTTCTTCTTGGTTACTTTGTTTCATTCGTTGTTTTAAAATAGCAAATAATACAAAATAATCATCATAATCATCATCATTATAACAAAAAAATAATAATAATATGTGAATACTACATGTCACTTGGCAAGCTGTGGTGTTATTATGTGACATCTTATTATTTATTTTTATTTTGTTTTTTTAGTTTAGTTTTACATTATTCTTTTTAAGTGTCTATTTTTATATTTTTCGTATAATAGTTTTTATTATCTTTGTTTTAGTTTTTAATTATCTTAAATCATTTTTATTGAAAATGTTACATAATATAAAATAAAAAAATGACTTTAAATAAAAACATTACAGAATTATTATCACAATTTAAAACAAAGTAAAACATGACATGTGATGAGTTTGAGCTACCGGATTAACAACGGTCACTAGCCGTCACTGACGGGAAGTTTGTGGATTAGCCGTGTTTATGTGATAAATATATTCTTTTTAAAGTTGTTAGTATAATTATGGATAAAACTGTAGAATAAGTTGTTTATCTATAATTGTAGAATGGTGGTTAGTGTAATTATAGATATTCTTGGAAAACAAATTAAATCATGTTTATAAATACCTCATATCCCTAAACCCTAATTGTTGTTGGATAAGGGAGGGATTCTTCTTCGAGCTCCTGCTCGACAGAAACTCAAATAGTGGGATGTTGCTTTACCCCACGCGAGATTTGCTTACAAAAGAGCCCCTCGCAAGATTACTAGATGTAGCTTGTTTAAAGTTATTTATGGGTCTAACCCTATCACGCCAGTTGAACTTATTGCCTTGGACAATTCTGGTCTGATGAGCATTGATGTTGTTACTCAAGCTCGTGATATTCAAACCATACATACCTAAGTTCGTGATTGGCTTGCTAAGTTGAACTTACAGGAAATGACTCGCTGTGATGACCACTGTAATACTTTTGTTTTTTTTAGCCCGGTGACCTTGTTTGGATTCATCTCAACAAGGATCGTTTTCCTATGCGCCACCGCTCTAATCGAGCACACGGGCCCAAAAGTAGTAACATCCCATTTTGCCTCGTCTCTCCTAACCGTTTGCAGCTTTACGTTTTATCACAACTTAGTTTTATTTCATAATTTGTATTTTTTCTTTCCACTACTTGCTTTATTTTATTTAGTCCTGGTCAATAGAGTTTTCCTAAAGATTAGGGTCATGGTTTAGTGGGGTAGTGGTAGTTGGTAGTTTCTCTTGTAAGCAAAACTCGATGTTCTAATGGAAAGAGGAGAGAAATTACTTTGAACATATTGTTTTGCTAAAAATTACAAGACTAAATTTAGTAACCAAATTAGTTTGTGAGGTATGGACTATGGTGCCTTGGATGTAACGTATGTTTAGTTGATTAAAACAGTTTGAATTCAAGGACTTAATAGATTTTAAGCAAACATAATGATCAAATTCCCAGGATGCAAGTAAGAACACAAGAATTTTTTAGGGTAAAAAACCCTTAACCCCTGGATGTCTCCAAGAGCCACTGGCACAAAAAACCCCTTGGCAACGATAACACACGTTGCCTGTTTATTTCACTGAAAATAGGTTCAAGTACAATAGTTTGCGGCTGTCGCTAAGTGAGTGAGTGAGAGTACATGCGATCGTAAGTGTATAAAATGAAACTTAAGTCGCGTTTAAATACATAAAGTTCTTATAATTCCGAGATTCTTGGGATCTTCATTCAACGACTTTTGGCCATTATTGATCGAGTTTGTCGGCGAGTCTCTCTTTCCGCACGTGTTTCAGCTCTTGACCAAGTCCTTTTGACTGTTATTCGACCTTTCACACCTGGCTATAGATCAAACAAAGTCAAATTGAGTTGTTAGTATCAATATCCTTGCATGCTAGGTAACCCTGCATGCTGGGGTTAGGTATTGTAAATATGCAGTCCCTGGATGTATGACATCCTGGGGTTTAAACCTGTTTAAGAATACCCGATAATATAAGGTTGAAACCCAAGGCATAACAATTGCCCCCAAATTCGCAGCTTGTGGATAAGAATTCACAGCTGTGAATTTTTGAAACACGATGACTCATCCTAGCTATTTTAATCTGGTCCGCTTGTTTAGGAGTAGCTATGCCACGATCATCACCCACGTCTTTTCACCCTTGTAACTTCCATTCCATTAAATACTCCTCTCTGCAATTTAGTTTTACCCACTTGACCATTATGAATCCGAGGTTACCTTTACGGGAATCGAGGATTTCATGGACCAAAAACACATGTAAAACCCTGAATTAGAGTCAAGTAGCTTCTCCGACGCCGACATTGCCGCTGTCAGGGCTTCCGGGTTACTTCCCGTGTCTGCCGAGATTCGACCATTCGACCCCAGGTTGAGGTCGATTTCGCATCCCACACCTGGGTCTGCTTCCTCATGGCCCCTTTTAGCATCGGGCTCTCTTATCCTTTCTCTACTCTGGTTGCCGAGTTTTTTTGAAGCCAACGGTCTTTCTTATGCCCAAACCCTTCCCATGGTTTGGCACATCCTGGGTACCCTTGACTGTCTAAACCGTTCTTTCGAGCCCCTTATTGGTCTTCCCGAGTTAGCTCAGACATACGAGCTGAAATCTCATGGTTCGAACCGTTTTTGTACAAATATCTCTCGAAAGACCTGCAACTGATTCCTGGCGCTACCCAGCATGAAGAATGGAGAAGCCGGTTCTTTTTTATGAAGCGTTCAACTATCCCTGGGGGTAATTGTCTTCCTTATAGGTGAATCGTGAAGGGTAGGAAGACCTGTCATAGAAGTTAGGTTTAACATATTTAATAATTGAATCGCTGACCTTGGATGTTTGCTTTTACAGTGCCTAGCTTGTTGGAAATCGGCCCTGAAGAAGAAGAAACTGAGACCAATTTGGAGAAGTTCTTGGGTATCCCTGAGTCTGAGCTTGCATTCCGTTCCGACGAGGTTTCTGCTGCTTCCTATCATACTCCTAGCATGTCGAGCTGTAAGTACCACTGGATTTCACATAATTTTTATTCGTACCTGTCGGCTGATATCCTAGGGTGTTTTGCTTTTTTTGGCTTTTCTTTACAGCTGCTGCCCCTAAATTCGATCTTGATGATATGGACGCTGCTCTAAGCTCCGGGCCTGGCACCGAGGACGACTTGCTGGTCCTTGGATCCGTGAAAACTGAGCCTACCCCATCACCAAGATCCCGCCATCCACGGCCTCCGGTACCAAAAGGAAGACTCGAGGGTCAAGTGCCGCTGCTGCTGCCACTCTCGCTGCCCCCAGTTCGATCTCAGAACTCACGGCTGTGGAGAGTGAGTCCCTTGTCCATCAGGTAATCATTGCATGCTTCTAAAGGATAAGATAAATTCATTTATTTCGATATTAACCCTGGATTCCGATCTATTTCAGGCTACCTCCTATCTCCTGGACCTTCTGGCCACCGTTGAGAAGCGAGCGGTTGATGCTGAAGTCTCAGCCAAGGTGAAGATTTCCCAGGCCAACAAAGAAGCAACCAAGGCCAAGCTCTTTCATGACAAATCTGTGAAACTCATAGCTGAGAATGAGAAGAAGGCGGTGCAGGTGAAGGCTGATAACCAGGCTGCTTTGGTGAAGACTGTCGAGACAACCAGGGCATCTACTCTGATATTCCTACCGCAGGCCAGGCTCAAGATGGTGAAGGAGGCCAGGGATATGAAGTTCTAGAACCCTAAGTGGAACCATCGGCTGTGGCTGAACAAGCTCCGCGAGCTAGGTGGCACTGTTCCTGAGGGTTTTGACTCGGACGCAACCCAGGATGCAGGGGATTCAGCCCTGGTTACAGCCGGAGCCAGCACAGAGATGGAGGTGGATTAGGCCAGGACCCAGGATTTAGAGGGGCAAGGTGAAGCGAGCACTGATGAAGCAGGCAAGGAAGAAGCCAACAAGGAAGAAGATGCAGGGGCTGCCAATGCAGCAGCCACGGGTACCGTTCAATAGCCCGTGGTCCTTTGTCTTTCTTCTTATCTTTAATGAAACTTTTTAAATATTTTGCTTGTAATGGATGCCGAAGGTTGTTCTTCCCGGCCGTACAATGTTCCATCCATGGGCTAGATACTCATGGCTTTTGATATTCCCCATCCTGGGGTGGTTGGATGGTTTGCTCCAACCCCAAGGTGGTTTTTATTATAAAACTGCCATGCTTTAGTTATTTATTGATGTGTTGTATGATTTTGACCTGCACAATTAAACATAAAGAAAATGCACAAGTTATAGGAGGTAAGTCCTCACCTATTTCATCCCGGGTTATACCCTGGATGGTTAACCTTTTAAAGCATTATTACACCACTTCTTCGATCGTCACTTGTTTTGTTTCCTGCACGTTTAGGCATACCATAACTTATTAGTTAACCGATAGCGAGTACCTAGGATTTGGCATCGAATGCCATCCTAGGTCATAATTCAGGGGCAAACCCATCAATTTTTGAATTAGATCCTAAAACCATTGAGTTCAATTCGTAAACACTGGGGTTGTACTCAAAATACTGGGGTCAAACCCATAAATCTTGGGGTTAAGCCCATAAATCCTGGGGTCAAGCCCATAAATCCTGGGGTCAAGCCCATAAATCTTAGGGGTCAAGCCTGGTGCCGATCATGCGAGTTGGGGTAAGTCCCATTGGGGTACTGGCGAATTCTAGGGTCTACCCTAATGTCATATTGACGATCTAGGGGTATGCCTCGGGTGTCCTTATTTGATATGTAAATATAAAAAACTTAAGGGACTTGCATATGTCCATAAATCATGAGGTTGCCGCCCAAGCTGTTAACTCAGGTCGATCCCATAATCCTGGGTCATACCAAGCCGTCGTGTGCAACTGGTGAGGCGTCAAAGCCAACCTCGTAAGGAAGACGTATTATCTTCAAACCTTACTGGGGATTTTGAAATTACCCAAAACGGAGGAGAGATGGCCAATATCTAGCTTAGGAGGAAAACATCCTTGGCTTGTGCATCCAGGGTTCAATACCACAAATGTTAGCAAATTACAAAAGAGTAACAAACAAGGATGAAAAGTAATCAAGTAAAATATAAGAAAATGAATAAGTCAAATACCTTGAAAACTTTACTAGTTTAGGAAACATACCTGGGATGTAGTATCCTGGGATAACAGACTTACATGAAATAAGCCTTCAAGTGGATTGCATTCCAAGGCCTTGGCAGCAGTTCACCTTCCATGTTGGCGAGCCAATATGCCCCTTACCTGCCTCATAATCGATCAGATAAGGGCCTTCCCATTTAGGGGCCAACTTCCCATCCCCAGGATTCATTGTATTTTGAAATGCTTTCCTCAGGACCAGATCTCCTACTCTGAATCTTCGGATGCTCCCATGCTTGTTGTACAGCTTTGAAATCCTTTGCTGATACCTAGCCATTCTCCAGGCAACTTGTTCCCGTAGCTCATCCACAGTATCAAGGTCATCAGCCAGGGCTTCATTGTTTGCATCCTGGGTCTGACTGCTGACCCTGAATGTATGCACCACCATCTCTATCAGGATGACCGCTTCTATACCAAAGACCAAGGAGAAAGGGGTCTGGCCAGTGGCATTCTTGGAGGTTGTTATGTCTGCCCATAATGCCAAGGGTAGCTCCTCTGCCCATCCTCCCTTCTTCTCCTTCAGTCTCTTTTTCAAGTTGTTGATAATAATCTTGTTACTAGACTCTACTTAGCAATTAGCCTGAGGATACAAAGGTGTGGAGGTTATCATCTTTATCCCCCAAGCTTCACAGAATCTAGTAGTTCTTTTACCATTGAATTGCGATCCATTGTCACAAACTATCTCAGCAGGTATACCAAATCTTGTTAGGATATTCCTTTTCATAAATGATATGACTTCTTTTTTCTCTAACTTGGACATAAGCTTCAGCTTCTCTCCATTTTGAGAAGTAATCAGTCATTTCTAACATGAAAACCTTTCCTCCTGGGGCCTTGGGTAGCTTTCCCACAATGTCCATTCCCCATTTCATAAAGGCTCAGGATGCAGGGATAGGATACAAAGGCTCTGCTGGCTGGTGACGAATGTTGGCGTGTCTTTGGCATGCATCAGATTTAAGGGCGAAATCTTGGGAATCCTTTCTCAAGGTTGGCCAAAAGTACCCTATCCTCAGGATTTTGGACATTACGGACTTGCCCCCGGTATGGTTTCCGCAATCACCTTCGTGGATATCCTTGAGTACTTCTTACGCTTCGTATTTTTCCAAGCATCTTAGGTATGTACATGCAATAGACTTTTTATATAATTTTCCTTTGATGAGGACGTACCTGGCTGTCTTAGTTTTGAATGCTCTGGCGTCTTTTTCTTCTCTTAGGATGGATCCAGTCTGCAGATAGTGAATTATTGGCTTGGTCCAGGATGTGACGTTTCCTGTGGAATCAGAATGTTACACATCCTAGGTACTGGATACCAGAATCTTGCATCCAGGGTTTGCGTCTTCTGGTCCCTCATATTGGTTGATAGCCAGACTTAGTATGTGAATTATGGGGATATGTGTGTCTTCCAATGCTTTGAATGCAGAACCCAAATTTGCCAAAGCATCTGACTTAACATTTTATTCTCTGGGAACTTATTGTATGTTGAAAGTTTGAAAATCTTGGGATATGGACTTTACTATCTCCAAATACTTGGCTAACTTTTCCCCTTCACTACATAAGATCCATTAAAGTGGTTAGTCAAAGCAAGGAGTCGATGTATACATGGATGTGTTGAATCCCAAGATGTAGAGCCAATTGCATTCCAGCAATCAGGGCCTTATATTCTGCTTCGTTATTGGTTGCCAGAAATCCACACCTTACAGCCTGGGGTATCATGTTCCCCTGTGGAGATTTCAGTATGAGTCCTAAGCCTGTCCCCCTGACGTTGAATGCTCCATATGTAAACAACGTCCAACATCATGAGTGTAAGGAATATTGTGCTTGGAAGATTTCCAGCTGAATGCCAATTTTGTAGAGTTCCGGCTGAAGTTGAAGCGGAATTCTCACTTCAAGCGGAACTGGCAGTTCAAGCGGAAAGAAGCAGTTTTGTCTACTAGCGAATATTCCGGGTGAACTCTATTATCCACCAGAAAATGAGTTCAACCGGACTTTTCCTGAGATGTCTTTTCAGCAAGTCCAATCCTGCAAAAGCTTCTCGTATGCTTCTATATCTGATTCAAGCCGCTCTCCTAAAGTAGTATGGTGCTGCAAACACGCAAGGTTGATACTTTACTTGCTTACTATACAAGCTTTGCTTTCTTATCTTTCTAAAAGTTTTCAAAATGAGTGATTTCAGTCTAAGTTGCCCAAATGGTTCTTCCAACAAACCACCAATGTTCACTCCTGATGACTTTGGTACCTGGAAACTCAGGATGGAAGGTTTTGTTAGGATTTTGGACCGTCGTATTTGGAAATCTTTCACTGAAGGTCCCTACTCACCCATGGTTTCATCTGCTGATTCAATCCGCTCTCCGAAAATTGGGATTATCTCTTAGGGATGAACCTTCACTTGAGGGGGACTCATTAGTGTTTTGGCTAAAAATTACTTAAGCTAGATTAGTAAAGTTTGACCCAAATAGGAATGTGAGGTTCGGTGCCTAGGATTTAGATATGAAAACAGTTTGAAGAAATCCTGGGATAACAGTATAATTCCAGGGACAAACAACTAGAATCCTGGGTAAAAAGTAAGGTTTGCTTATGAAATCCGTTAAGAAACTTAGCAACACAAATGTAACCTGAAATGCAAGCAGGAACACCGAGAATTTTACTAGGGAAAAGCCCTTAGCCCTTAGATGTCCTCTAAGGCGCCGCCGGCATAAAAACCCCGGGTAGCGATAACACACGCTACCAATTTATTAATCACGTAAATGTTTGAGTACAGAGAGTAATCAGAGAGTTTAGTACGAGAATACAATGAGTAAAGCTCGAATGAGCTGAAAATAAACGACTAAGTGTCTTATTTATACTCCTAGATCTTCAACAACTTGTCCGATATTCCAGGGATCTTCTCTCCAAGGTCTCTTCCAGTTGGTTGACCGAATCTTCAGCTAACAACCTTTGACCACATGCTAAATGAGTCTCTAGCTTCTTTTATTTGACCGTTGGGAGACTTCGTAAACCTGTCTTCACTTAGATAAAGGCACAAAATACGTTAGTAACAATGTCCTAGCATGCAGGGTCATTTCTACATGCTGGGTCATTCGTAGAATAAGGATGACCCTGGATTAGACTTATCCTGGATCATAATAATGCGTAACCAGAATAAAATAAAATGAATATGGACTTTCCTGGGTTACAGCGACATCCTGGGACATTACCTTACTCCTGATACATTCAGGGTCATTTGAACTTTACCTGTTAAATTCTGGGTTATTCAATTCCTAGGTCACTCCTGTCCTTGGCCTTTTCCTGCACCCTGGATTATCAGCCGAGAATTCGGGGTATAACAATTAGAAGCAGATGTACCATCCCCATCTGAACATTTATCACCCCTACAACCCCTGTCACCTAGGAGTGACATTGCTCTCAATCTTGGCTTAGATGAAGGTGTTATTAACTCACCTGCCTCATTACATGAGAATATCCTGATAGGCCAGGACCCTGTAGCACTGCAACCCCACTCCTCGCCGGAGGTGAATCTCAGGAGTCAAGAAGAGATTCATGCAAAAAGGGCTGCTGCTGCCCAAGGATCCCTACTGGATCTTGGTGTCAATAGTAACATCAATAAGACCCAATTTGCGGCAATCTTCTCTGAATCAGCACCCAGAAGTCCTTTATTGGAACCAAGGGTTGCTGAAACAGATGAAGAGAATCCCAGGTGCCAAGAAGCCATGGGTACCAATGCTGATCAATCTAGGATTGATAGTTTGGTTTTGTCCAAGGATACTGGTAAAAAGCCAGTTGAGGATAGCTATACACTACCCGAATTGACGAAATTGTACCTCTCTCTGCAAGCACAGGTTGAAACTCTCAACACAACTGTTGCTAAATTAGTTCAAGCTGCTCCTACTGACACTGGGGTATATTTGTCCCAGGATTAACGACTGGTTCTCTGATGGCAGACGCCCTAGCTAGATCAGCATGTACCCTGACATTACTTCCAGGGGTGTTGAAATTCAGATTCCTAGGGTCAAGTGGAGAAGGTTGAGCTGGTGCAGCCCTACGTATCTCCGATCTCACGCTCGTTAGTTGGGCCAGGAATTCCTCATTCAGCTTTTGTTGGCGTTCCATGTAGCGTTCCATTCTAGTGAGTGAGGAGAGGATATCATCATTGGATATCAGAACAGGGTCTTCATGGACGTTATCCGTTTCAATCCGTTCGGAGTTGATTGTTGAACCATCGTTGCGTGTGGTTGCAGTTGAGGTATTGACCCTCGGCGGAATGGCTCCACTTGTTGAAGTGCTGAGAGCAGGAACCGAAGCATTCGAGGTGTTCATTTGTGTTGACATCTTTTGGTAGATTTTGGTAAAAATCAAGTTTAGGATGAATCTAAAAAGAGTTTGATAAAAGATTGACACCAATTGCCCCACGGTGGGTGCCAAATTGTTTTGGCTAAAAATTACTTAAGCTAAATTAGTAAAGTTTGAACCAAATAGGAATGTGAGGTTCGGTGCCTAGGATTTAGATATGAAAACAGTTTGAAGAAATCCTGGGATAACAGTAAAATTCCAGGGACAAACAACTAGAATCCTGGGTAAAAAGTAAGGTTTGCTTATGAAATCCGTTAAGAAACTTAGCAACACAAATGTAACCTGAAATGCAAGTAGGAACACCGAGAATTTTACTAGGGAAAAGCCCTTAGCCCTTAGATGTCTCTAAGGCGCCGCTGGCATAAAAACCCCGGGTAGCGATAACACACGCTACCAATTTATTAATCACGTAAATGTTTGAGTACAGAGAGTAATCAGAGAGTTTAGTACGAGAATACAATGAGTAAAGCTCGAATGAGCTGAAAATAAACGACTAAGTGTCTTATTTATACTCCTAGATCTTCAACAACTTGTCCGATATTCCAGGGATCTTCTCTCCAACGTCTCTTCCAGTTGGTTGACCGAATCTTCAGCTAACAACCTTTGACCACGTGCTAAATGAGTCTCTAGCTTCTTTTATTCGACCGTTGGGAGACTTCGTCAACCTGTCTTCACTTAGATAAAGGCACAAAATACGTTAGTAACAATGTCCTAGCATGCAGGGTCATTTCTACATGCTGGGTCATTCGTAGAATAAGGATGACCCTGGATTAGACTTATCCTGGATCATAATAATGCGTAACCAGAATAAAATAAAATGAATATGGACTTTCCTGGGTTACAGCGACATCCTGGGACATTACCTTACTCCTGATACATTCAGGGTCATTTGAACTTTACCTGTTAAATTCTGGGTTATACAATTCCTGGGTCACTCCTGTCCTTGGCCTTTTACCTGCACCCTGGATTATCAGCCGAGAATTCGGGGTATAACAATTGCCCCCAAATTTTCGCAAGCGGATAGAATTTACAGCTGTGAAAATTTGAAATTTTGGGTCAAATCACCCCTTGTTTCAATCGTGTCCGTTAAAAGAGGATCCGCTACGCCACGTCGTGGGGTCGTGTCCCATCACCTCTACAACTTCTAAATCCCCTTAAATACCTGCATTTACCTCTTCTCTCTTCACCATTACCGTTTTCGAGAGCAAAGTTCAACTGCTCGGACCTCCGGCTTCTCTCCTCTTCCGATCAGGTAATCTTTTTCTCCCCACTTTTCCTTTCATTCTCCGATCATGACTCGTAAGAAAATACGAGCGGAGACAATGGCTGAAGAGACCGGAATCGAGGATTTCCTCAATCAGTTCTATTTACAGAGCCGAGCGCTCGAAGCCTGCACTTTCACCGACGACGACATCGCTACATTGTTGTCGTCGGGCCTTTTCCCTGAGTCCACTGAGATCAGACCCTTCGACAAAAGGGTTCGATCGGATTTCTGCTCTGAGACCTGGGTCTGCTTTCCTTTTACTCCTTTCTCCATGGGGCTCTCATATCCTTTCACTGGGTTAGTGGCTGAATTCTTCGAAGCTACCGGCCTTGCCTACGCCCAGACTCTTCCCATTGTGTGGAGAATTTTGGGTACCCTTGACCGCCTGAACAGGGAGTTTGATTCCCTGGTTGGGTTACCTGAATTAGCCCAGGGTTATGAGCTCAAATCCCATGGTAACAACCGATTCTTGTTCAAGGCTTTGAACAAGGATGTTCAGATGGTTCCTCGGGCTTCATTTCATCAGGAATGGAAAGGGAAATTTTTCTTTGTCAAGAGGTCAACTATTCCAGGAGGGATGAGCCTTCCGATTAGGTGGAAAGTAGATGGTAGGTTCTCGCCTGCATTAGGGGTTAGGATTTTAATTTTCAATATACATGTTTAATGAAAACTGACCTTGAATTTTTCTGTTTTGCAGTGCCCAGCTTGAGTTCCATTGGCCCTGTGAATCCAAGGACGTTCGAGAGGTTCGAGACCTTCTTGACCATCACTGAAGAGGATCGCGAGTTCAAGGTTGACCCTGATCAAGTTGCTTCTTCCTGCTCCCATAGCATGTCGAGTTGTAAGTATCCTGGGACCCTGCCTTTTAGACCTAGGATTTTCTCTGGATTCTGCTAACTTTTTATGCTTTTCGTTTCTTAGCTGCTGCTGCTGTGAACCTTGAAGAGGTGGATCTGGACGCCTATCTGCTGAGTGATGATGACTTCCAAGTCCTGGCCACGGTAAAATCCGAGCCTCCATCGGTCCCCAGAGCTCCTCCTTCCAAGACCTCGGGCACCAAGCGCAAAACCAGGGCCACCAGCTCCGCCATATCACTGCAGCCCCTGGAGAACATGGATGCTGCTGGGCTACTTTCACACGCTGAGGCCATCTCTCGCCAAGTAAGTAAATCCTGGGTACCCCTGAATTCTCCTGCATAGTTAGTCTATTCAGAGTTTAAATTGTTAATCAACTTGCCTTTGTACGCAGATTGCTGGGCGATTCTTTGAACTGCTCCAGGCCGCTGAGAGGCGTGCCCAGGATGCTGAATCCTTAGCCAGGAAGGAGGTCGCCACCCTGAAGAAGGAATTGAGCTTGACCAAGATCGTTGCTGATAAGAACCTGGGGCTGGTGCAGGAGCTGGAGAAGAGGGCTGTTGAGGTGCGGGCTGAGCATGAGGCTGCGCTGGTTGCGAAGGGTGATGAGGGTAGGTTGATAGCCCGCATCTCGCTCCTCCAGTGCAGGTTGAAGATGGCGAAAGAGGCCAGGGACCTGGGGTTTCAGAACCCCAATTGGGATGTGTCCGACTGGGCAAACAAGCTGCGCAACTTAGGCGCCACCATTCCCGCAGGGTGTGACCCTGAAACTGGCCCTGGATCCAGCAAAAGCACCCCATCCAAGGGTTCCGCTGGTCATGCCATGGACATCGACCAGCCCAAGGGAGGAGAGCAGCCGGCCCAGGACCCTAAGGCAGCAGAGAAGGCAGCGGAGGAGGAGGAAGCGAAGGGGACGACCCAGGATGATGCTTGAAGGTTGTTGGTCGTCTTCTTCTTGTTTTTATGTTTGTTTTAGTGGTCTGTTTAAAACAATTTTAATTTTTTGTTTGTGATGCAACCGGTTGATGTTTCCCGGTTTAAAACAATATGCCCTACCCCCGGATTTGAAATCCGGGGTTTTGACATGCCCCGCCCTGGGGTGGCCGGAGTCTTTCCCGGACCCAGGGTGGTTTTTGAATATAACTGCTTTTGCTTTTATGATTGTGTTTGAGATATTTGAAACACATTTGCTGATGTGTGAAATCATACTAGGGTTTACCTTAGTATTCCTGGGTTGCCCCCAGGATTTAGGATTCCTCGTAGCTTTGGTAGTCTTGTGAATGTCTCCTGTTATATGAACACAAAGATTAGAATTAACTAGCCAAGTAGTTAATTTGCTTAGGTTTTAACCGTCATGACCCTGGAATAATAATCCTGGGCCACTAGGCAGTCTCTTGAGTTATTTCTGGGGTCATGCCCGGTGCCGTACTGGCGAACTAGGGATTTCCTCTTAGTCGTACTGACTGAACTAGGGCATGTCCTCGGAGACTTAAGTTGGTACGTTAGCACCAATCCATCTTGAAAACGCGTTAATCGTTTTAAACCTTAAGAGATCCGCATATGTCCCTGGATTGGGAGGTTGCCACCAATGCTATTAACACGGATGATCCCACAATCCCAGGGTTTCATACTTGGATCACGTGCGTCTCGGGCGAGGCAAAAATTGCCACGTGCGTCCCGGGCGAGGCGTGATAGCCTATAATCGGATGGAGGAAGCTTAGTCCTCAAACCTTAGGATTGGGTTTAGGCCTTACCCAATACGGAAGTGAGATGGCCAGTCTCAAACTTAGGAGTCATACGCTGATTGTCGTTGGCTTGGAGTACGCTTTGTTCCATGTACCTTGAATTTTTGAGCATCCTGCATTTTGGGTGCCCTGAATCCTGGGATACCTTGGATTCTGAGTAACCCAATTGACGAAACATAGATCTTAGCGTATTCAGGGTGGTGAATAATAATTAATGCAACATGTAACTGATGTTAATAAATGAATAATGAAGGTAAAACATATAAAGGGATAAATGAAATAAGTTAAGTGAGAGGAACTGACCTGGATTTGCAGCATTAATTTAAAATCAAACACATACCTGGGTGGCCGAATCCTGGGACAGGTAGCCTTACATGAAATACGCCTTCAAGTGTATCGCATTCCAAGGTCATGGTAATAGTTCTCCTTCCATATTAGCTAGCCAATATGCCCCCTTACCAGCCTCAGAGTCAATCAAGTAGGGACCTTCCCATTTAGGAGCCAACTTACCATCCCCTGGATTTGTTGTGTTCTGAAATGCCTTTCTAAGGACTAGATCTCCCACTTTAAACCTCCTGATCCTCACATGTTTGTTGTAAGTCTTGGAAATTCTTTGTTGGTAGGCTGCCATTCTCCAAGCTGCTTGATCTCTTAGTTCATCCAAGGTATCCAAGTCTTCAACCAGGGACTGATCATTCGAATTCTGGGTCTGAGAGCTGACCCTGAATGTTGGGACCACCATTTCGGTTGGGATAACCGCTTCAGTACCAAAGACCAAGGAAAATGGGGTTTGGCCTGTGGCGTTCTTGGAGGTAGTCCTGTCTGCCCATAGTGCCAAGGGTAACTCTTCTGCCCATCTTCCCTTCTTCTCCTTCAATCTCTTCTTCAAGTTATTTATGATGATTTTGTTGCTTGATTCAGCCTGGCCATTAGCTTGAGGATGCACTGGAGTCGATGTTATCATCTTTATGCCCCAGGATTCGCAGAATCATGTGGTCCTACTCCCAATAAATTGGGAGCCATTATCACAAACGATCTCAGATGGCACTCCAAACCTTGTTAATATGTTCCTTTTAATGAAGGATATAACTTCTTTTTCCCTGACTTGAACGTACGCCTCGGCTTCAATCCATTTTGAGAAATAATCTGTCATTGCTAACATGAATACCTTTCCTCCAGGGGCCTTGGGTAATTTACCAACAATGTCCATTCCCCACTTCATGAAGGGCCAGGATGCTGGAATAGGATATAAAGGTTCTGCAGGCTGGTGAGGCACATTGGCGTGTCTTTGACATGCATCACATTTTTGAGAGAAATCCTGGGCATCTTTCCTCATAGTAGGCCAATAATACCCTGTTCTCAGAATTTTGGACATCAAGGACCTGCCCCCTGTATGATTTCCACAATCACCCTCATGGATGTCTTTGAGTACTTCCTGGGCTTCATCCTTCTCCAAGCACCTCAAATACGTACCTGCAAAAGATTTTCTATATAATATATTTTTGATAACTACGTACCTGGCTACTCTTACTCTGAATGCACGGGCATCCTTCTCGTTCCCTGGAATAGTACCATCCTGCAAATACTGAATAATTGGTCTGGTCCAGGATTCCTCTTGGGTTGAAGAATCCTGGGTACTGGATACCAGGATTTTTTCTGCTGTGTCAGAATCCTGGGTATCTGTACCCTGGTCTATAGCTGGTGTTAGTACATGAATTATAGGAATATGGGTGTCTTCAAGAGCTTTGAATACTGAACCTAAGTTTGCCAATGCATCTGCTTCAGTATTCTCCTCCCTTGGTACTTGTTGGATATTAAAATTTTGAAAATCACGGGACATTCTTTTTACCACCTCCAAGTATTTGATTAATTTCTCTCCTTTAGCTGCATAAGACCCATTAAAATGGTTAGCTAAAAGAAGATAATCAACGTATACCTGGATGTGCTGAATTCCCAAGTGTAATGCTAAGTGTAACCCAGCAATTAGGGCCTCATACTCCGCTTCATTATTAGTCGCTTGAAATCCACATCTGACAGCCTGGGGTATCATGTCCCCCTGTGGCGATTTCAATACAATTCCTAGGCCTGTCCCCCTGATATTTGATGCTCCATCAATGAACAAGGTCCAGCACCCTGAAATTTCTTCTTGTTGAAGCTGCTGGAATTCATGGTCCGCTTCTTGTTGTATGTCAGTACTGAAATCAGCCACAAAATCAGCTGGAGCCTGGGATTTTATAGCTGTTCTGGCCTCGTAGATCAGATCATACGCACTTAGCTTCACCGACCACTTAGCCATTCGACCTGACATTTCTGGTTTTCTCAAAACAGACTTTATAGGGTAGTTAGTTCTAACATGAATTGTATGAGTTTCGAAATAGTGTCTAAGTTTAGTAGATGCCATACTTAGGGCTAATATAAGTTTTTCAAGGTGTGAGTACCTGGATTCAGCATCAAGTAAGCTTTTACTTACGTAATAAACAGGGTGTTGCTGACCTTCTTCGTCCTTGGTCAGGACTGCACTTACCGTATTCCTGGAAACTGCTAAATACAGGGACAGGGGCTCCCCTGGATTAGGCTTCATGAGCAAGGGTGCCGTGGACAAGTATGTTTTCAAATCCTGGAACGCCTTCTCGTGTTCTTCCTTCCACTCGAATTTCTTGTTCTTCTTTAGGATGTCATAGAATTCCCTGCATCTTTCCGAGGATTTCGATATAAATCTATTCAGGGCAGCAATTCTACCTGTAAGTCTTTGAACGTCCTTGGTGCTGGATGGTGATTGTAGGTTGGCAATTGCCCTGATTTGCTCTGGACTTGCCTCTATGCCTCTCTTGGTTACCATGTATCCCAGGAATTTGCCTGCTCCGACTCCAAAATGGCACTTTTCTGGATTTAGCTTCATGTTATATTTATCCAGGATGTCGAAGGAATCCTTAACATCCTGGACATGGTCATTGATGACCCTGGATTTCACCACCATGTCGTCGATATACACCTCCATCGTGTCCCCCAGTTTTTCTTTGAACATCATGTTAACCAATCTCTGGTACGTTGCCCCTGCATTTTTTAGTCCAAAGGGCATAACTATATAGCAATATATACCTGTTGGTGTTATGAATGCCGTATCTTCCTGATCCTGGGGTTCCATCTGAATCTGCTGAAATCCTGAGGTAGCGTCCATGAAAGTCAACATTTCATGGCCTGCCGTAGCATCGACCATGGAATCTATGTGTGGTAGCGGGAATGGGTCCTTTGGGCATGCACGGTTCAGGTCTGTGTAATCCACACATACCCTCCATTTACCATTTTTCTTTCCAACTACCACCACATTGGCTAACCACCTAGGAAACTTTACTTCTCTGATCATCCTTGCTTTTAGGAGTCTATCAACCTCTTCCTGGATTATGACGTTCTTTTCCGGTGCAAATTTTCTTCTCTTTTGGTGTACGGGCCCGAAAGAGTTATCAATTCCAAGTTTATGTGTAATAACGGATTTAGAAATACCTGTCATGTCGTCATGGGACCAAGCGAAGGTTGACATTCTGGTTCTGAGTAGATGTATTAACTGTTCCTCTATTGGCCTTGGAATATTTGTTCCAATATAGACTTTCTTCCCTGGATTTGAGGGGTCCAACTCGACAGCTTTGACGTCTTGCTCCCTTGCTTCCAGGGCTTCCCGGGCCTTTTTCTTTAGTTGCTATGCTTGTCTTTGTTTGGAGGATATTTTCATTGATGTAGTATAACACTCCTTGGCCTCTTGTTGATCGCTATGTACTGTGATCACACCCCAGGGTGTTGGCAGCTTCACACATTGATGGTACGTCGAGGGTACAACCCTGTTATCTTGAATCCAGGGTCTACCCAGGATTACATTGTACCCTGATGGTGAGTCCATCACACAAAAACGCTGAACTGAGTTGAGTCCTTCTACGTAGACTGGAAGCTTGATTTCACCCAGGGTATTCTTTGTTTCGCCACTGAAACCCACGAGTACCGTGGATTTTGAGATGATCTCTGAATGCGGAATTCCCATCTTCTGCAAGGCCTCCAACTGGATTATATTTACCGAACTGCCTCCATCAATCAAGATTCTTTTCACAATGTTGTTGGCAATGTGAAGCGTTATCACCAACCCGTCATGATGAGGGTCTATGATATCACGTCTGTCATCTTCTACGAATGTAATATTCTTGATATCAGGCTGAACGGAACTCTTTCTGGGTCTTCCCTCTCCATCCGACTTGGATTCCTTGGCATGTCTCTTTGCTGCAGAATAAGAGGTACCACAGATATCAAAACCACCTGAAATGAAATGGATTACCTTAGCGTCTGGGGGTGGTGAGGATGCTCTCTCAATACGGCCATCGGTGTGTCCAGAATCCTGGGACCTTGCACCATTGTCCCTGGATTTTGGATTCTGCTCCCTGGATTTGTCCTTCTTTTTCCCCAGGAGCTCCTTCAAGTAGCCTTTGCAATCCTCGGTCTGATGACCAAAGTCTTCGTAATAGGCGCACCATTTGGACTTGTCCTTCCAAGTGGAAGGTCTATCGCTCTTCTTGGGCCACCTCGCTTTGTCTCCAAGGTCCTGCATAGCAAACATGACACCAGAAACATCAGTAGTAAAGCAATAATCATTAAGGGAAGCATATTCTTCTTCCTCTTCATCTTGGTCCACACTGTTCACTCGGTGTTCATCGGGCCTTGAGTATGGCTTGGATCGCTGTGACCTAGTATGTGAGGACTCTGATTTTCTGTTAGAGCTGTTGAATCCTGGGGTGGATTCACCCTTTCCCAGGATTTGCCTATCCTCCTCTAGCCTGATGAAGCGGATAGCCCTATGACGAACTTCATCCATCTTATGACACGGGTTCATGACCAGGTCTTGATAGAAGGGCGAGTCTTTGTTGAGCCCCATCTTGAAGGCCTGGACTGCAGTTGCCATGTCCATGTTTGGGATTTCCAAGGCTTCTCTGCTGAATCTGCTAACGTAGTTTCTTAGGGATTCTCCTGCATTCTGGGTTACCCTATACAAATCACTTGTTAGTTTTTCAAAGCTACGGCTGCAAGAGAATTGATTGTTAAATAAATTAATCAAATGCGAAAACGAAGTGATAGAGTAAGGAGGAACATTCAGGAGCCATTTCAGGGCTGCCCCTGTTAGGGTGGACCCAAATCCTTTACATAGGCATGCTTCCTTGATTTCAGGGGGCATGTAGATAACCTCCATTCTTTCACGGTACTGTGCCACATGTTCTTCAGGGTCTGTCGTGCCGTCATAAGGTTTCATGCTGGGTGCTTGAAACCTCTTAGGTATCTCCACGTCACAGATCGGTGAAGCAAACCTGGACAGCCTATGACTTGCTGGCCCAACTTCAGGGATAGGCTGCACAACTCATGGGACACTTGAAATCATCTGCTTGAGTTTTTGAATCTCTCGCTCCACTGATGGGCTGATCCCTGAATCCTGCACTGAATTGTTAGTATTAGCATAATGGGTGAAAGTTTGGGGAGTGTTACCGACATCCTGGGGTATATTTGTCCCAGGATTAACGACTGGTTCTCTGATGGCAGACGCCCTAGCTAGATCAGCATGTACCCTGACATTACTTCCAGGGGTGTTGAAATTCAGATTCCTAGGGTCAAGTGGAGAAGGTTGAGCTGGTGCAGCCCTACGTATCTCCGATCTCACGCTCGTTAGTTGGGCCAGGAATTCCTCATTCAGCTTTTGTTGGCGTTCCATGTAGCGTTCCATTCTAGTGAGTGAGGAGAGGATATCATCATTGGATATCAGAACAGGGTCTTCATGGACGTTATCCGTTTCAATCCGTTCGGAGTTGATTGTTGAACCATCGTTGCGTGTGGTTGCAGTTGAGGTATTGACCCTCGGCGGAATGGCTCCACTTGTTGAAGTGCTGAGAGCAGGAACCGAAGCATTCGAGGTGTTCATTTGTGTTGACATCTTTTGGTAGATTTTGGTAAAAATCAAGTTTAGGATGAATCTAAAAAGAGTTTGATAAAAGATTGACACCAATTGCCCCACGGTGGGTGCCAAATTGTTTTGGCTAAAAATTACTTAAGCTAGATTAGTAAAGTTTGAACCAAATAGGAATGTGAGGTTCGGTGCCTAGGATTTAGATATGAAAACAGTTTGAAGAAATCCTGGGATAACAGTATAATTCCAGGGACAAACAACTAGAATCCTGGGTAAAAAGTAAGGTTTGCTTATGAAATCCGTTAAGAAACTTAGCAACACAAATGTAACCTGAAATGCAAGCAGGAACACCGAGAATTTTACTAGGGAAAAGCCCTTAGCCCTTAGATGTCCTCTAAGGCGCCGCCGGCATAAAAACCCCGGGTAGCGATAACACACGCTACCAATTTATTAATCACGTAAATGTTTGAGTACAGAGAGTAATCAGAGAGTTTAGTACGAGAATACAATGAGTAAAGCTCGAATGAGCTGAAAATAAACGACTAAGTGTCTTATTTATACTCCTAGATCTTCAACAACTTGTCCGATATTCCAGGGATCTTCTCTCCAAGGTCTCTTCCAGTTGGTTGACCGAATCTTCAGCTAACAACCTTTGACCACATGCTAAATGAGTCTCTAGCTTCTTTTATTTGACCGTTGGGAGACTTCGTAAACCTGTCTTCACTTAGATAAAGGCACAAAATACGTTAGTAACAATGTCCTAGCATGCAGGGTCATTTCTACATGCTGGGTCATTCGTAGAATAAGGATGACCCTGGATTAGACTTATCCTGGATCATAATAATGCGTAACCAGAATAAAATAAAATGAATATGGACTTTCCTGGGTTACAGCGACATCCTGGGACATTACCTTACTCCTGATACATTCAGGGTCATTTGAACTTTACCTGTTAAATTCTGGGTTATTCAATTCCTAGGTCACTCCTGTCCTTGGCCTTTTCCTGCACCCTGGATTATCAGCCGAGAATTCGGGGTATAACAATTAGAAGCAGATGTACCATCCCCATCTGAACATTTATCACCCCTACAACCCCTGTCACCTAGGAGTGACATTGCTCTCAATCTTGGCTTAGATGAAGGTGTTATTAACTCACCTGCCTCATTACATGAGAATATCCTGATAGGCCAGGACCCTGTAGCACTGCAACCCCACTCCTCGCCGGAGGTGAATCTCAGGAGTCAAGAAGAGATTCATGCAAAAAGGGCTGCTGCTGCCCAAGGATCCCTACTGGATCTTGGTGTCAATAGTAACATCAATAAGACCCAATTTGCGGCAATCTTCTCTGAATCAGCACCCAGAAGTCCTTTATTGGAACCAAGGGTTGCTGAAACAGATGAAGAGAATCCCAGGTGCCAAGAAGCCATGGGTACCAATGCTGATCAATCTAGGATTGATAGTTTGGTTTTGTCCAAGGATACTGGTAAAAAGCCAGTTGAGGATAGCTATACACTACCCGAATTGACGAAATTGTACCTCTCTCTGCAAGCACAGGTTGAAACTCTCAACACAACTGTTGCTAAATTAGTTCAAGCTGCTCCTACTGACACTGGGGTATATTTGTCCCAGGATTAACGACTGGTTCTCTGATGGCAGACGCCCTAGCTAGATCAGCATGTACCCTGACATTACTTCCAGGGGTGTTGAAATTCAGATTCCTAGGGTCAAGTGGAGAAGGTTGAGCTGGTGCAGCCCTACGTATCTCCGATCTCACGCTCGTTAGTTGGGCCAGGAATTCCTCATTCAGCTTTTGTTGGCGTTCCATGTAGCGTTCCATTCTAGTGAGTGAGGAGAGGATATCATCATTGGATATCAGAACAGGGTCTTCATGGACGTTATCCGTTTCAATCCGTTCGGAGTTGATTGTTGAACCATCGTTGCGTGTGGTTGCAGTTGAGGTATTGACCCTCGGCGGAATGGCTCCACTTGTTGAAGTGCTGAGAGCAGGAACCGAAGCATTCGAGGTGTTCATTTGTGTTGACATCTTTTGGTAGATTTTGGTAAAAATCAAGTTTAGGATGAATCTAAAAAGAGTTTGATAAAAGATTGACACCAATTGCCCCACGGTGGGTGCCAAATTGTTTTGGCTAAAAATTACTTAAGCTAGATTAGTAAAGTTTGAACCAAATAGGAATGTGAGGTTCGGTGCCTAGGATTTAGATATGAAAACAGTTTGAAGAAATCCTGGGATAACAGTATAATTCCAGGGACAAACAACTAGAATCCTGGGTAAAAAGTAAGGTTTGCTTATGAAATCCGTTAAGAAACTTAGCAACACAAATGTAACCTGAAATGCAAGCAGGAACACCGAGAATTTTACTAGGGAAAAGCCCTTAGCCCTTAGATGTCTCTAAGGCGCCGCTGGCATAAAAACCCCGGGTAGCGATAACACACGCTACCAATTTATTAATCACGTAAATGTTTGAGTACAGAGAGTAATCAGAGAGTTTAGTACGAGAATACAATGAGTAAATCTCGAATGAGCCGAAAATAAACGACTAAGTGTCTTATTTATACTCCTAGATCTTCAACAACTTGTCCGATATTCCAGGGATCTTCTCTCCAACGTCTCTTCCAGTTGGTTGACCGAATCTTCAGCTAACAACCTTTGACCACGTGCTAAATGAGTCTCTAGCTTCTTTTATTCGACCGTTGGGAGACTTCGTCAACCTGTCTTCACTTAGATAAAGGCACAAAATACGTTAGTAACAATGTCCTAGCATGCAGGGTCATTTCTACATGCTGGGTCATTCGTAGAATAAGGATGACCCTGGATTAGACTTACCCTGGATCATAATAATGCATAACCAGAATAAAATAAAATGAATATGGACTTTCTTGGGTTACAGCGACATCCTGGGACATTACCTTACTCCTGATACATTCAGGGTCATTTGAACTTTACCTGTTAAATTCTGGGTTATACAATTCCTGGGTCACTCCTGTCCTTGGCCTTTTCCTGCACCCTGGATTATCAGCCGAGAATTCGGGGTATAACAATTGCCCCCAAATTTTCGCAAGCGGATAGAATTTACAGCTGTGAAAATTTGAAATTTTGGGTCAAATCACCCCTTGTTTCAATCGCGTCCGTTAAAAGAGGATCCGCTACGCCACGTCGTGGGGTCGTGTCCCATCACCTCTACAACTTCTAAATCCCCTTAAATACCTGCATTCACCTCTTCTCTCTTCACCATTACCGTTTTCGAGAGCAAAGTTCAACCGCTCGGACCTCCGGCTTCTCTCCTCTTCCGATCAGGTAATCTTTTTCTCCCCACTTTTCCTTTCATTCTCCGATCATGACTCGTAAGAAAATACGAGCGGAGACAACGGCTGAAGAGACTATAGTGAAGATGGTAGAAGATGCCAAAAGGGAAGCAGAGGATAAGAGGCTTGCCAAAGAACTATAAGAGGTGTATAATCTGTATCTGCAAAACAGTGTGTTCGAAAACTTACTTGAAGAGGCAAAGACTAGGTCTTTCAACTGGAGACTAAAGGATTATGATCTGGAGGCAGTGACTGAAACTGATAGACAGGAGTTAATTTCTATTGCTTCTCAATTGCCTACCAGGTTGACAAAGAATGATGAGAATTACATACTGCTGAAGAAGGTACAAAGGGCACTTGTGGTTAGAAATGTGAAGACAGAGGAAGAGGTAGCTCGGATGCAAGTTAGGGAACTTTGCAGCTTGATAGATTCAATATTTTATGAGCTTAAAGGAGATATTGCTGCTGTTAATCCTAACTTGGTGATGCCCTCACCATCAGAGCTCATCTCAGGTACAACAACTGTAAATGTTAAACCTGAATTTTCTGACATTGCAGATGTACAACCTCCACCTTCTTTCACTTACAACCCAAACCCAATGCCTACAACAGTTCCATCTTTCTTACAGTCACTTGCCATCACTCCCTACAAACCTCCCTCCATCTCCAAGAAAGTTGCCACCAAACTTGCCAATCCCAAGTACAGAACAAATAATTTTACTCCCATTGCTCCGCTCAAGAAAAAGCCTCCACCTACCATAGACTTCTCTGATATCTTTCCTCCTACTCCACCTTCAAGCCCTACACCAGAAGCTGATAGACCACCACCACAAACTTCCCTACCTCCACTCACCTTCAAAGAACCTTCTGCCACCACCATCAAACCTACTGAAGTTCAACCCAGTCCTTCCTCTCAATCCTCAAAGGGCAAAGCTCCAAAAGAAATAGAATCAACTGATGATTCTAATGAGGAAAACAAAATGAGAAAAAGAAGACTGCTGCATCACAAAAGGAAGAGAGAACAAAGGCCAAGGAAGAAAGGCCCACCCAGGCAAAACAAAATTGTTGGGTGGACAGTTAATGAGGACACTTTTGACTTCAAATTCCAGTGCCTAAGTGGGATCACCGGAGTAGTGAATGCTCATCTTGCCACCAGAATGCTTGACATCTTCCAACTATCGGATATCTATGCTAAATTGCAAGGGATAATGAGTTTGTCCAGAGCTGAGCTCCTGCTGAGAATGAGCATAGAACCAAAAGTGCTCGAGCATGGACT
This sequence comes from Deinandra increscens subsp. villosa, assembly GCA_039602395.1. NCBI lineage: Eukaryota > Viridiplantae > Streptophyta > Magnoliopsida > Asterales > Asteraceae > Deinandra > Deinandra increscens. The sequence continues at coordinate 28,731,292 of JBCNJP010000008.1, read as the reverse complement.
GTTCTCTGAAACTCAGGTTGATGAAGACACTGAAGAAAACACAACCAGTCCGATAAAATTTGTGATTTGGGAAGAAGAAGAAAAATTCTTCTATGTACACAGGGCAGATAGCAGCTTCACAACCCATAAAGCAATCAATGTTCAAAATCAGTGGAATGAACAAGATTAGGAAGCTCTGCAACATGTTAAGGTCACCATGACCAGCATGAGTGATCTCTCAAAAGATGTGAATGCAGGGGTTAAGTTCTTCGACAAGTAGGTCAAGGAGAAGAAAACTTTTGGGTACAAGTCAGTTTTTGAAGATAAACATTGAAGTTAAAGAATAATTTGACAGCATCAGCTTAGGGGGAGATTGTAAGGAATATTGCGCTTGGAAGATTTCCGGCTGAATGCCAATTTTGTATAGTTCCGGATGAAGTTGAAGTTGAAGCGGAATTCTCACTTCAAGCGGAACTGGCAGTTCAAGCGGAAAGAAGCAGTTTTGTCTACTAGCGAATATTCCGGGTGAACTCTATTATCCACCAGATAATGAGTTCAACCGGACTTTTCCTGATATGTCTTTTCAGCAAGTCCAATCCTGCAAAAGCTTCTCGTATGCTTCTATATTTGATTCAAGACGCTCTCCTAAAGTAGTATGGTGCTGCAAACACGCAAGATATTCCAATTGTCAATGTTTATTCTTTTGGTAGTTTGTATTTGACTTTTTAGTTTACGGTCTAGATTAGATCGCATGAGATCAATGGCTATCATTGATCTCATCAGCACTATATATAGCTTAGTTAGCTCTTAGTTTACACACAGTTGTCATCTTTGTTGTTATTAGTTCTTGAACAACTTGTAATAGTGTAGCTTCGAGTTAATGCAAATAGTGCCGAGTATTTGATACTTTGTTGTTACTATATTTCTGCAAATCAAGCTTTTACATTATACACAAGAACTTAATATTGCTTAAGTAAAGTGAAATATAACTTTAATTCCGCAGGGTTATATTTGCAAGTAAAGGGCTTTGTTTAAGTTTAACTCTAACTTTTAACGATCCTACAATGAGGTTTCCTCTTCTTGTAAGTGCTGGAATTCTTGGTCAGCCTCCTTTTGCATATCATCAATCAGCCACAAAATCTGCTCGAGCTTGGGATTTTAAGGCTGTTCTTGCTTCGTAGAATAATTCGTATGCACTTAGTTTGACCGACCATTTCGCCATCCTTCCTGACATTTCTGGTTTTCTCAAAACAGACTTAACTGGATAGTTAGTTTTTACATGTATAGTATGTGTTTCAAAATACTGTATAAGTTTAGTAGAAGCCATGCTTAAAGCTAGAATTAGTTTTTCTAAGTGAGAGTACCTGGATTCAGCATCAAGTAAACTTTTACTTACATAGTATACTGGGTGTTGCTGGCCTTCTACATTCTTGGTCAGCACTGCACTTACCGTATTTCTTGAAACTGAGAGGTACAAAGATAGTGGTTCCCTTGGTTCTGCCTTCATTAGGAGTGGTGCCGAAGATAAATATGTTTTAAGATCCTGGAAGGCCTTCTGATTTAGATATGAAAATAGTTTGAAGAAATCCTGGGATAACACTAGAATTCCAGGGTCAAATAACTAAAATCTTTGATAAAAAGTTAGGTTTGCTTATGAAACCCGTTAAGAAGCTTAGCAGCACAAATGTAACCTGAAATGCAAGTAGGAACACCGAGAATTTTACTAGGGAAAAGCCCTTAGCCCTTAGATGTCTCTAAGGCGCCGCCGGCATAAAAACCCCGGGTAGCGATAACACACGCTACCAATTTATTGATCACGTAAAAGCTTGAATACAATGAGTTCGCAGAGAATAAGGTACGAGAATACAATGAGTAAAGCTCGAATGAGCTGAAAAATGAATCTAAGGGTCCTATTTATACTCCTAGATCTTCAACTACTTCTCCGATATTCCAGGGATCTTCTTCTCAACGTCTCTTTCAGTTAGTTGACCGGTCTTTCAGGTAACAAACTTTGACCACGTGCCAAATGAGTCTTCAGCTTCCCTTATTCGACCGTTTGAGAGACTTTGTCAACCTGTCGTTACTTAGATAAAAGCACAAAATACGTTAGTGACAATGTCCTAGCATGCAGGGTCATTTCCGCATGCTGGGTCATTCAGAGAATGAAGGTGACCTTGGATTGGACTCATCCTGGGTCATGATAACATAATCAAGGTAAATAAAATAAATATGGATTTCCCTGGATTTACGCGACATCCTGGGACATTACCTTACTCCTGATACATTCAGGGTCGTTTGAACGTTACCTGTTAAATTCTGGCTTATACAATTCCTGGGTCACTCCTGTCCTTGGCCTTTATCTGCACCCTGGATTATCAGCCGAGAATTCGGGGTATAACAATGATGATTACTCACGACAAGGATTTTTCAGGATTGTCTTTCAATGATTTGATTCAAAGAATTCAGGCTTGAGATATGGAGTTAATGGTGAACAAATCACTTCCAGCACAAATTCAGAATCTTGCGGTGTATCATGGTGAAAATGATTCTACTATGAATGCTGGGAAGTCTAATATTCTTAGTTCTGCACCCCCTACAACACTTCTGGCATGTAAATCTGACACTCCTAGTTATTCTGCTGGTTGTACTGTGTCGATTCCTAGTTGCTCGACTCAATGTGCACTGTCCGCTCAAACTATCGATGTTTATAATGCTTTGATGTCTACGTTGGTATCTTCATATTTTGGTGTTATCAATGGCGCTGTGAGTAATGCTGAATTGGCAAATGAAGATTACGATCAAATTGATTATGATCATCTGGAGGAAATGGATCTAAACTGGCAGTATGCTATGTTGGTTCGAAGAACAAAGAAATTTTTCCATAGGACTGGTAAGAAGCGGTTGAATCAGGAAGGTAAGATTGGTTTGGACAAGTCTAAAGTGAAATGTTATAAGTGTTCCGTCTATGGTCACTTTGCTCGAGAATGTCTAAGTTTAGCAGATAATAAATTGAAAACTGGTCAACATGCACATTTAGTTTTTCATTCGTCAAATGAAGCTGATAAAGTTGAAAAGAAATCTGTTAATTTTGCTAATAATCTAACAGAAACGTTTTGGCATCCAGATGAATTTTCCTGGAATGCAGACTCAGCAACTAAGAAGAATCATGCTCCATTTAGCATTGCATTGACTGCTCGTCATGATGATGATGATAGTGTTTTGACTGATTCTGATTCTTATTCAAGTGAATCATTGGTTCAAGAAGTTTTATCAAAGGTTATTGAAAGCTCAGAAGCTAAAAAAGTCAAGTGTCTGGAATGTGAAAAATTACACAAGAAGATTGCAAGTTTTGATCAACGTTCAAAAACGTGAACTGAAGAGATTGTTGTGCTTAAGAAAGAGTTGGATGATTTTCAGAAGAAATATTATGAATTGGTCCAAATTCATGAAGATGTTTTGAAAGAGAAGACACAATTGGCTGAAGAGTGTGAGAAAGCCAAAGCTGAAGCTTTAGATGCAATTCAAGATTTTGAGAATTTATTTTGAGAAAAGTTATCCAGTTCAACAAAAATATGAAAAGGCTAATGCTCTTATTGTAGAAACTGCTGCTACTGTTAAGAAGCTTCAAAACAAGATCTGTATGCTTCAAGATGAGAATGTTCTTTATAGAGATAAGAATGAAGTGTTGACTAAAGATGCTGAGATTTATAAGAAAAAGAGAGAAAGTGTTCTTGAAGAGTTATTTGCTGAATGTGAGATCAGAAAACTGCAAGCTTATGAATATGATGATCTCAATGCAAAGTTCATCAAGTCACAAAAGGAGGTGTTTGAAGCTCAACAAAAGATTAATGATTTGCAGTTGGAGATTTTGGAGTTAAAGCGGCAAGTTAAGAATTGTAATTTGTCACTAACATTGCTAAATTTCTTATACAAGCAGGATAAGAGTGAGGAGAATTCAAAGAAAGATGATGTTCACTTGGTTCCTCAACCAGTGGATCTACTTGAAGTGACTTCTGCTCCGATTATTCCAAAAGCTAAATTACATGATTATTCGAAATTTACCAATCAATCCAAGAAAAAGAGGTCAAAGTCTAAGAAGAAAGACAAGTCTTTGGGTGATGCTCCAAAATTTATCTCAAAGTCTGTTTTGCTGGAAAATGAAAATGTCTTTGATAAGGTTGCTTCAAGTTCTTCATCTGCAACTGAAGAAGAAAAAGTTTTGATTGAAAAGAACAATCTGAAGGATATCAAAGCGAAATTCACTAGCGAAGCTAAGGCAAGAGAAGCTTTGGGTTCTTCTTCCAATTCTTCAAAGAATCAAGGATTCAAACACAAAGGTTTGGGTTATGAAGTGAAGGAAGAACCGATTCAAGCAAAGAAACCAGTGAAAGCTGCAAGTTCCGAACGCAAAAGTTGGAAAGAAATCACCTCCTCAGAAGGAATTTTCTTATTATTCTGGAAGGTCATCATCTTCACGGAGTCCATCTCCTAGGTATGATTCTTCTGATGATTTCTTTGATAATTTTGATTCTGAGAATTCATCTGGTTTTCAAAAATCAAAACGATTTTCAAACATTTTTAGAGAAAGACATTGTTATGCATGTCGTCAACCGGGACATCTTGTTGCTGATTGTCCGACGACTGCATATATTCATAATACTGCCAAGTATGTGGATAACAAAGGTTAAATTTTTGATGAACCATGGTCCCCAAAGATTAAATCAACTTGTAAATCGTCTTGGTCTAAACCAAGTACGTCGGTTGAATCTGATTCCGGTTCTGATAAAAAATTAAGAATTTTACAAATTTGGAAACCAAAAGTTGTTTCCAAGGCCGTAAATGACTATGTGGAAGACACCGGGCAACCCGACGCTGTTGAATCGGGTCAATCCCAAAGCGACTAATTTTTTATTTGGTTTCAGACAGGTATTTCAGGAAGACCTATCTGTGATTGAGAGATTGCTGATTGTGATATATCTGTGCTAATTTAATCTAAGTTTCAAAATCAATATGTTTTTCACAAATGCTTAACCAAAAGTATTCGTGTTGGTTGATCAATTTCTTTGTTTTTCATTCCGTCTTGTTTTGAGTGGGAGTTTGTTTTTGCAAAAAATACAAAAATAGTGTGTTGTTTTTCAAAATAGTATAAATGAAAATCTATAAATAGAGTTGTCATTTTTAGGGGGAGAAATTTGAAAAAGACAAAAGCACTGAAAAATGCAAAAAGCCAAAATCATGGAAAAATGAGAAATTGTATCCGACATGACTAGGAAATAATGGTACATTGGCTGACATCTTCTAGCTCATGGATAAAGTAGGTGAAAAAACCATAAGACCATTTGATCGATGTGTAAGGTAGGCTCGGCAAATCAGAAAGTATTCAAATGTGATATACACTAAATCTGATGCTTGACCTAGTGGACAACATCTTGATGCATATCTCACGATATATCAAGGAAAATATATGTGAAAAATAAAATGAGAAGTCATTGTCTATACATGTGTTCATTTTGCAAAGATTTAAACTTGTTTGATTTTCTTAATTTTGTCAAACGATCATACTTTCTCTGCGTGCTCACAAGGCCGACCTGATTGTTGTTCGTTTGACATTCTGCTTTATTTTCTTTGGTGTTTCGTATAACTCATCGGACTTTCTTTGCGGGTTCACAAGACCGACCTGATTGTTGTTGAGTTATACAATTTCAACTTGTTTTATTTTCTTATTTTGTTAAATCCAAGACCTTATCTGCGTATCGAAAGATCGACCTTAAGGTAGACGATTTAACGTTCTTATTTCTTTTTGCATGGAACACAGTTGATTATATCATAAATATATTCAATATGTGATTAAAATCACAAGTGTAATCACAAAAATGGGCGCCAAATTGTTTTGGCTAAAAATTACTTAAGTTAAATTAGCAAAGTTTGAACCAAATTTGAATGTGAGGTTAGGTGTCTAATATTCAGATGTGAAAATAGCTTGAAATAATCCTGGGACAATTACAGAATTCCAGGGACAAATCACTAGAATCCTGGGTAAAAACTTAGATTTGTTTAAGAAATCAGTTGAGAAACTTAGCAACACAAACGAATACTCAAAAGTAGACAAGAACACCGAGATTTGACTAGGGAAAAGCCCTTAGCCCTTAGATGTCTCTAAGGCGCCGCCGGCATAAAAACCCCGGGTAGCGATAACACACGCTACCAATTTATTGATCACCGAAAAGTATTGTTTACAATGAGTTTGCAGAGAATTTAGTACGAGAATACAGTGAGTAAAGCTCGAATGAACTAAAATTAACGACTAATGATCCTATTTATACTCCAAGAGCTTCAATGACTCGTCCGATATTCCAGGGGTCTTCAACTGTTTCCCCGATATTCCAGGGATTCCTTCTGCAACGTCTCTTTCCGTTAGTTGACCGAATCTTCAGCCAACTGACTTTGACCACGTGCTAAATAAGTCTTCAGCTCTCCTTATTCGACCGCTTGAGTGACTTAATCAACCTGTTGTCACTTAGATAAAGGCACGAGATACGTTAGTAACGAGATCCTAGCATGCAGGGTCATCTCCGCATGCTGGGTCATAGTAAAAATAAGAGCAATCCTTGAATTAGATCATATAAGTGAGAAATAAAATAAAGTAAAGGTAATCCTTCCCATCTGATGTTAATCATCCTGGGTCTCGTACACTACCTGTCAACATCCAGGGTCATGCAATTTCAAGGTCATACCTGCTCTGCGTCCATCCAGGGTTACTTTGTAATCTCACCCGTACCCTGGATTATTAACCGAGAATTCGGGGTATAACAATTGCCCCCAAATTTTCGCAAGTGGATAAGAACTTACAGCTGTGAAAATTTGAAATTTCGGGTCACATCACTCATCATCTTTAATCGTGGCCGTTAAACCTGCATCCACGACGCCACGTCTCAGGAGATTTCGCTTCACCTCTGTAACTTCCCACTCTCTTCAAATACTACCCTTAACCTCTCCTTTCTTCACATAAACTTTTCGAGAGCGAGGGTTTTCATTCGACGATTCCAACTTCCGATTCCCTTCATTCAGGTAAATTTTCCAACCTTGCTTTCTTCTTCGTTAGCTCCGACCATGACCCGTAAGAAAATACGAGCAGAGACGACGGCTGAGGAAACTGGAATCGAGGACTTCCTCGATCAGTTTTATTTGCAAAGCCGAGCACTCGAAGCTTGTACCTTCGCCGATGATGACATAGCTGCATTGTTGTCGTCGGGCCTTTTCCCGGAATCCGCAGAGATCCGACCCTTCGACAAAAGGGTTCGATCAGACTTCTGCTCAAAGACTTGGGTCTGCTTTCCATTTACTCCTTTCTCCATGGGTCTTTCTTACCCTTTCTCCGGCCTCCTAGCCGAATTTTTCAAGGCCACCGGTCTTGCCTATGCCCAAACCCTACCTATCATTTGGAGGATCCTGGGTACCATCGACCGGCTGAACAATGAGTTCGATTCCCTGGTTGGTCTGCCTGAGCTGGCCCTGGGTTACGAACTCAAATCCCACGGCAACAATCGATTTCTGTTCAAGGCCCTGAGCAAAGAGGTTCAGATGATTCCTCGGGCTTCCTTTTTTGAGGAATGGAAAGGGAAATTTTTCTTTGTCAAAAGGTCCACAATACCAGGAGGGATGAGCCTCCCATTTAGATGGAGAGTAGATGGTAGGTTTTTACCTGCATTAGGGATTAGGATTTTATTTTATTCAAATACTGACCTTGGATTTTTGTTCTGCAGTTCCTAGCTTAAGCTCCATTGGACCCGCAAATCCTGGGACGTTCGAGAGATTTGAAGCTTTCCTCAGCATCAACGAAGTGGATCGAGAGTTCAGGACAGATCTCCACCAAACTGCTTCATCTACCTCCCACAGCATGTCAAGTTGTAAGTATCTTGGTACTCTGCTTTTTGGACCTAGGATTTTCTCTGGATTCTGTTAATTTCTTATGTCTTTTCAGCCGCTGCCACCCCCGTCAACCTGGAAAACATTGATCTGGACGACTTTCTGCTAGGGGACTCCGAGCAGGACCTGCAAGTCATTACCTCTGTGAAGGCCGAACCTATGACGGCTCCCAAAGCTCCTCCCTCCAGGACTTCTGGTACTAAGCGCAAGACCAGGGCCACTGCCACTGCTTCTGCTCCCGTTGTGCAATCTCTGGAGAACCTGGATGCCGCCGAGCTCCGTGCCCATGCCGAGACCTCTTCCCGTCAAGTAAGTTAATCCTGGGTATCCCTGAATTTTCTACACGATAAACAATTCAAGGTCATAATTGTTAATAACATTACCTTCTCTCGCAGATTGCTAGCCGATTCATGGAGATGGTCTGGGCCGCTGAGAAGCGAGCCCAGGATGCTGAGGCTGCTGCTAAGAAGGAGGTTACTGCCCTGACCAAGGAGCTGAACTCGCTCAGGATAGTGGCCAACAAGAACCTGGGTCTAGTGCATGATCTTGAGAAGAAGGCAGTGGAGGCACGGGCTGCGCATGAGTCTGCCTTAGCCGCTAAGGGCGATGAAGGCAAGCTCATCGCTCGTATCTCCCTTTTCCAATGCAGGTTGAAAATGGCGAAGGAGGCAAGGGATTTGGGGTTTCAGAACCCCAACTGGGATGTGTCCGACTGGGCAAAGAAACTGCGCAATTTAGGCGCCACCATCCCTGCAGGGTGTGACCCTGAAATCGGCCCTGGATCCAGCAAAAGCACCCCATCCAAGGGCTCTGCTGGCCACGCCATGGATATCGACCAGCCCAAGGGAGGAGAGCAGCCGACCCAGGACCCGAAGGCAGCAGAGAAGGCAGCGGAGGAGAAGGAAGCGAAGGAGGTGCCCCAGGATGAAGCTTGAAGAACAGGGGTCACCTTTTTATGTTTTGTGGTTTATGTTTGTTTGAAAACAATTTTATTTTTATGCATGTGATGGTATACCGGTTGATGTTTCCCGGTTTGTTTTGTTAAAACAATGATCCACCCCTGGATGTGATATCCAGGGTCTTTTGACATGTCCCAGCCTGGGACGTCCGGAGCTTTTCCGGGCCCAGGTTGGGGCTTATGAATATAACTGCTTTAACTACATACCTGTGTTTGACACATTTGAATGATATTTGTATGGAATGGTTCTAGGGTTTACCTTAGCAATCCTGGGTTGCCCCCAGGATCTTAGGATTCCTCGTAGCTTTAGCAGATTTGTGAACGTTTCCTGTAATAGGAACATATCGATTAGAATTAACTAGACAGGGAGTTAATTTCCTTCGGCTTTGACCGTTATGACCCTGGATTAAGTCAATAATCCTGGGTCATTAGGTAATCTTTGAACTGTTTCTGGGGTCAGGCCCGAAAATAATTTTAATGTTATTTCTGGGGTCAAGCCCTGTGCCGTACTGGCGAACTGGGGTCAAGCCCGGTGCCGTACTGGCGAAATCTAGGGACCGCCTCATGCCGTACCGGCGAACTAGGGTATTGCCTCGGATGTCTTAAGTTGGTACGTTAGCACCAATCCGTCTTGAAAACGCGTTAATCGTTTTAAACCTTAAGAAATCCGCATATGTCCCTGGATTGCAAGGTTGCCACCAATGCTATCAACACGGATGATCTCACAATCCCAGGGTTTCATACTTGGATCAACGTGCGTCTCGGGCGAGGCAAATATTGCCAACGTGCGTCTCGGGCGAGGCGTGATAGCCTATATTCGTATGAAGGACGTATAATCCTTAAACCTTAGGAATGGGTTTAAAAATTCACCCATACGGAAGAGAGATGGCCAGTCTCAATACTTAGGAGAAACACATTCGTTGCATTTGACTTGGAATACCTTGAGTGTACTTTGTTCTACATGCCTTGAATCTCCTGCCATTCTCCGTCTTGAGTACCCTGAATCCTGAGACACCCTGGATCTTAGGGGTTTCGTCTTGCAAAACATAGATCTTAGTAACTTCAAAGTATTAAATAACAAATTTAAAGACGAAATATAACATGTAACTAATATCAGTAAATAAATAATGTAAACAAAATATATAAGGAAATAGGTAAATTAAGTGAGAAGAACTGACCTGAATCTCCACTGTGAATATTCAAAATAAAACACATACCTGAGTAACTGAATCCTAGGACAGAAGGCCTTACATGAAATATGCTTTGAGGTGTATCGCATTCCAAGGTCTTGGCAATAGGTCTCCTTCCATATTAGCTAGCCAATATGCCCCCTTACCAGCCTCAGAATCAATCAAATAAGGACCTTCCCACTTAGGAGCTAATTTCCCGTCCCCTGGATTTGTTGTGTTCTGGAACGCCTTTCTCAGGACCAGATCTCCTACCCTGAATCTTCTGATCCTTACGTGCTTGTTATAGGTCTTCGAAATTCTTTGCTGATAAGCCGCCATTCTCCAAGCCGCTTGGTCTCTCATCTCATCCAGGGTATCCAAGTCTTCAACCAAGGACTGATTATTCAAATCCTGGGTCTGACCACTGACCCTGAATGTCGGGATCACCATTTCCGTCGGGATGACTGCTTCTGTGCCAAATACCAGGGAATACGGGGTCTGACCCGTGGCGTTCTTGGAGGTAGTCCTATCTGCCCACAATGCTAAGGGTAACTCCTCTGCCCATTTTCCCTTTTTCTCCTTCAGTCTTTTCTTCAGGTTGTTTATGATGATCTTGTTGCTTGACTCGGCTTGACCATTGGCTTGAGGGTGTACTGGAGTCGACGTTATCATCTTGATGCCCCAGGATTCACAGAATCCTGTGGTCCTACTTCCAATAAATTGAGAGCCATTATCACAGACGATCTCAGATGGTACTCCAAACCTTGTCAATATGTTCCTTTTAATGAAGGATATGACCTCTTTTTCCCTGACTTGAACGTATGCTTCGGCTTCAATCCATTTTGAGAAGTAATCTGTCATTGCTAACATGAATACCTTTCCTCCAGGGGCTTTGGGTAGCTTACCAACAATGTCCATCCCCCACTTCATGAAGGGCCAGGATGCTGGAATTGGGTATAGAGGTTCTGCAGGCTGGTGAGGCACATTGGCGTGTCTTTGACATGCGTCACATTTCTGAGAGAAATCCTGGGCATCTTTTCTCATTGTTGGCCAATAGTACCCTGTTCTTAGAATTTTGGACATCAGGGACCTGCCCCCTGCATGATTTCCACAGTCACCTTCATGGATATCTTTAAGCACTTCCTGGGCCTCGTCCTTCTCCAAGCATCTTAAATACGTACCTGCAAAAGATTTTTTATATAGTATATCTTTGATAATTACATACCTGGCTATTCTTATCCTGAATGCACGGGCGTCTTTCTCGGTTTCTGGTATGGTACCATCCTGCAAATATTGAATAATCGGCCTAGTCCAGGACTCCTTAGTAGAATCCTGGGTACTGGACACCAGGGTCTCACCTGCTATGTCAGAATCCTGGGAATCCATACCTTGGTCTATGGCCGGTGTTAGTATGTGAATAATAGGAATATGAGTATCTTCAAGTGCTTTGAATGCTGAACCTAAGTTTGCTAGTGCATCTGCTTCAGCATTCTCTTCCCTTGGAACTTGTTGAATATTAAAATTTTGAAAATCCTGGGACATTCGTTTTACCACTTCCAAGTACTTGACTAACTTCTCTCCCTTAGCTGCATAAGAGCCATTAAAATGGTTAGCTAAAAGAAGAGAGTCTACATATACCTGAATGTGTTGAATTCCCAGGTGTAATGCTAGGTGTAACCCAGCAATTAGGGCTTCATATTCAGCTTCATTGTTAGTTGCTTGAAATCCGCATCTAACAGCCTGGGGTATCATGTCCCCCTGTGGCGATTTCAGTACTATTCCAAGGCCTGTCCCCCTGATATTTGATGCTCCATCAGTGAACAAGGTCCAGTACCCTGAAATTTCCTCTTGTTGAAGCTGCTGCAATTCATGGTCTGCTTCTTGCTGTATGTCGGTACTGAAATCAGCCACAAAATCAGCTAGAGCCTGAGATTTTATAGCTGTTCTGGCCTCGTAGATCAGATCATATGCGCTGAGCTTCACCGACCACTTAGCCATTCGACCTGACATTTCTGGTTTTCGCAAAACAGACTTTATAGGATAGTTAGTTCTAACATGAATTGTATGAGTTTCGAAATAATGTCTAAGTTTAGTGGATGCCATACATAGGGCTAATATAAGTTTTTCAAGGTGCGAGTACCTGGATTCAGCATCAAGCAAACTTTTACTTACATAATATATAGGGTGTTGCTGACCTTCTGCATCCTTGGTCAGGACTGCACTTACCGTGTTTCTAGACACCGCCAAATACAGGGACAGGGGTTCCCCTGGATTAGGTTTCATTAACAAGGGTGCCGTGGATAAGTATACCTTCAAATCCTGGAAAGCTTTCTCATGTTGCTCCTTCCATTCGAATTTCTTGTTTTTCCTCAGGATATCATAAAATTCCCTGCATCTTTCCGAGGATTTCGATATAAATCTGTTAAGGGCAGCGATTCTACCTGTAAGTCTTTGAACTTCCTTGGTGCTGGTTGGTGATTTCAGGTTGGCAATTGCCCTGATCTGTTCTGGACTTGCCTCAATTCCTCTTTTGGTCACCATGTATCCCAGGAATTTACCTGCTCCAACTCCAAAGTGGCATTTCTCCGGGTTCAGCTTCATGTTGTATTTATCCAAGATATCAAAGGAATCCCTGACATCTTGGACATGGTCATTAGTGACCCTGGATTTGACCACCATATCATCGATATAGACCTCCATTGTGTCCCCCAGCTTCTCTTTGAACATCATGTTGACCAACCTCTGATATGTTGCCCCTGCATTTTTCAATCCAAAAGGCATAACTATGTAACAATATATACCTGTCGGTGTTATGAATGCTGTGTCTTCCTGATCCTGGGGTTCCATCTGAATTTGCTGAAATCCTGAAGTTGCATCCATGAAAGTCAGCATTTCATGGCCTGCCGTTGCATCAACCATGGAGTCTATGTGAGGTAAGGGGAATGGATCTTTTGGGCATGCACGGTTCAGGTCCGTGTAATCCACGCATACCCTCCATTTGCCATTCTTTTTTCCCACCACCACCACATTAGCCAGCCACCTGGGAAACTTGACCTCTCTTATCATCCCTGCTTTTAGTAACCTGTCCACTTCCTCTTGGATTATGACGTTCTTCTCTGGCGCAAACTTCCTTCTCTTTTGATGTATTGGCCTGAAAGAATTATCAATTCCAAGTTTATGTGTAATAATAGATTTGGAAATACCTGTCATATCGCTATGAGACCAGGCGAAGGTTGACATTCTGGTCCTGAGTAGATTCACTAGTTGCTCTTCTATCGGCCCTGGAATATTCGTCCCAATATAGACCTTTTTCCCTGGATTTGAGGGATCTAGTTCAATAGCTTTAACGTCCTGTTCCCTTGCTTCCAAGGTTTCCCGGGCCTTCTTCTTTAATTGCTATGCTTGCCTTGGTTTAGATGATATCTTCATCGCCGTGGTGTAACATTCTTTAGCTTCTTGCTGATCGCTGTTGATTGTGATCACACCCCAAGGTGTCGGTATCTTCACACATTGATGATATGTCGAGGGTACAGCCCTGTTATCATGAATCCAGGGTCTACCCAGGATTACATTGTACCCCGATGGTGCGTCCATCACACAGAAGCGCTGGACCGAATTGAGTCCCTCTACATAGACTGGAAGCTTTACTTCTCCCAGAGTGTTCTTCGTTTCACCACTGAAACCCACAAGTACCGTGGATTTCGAGATGATCTCTGTGTGCGGGATTCCCATCTTGTTCAAGGCTTCTAATTGGATTATGTTTACTGAGCTTCCTCCATCAATCAGAATCCTTTTCACGACGATGTTGGCAATATGAAGAGTTATCACTAGCCCATCGTGATGAGGGTCTATGATGTTGTGTCTATCATCTTCTCCAAATGTAATTTCTTTGAGATCTGGTTGAATGGAGCTCTTCCTGGGTCTTCCGTCCCTGTCTGATTTTGATTCCTTGGCGTGTCTTTTCGCTGCAGAATAAGAAGTACCACAAATATCAGAACCACCAGAAATGAAATGGACTACCTTAGCATCCGGGGGTGGTGATGATGCTCTTTCGGGATGGTCATCGGAACGTCTATAATCCTGGGACCTTGCATCATTGTCCCTGGATTTTGGATTCTGTTCCCTGGATTTGTCTTTCTTCTTTCCCAATAGTTCCTTTAGATAGCCTTTGCTGAGTAGATAACCGATCTCTCTTCGCAGGGCCATGCAATCTTCAGTTTGATGACCAAAGTCTTCGTGGTAGGCACACCATTTGGACTTGTCCTTCCACGTAGAGGGTTTATCGCTCTTTCTGGGCCATCTTGCTTTGTCGCCGAGATCCTGCATAGCATACATCACACCAGAAACATCAGTAGTAAAGCAATAGTCATTAAAAGAAGGATATTCTTCATCGTCCTCATCCTGTTCCACATTGTTCACTCGGCGCTCATCAGGCCTTGAGTAAGGCTTTGATCTCTGTGACCTAGGATGTGTGGATTCTGATTTTCTGCTGGAGCCGTTGGATCCTGGGGAGGACTCATTCTTTCCCAGGATTTTCCTATCTTCCTCCAATCTGATGAAGCGGAGAGCCCTGTGACGAACTTCATCCATCTTATGACATGGGTTCATGACTAGATCCTCGTAAAACAACGAGTCCTTGTTTAGTCCCATTTTAAAGGCTTGAACTGCAGTTGCCATATCCATGTTTGGGATTTCCAGAGCTTCTCTGCTGAATCTGCTGACGTAGTTCCTTAAGGTTTCACCTGCATTCTGGGTTACCCTATACAGATCACTTGTTAGTTTTTCGAAACTACGACTACAAGAAAATTGACTGTTAAATAAATTAACTAGTTGTGAAAATGAAGCAATAGAATAGGGAGGAATGTTTAGGAGCCATTTGAGAGCTGCCCCCGTTAAGGTGGACCCAAACCCCTTACATAGGCAGGCCTCCTTAATTTCAGGTGGCATGTGAATAATCTCCATTCTTTCGCGGTATTGCGCCACATGCTCTTCTGGGTCTGTGGTGCCGTCGTAAAGCTTCATACTGGGTGTTTGGAACCTTTTGGGAATTTCTACGTCACAGATCGGTGGAGCAAATCTGGACATCCTATGGCTCGAGGGCCCAACTTCAGGGATTGGCTGCACAACTCCTGGGACACTCGAGATCATTTGCTTGAGTTTTTGGATTTCTCGTTCCACAGATGGGCTTATTCCTGAATCCTGCACAGAATTGTTAGTATTGGAATAGTGGGCGAAAGGTTGAGTAATGTTACCAACATCCTGGGGCATGTTTGTCCCAGGATTAGCGATCGGTTCTCTGATGGTAGTCATTCTGGATAAATCAGCATGGGCCATTTGAGCAGGGAAGGATGTTGATCTCCAGTTCAGTGGTGCGACAGCTTCATGTACCCTGGAATTAGTTCCAGGGGTATCGAAATTCAGAATTCTGGGATCGAGTGGAGATGGCTGAGTCGTCGTGGCTCTGGGTAACTCTGATCTCAAGCTGGTCAATTGAGCCATGAATTCCTTGTTCACCTTCTGTTGGAGTTCCATGTGGCGCTCCAACCTACCGAAAGTGGCCAAGATATCAGTATCAGATATCAGGACAGGGTCTTCTTGGATGTTTTCGGTTTCGATCACTTCATGGTTAACCACAGGTCCGTCACTGCGCGTAGCTGAGGTTGAAGCATTAAACCCTGGAGCCGATGAAGTGACTCCACTTGTTGAAATACTGGTTCTTGGACCTGGTTGGTTAACTCCAGTTGTTGAAGCAGTCACGGCAGAAACTGAGACATTCGAGGTGTTCATTTGTGTTGACATCTTTTGATAGATTTTGGCAAAAATCAAGTTTAGGACAAATCTGAAAAGAGTTTGACAAAAAATTGACACCAATTGCCCCACGGTGGGCGCCAAATTGTTTTGGCTAAAAATTACTTAAGTTAAATTAGCAAAGTTTGAACCAAATTTGAATGTGAGGTTAGGTGTCTAATATTCAGATGTGAAAATAGCTTGAAATAATCCTGGGACAATTACAGAATTCCAGGGAAAAATCACTAGAATCCTGGGTAAAAACTTAGATTTGTTTAAGAAATCAGTTGAGAAACTTAGCAACACAAACGAATACTCAAAAGTAGACAAGAACACCGAGATTTGACTAGGGAAAAGCCCTTAGCCCTTAGATGTCTCTAAGGCGCCGCCGGCATAAAAACCCCGGGTAGCGATAACACACGCTACCAATTTATTGATCACCGAAAAGTATTGTTTACAATGAGTTTGCAGAGAATTTAGTACGAGAATACAGTGAGTAAAGCTCGAATGAACTAAAATTAACGACTAATGATCCTATTTATACTCCAAGAGCTTCAATGACTCGTCCGATATTCCAGGGGTCTTCAACTGTTTCCCCGATATTCCAGGGATTCCTTCTGCAACGTCTCTTTCCGTTAGTTGACCGAATCTTCAGCCAACTGACTTTGACCACGTGCTAAATAAGTCTTCAGCTCTCCTTATTCGACCGCTTGAGTGACTTAATCAACCTGTTGTCACTTAGATAAAGGCACGAGATACGTTAGTAACGAGATCCTAGCATGCAGGGTCATCTCCGCATGCTGGGTCATAGTAAAAATAAGAGCAATCCTTGAATTAGATCATATAAGTGAGAAATAAAATAAAGTAAAGGTAATCCTTCCCATCTGATGTTAATCATCCTGGGTCTCGTACACTACCTGTCAACATCCAGGGTCATGCAATTTCAAGGTCATACCTGCTCTGCGTCCATCCAGGGTTACTTTGTAATCTCACCCGTACCCTGGATTATTAACCGAGAATTCGGGGTATAACAATTGCCCCCAAATTTTCGCAAGTGGATAAGAACTTACAGCTGTGAAAATTTGAAATTTCGGGTCACATCACTCATCATCTTTAATCGTGGCCGTTAAACCTGCATCCACGACGCCACGTCTCAGGAGATTTCGCTTCACCTCTGTAACTTCCCACTCTCTTCAAATACTACCCTTAACCTCTCCTTTCTTCACATAAACTTTTCGAGAGCGAGGGTTTTCATTCGACGATTCCAACTTCCGATTCCCTTCATTCAGGTAAATTTTCCAACCTTGCTTTCTTCTTCGTTAGCTCCGACCATGACCCGTAAGAAAATACGAGCAGAGACGACGGCTGAGGAAACTGGAATCGAGGACTTCCTCGATCAGTTTTATTTGCAAAGCCGAGCACTCGAAGCTTGTACCTTCGCCGATGATGACATAGCTGCATTGTTGTCGTCGGGCCTTTTCCCGGAATCCGCAGAGATCCGACCCTTCGACAAAAGGGTTCGATCAGACTTCTGCTCAAAGACTTGGGTCTGCTTTCCATTTACTCCTTTCTCCATGGGTCTTTCTTACCCTTTCTCCGGCCTCCTAGCCGAATTTTTCAAGGCCACCGGTCTTGCCTATGCCCAAACCCTACCTATCATTTGGAGGATCCTGGGTACCATCGACCGGCTGAACAATGAGTTCGATTCCCTGGTTGGTCTGCCTGAGCTGGCCCTGGGTTACGAACTCAAATCCCACGGCAACAATCGATTTCTGTTCAAGGCCCTGAGCAAAGAGGTTCAGATGATTCCTCGGGCTTCCTTTTTTGAGGAATGGAAAGGGAAATTTTTCTTTGTCAAAAGGTCCACAATACCAGGAGGGATGAGCCTCCCATTTAGATGGAGAGTAGATGGTAGGTTTTTACCTGCATTAGGGATTAGGATTTTATTTTATTCAAATACTGACCTTGGATTTTTGTTCTGCAGTTCCTAGCTTAAGCTCCATTGGACCCGCAAATCCTGGGACGTTCGAGAGATTTGAAGCTTTCCTCAGCATCAACGAAGTGGATCGAGAGTTCAGGACAGATCTCCACCAAACTGCTTCATCTACCTCCCACAGCATGTCAAGTTGTAAGTATCTTGGTACTCTGCTTTTTGGACCTAGGATTTTCTCTGGATTCTGTTAATTTCTTATGTCTTTTCAGCCGCTGCCACCCCCGTCAACCTGGAAAACATTGATCTGGACGACTTTCTGCTAGGGGACTCCGAGCAGGACCTGCAAGTCATTACCTCTGTGAAGGCCGAACCTATGACGGCTCCCAAAGCTCCTCCCTCCAGGACTTCTGGTACTAAGCGCAAGACCAGGGCCACTGCCACTGCTTCTGCTCCCGTTGTGCAATCTCTGGAGAACCTGGATGCCGCCGAGCTCCGTGCCCATGCCGAGACCTCTTCCCGTCAAGTAAGTTAATCCTGGGTATCCCTGAATTTTCTACACGATAAACAATTCAAGGTCATAATTGTTAATAACATTACCTTCTCTCGCAGATTGCTAGCCGATTCATGGAGATGGTCTGGGCCGCTGAGAAGCGAGCCCAGGATGCTGAGGCTGCTGCTAAGAAGGAGGTTACTGCCCTGACCAAGGAGCTGAACTCGCTCAGGATAGTGGCCAACAAGAACCTGGGTCTAGTGCATGATCTTGAGAAGAAGGCAGTGGAGGCACGGGCTGCGCATGAGTCTGCCTTAGCCGCTAAGGGCGATGAAGGCAAGCTCATCGCTCGTATCTCCCTTTTCCAATGCAGGTTGAAAATGGCGAAGGAGGCAAGGGATTTGGGGTTTCAGAACCCCAACTGGGATGTGTCCGACTGGGCAAAGAAACTGCGCAATTTAGGCGCCACCATCCCTGCAGGGTGTGACCCTGAAATCGGCCCTGGATCCAGCAAAAGCACCCCATCCAAGGGCTCTGCTGGCCACGCCATGGATATCGACCAGCCCAAGGGAGGAGAGCAGCCGACCCCGGACCCGAAGGCAGCAGAGAAGGCAGCGGAGGAGAAGGAAGCGAAGGAGGTGCCCCAGGATGAAGCTTGAAGAACAGGGGTCACCTTTTTATGTTTTGTGGTTTATGTTTGTTTGAAAACAATTTTATTTTTATGCATGTGATGGTATACCGGTTGATGTTTCCCGGTTTGTTTTGTTAAAACAATGATCCACCCCTGGATGTGATATCCAGGGTCTTTTGACATGTCCCAGCCTGGGACGTCCGGAGCTTTTCCGGGCCCAGGTTGGGGCTTATGAATATAACTGCTTTAACTACATACCTGTGTTTGACACATTTGAATGATATTTGTATGGAATGGTTCTAGGGTTTACCTTAGCAATCCTGGGTTGCCCCCAGGATCTTAGGATTCCTCGTAGCTTTAGCAGATTTGTGAACGTTTCCTGTAATAGGAACATATCGATTAGAATTAACTAGACAGGGAGTTAATTTCCTTCGGCTTTGACCGTTATGACCCTGGATTAAGTCAATAATCCTGGGTCATTAGGTAATCTTTGAACTGTTTCTGGGGTCAGGCCCGAAAATAATTTTAATGTTATTTCTGGGGTCAAGCCCTGTGCCGTACTGGCGAACTGGGGTCAAGCCCGGTGCCGTACTGGCGAAATCTAGGGACCGCCTCATGCCGTACCGGCGAACTAGGGTATTGCCTCGGATGTCTTAAGTTGGTACGTTAGCACCAATCCGTCTTGAAAACGCGTTAATCGTTTTAAACCTTAAGAAATCCGCATATGTCCCTGGATTGCAAGGTTGCCACCAATGCTATCAACACGGATGATCTCACAATCCCAGGGTTTCATACTTGGATCAACGTGCGTCTCGGGCGAGGCAAATATTGCCAACGTGCGTCTCGGGCGAGGCGTGATAGCCTATATTCGTATGAAGGACGTATAATCCTTAAACCTTAGGAATGGGTTTAAAAATTCACCCATACGGAAGAGAGATGGCCAGTCTCAATACTTAGGAGAAACACATTCGTTGCATTTGACTTGGAATACCTTGGGTGTACTTTGTTCTACATGCCTTGAATCTCCTGCCATTCTCCGTCTTGAGTACCCTGAATCCTGAGACACCCTGGATCTTAGGGGTTTCGTCTTGCAAAACATAGATCTTAGTAACTTCAAAGTATTAAATAACAAATTTAAAGACGAAATATAACATGTAACTAATATCAGTAAATAAATAATGTAAACAAAATATATAAGGAAATAGGTAAATTAAGTGAGAAGAACTGACCTGAATCTCCACTGTGAATATTCAAAATAAAACACATACCTGAGTAACTGAATCCTAGGACAGAAGGCCTTACATGAAATATGCTTTGAGGTGTATCGCATTCCAAGGTCTTGGCAATAGGTCTCCTTCCATATTAGCTAGCCAATATGCCCCCTTACCAGCCTCAGAATCAATCAAATAAGGACCTTCCCACTTAGGAGCTAATTTCCCGTCCCCTGGATTTGTTGTGTTCTGGAACGCCTTTCTCAGGACCAGATCTCCTACCCTGAATCTTCTGATCCTTACGTGCTTGTTATAGGTCTTCGAAATTCTTTGCTGATAAGCCGCCATTCTCCAAACCGCTTGGTCTCTCATCTCATCCAGGGTATCCAAGTCTTCAACCAAGGACTGATTATTCAAATCCTGGGTCTGACCACTGACCCTGAATGTCGGGATCACCATTTCCGTCGGGATGACTGCTTCTGTGCCAAATACCAGGGAATACGGGGTCTGACCCGTGGCGTTCTTGGAGGTAGTCCTATCTGCCCACAATGCTAAGGGTAACTCCTCTGCCCATTTTCCCTTTTTCTCCTTCAGTCTTTTCTTCAGGTTGTTTATGATGATCTTGTTGCTTGACTCGGCTTGACCATTGGCTTGAGGGTGTACTGGAGTCGACGTTATCATCTTGATGCCCCAGGATTCACAGAATCCTGTGGTCCTACTTCCAATAAATTGAGAGCCATTATCACAGACGATCTCAGATGGTACTCCAAACCTTGTCAATATGTTCCTTTTAATGAAGGATATGACCTCTTTTTCCCTGACTTGAACGTATGCTTCGGCTTCAATCCATTTTGAGAAGTAATCTGTCATTGCTAACATGAATACCTTTCCTCCAGGGGCTTTGGGTAGCTTACCAACAATGTCCATCCCCCACTTCATGAAGGGCCAGGATGCTGGAATTGGGTATAGAGGTTCTGCAGGCTGGTGAGGCACATTGGCGTGTCTTTGACATGCGTCACATTTCTGAGAGAAATCCTGGGCATCTTTTCTCATTGTTGGCCAATAGTACCCTGTTCTTAGAATTTTGGACATCAGGGACCTGCCCCCTGCATGATTTCCACAGTCACCTTCATGGATATCTTTAAGCACTTCCTGGGCCTCGTCCTTCTCCAAGCATCTTAAATACGTACCTGCAAAAGATTTTTTATATAGTATATCTTTGATAATTACATACCTGGCTATTCTTATCCTGAATGCACGGGCGTCTTTCTCGGTTTCTGGTATGGTACCATCCTGCAAATATTGAATAATCGGCCTAGTCCAGGACTCCTTAGTAGAATCCTGGGTACTGGACACCAGGGTCTCACCTGCTATGTCAGAATCCTGGGAATCCATACCTTGGTCTATGGCCGGTGTTAGTATGTGAATAATAGGAATATGAGTATCTTCAAGTGCTTTGAATGCTGAACCTAAGTTTGCTAGTGCATCTGCTTCAGCATTCTCTTCCCTTGGAACTTGTTGAATATTAAAATTTTGAAAATCCTGGGACATTCGTTTTACCACTTCCAAGTACTTGACTAACTTCTCTCCCTTAGCTGCATAAGAGCCATTAAAATGGTTAGCTAAAAGAAGAGAGTCTACATATACCTGAATGTGTTGAATTCCCAGGTGTAATGCTAGGTGTAACCCAGCAATTAGGGCTTCATATTCAGCTTCATTGTTAGTTGCTTGAAATCCGCATCTAACAGCCTGGGGTATCATGTCCCCCTGTGGCGATTTCAGTACTATTCCAAGGCCTGTCCCCCTGATATTTGATGCTCCATCAGTGAACAAGGTCCAGTACCCTGAAATTTCCTCTTGTTGAAGCTGCTGCAATTCATGGTCTGCTTCTTGCTGTATGTCGGTACTGAAATCAGCCACAAAATCAGCTAGAGCCTGAGATTTTATAGCTGTTCTGGCCTCGTAGATCAGATCATATGCGCTGAGCTTCACCGACCACTTAGCCATTCGACCTGACATTTCTGGTTTTCGCAAAACAGACTTTATAGGATAGTTAGTTCTAACATGAATTGTATGAGTTTCGAAATAATGTCTAAGTTTAGTGGATGCCATACATAGGGCTAATATAAGTTTTTCAAGGTGCGAGTACCTGGATTCAGCATCAAGCAAACTTTTACTTACATAATATATAGGGTGTTGCTGACCTTCTGCATCCTTGGTCAGGACTGCACTTACCGTGTTTCTAGACACCGCCAAATACAGGGACAGGGGTTCCCCTGGATTAGGTTTCATTAACAAGGGTGCCGTGGATAAGTATACCTTCAAATCCTGGAAAGCTTTCTCATGTTGCTCCTTCCATTCGAATTTCTTGTTTTTCCTCAGGATATCATAAAATTCCCTGCATCTTTCCGAGGATTTCGATATAAATCTGTTAAGGGCAGCGATTCTACCTGTAAGTCTTTGAACTTCCTTGGTGCTGGTTGGTGATTTCAGGTTGGCAATTGCCCTGATCTGTTCTGGACTTGCCTCAATTCCTCTTTTGGTCACCATGTATCCCAGGAATTTACCTGCTCCAACTCCAAAGTGGCATTTCTCCGGGTTCAGCTTCATGTTGTATTTATCCAAGATATCAAAGGAATCCCTGACATCTTGGACATGGTCATTAGTGACCCTGGATTTGACCACCATATCATCGATATAGACCTCCATTGTGTCCCCCAGCTTCTCTTTGAACATCATGTTGACCAACCTCTGATATGTTGCCCCTGCATTTTTCAATCCAAAAGGCATAACTATGTAACAATATATACCTGTCGGTGTTATGAATGCTGTGTCTTCCTGATCCTGGGGTTCCATCTGAATTTGCTGAAATCCTGAAGTTGCATCCATGAAAGTCAGCATTTCATGGCCTGCCGTTGCATCAACCATGGAGTCTATGTGAGGTAAGGGGAATGGATCTTTTGGGCATGCACGGTTCAGGTCCGTGTAATCCACGCATACCCTCCATTTGCCATTCTTTTTTCCCACCACCACCACATTAGCCAGCCACCTGGGAAACTTGACCTCTCTTATCATCCCTGCTTTTAGTAACCTGTCCACTTCCTCTTGGATTATGACGTTCTTCTCTGGCGCAAACTTCCTTCTCTTTTGATGTATTGGCCTGAAAGAATTATCAATTCCAAGTTTATGTGTAATAATAGATTTGGAAATACCTGTCATATCGCTATGAGACCAGGCGAAGGTTGACATTCTGGTCCTGAGTAGATTCACTAGTTGCTCTTCTATCGGCCCTGGAATATTCGTCCCAATATAGACCTTTTTCCCTGGATTTGAGGGATCTAGTTCAATAGCTTTAACGTCCTGTTCCCTTGCTTCCAAGGTTTCCCGGGCCTTCTTCTTTAATTGCTATGCTTGCCTTGGTTTAGATGATATCTTCATCGCCGTGGTGTAACATTCTTTAGCTTCTTGCTGATCGCTGTTGATTGTGATCACACCCCAAGGTGTCGGTATCTTCACACATTGATGATATGTCGAGGGTACAGCCCTGTTATCATGAATCCAGGGTCTACCCAGGATTACATTGTACCCCGATGGTGCGTCCATCACACAGAAGCGCTGGACCGAATTGAGTCCCTCTACATAGACTGGAAGCTTTACTTCTCCCAGAGTGTTCTTCGTTTCACCACTGAAACCCACAAGTACCGTGGATTTCGAGATGATCTCTGTGTGCGGGATTCCCATCTTGTTCAAGGCTTCTAATTGGATTATGTTTACTGAGCTTCCTCCATCAATCAGAATCCTTTTCACGACGATGTTGGCAATATGAAGAGTTATCACTAGCCCATCGTGATGAGGGTCTATGATGTTGTGTCTATCATCTTCTCCAAATGTAATTTCTTTGAGATCTGGTTGAATGGAGCTCTTCCTGGGTCTTCCGTCCCTGTCTGATTTTGATTCCTTGGCGTGTCTTTTCGCTGCAGAATAAGAAGTACCACAAATATCAGAACCACCAGAAATGAAATGGACTACCTTAGCATCCGGGGGTGGTGATGATGCTCTTTCGGGATGGTCATCGGAACGTCTATAATCCTGGGACCTTGCATCATTGTCCCTGGATTTTGGATTCTGTTCCCTGGATTTGTCTTTCTTCTTTCCCAATAGTTCCTTTAGATAGCCTTTGCTGAGTAGATAACCGATCTCTCTTCGCAGGGCCATGCAATCTTCAGTTTGATGACCAAAGTCTTCGTGGTAGGCACACCATTTGGACTTGTCCTTCCACGTAGAGGGTTTATCGCTCTTTCTGGGCCATCTTGCTTTGTCGCCGAGATCCTGCATAGCATACATCACACCAGAAACATCAGTAGTAAAGCAATAGTCATTAAAAGAAGGATATTCTTCATCGTCCTCATCCTGTTCCACATTGTTCACTCGGCGCTCATCAGGCCTTGAGTAAGGCTTTGATCTCTGTGACCTAGGATGTGTGGATTCTGATTTTCTGCTGGAGCCGTTGGATCCTGGGGAGGACTCATTCTTTCCCAGGATTTTCCTATCTTCCTCCAATCTGATGAAGCGGAGAGCCCTGTGACGAACTTCATCCATCTTATGACATGGGTTCATGACTAGATCCTCGTAAAACAACGAGTCCTTGTTTAGTCCCATTTTAAAGGCTTGAACTGCAGTTGCCATATCCATGTTTGGGATTTCCAGAGCTTCTCTGCTGAATCTGCTGACGTAGTTCCTTAAGGTTTCACCTGCATTCTGGGTTACCCTATACAGATCACTTGTTAGTTTTTCGAAACTACGACTACAAGAAAATTGACTGTTAAATAAATTAACTAGTTGTGAAAATGTAGCAATAGAATAGGGAGGAATGTTTAGGAGCCATTTGAGAGCTGCCCCCGTTAAGGTGGACCCAAACCCCTTACATAGGCAGGCCTCCTTAATTTCAGGTGGCATGTGAATAATCTCCATTCTTTCGCGGTATTGCGCCACATGCTCTTCTGGGTCTGTGGTGCCGTCGTAAAGCTTCATACTGGGTGTTTGGAACCTTTTGGGAATTTCTACGTCACAGATCGGTGGAGCAAATCTGGACATCCTATGGCTCGAGGGCCCAACTTCAGGGATTGGCTGCACAACTCCTGGGACACTCGAGATCATTTGCTTGAGTTTTTGGATTTCTCGTTCCACAGATGGGCTTATTCCTGAATCCTGCACAGAATTGTTAGTATTGGAATAGTGGGCGAAAGGTTGAGTAATGTTACCAACATCCTGGGGCATGTTTGTCCCAGGATTAGCGATCGGTTCTCTGATGGTAGTCATTCTGGATAAATCAGCATGGGCCATTTGAGCAGGGAAGGATGTTGATCTCCAGTTCAGTGGTGCGACAGCTTCATGTACCCTGGAATTAGTTCCAGGGGTATCGAAATTCAGAATTCTGGGATCGAGTGGAGATGGCTGAGTCGTCGTGGCTCTGGGTAACTCTGATCTCAAGCTGGTCAATTGAGCCATGAATTCCTTGTTCACCTTCTGTTGGAGTTCCATGTGGCGCTCCAACCTACCGAAAGTGGCCAAGATATCAGTATCAGATATCAGGACAGGGTCTTCTTGGATGTTTTCGGTTTCGATCACTTCATGGTTAACCACAGGTCCGTCACTGCGCGTAGCTGAGGTTGAAGCATTAAACCCTGGAGCCGATGAAGTGACTCCACTTGTTGAAATACTGGTTCTTGGACCTGGTTGGTTACCTCCAGTTGTTGAAGCAGTCACGGCAGAAACTGAGACATTCGAGGTGTTCATTTGTGTTGACATCTTTTGATAGATTTTGGCAAAAATCAAGTTTAGGACAAATCTGAAAAGAGTTTGACAAAAAATTGACACCAATTGTCCCACGGATGGGCGCCAAATTGTTTTGGCTAAAAATTACTTAAGTTAAATTAGCAAAGTTTGAACCAAATTTGAATGTGAGGTTAGGTGTCTAATATTCAGATGTGAAAATAGCTTGAAATAATCCTGGGACAATTACAGAATTCCAGGGAAAAATCACTAGAATCCTGGGTAAAAACTTAGATTTGTTTAAGAAATCAGTTGAGAAACTTAGCAACACAAACGAATACTCAAAAGTAGACAAGAACACCGAGATTTGACTAGGGAAAAGCCCTTAGCCCTTAGATGTCTCTAAGGCGCCACCGGCATAAAAACCCCGGGTAGCGATAACACACGCTACCAATTTATTGATCACCGAAAAGTATTGTTTACAATGAGTTTGCAGAGAATTTAGTACGAGAATACAGTGAGTAAAGCTCGAATGAACTAAAATTAACGACTAATGATCCTATTTATACTCCAAGAGCTTCAATGACTCGTCCGATATTCCAGGGGTCTTCAACTGTTTCCCCGATATTCCAGGGATTCCTTCTGCAACGTCTCTTTCCGTTAGTTGACCGAATCTTCAGCCAACTGACTTTGACCACGTGCTAAATAAGTCTTCAGCTCTCCTTATTCGACCGCTTGAGTGACTTAATCAACCTGTTGTCACTTAGATAAAGGCACGAGATACGTTAGTAACGAGATCCTAGCATGCAGGGTCATCTCCGCATGCTGGGTCATAGTAAAAATAAGAGCAATCCTTGAATTAGATCATATAAGTGAGAAATAAAATAAAGTAAAGGTAATCCTTCCCATCTGATGTTAATCATCCTGGGTCTCGTACACTACCTGTCAACATCCAGGGTCATGCAATTTCAAGGTCATACCTGCTCTGCGTCCATCCAGGGTTACTTTGTAATCTCACCCGTACCCTGGATTATTAACCGAGAATTCGGGGTATAACAGAACACAGTTGATTATATCATAAATATATTCAATATGTGATTAAAATCACAAGTGTAATCACAAAAATGTGATGAACAAAACATATATGAGTATGTCTGATAGTGTGGGGTACACTGGTCAATGCAAATTTAATCAATACCTTAACATATCCAGATGTTATGAGTATGATTGTGCCAGAGTTTAACGTCGGAAAAATTATATCTGCAATCGGCATGGCTTATGTTCTATAATAATCGAAATTGAAATGTAGTTCAGCATATTATGTCGATTATGATCACAAATTATGATCTTTCTCACAAAAGACAAAAATAATGTCTGATTCTTTATTGCATTTGTTTTTCATTATCAGAAAATACCAAAAGGATTTTAGGTGTGTTTTGATATAAAGTTTCTAAAAGCCAAAAAGATTTTGTTTCTTATTTGTTTTCGATTGATCAACACTGAATACAAAATGAATTTCAAAATCATGATATTTTAGAGTCTAAAAGAGACGTTTTGCGCCAAAATTATTTATGTTGGCAGGTTTCCAAGTGGAAAGAGGACATCACAACTTTAAGTCTTCTGAAGATTGTTGATAAAAAGATTACACACGATGCAATATCAAGTATTCAAGATTGAACTCATCGTCAAGATCGAGGAAGAGTTTGATTGAAGATACAAGATACAAGTTTTAGAAGGAAGATGATACTGCACATACCGAGGGGGAGTTTGTTGATACATGGTTCCTGATCGTCATGTGAAGCATCGAATACAAGACGAAGACAAGCAAGTTTGCTGTGGTCCGAACTCCTGGCGAACCTAGGGTTCGGACATGTTCGAACAAGTCCGAACCTGGAGTTCCGACCAGCGGGTTTCAGCAACTTTAAATATGAGTCTTGTATAGAATTGAAGAACTTCTTGGTCATATCTTCTAAGTGTCTTTGTGTAAACTCTCTATGGTTAATACAAAGCTCGTTTGTATTTACTCTTGTGTTTCAACTCGTTATACATTGATTTCATTACGACTAAGTAGACAATCCACACGCTCACGCATTTTTCAATACCCCCAGCATGTCAAGCTGTAAGTACCCCTGGATTTCACATATTTGTTTTCTGTAAATATCTATCATTTGACATTCAGGGATTCTCTCTCAGCCATTGCCCCCAAATTCGATCTTGATGACATGGACGCCGTCCTGAGCTTCGAAACCGGTACCGAGGATGACATCATGGTTCTTGGATCTGTGAAGACTGAGCCCACCCATCTCACCAAGATTCCGTCATCCAAGATTCCATCATCCAGGACCTCTCAGGCACAGAGAGTGAATCCCTCATCCACCAGCTAACCTTTACATTGTTATGAATATACTTTATCGATTCTGACCCTGACCCTGGATTTCATTCTGTTTCAGGCCACCTCCCACATTCTGGACCTCCTGGCCGTCGTTGAGAAGAGAGCGGTCGATGCTGAAGCTGCAGCCAAGGTGGAGATCGCCCAGGCCAACAAGGAAACCACCAAAGCCAAGATCTTTCATGACAAAGCTGTGAAGCTCATTGCTGAACATGAGAAGAAGGCGGTAGAGGAAAGGGTTGACCACCAAGCTGCCATGGCTGAGGTTGATGAAACAACCAGGGTTTCGGCCCTGGTATCCCTACTACAAACCATGCTCAAGATGGTGAAGGAGGCCAGGGATCTGAAGCTTGTGAACCCTGAATGGAACCACCGGTTGTGGCTGAAAAAGTTACAAGAGCTGGGTGGTACTGTTCCTGAGGGCTTTGATTGGAAGGAGATCCAGGACGTAGGGGGTTCAGCCTTGGTCGCAGCCGGTTGCAGCAGCGGGATGGAGGTGGATCAGGTCAGGACCTAGTATGCCGAGGGCCAAGATGATGCAGGAAAGGGAGGAGCTGGTGAAGAAGAAGGCAAGGAGAAGGATGCAGGGGCTGCCGATACAGCAGCCACGGGTACTGTTCAATAGCCTGTGTTCCTTTTTTTCCCCCTGTTTTAGTGAAGCTTTTTTAAACATTTTCTTTTGTAATGGTTGCCGGAGGTTTGATTCCCGGTGTTACAATGCTCCACCCACAGGCTAGATACCTGTGGTTTTGACTTGAACCACCCTGAGGTGGTTGGGCACTTTGCCACAACCAATGGGTGGTTATATATATAACTGCTTTTGTAACTACATTCTCGTGTGATGGTTTTATCTTTCCTGCACAAGTAAATATACAAGTTTGATATATATAAGTTAAAGAGATATAAATTATACCTTCCACATCCTGGGGTGTACCCTGAATGTTGAACTCCTTTTGGTGCAAATAAACGATTTCTCCCATCCTTGGTGCAATTACGTTTTTACTTAACCGATATCGAAATCCTATAGGATTTGGCATTGCCATGCCATCCTAGGTTATGATCACTTAGATAGATCCTACATATATTAGAAGTAAGCTTTAATAACGGGGGTCAAGCCCCAAAAATCCTGGGGTCAAGCCCAAAAAATCCTGGGGTCAAACCCAAAAAATCCTGGGGTCAAACCTGGTGTGGATCCGGCGAACTGGGGTCATGCCCGGTGCCGTACTGGCGAACTCTAGGGTCCACCTCGAGCCAAACCGGTGAACTAGGGTATTGTCTCGTGTGTCTTATGTTGGTGGGAAAACACCAAAAACCTTAGGGAACCCCTATATGTCCGTAAATCATGAGGTTGTCGCCCATGCTGTCAACACAGGTCGATCCCATAATCCTAGGTCCAATATGTGGGTTAACGTGCGCTACAGGTGGGGGTCGTGCGCTACCGGAAATTACCCAAACTTAGGAGAGGTGATATCCTCTCAAACCTTAGAAGGTATGTTGGATACCTTGAACGGAGGAGAGATGGCCAGTCTCTAAATTAGGAGAAATACATCCCTGGCTTCATGCATCCAGGGTCACATATATATTTCCATTCAAGTGTCTTGAACACAAGAGTTAGTAGAATTTATAGGAAATGATAAAAAAAAATTAAGAGTAAAACGGAAGTATGTAACAATAAAAATGTAAGACAAATACCTTGAACAATTATTTAATTAGGAGACATACCTGGGATTTAGCATCCTGGGGACTTAAACATACATAAGATAGGCCTTCAAGTGAATCACATTCCATGGTCTTGGTAATAGTTCACCTTCCATGTTGGCGGGCCAATACGCCCCCTTACTTGCCTCTAAGTCGATCAAGTATGGACCTTTCCATTTAGGGGCTAACTTACCATCCCCTGGATTCATCGTGTTCTGAAATGCTTTTCTTAGCACTAAGTATCCTACCTTGAATCTCCGGATCCTTACATGTTTATTGTATGTTTTAGAGATTCTTTGTTGATACGCGACCATTCTCCAAGCAGCTTGTTGTAGAGATTCTTTGTTGATACGCGACCATTCTCCAAGCAGCTTGTTCTCGTAGCTCATCCATGGTATCAAGGTCGTCAGCCAGGGACTCGTTATTTGCATCCTGGGTTTGGCTGATGACCCTAAATGTTGGGACCACCATTTATGTTGGAATGACTGCCTCTGTGCCAAATACCAAGGAGAATGGAGTCTGACCCGTAGCATTCTTGGATGTAGTCCTATCAGCCCACAATGCTAATGGTAATTCTTCTGCCCACTTTCCCTTCTTCTCCTTGAGCCTTTTCTTCAGATTGTTGATAATAATCTTATTGCTAGATTCTGCCTGGCCATTAGCCTGAGGATGCACTGGTGTAGAGTCCCCCAACTCTCACAGAATCTAGTGGTCCTTTTGCCTATGAATTGAGATCCATTGTCACATACTATTTCAGAGGGTATGCCAAATCTTGTTATGATATTCCTCTTGATGAATGAGATGATTTCCCTCTCTCTAACTTGGACATATGCTTCAGCCTCTATCCACTTTGAGAAGTAATCAGTCATTACCAACATAAAGACCTTTCCTCCTGCGGCCCGGGGCAACTTCCCCATGATGTCCATTCCCCACTTCATAAAGGGCCAGGATGCAGGGATAGGATGCAAGGGTTCGACAGGTTGATGAGGAAATGTTAGCATGTCTCTGGCAAGCATCACATTTGAGGGCAAAATCCTGGGAGTCCTTTCTCAAGGATGTCCAGAAGTAGCCTGTTCTCAGGATTTTGGACATTAGAGACCTGCCCCTGTAGGGTTTCCACAGTTTCCTTCATGGATGTCTTTGAGTACTTCCTGGGCTTTGTCATCTTCCAAGCATCTTAGGTATGTACCTGCAACATATTTTTTATACAATTTTCCTTTTATAAGAACGTACCTGGCCGTTCTGGTTCTGAATGCCCTAGGATCCTTTTCTTATTTTGGGATGGAACCATTCTGTAGATAGTCTATGATAGGTCTGGTCCAGGATGACAGATCATCCTGGGAATCAGGACACTGCGCATCCTGGGCATCGGATGCCAAGACCCTGCCCCCAGGATTAATGTCTTCTGGGCTTTCCTGTTAGTTGATTGCTGGGCTTAGTATGTGGATTATGGGGGATATGTGTATCCTCCATTTCCTTGAATGCTGACCCCAGGTTTGCTAGTGCATCTGCCACAACATTTTCATCCCTGGGTACTTGCTAAATGTTGAAAGTTTGAAAATCCTGGGATATAGCCTTTACAATTTCTAGGTACTTGGCCAGCTTCTCCCATTTCACCGCATAAGATCCATTGAAATGATTAGTTAAAAGTAGGGAGTCGACATATACCTGGATGTTCTGGATCCCAAGATGCAAGGCTAATTGTAAGCTAGCAATCAGGGCTTCATACTCCGCTTCATTGTTAGTCGCCTGGAATTCACACCTAACGGCCTGGGGTATCATGTCCCTCCTGTGGCGATTTCAGTATGATTCCAAGGCCTGTCCCCTTGACATTGGATGCCCCATCCGTAAATAGGGTCCAACATCCTGATAATTCTTCTTCCCGTAGGCTCTGGAATTCTTGATCTGCTTCATTTTGGATAACACTGCTGAAATCAGCCACAAAGTCTGCTAGAGCTTGTGATTTCATGGCTGTTCTTGCTTCATAGACCAGGTTGTAAGCACTCAGCTTCAGGGACCACTTTGCCATCCTATCTGACAACTCAGGTTTTCTCAATACATACTTTATAGGGTAGTTAGTTTTCACATGTATAGTATGAGTCTCAAAATAATGTATAAGTTTAGTAAAAGCCATACTTAGGGCTAGTATAAGCTTTTCTAAATGTGAATACCTGGATTCAGCTTCAAGAAGACTCTTACTTACATAGTACACCGGGTGTTCTTGACCCTCTGCATTCTTGGTTAGGACTGCACTTACCGTATTCCTTGAAACTGCAAGGTACAAGGATAATGGTTCCCCTAGATTTGGCTTCATCAGGAGAGGTGCCGAGGATAGATATAACTTCAGATCCTGGAAAGCTTGCTCATGCTGGGATATCTATTTGAATTTTTTGTTCTTTCTCAGAATGTCGTAGAAGTCTCGGCATCTCTCCAACGATTTGGAGATAAACCTATTTAGGGCTGCAACCCGACTTGTTAGCCTTTGTACATCCTTGGTTGATTCTGGTGACTTTAGATTCTAGATGACATGAATTTGTTCTGGACTAGCTTCAATTCCTCTTTTGGTCACCATTTAACCCAGGAATTTGCCAACGCGCACCCCAAAATGACGCTTTTCTGGATTCAACTTCATATTGTACTTATCCAAAATATCAAAAGATTCTTTAACGTCCTGGACATGAGTGCGGACATTCAGGGACTTACCAGCATGTCGTCTATATACACCTCCATAGTTTCTCCTAACTTTTCTTTGAACATCATATTCACCAATCTTTGATTGGTTGCCCCTACATTTTTTAATCCAAAGGGCATAACAACATAACAATAAATACCTGTGGGTGTGATGAACGCTGTATCCTCCTGGTCACTTGGCTCCATTTGAATTTGTTGAAATCCTGAGGTGGCATCCATGAATGTTAACTTTTCATGACCAGCCGTTGCATCTACCATGGAGTC
This sequence comes from Deinandra increscens subsp. villosa, assembly GCA_039602395.1. NCBI lineage: Eukaryota > Viridiplantae > Streptophyta > Magnoliopsida > Asterales > Asteraceae > Deinandra > Deinandra increscens. Next base: position 28,698,394 of record JBCNJP010000008.1, on the reverse strand, counting down.
AACGTGGGGCAAGGGAAAAGGGTCTTTAGGACATGCACGGTTTAGGTCTGTATAATCCACACAGACCCTCCATTTGCCATTCTTCTTTTCCACTACTACCACGTTGGCCAACCATCTTAGGAACTTAACTTCCCTGATCATCTTTGTTATACCCTGAATTCTCGGCTAATAATCCAGGGGCAGGTATTACCTAGGAATTGTATGACCCTGGATGTTGACAGGTGATGTTCGATGACCCAGGATGATTAACATCAAACGGGAAGGTTTACCTTTATTTTATTTTACACTTATATGATCTAATCCAAGGATTGCCCTTATTTTTACAATGACCCAGCATGTGGATATGACCCTGCATGCTAGGATTTCGTTACTAACGTATCTCGTGCTTTTATCTAAGAGACAACAGGTTGACAAAGTCGCTCAAACGGTCGAATAAGGAAAGCTGAAGACTCATTTAGCACGTGGTCAAAGTCAGTTGGCTGGAAACTCGGTCAACTAACGGAAAGAGACGTTGGAGGGGGGATCCCTGGAATATCGGAAGAACAGTTGAAGACCCCTGGAATATCGGACGAGTCCTTGGAACTCTCGGAGTATAAATAGGACCTTTAGTCATTCATTTTCAGCTCATTCGAGCTTTACTAATTGTATTCTCGTATTATTCTCTTTGCGAACACATTGTACTCGACATTTTTCAGTGATCAAAAATTGGTAGCGTGTGTTATCGCTACCCGGGGTTTTTTTTCCGGCGGCGCCTTAGAGACATCTAAGGGCTAAGGGCTTTTCCCTAGTCAAAATCTCGGTGTTCCTACTTACATTTCTGGTTACATTTGTGTTGATAAAGTTTCCCAACTGATTTCATAAATAAGCCTAAGTTTTTACCCAGGATTCTAGTTATTTGACCCTGGAATTCTGCTATTGTCCCAGGATTATTTCAAATTGTTTTCACATCTGAATTCGAGACACCTAACCTCACATTCAAAATTTGGTTCAAACTTTGCTAATTTAACTTAAGTAATTTTTAGCCAAAACAATTTGGCGCCCACCGTGGGGCAATTGGTGTCAATTTTTTGTCAAACTCTTTTCAGATTTGTCCTAAACTTGATTTTTGCCAAAATCTATCAAAAGATGTCAACACAAATGAACACCTCGAATGTCTCGGTTTCTGCTGTGACTGCTTCAACAACTGGAGTTAACCAACCAGGTCCAAGGACCAGTATTTCGACAAGTGGAGTCACTTCATCGGCTCCAGGGTTTAATGCTTCAACCTCAGCTACGCGCAGTGACGGACCTGTGATCAACCATGAAGTGATCGAAACCGAAAACATCCAAGAAGACCCTGTCTTAATATCTGATACTGATATCTTAGCCACTTTCGGTAGGTTGGAGCGCCACATGGAACTCCAACAGAAGGTGAACAAGGAATTCATGGCTCAATTGACCACCTTGAGATCAGAGTTACCCAGAGCCACGACGGCTCAGCCGTCGCCGCTCGATCCCAGAATTCTGAATTTCGATACCCCTGGAACTAATTCTAGGGTACATGAAGCCGTCGTACCACTGAACTGGAGATCACACTACTACAAAAACTGCCTTCCTTGACACGCGAACGATGACACTCGATAATTCTTGACGTGCAAAAACTGAAGTGTC